>CM049396.1:23145000-24345000 GCA_026929865.2 Hyperoplus lanceolatus
GTTTCCTCTGATAGTCATAAAGTACCTTTAACAGCAAACGAGACCATCAGTGCAAATAAAGACGTTTTTATATAGTTTTTATTAATGCATTTGGTCTGGTCGCACACCCAGTCCGATTTTCGGTTAGCTCGTGTAGGCTCTATGGTCACATATTGGTATTGGTCGTAGATTTCAGTGTAGCGCAGCAACGAGATTTGAGAAGCCTATCCCTCCAGGTGAGGGAAGGGGAGCGGGAGCCTTGTTTGAGTTATTTGTCGTCATAATGACTGATAACGGGGCTGAAATATCAAAGAAAAAAAAGAAAAAGGCAATGAAGAAAAGCTAAAAGGGAGAGTGATAGATGGGCGGGAGGAGGACGTTGCCAAGCAAAGTGTAGACAATTTCACGGGAGCAAACTTACTCCTAAATTTGCTTCACCATCATCAGATGAACATTATTCATCTGAAATAATCAATATCTACAACAACATAAACACATTACCTCATCGTCCATACTAACTGCCGTCTCTCGCTTTCTGTGAGGACACGGAATCTTTCAGCTCCGTGAGAGTAGTTTGGTGACACTGCATCAACTCATTGCAATCAGGTGTGTGTAGCACTGACTGGCATTAGTTGATGCAGTGTCACCAACCATTCACAGAGCCGAAAAGAGTCCGGTGCCCTCACACTTTCAACACACGGACATGCACTATATTGCGTCCAAATCATTTGACACTCGCACGGCCGGCACGCGCTAGAAAACAGCTTTACGATAGCTGACGTCGTAAAAATACTACCGCTTTTCTCCAAAGGGGCCGCCAACTGACAAAGTTACTCGTAGTGGCTTTAAAGTAGAAGTTATAAAATCCATGCACGATGTAGATGTGCCGACAGTGTTGTTGTAATTACTCAGAATTACTCATGGAGGCGACAGAAGTGAAGCACTATAGCTTTAAAAGTTATGTCCAAGGAAATGTATATATTATGTGAAAAAAAATCTGAAGTTTCATATATTTAATAATCCATAAAGTTAACATTATTTTGCTTTCTTTTTTTACATTTTGATATTACATCCTAAGTGCAACACAAATCATTTATTTTGAATGTAGAGCATGTTCACAGTGGCTTATATAAATGGCATGAGGGCTAAGAATATTGATCAGATAAATGATCAATCTAACATTAAATCATTAGGAAATGATAATAACATCCCGGTGGAGATTTATATGTAGTATTTTTGCCTTAACTGAACAGGGACACACTGTGACACACTTTCTTCAGCCGGAGCTGCAGCATAAAGTGTCAACAAACTCTGAAACCGATAACTCAGAGTTTCTCATCTCAGAGTTGTTTAACTCAGATTGAAGGAAAGAACTCAGAGTTTGTGAACCCTGCTTCTTCAAACAGACCTCAGACCCGGCACAACACTGCACTATGTGCATGGCGTAACACAAATCAACAACAACATTTCCAACAACTGTTCCAAAAAATGGATTGCAGAAAGACCCACGCCACTTGCAAATAGGATTTACACACAAATAAACAGCAAGTCAGCAACATAAAAACACATCAGCATTGTGTGGGCGGAGACACAAAATAAAGGCACAAATTGCACAGTGGGAAGGCAATTTACAGTTTTTTTTCGATCGCTAAACCACAGTGGGCACAACTGTAGCTCAATGTGCAAAACTCTAACTACACTCTGCACTACCAACAGTCATTGGAGCTGAACAGTTCACTTCACCTGCAAAACAGGTTCAGCGCAGCAAACACTATGAACCAGCCTCATTGAGATAACACACACTGTCACTCAGAACCTGCTCAGAGTATAAACACTAGCATCAAACCCCAATACACAAATTACAAACTTTTAATCTTTACAGTTTGAATAATATGAGTTATTTCACACAAATTACATAATATTTTCTTTGATGAAAGGGTGAAATTCTTTCACATGAAATTGTTTATTTTATAACATACCATTTTTTTAGGAAAACAAAAAGAAATGAAAATCAGAAGTTTGCTTCAATGGATACACATTTTGTATACTTTATTGAAAACATTTCCAAATGTAGTATTTATCTGTGTAAATATTCTAAAATTGTAATAAATTCCTGTAATGTTGTCATTTACTGTAAGGATGCAACTCTAAGCTGTTTGTTTGCTGGAAAATTCGTATTACAGATGCAACTTTAGATTTTTGCAGATTGGGTTGCACTCTCAACCCTGCCTCTCTCAATGAGAGACCATGATTCACAACAGGATTTATCAGTGTTGCCCTTACTGTATTTCATCAGACATTACAGCTCTATGTCTTCTAGGTCTTCCTCCACACATCCACACTCTCACTGCCACTCTTCTACCTCCAACAACCTGTCTTCCTGGGTCCATTTCCAAAAAAAAAATATTTTTGAGCTTTCCCTTTATACTGTATATATGTTCACTAACAAGTCTAAACAAGACATCTTAGTGTTTGAGTTGAAATTGCAATCCGCAGTGTTTGAAAGGGATTCATTCTGTTTTGAATGTGTGGTTTATAGTTGTGGCAGCAGTGTGTTAGCATTTGAAAAAAGTGCTGGAAATCCACAGTGTTGTGCAGGCTGTGGTTAAGCCATGAGATAGGTGTGTAGAGTTTTGAACGTTGTGTATAAGCAATGAAAAACGAGCTAAAACGAGCTACAGTTTGGTCCAAATGAACCACTGCACTGCATACTGTTGTTAGAGTTTTGCACTTGTCGTTCCAGTTCTGCCCACTGTGGTTTAGCAATCGTAAAAAACTGTAAGAAATTTTAATTTGCAATGAATGAAGACACAATCTAAACCCATGCTCCCATGCAACATTATGACATCATCAAACTCCATCCTTTGTTATTGTTTTCATCGTGGGCCCCCTAAGGGCGGAAAATTACATACTGTAGGCCTACGTTTAATTACAGTGCATCCATTGATGATCCGTGACTAACCATATTTGCTTAAGCCATTGAAATTACAATCCAATATAGCATGCTATTGATTTTATATTATGAAGCGGATTTGCTGTACTTAAATATACACTATTTGACAGTGAACGACAGAATAAATACTAAGTAGACCTATATGTGGTGAGTTAGACTAAATAAGATTAAGTTACAACACAATACCAGCATATCTTTTTGAAACATTGTCTGTCTGTCTGTCTGTCTGTCTGTCTGTCTGTAGCTGAGAGGAAACAGTTAACTTGGTGAAATTGGGAGTTGTATGTATGTATGCTAATCTAAATGAGCTGGGGCCTGTTTCAGGTAGCTGGTTTTGAGGCAACCCAGAGTTTGTTCGCTCTGAGTTGGTGGAAACTCTGGGTTTTCCGTTTCAGGAAGCAGGTTCAGCGCAACCGAGGGTCAGTTACTGCGGCAACATACGCCGTGGGTCTAACCTGCTCGGGAGGTGGTTAGTCCTACCCTGAGTTTGTTTTCACTTTACGCTGCAGCTCCGACTGAAGAAAGAGTGTCACTGTCACACGCGTCCCTGTACAGTTTGAAGCAAAATCACTCCATAAAAATCTCCCATCGGGATGTTTTTATCATTTCCTGATGATTTAACGTTTGACCGATCATTTATCTGATCAGTATAGCCTTGTTCTCAGTCCTCGGTCCGTTCATAGGCGGCCACCTTACTCATCGTGACATGCTCTACATTCAGATTAATAAACCTATTTGTATTGTATGTTTTTTAACGTATGTGCCACTGAACAGATTTATGTCAGGTGGATTCATGTAACGTTGCGGCTGCACGCGATCGTTACGGTTCACTTCTGCGATCCTAAAGTCACAGACCGGGGTGAGATTGGTTTTATATTCGACATTCGTCTATTTTCCGGGGTCGTAACTGTAATAGCGTCACGAAAACCGCATCAATTTCCTCCAGAATGGTATTATTATGTACAGAAGACTAAAGCCCAGTTCAGACCAAAGATTCGCCTTGCAACTGCTTGCAACTGCAACTCCTTGCGACGAGACCGCCGAAACGTTCTAAAACTGGACCTTGCGATTTGACATGTTGAATCTTCTGCGACGCCTTGCAACGGCTTGCAATGCGCTGCAACGAGCAGTTCACACTGCTGCGATTTATCCCCCGCGACGTTCTAAAACCATCTCGTCGCAAGCAGTTGAAAGGCGAATCTTTGGTCTGAACTGGGCTTAAGACTGACATTTCACAGGCTTGATCAACTCACCAAAATCAGCGAGTCTCGCATAAGATCAAAGAAACCGTGCCGAATATAGTTTTTAGTGCCATACGGCAGCGGACTGCTTAGGGACTGTCGCAAAAGTGCAACGTCTTTTTTCTATTCCTAATAACTCACTGGATATTCATCCTATCAACACCAAACCACTTCTGTTGTATTTATGAACTCATTTTGTAGTTACCACAACCCTTTGTTTTAAAGAAAAACCTTTGTTTTTTTTTTTAAAAAAAGGAAAAATTATTCAGTGTGTATATTGCATCCATATTTAAGGCTATTTTTTCAATAGCTCACTGTTTTTTATAGTTATCAACACCAAACCAACTCTGATGTGTTCATGAACTCACTGTGGAATTCCCACAGCCCTTTATTTTCAAGATTCTTTTTAATTTTTTTTTTAAAGGCAAAAGGAGTCAGATCATATATTTAATCCATATTCAAGGCTCTTTTTTCAATAGCTCACTGGTTTTTAAAGTTATCAACACCAAACCAACTCTGGTGTGTTCATGAACTCACTGTGGAGTTCCCACAACCCTTTAATTTCAAGAAAAAACTTTTTTTTTTTTTTAAAGGCAAACGGAGTCAGATCATATATTTAATCCATATTTAAGGCTCTTTTTTCAATAGCTCACTGGTTTTTAAAGTTTTCAACACCAAACCAACTCTGTTGTGTTCATGAACTCATTGTGGTATTCCCACAGCCCTTTATTTTCAAGAAAAAACTTTTTTTTAAAAGGCAAAAGGAGTCAGATCATATATTTAATCCATATTTAAGGCTCTTTTTTCAATAGCACACTGGTTTTTATAGCTATCAACACCAAATCAACTCTGTGTTCATGAACTCACTGTGGAGTTCCCACAACCCTTTATTTTCAAGAAAAAACTTTAAAAAAAATCTAAAGGCAAAAGGAGTCAGATCATATATTTAATCCATATTTAAGGCTCTTTTTTCAATAGCTCACTGGTTTTTAAAGTTATCAACACCAAACCAACTCTGGTGTGTTCCTGAACTCACTGTGGAGTTCCCATAACCCTTTATTTTCAAGAAAAAACTTTTAATTTCTTTTTTAAAGGCAAAAGGAGTCAGATCATATATTTAATCCATATTTAAGGCTCTTTTTTCAATAGCTCACTGGTTTTTATAGCTATCAACACCAAACCAACACTGATGTGTTCATGAACTCACGGTGGAATTCCCACAGCCCTTTATTTTCAAGAAAACACTTTTTTTTAAAGGCAAAAGGAGTGAGATCATATACTTAATCCATATTTAAGGCTCTTTTTTCAATAGCTCACTGGTTTTTAAAGTTATCAACACCAAACCAACTCTGATGTGTTCATGAACTCACTGTGGAATTCCCAGAGCCCTTTATTTTCGAGAAAAAACTTTTTTTTTGAAAGGCAAAAGGAGTCAGATCATATATTTAATCCATATTTAAGGCTCCTTTTTCTTTTTTTTTTCAAAGGTTTTTTTATTAAATCACAAAGTACTATCATGCAGCTGCAATACAATGGATTATTAATTTTTTTCCCCCTTTTTTCCCTCCCGCACATACCCCACCCATATCCCACCCAATCACAAACAGTCCTGCATCAGAAACACAAACACACACAAGAAACAAAAACAAAAAACCAATATGAAAAAAAAAAAAAAAAAAAATATATATATATATATATATATATATATATATTATTAAAAAAAAAAAAAAAAAAAAAAAAAATATATTATATCAAATAAAAAAGGGGAGGGGTAGCTACTCCTCAACCATTGTGGTCGGCTTCTCATAGTAGTCCAGGAAGGGGCGCCACATTCTATAAAATTTAGTCTCAGATTCATGGGCAGTGCAACGAATTTTCTCCAGATTCATACATGACATAATGTCTCTAAGCCAATGAGAGTGGGAGGGAGGGGCAGGATCTTTCCATTTGAACAAGATAGCTCTACGAGCAAGCAAAGAGATAAAGGCCAGTACCTTTAGCTTCACCTTAGGCAAGCCTGAATTGGGAGCTATGCCAAAAATAGCAGTAAAAGGGTTCGGCTCGATTTGATGTTGAAGTACTTCAGACATAGTTTGAAAAACTGATGTCCAGAACCCACTCAAGGTGGGACATAGCCAGTACATGTGAAAGAGTGATGCCGGTGCGCTCTTACAGCTATCACAGGTCGGGTCTACATCGGGGAACATACGAGCTAGTTTAGTTTTAGATATGTGGATACGATGTACTACTTTAAATTGCACAAGAGCGTGTCGGGCGCACATGGAGGTAGAGTGTATCCGATCCAGGACTGAATCCCACATGTGATCTGTGAAGGCAGAACCTAGGTCCTGCTCCCACAGGGTTCTTATAGCTGCTAATGAGGGGCTATGCAACTTCGAAATAAGGTTGAAAAACACAGAAATTGAGCCTTTTAATGTGGGGTTTACAGAAAAAAACAAATCGACATGATTGGCTGGCGGTTTGTGAGGGAATTGGGGAATTAACTTCTGCGTAAAATTCCTGATTTGCAGATATCGGAAAAAATTAGTCTTTTCTATACCAAAATTTGTTGTCAATTGAGAAAAACTAACAAATAGATCATTAATAAATAAATCACCGATACATTTTAAGCCTTTTTTATGCCAGATCTTGAATGCGCCATCCACAGTCGAGGGAGTAAACAAATGATTAGCTGCAATTGGACTGAAAAGTGAAAAATTCTGCATTCCAAAATTCTTCCTAAATTGGGTCCAAATTCGAAGGGAGTGCTTAATCACAGGACTACTGTTGGGAATAGCCGAAGAGAGTGGAAGTGCGGCGCTTAAGAGGGCAGATAGAGACAATGGGCTAATAGCGCTGGACTCCATTGTTACCCAGACTGGGGCTGAGTCGTCAAGGTGAAAATGCACACAATACATTAGAGAACGGATATTAGCCGCCCAGTAATAGTATTGAAAATTAGGAAGAGCCATTCCACCCGTTTGTTTGGGTCTTTGAAGAAAAGCTTTCCGTAACCGAGGATGTTTACCATTCCAAATGTAATTTATCATTAAAGAGTCAAGGGCCTGAAAAAAGGATTTGGGAAGAAAGATGGGGAGACATTGGAATAGATATAGGAACTTTGGGAGTAATGTCATTTTAATTGAATTTATTCTGCCTATGAGAGAGAAAGCCAGAGGAGACCACTTCGATAATATTTGCTTCGCCTGATCCAATAATTTGAGGAAGTTAAATTTAAGTAGGTTTTTAAAATTTCTGGTAAAACAAACCCCAAGGTAACTCAGATGGTCTGTCACCACTTTGAGTGGGAGAGCTGTATAATCAAGTTTAAGAGCTTCTTTATTAATCGGAAGGCTCCTTTTTCAATAGCTCACTGGGTTTTAAAGTTATCAACACCAAACCAACTCTGATGTGTTCCTGAACTCACTGGGGAGTTCCCACAGCCCTTTATTTTCAAGAAAAAACTTGTATTTATTTTTTAAAGGCAAAAGGAGTGATATCATATATTTAATCCATATTTAAGGCTTTTTTGTCAATAGCTCACTGGTTTTTAAAGTTATCAACACCAAACCAACTCTGATGTGTTCCTGAACTCACTGTGGAGTTCCCACAGCCCTTTATTTTTGAGAAAAAAACTTTTATTTCTTTTTTAAAGGCAAAAGGAGTCAGATCATATATTTAATCCATATTTAAGGCTCTTTTTTCAATAGCTCACTGGTTTTTAAAGTTATCAACACCAAACCAACTCTGGTGTGTTCCTGAACTCACTGTGGAGTTCCCATAACCCTTTATTTTCAAGAAAAAAACTTTTAATTTCTTTTTTAAAGGCAAACGGAGTCAGATCATATATTTAATCCATATTTAAGGCTCTTTTTTCAATAGCTCACTGGTTTTTATAGCTATCAACACCAAACCAACTCTGATGTGTTCATGAACTCACTGTGGAATTCCAACAGGCCTTTATTTTCAAGAAAACACTTTTTTTTAAAAGGCAAAAGGAGTCAGATCATATACTTAATCCATATTTAAGGCTCCTTTTTCAATAGCTCACTGGGTTTTAAAGTTATCAACACCAAACCAACTCTGATGTGTTCCTGAACTCACTGTGGAGTTCCCATAGCCCTTTATTTTCAAGAAAAAACTTGTATTTATTTTTTAAAGGCAAAAGGAGTGAGATCATATATTTAATCCATATTTAAGGCTCCTTTTTCAATAGCTCACTGGGTTTTAAAGTTATCAACACCAAACCAACTCTGATGTGTTCCTGAACTCACTGGGGAGTTCCCACAGCCCTTTATTTTCAAGAAAAAACTTGTATTTATTTTTTAAAGGCAAAAGGAGTGATATCATATATTTAATCCATATTTAAGGCTTTTTTGTCAATAGCTCACTGGTTTTTAAAGTTATCAACACCAAACCAACTCTGATGTGTTCCTGAACTCACTGTGGAGTTCCCACAGCCCTTTATTTTTGAGAAAAAAACTTTTATTTCTTTTTTAAAGGCAAAAGGAGTCAGATCATATATTTAATCCATATTTAAGGCTCTTTTTTCAATAGCTCACTGGTTTTTAAAGTTATCAACACCAAACCAACTCTGGTGTGTTCCTGAACTCACTGTGGAGTTCCCATAACCCTTTATTTTCAAGAAAAAAACTTTTAATTTCTTTTTTAAAGGCAAACGGAGTCAGATCATATATTTAATCCATATTTAAGGCTCTTTTTTCAATAGCTCACTGGTTTTTATAGCTATCAACACCAAACCAACTCTGATGTGTTCATGAACTCACTGTGGAATTCCAACAGGCCTTTATTTTCAAGAAAACACTTTTTTTTAAAAGGCAAAAGGAGTCAGATCATATACTTAATCCATATTTAAGGCTCCTTTTTCAATAGCTCACTGGGTTTTAAAGTTATCAACACCAAACCAACTCTGATGTGTTCCTGAACTCACTGTGGAGTTCCCATAGCCCTTTATTTTCAAGAAAAAACTTGTATTTATTTTTTAAAGGCAAAAGGAGTGAGATCATATATTTAATCCATATTTAAGGCTCCTTTTTCAATAGCTCACTGGGTTTTAAAGTTATCAACACCAAACCAACTCTGATGTGTTCCTGAACTCACTGTGGAGTTCCCACAGCCCTTTATTTTCAAGAAAAGACTTGTATTTATTTTTAAAGGCAAAAGGAGTGAGATCATATATTTAATCCATATTTAAGGCTCTTTTGTCAATAGCTCACTGGTTTTAAAGTTATCAACACCAAACCAACTCTGATGTGTTCCTGAACTCACTGTGGAGTTCCCACAACCCTTTATTTTCAAGAAAAAAACTTTCAATTTTTTTTAAAGGCAAACGGAGTCAGATCATATATTTAATCCATATTTAAGGCTCTTTTTTCAATAGCTCACTGGTTTTTAAAGTTATCAACACCAAACCAACTCTGATGTGTTCATGAACTCACTGTGGAATTCCCACAGCCCTTTTTTTTTAGAAAAAACTTTTTTTTTTGAAAGGCAAAAGGAGTCAGATCATACATTTAATCCATATTTAAGGCTCTTTTTTCAATAGCTCACTGTTTTTTAAAGGTATCAACACCAAACCAACTCTGATGTGTTCCTGAACTCACTGTGGAGTTCCCACAGCCCTTTATTTTCAAGAAAAAACTTTTATTTATTTTTTAAAGGCAAAAGGAGTGAGATCATATATTTAATCCATATTTAAGGCTCTTTTGTCAATAGCTCACTGGTTTTTAAAGTTATCAACACCAAACCAACTCTGATGTGTTCCTGAACTCACTGTGGAGTTCCCAAAGCCGTTTATTTTCAAGAAAAAACTTATATTTATTCTTTAAAGGCAAAAGGAGTGAGATCATATATTGAATCCATATTTAAGGCTCTTTTGTCAATAGCTCACTGGTTTTTAAAGTTATCAACACCAAACCAACTCTGATGTGTTCCTGAACTCACTGTGGAGTTCCCACGGCCCTTTTTTTTCAAGAAAAAACTTTTATTTATTTTTTAAAGGCAAAAGGAGTGAGATCATATATTTAATCCATATTTAAGGCTCTTTTGTCAATAGCTCACTGGTTTTTAAAGTTATCAACACCAAACCAACTCTGGTGTGTTCATGAACTCACTGTGGAGTTCCCACAACCCTTTAATTTCAAGAAAAAACTTTTAATTCTTTTTAAAGGCAAACGGAGTCAGATCATATATTTAATCCATATTTTAGGCTCTTTTTTCAATAGCTCACTGGTTTTTAAAGTTTTCAACACCAAACCAACTCTGATGTGTTCATGGACTCACTGTGGAGTTCCCACAGCCCTTTATTTTCAAGAAAAAACTTTTAATTTTTTTTTAAAGGCAAACGGAGTCAGATCATATATTTAATCCATATTTAAGGCTCTTTTTTCAATAGCTCACTGGTTTTTATAGCTATCAACACCAAACCAACTCTGGTGTGTTCATGAACTCACTGTGGAGTTCCCACAACCCATTATTTTCAAGAAAAAAACTTTAAATTTTTTTTTAAAGGCAAACGGAGTCAGATCATATATTTAATCCATATTTAAGGCTCTTTTTTCAATAGCTCACTGGGTTTTAAAGTTATCAACACCAAACCAACTCTGATGTGTTCATGAACTCACTGTGGAGTTCCCACAGCCCTTTATTTTCAAGAAAAAACTTTTATTTTTTATGGCCTCATAATGAGATAATTGTTGCATGCTCCTCGTTTTACCACCAGAGGGCAGCACTTAAAATACAGAGGTGTCATACAATAGAATACTTATGCACTTACCTATATACAGAAAGTATCTAAAAGAAAAACTGTGCTCAGTGTATAAATATTCTGATCGATGTCAGTTATTGAAATTATGTAAAAAAAATATATATTTTTTTTTCTGATTGGTAGGTCAATACTTTATTGTATTTTACATGAAGTTGAGTTTAAACCTGTAAATATTTTCTTATTTTTTTATGACCTGTTGAGATCCCCTTATAAGCCCCTACGGGTTTCTGAACTTCCACTCCTTTCTCTTAATTTTATTGAGTTTTATGTTATGGTGAAGTAGGCAGGCAGGCAGGCAAGTAGGACCCAAACGCAGATGTTAAAAAGAAAAAAGGTAATTTATTGCCCCACAAAAAATACAAAAAAAAACTCAGGGCGGCCAAAAGGCAAAGGGCAAAAAGGCAAAAGGCAGGTAACATAGGTAACACAGAAGACGAGACTCACCAACACGCAACAGGACAAACCATAACATTTTATGATGTATTGTTGTATATTTTAATGAATGTGTGCAAATAAAATAAAGTCAATTAACACACAATAAGTGGTTTGGTGCTGAAATGTTGAAATACAAGTGAGTTATTAACAAATAAACACCTTAAGTAAGAATCAAATTTACAAACTGATTACTTATTCCGTTTAAAACTCTTGTAAAGGTTTTTCTGAAAACCAAACGGGTGTGGAAACTGAGCAATTGAGCTATTAAAAAATAAAATCCTTACATATGAATGCAAAATATGCACTGACTACTGATGCCTTACATTTTTTTTAAAGGTTTTTCTTGAAAATAAAGGGCTGTGGGAACTCCACAATAAGTTAATGAACACATCAAATGTGGTTTGGTGTTAATATCTATAATTACCAGTGAGCTATTACAAAATAAAAGCCTTAAAGATGAATGCAATATACAGTATGCACTGACTACTTATGCATTTAAAATAATTGAAATGTTTTTTTTTAAATAAAGGGTTATGGGAACTCTACAATGACTTTATGAACACATCAGAAGCAGTTTGGTGTTGATATCTACTAAAACAAGTGATCTATTACAAAATAAAAGCCTTAAATATGAACACAATATCCGCACTGACTACTTTTGCCTTTAAAAAAATAGAAAAGGTTTCTCTTGAAAATAAAGGGCTGTGGAACCTACACAATGATTTTTTTTAACCTTTATTTATACAGGTAAATCCCATTGAGACCGGAGACTCTTTTACAAGGGAGACCTGTTCCCGTTTACACGTTACCAATTATACACATTCATACACCGATAGCAGGTTAAATATTGACATTTAATAAACACATCAGAAGTGGTTTGGTGTTGATATATAAAAAAACAAGGGAGCTATTGCAAAATAAAAGCCTTGAATATGAACCCAATATACGCACTGACTACTTTTACCTTTAAAAAAAATGGAAAAGGTTTTTCTTGAAAATAAAGGGTTGTGGGAACTCCACAGTGAGTTCATGAACAAATCAGAGTTGGTTTGGTGTCGATAACAATAAAAACCAGTGAGCTATTGAAAAAAGAGCCTTAAATATGGATTAAATATATGATCTGACTCCTTTTGCCTTCACATTTTTTTCAAGTTTTTTCTTGAAAATAAAGGGTTGTGGGAACTCCACAGTGAGTTCATAAACACATCAGTGTTGGTTTGGTGTTGATAACTTTAAAAACCAGTGAGCTATTGAAAAAAGAGCCTTAAATATGGATTAAATATATGATCTGACTCCTTTTGCCTTTAAAAAAATATTTTAAAAAAATTCTTGAAAATAAAGGGTTGTGGGAATTCCACAGTGAGTCCATGAACACATCAGAGTTGGTTTGGTGTTGAAAACTTTAAAAACCAGTGAGCTATTGAAAAAAGAGCCTTAAATATGGATTAAATATATGATCTGACTCCGTTTGCCTTTAAAAAAAAATTAAAGTTTTTTCTTGAAAATAAAGGGCTGTGGGAACTCCACAGTGAGTTCATGAACACACCAGAGTTGGTTTGGTGTTGATAGCTATAAAAACCAGTGAGCTATTGAAACAAGAGCCTTAAATATGGATTAAATATATGATCTGACTCCTTTTGCCTTTAAAAAATAAAATAAATAAAAAATCTTGAAAATAAAGGGCTGTTGGAATTCCACAGTGAGTTCATGAACACATCAGAGTTGGTTTGGTGTTGATAACTATAAAAAACAGTGAGCTATTGAAAAAATAGCCTTATATATGGATGCAATATACACACTGAATAATTTTCCCTTTTTTAAAAAAAAAATCAAAGGTTTTTCTTTAAAACAAAGGGTTGTGGTAACTACAAAATGAGTTCATAAACACAACAGAAGTGGTTTGGTGTTGATAGGATGAATTTCCAGTGAGTTATTAAGAATAGAAAAAAGACGTTGCACTTTTGCGACGGTCCCTAAGCAGTCCGCTGCTGTATGGCACTAAAAACTATATTTGGCTCGGTTTCTTTGATCTTTCGCGAGACTCGCTGATTTTGGTGAGTTGATCAAGCCTTTGAAATGTCAGTCTTAGTCTTCTGTACTTAATAATACCATTCTGAAGGAAATTCGTGCGGTTTTCGTGACGCAATTACAGTTACAACCCCGGAAAATAGACGAATGTCGAATATAAAACCAATTTCACCGCGCCAAGTCGGCGCCGAGCCTCGTTAAATAGCCTAATATGAATATAAAAATTATATAATAATTTAAACAGTGATCACTTGAGGAAAATGGATCTGGTAATAAATCAATCAGGCTCTTCAATGGAAACTGTCACCTAATGTGTCTTGACGTTAATGTCTTTCACTCCCCATTTAAAAGAAGCGACAGTCTGTTCTGTTTACTGCACAGTAGGCTATTAGGCTATAGCTTGCCAACATATTATACAGCAAATATAAAACACTGTCAGCAATGCTGTGCCATGCCAGCTTTATTACTTTACAGCTGATATGCGTAACTTTTTAAAATAGACTATGGCTTCTCATAAGGAAGCGAAATGATTCTCTTGACAAAAAATGTTTGCTCTGTTTTTTTCCTGATTTGCCGAGGAGATTAGATCAGAGTTATGAGACAATATCCCGTTAATTCTTCTCCATAGGTTACCATAAGCTCATTCGTTAATATTTCTAACTCTTGTGGGAGGAGCGGAGATTGCTTTTTTTCTTTTTTGAGAAGTGGAGAAGTGGGAGGATCAAGCATTTGTTTCTTCTGTTTCCACGGTGAATCATGTTATCAGCGATCCATTGACGATGGCTTTTACGCACATGCTCCACCCAGAGCGAACACGCTCAGAGTTGATAAACCCAACGCTGATCCACTGTTCTGAAACCGAAAACCCAGAGTTAGGCCTACTCATCAACCCTGCGCTCTGAGTTTACCAACTCAGAGCGCAGGATTAAACTTAGAGTATGTAAAACCAGCTACCTGAAACAGGCCCCAGATCTGGTCAGACTGGGTTAGCAACCTGTCACTCCACTTACACTTAAACCGGTGCTACTGTAGGATTAGTGAGGGAACACACCTACACCAGTGTTCAGAGTTCAACGTGTTCATGCTAGACTGAATGAAACAATGAATGAGTCAGATTTATTGTATAGGAGTAAAGGCAACTTCCCCCATGGAGATCTCGTTCATTTTAACACCTTCAAAGTGTTTAAAGGCTCATATCAACACAGTGGTCGAAGGTCAGCGACAAGTGCTACTGTAGTTCATATGCAGTTTGATGTCATGGCCGCTTACTGAAACACATATGAAAAATGTCTGCAGACCAAAATGTAGAAATCACTGTATATCTTATAATTTAAAATTTGATTAACATTAACATTTTTCATTTCAGACGCTTATGTGAATACTATTAATTTTGTCACTTCTATTGTGTGTTTTTTGTCATTCATGTGAAATAAAGCAACACTGCAATTTCCCTTTGGGTATAAATAAAGAATGCAATCTATCTATCTATCTATCTATCTATCTATCTATCTATCTATCTATCTATCTATCTATCTATCTATCTATCTATCTATCTATCTATCTATCTATCTATCTATCACAGAAATTTGCCAAAGCTCTTAAGTAATAAATAAAACAAAAGTTATTAAGCCAACAAAAACCAAAGTGATACAGAAATATGAAACAAACTGAAAATATTCTAATAAAAATAATGTAGAGACAGGATAATTAAAAATGTATTGTAAGCATGTGCAGGTATTTACATTGAACTAAACATACACATATTGTATGTATTATGTACATGTACATATAAACAGTATTTACAATGAAAATTCTATTTAAAAAAGTCTATAGGGGAAGGTGGGGTGATTTGTGCATTTTGGAAGATGCAAAACCCCTTGTTTCTAGAAAACCGTGGAAGAAATTGGAAATGTGACCACATATTTAAGAAGAGCCATCCATTTGACTCATCCTGTAAAGAAGGGAGACACAAGGAATAAGATATAAGCACATTTAAGCTCAAAAAACTGTGTTTTGCCTTTCAAAGTAAAATTTCCATGATCAAGGTTTTTTGATTATTGTGTCTGAACAATTATAGACACGTTTGAAAACATTTGACACATGTTTAGTGCTTTGGTATGCTACACTTTGAGTCTATATAGTTAGCACAATGTCAACCCTAAATTGCTGCATCATGCCTATTATCCAAAATTCTGGGGATGGGGTGATTTGTGCGCAAGGGCCTGGGTGAGTTATAAGTAAGTAAGTAAGTAAAATGTATTTATAAAAGCACATTTATGACAGTTTGCACTGTCCAAAGTGCTGTACATAGTGCATTCAGTAGGTAAACAATGAAGGTACAATAACAATAACCAAAATAAAAGACGTAAAGCCCATACATCCACATAAACACAGATAGTAGTGCAGAGGTAAGATAGTTAATGGGGAGGAAACACCAGGGTGTACATATGGGTTTTGAGCCTTGATTTAAAGGCAGAAATGTAGGGGAATCACATTTGTCAGGTGGCAGTTGGTTCCACAAGCACGGAGCAACTAGTGCAAAGTACATTTCTGAGAGTTGTGCCAGTGGCATGGCTGTATACGCTGGTCACCAAAAGAAAGTGATTGTCTACAGTAGCTCAGAAGAGAGTGACATCTCAATTCCACTTAACGACACCACTGATGAGAGTTCAGATGGCCAGAAAGATGATGATGGTGACTTTGTCATTGTGACACAATGACGCACAAATCACCCCACGTAGTGGGGTGATTTGTGCGTCAAGACAACTTTTTTTCCGAAAGCTATATTTCTTAAACAGTTTATTCCAGATCCAAAGTTTTTATTGCCAGGGATGCACAACATCCTGAAATATATGTACATATTTGAGTTGGAGACATAACTGTCAAGGCCTCACTTTAAAATCACTTTGAGTAAAAAGTTGCACAAATCACCCCACCTTCCCCTATAAACAGAATAATTTGATTTTTCTGTGAAGAAAGAAAGAGAAAGAGGGGTAGAGAGAGAGAGAGAAAAAGATTGGTATCGACCGTGTGAGCAGATGGTTTCCTCCAAACTGCTCTGCTCTGTCACACACACACACTGCGGGTCGTGTGTGGAGAATGGACGTGGGAGTGTGTGTGTTTGTGTGTGTGTGTGTGTGTATGTGTCAGCGACCATCTGACACCTCCCACAACTGGTCTACCCCCCCTCCCCCTTGTTCTTTACATCTCAATGTAACAAATGGAGTGCAACCTGACCAACACAGTTCATTATGGAGATGCTGTGTGAGTGCACATTTCCATTTTAATAATCAGGGAACAAAAGTTGTTCCAAAGTTTTTAGATATATTGACCTGATACTCTGACAATGATTTTCAGCACTGGGTTCCATCCATTCACTAAATACTCCATGCAGTATAGTACAGTAAATGTTGCAGCCACCCTCACATCCTCTTATACAGTTTCACTTAACCTTTATAGTCTACTTCTGCTTCACTTAGATCACTCAATAAATTATAACTGGCTGCACGCATGACTTTAAAATGTCATTGCATCTCAATTGGTGGTGTGAAACTGTGGAATGGTATGAGCACGGAGCTAAAGCAATGTCCAAACATGATTCAGTTAAAAAAAAATTCAAAGCAATGATTTTTAACAGTTACAGGGATAAGGGAGAGATTTAAGACGGAAAGTATGTATGTGTGGATATGAGTTGTCCAAATATGGAGATATGGAATTATGAATTGTGTTGATGCATATGGTGGATGTATTTTTGTATGGATGTATGTAGTGGATTTTTCATTTCATTTTTCGTTTGATTTTTGTTTATCCTCAGGAGACCAATTGAGGGGTGGCCCTCATTTGCAATGGCGTCGAGTATATATGGATATATGGATTGTATAAATATAAAAAAATAAAAATAAATAATAATAATATAAAAAAATATTATAAAGTTATTGAGCTGTGGAAAAGGGGTAGGATCAAATAAGTTTATACTTCTTCCTACTCCTTTTCAGGCATATCAATTCAATATGTTATTTGTTTATTCTTTGTTTACTTTTATTTGTGAAATCATTAGAACATATTTTTTTATTGTATTTTCATGCTTTTAATTTTTGTTTTTTTGATATGTCTTAAATAAAATTGAATCAATCAATCAATCCTGTAAACCTCTGGAAAGGATCTGATCGTGCTTTTCCATACCGGAGATTAAAGGGATGGTTCAATATTTTTGAAGTGTGGTTGTTTAACCCATTGATGCCTGATGCTGATAAAAAATGCCTATGAAGACTGCCATCTCCAAAAGGTAACACACTAACTATACATAAGTACCTTATCCCATTGATGATTATGGCAATCTAGGACACATGTCCTTATCTCCTGAGGGTTTTCTGAAAAAATACTACGAATTGTCAACGTCTACCAGCTAGTTACTATTAAACAAAACTAAATGTGCCTTAAATGCATTTTTTTAAAGACCTATAGTATTTGTAGATTTTATAAACTGAAAAAAGGCTTCACCAAAATCTGTTCCGTAAAAACTTCAGACATTATGTTGAAAAAATTAAATAAAGATTTTAACTCTGGCTTTATCCAACATCTACATGTTAGGGTTTTAAAGAGATGCAAATGTAATCATAATTAGTTAGATATTGCCAAATTTGTATATTTATTTAAACATTGCTGAAGAAAATGTAATACAAAAATGTTTCGATGTAAGTTATGATTATATATATGAGTTAAAAATGTTACAATGTACAAATCTGAAAAGCCACTATACTGAACATAGTGAGAAAGGATTATTTTTTTTACTGTATTTCATAATAAAAACAATTCAGTGGAATCATGTTTCAATCAGGGAGCAAGATATCACATTATGTCTAAGTATGTATATGAAATACAGCTGGATGGGCTGAGGGAGATAGATATAATATTGTGGGCAAAAATCAATAAACATTGTAATGTGGAAACAGGAAAATATCTATCTGCAGGTATACTGCATTTGTAAACAGGTCATTATTTTGAAGGAACAATATATTGCATTGTGGGAAGAAGACCCCTAGCTATTACGTCCATGTGTACACACATATACAAATGTATAGAGAACTCAATATCATCTCGTAGGATTGGGTTGCTATGGATCTGGTAGGCGAACTCTGTGGATTTTTTTCCCTACATGAAAATAACAAATTCTAACCAGAAAATAAGGTAAGATCTCATTAAAACAAGTTGAAAAAAAAATAATTTGGGGATTGGACAGACCTAGTTATTTTAACAGCAACACATATTCTGAGTAGACTCTTCACTTACTGTCTGTGCTATCCTTAAAGTGGCTACGTGGAACTTTCAGTTTGTGTTCATTCTGGCACCGCCTTTAGACAAAAGCGGTAGTGTTTTTACTATGCCAGCTGTAGTTCCTGGGTGAAACGGACAAAGGAATAAACTATATGAAAATAGCATTCTTTGCACTGATAGTCTTGTTTGCTGTTACATGAAATTGTTGATCATCAGAGGAAAAATTTTACTTTTTCAGAAATATTTAAAAATTCCTTGTAGCTACTTTATGAAAACACAGGAATGGCAATTTTCATATAGATTCTCAACTGAGTATTCTCTGTTTCCAATTTGTAATGTAATTCAATAATTGCTTGTTAGTTCTTTGTACCCAGAGTGTCAGATGGGCCCGTGGGTGAATATCAATTGTTCACATACAATATGCTGATTGAGACCCACGCCATGTTGTCTTGTCTTTAGCTCTTTGATACAGTCAGGCTGAGGGAGAAGCTTGTCCATCACAATAGATATAATTAAATTATTGAAGGCCTGTCTATTATGTTTTTTATAACACACACACACACACACACACACACACACACACACACACACACACACACACACAAGAAGGTCCTAGTCAGAGAACATGTCAAATCCTTCAAAATGTCCAGAATCTGTACAACGAACCCTGATTTGGGAGTGTTTTTGAGTTGTTTAAATTAAAAGCATTGACCCTTGCTGAAAATCTCTCCTCTGAAGTCCTTATAGAGCGTGTGTGTATGGTAACTTGTATAATGGAGTTTTGGGCACAATGCTGTATCACACACAGCAGTGTTTTCTCCCCAGGGCACACAGGGTCACGTGCCACTCTTTGTCCTGTTTGCCTGCAGCACAGAACATGCAAATGTAACCCAGAGCAGCTGCTGAATGTAGATGCTGGGTCTAGCTTATGCTTAGAGAAACATCTTGCTGTCAGCTGCTAAGACGGACGAGAAGCGCTTGCGAGCAAGGCTCACCAAGCTCCCCTGCTTTAAAAAAAAAAAATTCTACCATTGAGGCCTCTATTAATGTGATGCATGGGACTGTAGTATTCTGCTGGATGCGTCTAGTTTAACTAACTTACAAACATTTTAAAAATTAAGATATTGGATAAATCCAGAGCTACAGTATACTGTATAGCCTTCACTGTATTTTTCTTTTTACAGTATATTAGTGTCCAAAGATTTTACAGACATTTTTTTGGATACTACAGCCTTTTTTTTATAAATAAAAACTAAGGTCTTAGAAAATGCATTTTCTGCAAGCTTTTAAGAAAAAAAATTATCAAACACCTGAATGTACGTTTTGGACCTTTGATCTATGCTATTACGAAAGAAGACATGTTATTGAAGCAAAGTAGCAAAACAAATCTCAAAATTGACCAGTGCTTAAAAAAATGTGTTTTTGCCAACTGCCTCACCATCATAGCTGGGTACAAAAGCTGACTGAAAGCATGTGGAACTATTTGAACAGCATTGCCCAGTTGAGAAATGGACATGTTATGGTTGGGGATTCCTAACACAATATTGTCTGTTTATGTAGAATAACTCAAAAATATGTTAAATGGAATCTTAGATTTTTTTTCTGTTTTGTTTATTAATTCTCAATGTAAAATGTTAATTATGAACATTCGCCAGGCCTGCAGAGTAAAAAGTTTCATTTAACTTGTCATGAAATCAGTAGCCTGATTCAGCCTGAGAAAGCAGCTGTGGATTGTCCTTGGTAAACTTTGTTATATTTGATCAAATAACTCATTCGAATCCAGTCAGGATTACAAACTGCACAGAGTTTGAGAGACGCGCGGCCCGGCTTTTACTTGGGAAAGAAGGAACCAATGTTATATTAAGAACAATGACTAATAAGAGGAGATAAAAGTCACCAAAATGTTCAGTTAATTTTTAAATATTTTTTTTTTTTAAATTCACCCGACACTCAAGTACCCTTTACATTAGCACAGTATTGAGTCATGTAGGCTGTACATTTTACTAATACATTTTGAAACGTTTCCACAGGGAACTGTATAGCTCTTGTCAGTGAAATCAAGATCAAAACTTTTGGAATCCATGGAATCTATCATTTCCCACTCACCAATTTTTTGAAATAATGGCAAAGGTCCAAACATAACCAAGGATTTGTCTCAAATTTGTATGAAAGAAATCCAACAATTGAACTCTTCGTTTTGTGGCAGTGTGGAACATTGATCTTGAAAGCTACAAACAAATTATAGATTGGAGAAGAGTTTGGAATAAAATGCCGCTTACCTCATGTAATTATCAATAATCACCAGCTGCTATAATTTAAAGTTATTCATAGTGACAGAGGTAAAAATTGATTTAATTATTCAGGTCTCAAGGCATATGCTTTAACTCTTTATTTAAATTATTTTCCTTTTTATTAACTTGCTTCAACTTTTTGATTGCAAAGGAGACAAATGTATGAATATACAATTTGTTTTGTTTTGTTTGTTTCCTGGATTTACCCGTTTCACTAGTTGAACAGAATGTGTGTATTATGTCTTGAGGTGTACATTTTCTTGTACTGTTACCCAAAAAACAAAATAATCCTAACTTTTAATAGCTACTGTCCAGGTCTACAGTTGGAAACAATTAAGAATGTTGGTTGGATGGTTTTATAAAAATTATTCAAAGTATTTCCCAATTAAAAAGGAAATGGGAGTGGTTTTATTAATATATGGCTGCTGCTAATAACTGAATTACCTAGCTATCTGAGCAACTAAATTCTGAAAGCAAAATGGCTTAAGACATTAGAAGATTGTAAAATGTTGTTGGAAATGACTCTCAATGCAAACAACAATGCATTGAGAGAATCATGACACAAAGGCGTGCAAAAAGTAAACAATGTTTAATTTAAATAAAACCATGCGACAGGTCACACCATCACCCTGATTAAATTCAACCCATGTTAGGAAAATAAACATCCCAATTCGTACATTGCCTTTCGGTGGGGCATTCACTTGTATGAGAGAAAAAAAGAAAAAGACTCAATGGAATGTACATAGGTCAGAAAAAACAAAACTAAATAAACAGCAACAACAAGCAGATGACAGTTCCTAACTGTTATTTGAAGGCCCTGGAGCCCGTGGACCTGGACCCCATGAATCCCATGTACGGGATATGCACTCGTTTAAGGAAGGCCCTGTCATATTCATAAAGTTGGGATTACAGAAACTACGGGAAATATGGGGAACTTGATTCCCAGGGGAGAGGATATACACATATCAGTTGTTTGAGGTACATTTGATCCGTTTCAACGTTACTGCAAGCTGTTGTTGTGTAAAAACATTCTGAACATCGAAAAATTTAACATTTCAATTGTCAGGGTTACAGAAGTATACTGGTTGATTCAAATACATGGCCGCAAATAACCCTCACAACAGGGACTAAACCGTCACCACTTCGTCAAAATTCCAGAGCACGCACACACACACACACACACACACACACACACACACACACACACACACACACACACACACACACACACACACACACACACACACACACACACACACACACACACAACTGGTCCACTCAATCAGGGTCATTTTGTTTATTTTTACAATCTGGATGTAGAACACAAGGATGATTTAAAAAAAAATGTGTCAGATGGGACAGTATTGTTTGTTTGGTAATATATCTGGTCTACACAACATGAACTTTTAATGGATGACTTGGGCACAAGGTGAGGAAATAGGAGTTCACCTGGGCCCCTCCCCAAGTAAAGAAAGGATCCAGTCTTGGATTACATGATAGTTGTGTAGTTTTAAAAGTGGTAGAGTCAATGTTAAGTGTTAAGGATGCAGTGTGTGTGTGTGGGAGGGGGTGGTGTGTGTGTGTCTGTGTGTGGCCTCAGTTGCTGTAGACCTGTCCCTCAGGCGGCTGTGAGAGCCTGTTGTTCTCTTTGAGCATCATGTGCTGTCTGAGCTCCTGCAGCACCGTGCGGATGTTGTAGGAGGTCTTCCACCTGGACAGCGACGTCATCGACTTTATGTCCACCTGGAGAGAGAGAGAAGGAGAGAGTGGAGAAGAGGGCAGATTTTAGACAAGTTAGTTCCCTTCATGAAACAGGATGTCTTTAATAGCAACAGGGTCAACTTAAGGCCTCCTCATAGCTTTACCAGTTCAGCTAGGAATTTGAAAGCGTTTAGGGTGGAGTTGTAGTGGCAAGATAAGATACCTTGACATTCCCAGCACAAGCTGCTATCTGTCTGTCTATCTATCTATCTTTCAGCATATTGAAAAATGAGGAGGGAGCGAGTATGTGCGTGCGCGAGAGACAGAGAGAGAGGTGTGTGTGTGTATTGGGGCGGTCAATCATCGCCGTGTCACGCTCTCGTCACGTTTTTAACATAACAGCAATGTTGCCAACTCGGCCACTTTGTCATTATATATAGCAACTTTCCAGACCCCCATAGAAACTTAATTAGTCAAACTTCAACCTGTGACAACTACTAGGGCCCTATGAAATCCGTTTTATTTTTTTCCAAATTCCGTTTTATTTTTTCACAAATTCGGTTTTTTCCGTTTTAATCTCATGACTTCCGTTTTTTACAATTAACACTCATTTCGTCATCAGAACGAGTGTCTAATTATTGCGAACAAATAATATTCTAACAATTTAATCAGATATAAGGCTACATTTAAAATACATCACAACATTGCACTGTTTTTGTGCTTAAAAAAACGAAAAAACAAATTTGTTGGGTATAGGCTATAACAGAAAATAAAGCCATTCATTTTGTGCTTCAAGTGAAACATTAAATATTATTTTTACATAAATAATAAAGTCCTTATAAACTTTTCAAGAAGCTGGACTAGAGTGAATATTGGACAGGCTTTATAGGTCCATGGCTTTTACCTGTGGGATAGCGCTTCACCTAACAGCTGGCTGCAACACCAACCTACAGTCTATTGTGCGACGGAGAGCTAGTTATCATTAGCATCAGCGTTAGCCGACATCACGGCAACAGCTGAATAATGTAACACATTACGCAAGTTACACTACATGAAAACAACGGGCTGTAGACGCTAGAGTTATAATTGCGTGTAGGAAACATTGTTGAGACTGGAATTTCGTACCACAGCGGCCGTTCCATAATACAACACTCCCTTTAGCAATGGCTGAATATAAGACCTCCCTGTGCTGTGTATCTGCGGGAGCGAGTGGCAATAATAACTTAAAAACAGTAAACGTTTAACATGATTACGTGCTTTTAGATGCTTTAATCATATGCCGAATTTATAAACAAGTTATGTACATTTCAGAGTTACGTACATGGATACATTCATAAGTAAACATTGAATAGACAGATTTGTGAAAGGGGTTTGGTGCTGTGTGTTACATTAGCGATCCTGCAGCCAGGCTCTACTTTTCACGACAGTATAGTTTGGTCTTTAGATGTCGCCAAACCAAAATTCCTCCCTAGTTCTGCTTTAATTTCAACCGTGTTGTTTCGCTTTACCTTGGAAATTGAATTTCACCAAAATAATGGCGAATTCCGTGACATACCGTGTTAAACAGTAGATTCCGTTTTAATTGCCCGATTCCGTGATTCCGTCCGTGTTTTCGTTATCGCGGAAATCATAGGGCCCTAAACTACTTTTTACTGAACATTTTGGGGAATGATTATATTGACAAATCCCTGCAAAAGCATTTAACACCCCTGTCAAGTGATTCACATTACAACCGAGTTCATGAGAGCAGAGTACAGCGAGGGCTGCGCCTCCTCAACACTGACAGCAGTCACTCAGCCAGTCGGACTAGATGGCTGCCCCCAGCCACCTGCAGCAGACACACCATGTCAAATGTAATTTATTCTTCTGTTAGCAGAAATAATATATATTTCTTTAAGTTGTCTATGTATTACTTATTTATTACTGGGGGACATGAATAAAATGCGCTGCAGGTGGATTTAAAGTGTACTCCCAAATGTTCTGCTTGTGCCTCAGCAGTGCTCCTGATAAAATGTGCCTGGAGCCCTGAGAATTGAAGAACTTTAGTTTAATTAATTATCCAAAAAAAACAATGACACACTTGAAATGAAGGAATTGACTTACCCCTAGTCTCTACCAAAAGCGTTACGGAGGCGTTTTTTTAAGCGTGCGAAAAACGCTGTGACGTTAATCTATGCCGTTGTCTCCACCAGCCTCGTGAGGCGAGAGCTTCATCTGCTCGCACACGCATGTAAACGCGACCTGAAGCGGGAGGTTTTCTGCTTCAATCCAATTCTTTGGACTATACGTGAGTAAACGCCAGGTTGATGACCAATAAAAAAAAAGGTACTATAAACATATTTATCTACATTTTGCAACCTAGTATTCATTCATTCAGACCTCGTCAGTTTAGGCAAACTACAGATCTAGATTTATTTTATTATCTGACCTTTCTGATGCCATGTTTTCTCCTTTATTGCGGTTCATTGCTAGCCTGGAAATCCAGACCCTGATATCTTGAACGATAGAGGGTCTGGCCACGATCAATAGTAATTTCCAACTCAAGGGGCGGCTCCTACTCGTGCATTTCAAATGCCACTGCACGCAGTTGGATAGCACTACAACCAATCAGAGCGATGCACAAGGCGACGTAAGCCCCTTTCGTTTAGCGAACAGCTGTTAAACTGTTAAATTAAACGTTTGCCGTTGTCGGTCGGCAAAATAGAACATTCCACTTACTTGCTAATGAAAGATTTGAGTGCCGTCTTCCAAATCGTTAAGGGTAGAGGCCAAAGCAGTCTCAAACTCACACAACATATCCGCAGCCATCTTTGATGTTTACTATCACGGCTTCAACGTCGCATGCACGTCACTGTCGTCATCCGGTTACGTACCATATAAAGGGCTCTGGCGCGCCCATATTAGATAGAACCAATTGAAACCATAGCCAGATTTCTGGTTTTCTTGATAAAGCTTCAACGGAGCGTGTCCAGACCAACACGCGCAACAAATTTAATTTGTCAGCGCCTAGTGGCAGGTCTGGGAATGCCAGGCTACTTCATTGCATCAGTGTTGATAGAAAAGTTGATAAGGAATACTCACACAAGGGAAACTGCTCAGAGCACAGAAAGTTTGGCTCCTGCTTTGTTTTTCGATGCTTTGAAACACACTGAAAAGACGGGTCAGTCGCTTCAGTGGTGCGTTCATGCGCGCGTACATTTCAAAGGACACGCAAGATGATTTTGGTGGAGACTAGGAGTTAGTGAGTCGATCAGACAGGCATTGTGAATCCATGGTGAAATGTGAGTACTCACCAAACCGTTTGAGTTGTGTACACAGTTGAGGTTGATCTTGTTGACAAAGCGGACTTGAGGGGGATGGTCCGGGTATCTGGGTCCACATTCTATCTTCAGACTGTATATCCTGCTCTCATACACAGTCTGCATTCAAGAAAGGAGGACAGGTTAGCGCCAACAGTGAGAGGCAAGGCAATGGAAATGTGTATGGCGGCCACTAAATGACTTAAACCTAATGAAGAATTTAAATTAATTTGTTGCCATAAATGAATCCCATTTGTTCATTTAGCTAGAAAGTTTATTTTTGCCACTGGAACAGCGGCGGACAACACAATGTTCAGTCTCACTGTCTCCTAACATGCTTGTTCCGAAGTTTTTGACCAGACCCTCACAACATCTCCTGTTTATCACAATGCAATATACGTTATGAGTTGGTAAGGGCCAGATGATTCATGCATGTTTAAAATAGCTTAATTAAAGACCAGGGCTCAGCCAGCGATGACTGATGTTCCATTGTATTACTGAAAGCATTAGTGGTGGTAGTGTTTAGGTGAAGAGATGCATAACATCCTTACAAAGTGAAGTAGCCGCTCTGTCTGATTTCAGCTGCTTGATGTACATCATTCTGAGTATTGTAGGAGTGAACGTTTACAAAAGGTTCTAAACAGATGCACAACGGTAAATCATCATTGTAGACCTTTCAAAAAAAGTTTGGACCGTACTATAGGCTATGCACGGATGACAAACAGACCGCTATCTTTTTAATTTGTTTGTAAAAATTATCTGAGCTAGCGTGCTGAGCTCAGGCTTGAGAGTCAGGCATTCATTTATTTACAGTATTTCTACTCTGTCAAGAGCAGATTAAAGGGAATCCATTTAAAATACACACACACACACAAATTCTGCAGACTAACTTTTAACCATTTCTAAATAGTTTTCTATTTTTGATTAGAAGAAATGTGTCTCCAAAACAGATTCAAACCATTTTAAAACGTTATTAAAGGTCAAAACAAAAATTAACTGTTTTGGTTTAATGATTTGTCCTTCTGATTTACTAACTGGTTATACCTGTACACGCCTATTCACAACATCAGTGATCGTAGCACATTCTTCAGTCAGTTTGACAGGAAACACCAGTGCTGGGTCTGTGTGAAGAGTGAAGCTGGTTTGGAGCATTTGAATGCATTGAAAATAAGATGCTGCTGGTCCTTTCAAACAGCTACAGTGCTCTAGTAGTCACCCTACACCCACACTAACTTCCTGCCTCTGCATCCAGTCTACTAACATCTAAATGTATTCCTTTACCACTGTGCCACTTTGAATCTTACTACTAATGTTGATACTAATAAACTGGAAGCCTCCACTGGCCCCTTGCTTCAGGAGGTGGCTGAACCAAATAATTTCCTTTTGCTAGGGATGGAACAGATTAGCTTTAACAAACGGAATTCAAAAGGACAGTATCAGAAAAAGACAGTCCATTTTTTAACAGTGTTGGAAGATACTTAACAGCTTCATGACATGTGCTCTGCTGATGTTTGTATTATTTAATTTTTATTTTACTCTGTATCAAATGCTTTATCCTTAATACTACTGACTGATGTTTAGGCAATCCACCTTCAAACTATGTTTTAGTTTTGTCTTCTGTTGTTGTTTTAAGTGCATTGTGTGTATGTGTCTTTGTTTTATTGTAAAAAGAAAATAAAAATAAACTTAATAAAACATGCTCTCATCACCTTGGCAGGGCCGAAGATGACTCCGTTCCAGTGACTGAGCGTCATGTCGTCATTATCACACAGGCCCCAGCTCACCATGCCGTCTCCTCCGCCCTTCTGACCCTCCTCCAACTCCTCTAGAAGACGGAAGTTACGGGGAACCACCACGCCTTCTCACACACACACACACACACACACACACACACACACACACACACACACACACACACACACACACACACACACACACACACACAAAGAAGATAATTCAATGATGATGACACACTGAGACAAAATACAGTCATATCATACTCATCACACAACGTTGCTGTCTACAAAGCTAAGCTAACCTAAAGGAAGATACCTTAAGAACATGGAAAATATATTTTCAATTGAGCAATATCCGTTAGTGGTTCCTAATCTTCCTAAACATATATGAACATATAATCCTCTTTCAACCTCCTCACCACACTAAAATTACCAATTTTTAAAACTGTTGTATTTATTTATAAATATCTGGCTATGTGATGTGTGTGAATGCATTGTTGAAACCTATCTTATAGCTCTTCTTATAACCTGTTACTGGACTAATTAAAACCCTCAGGTGTAACCTATCGGAAGATATCCTGTCGTGTATGATTGCTTTTAAGCATTCTTGTTCAAAATTGGTACAAAAGTGCACAGAAAACATCTGAATATGTTATTTTATCATCACTGACAAAATGTTTACTAGTTAGTCCATCCTTGCAAAGATGTACCAAGTAGCTTCGCAGTAGTAGTACCTATTTAACAATTTCATGTAAAAACAACCCGTTTAGGAAAGACTTTCATATTTAATAGGCAACTAGGACTGTGTTGTGTAGCGGCCAAACACCGCGTTGACTCAATACCTTTGGTTGAGTACTCTTGGAGCATTTCTTCCGGAATGCCATGCGCAGAGCAGCCAGCTAACTTCACAACACAATGCATCTAATCAGCGAGCCAGACACGGCCATCAATAGGTATAGACAAATATGAAGATTACATTCTAATGGAGCCTTTTGTCCGGGCGGCAAACTTCGTAATGCTTCATCAAGGCAGTTGCCTGAGTGTTGTTCAAAGACTGTCGGCAAGCTTAGCTAGCGAATGAGCTAGGTAGCAGCGTATATGACAATCGTTTCCTTTCAAGGAGCCGTTAACTAGAGTCAAAACTCCCTGGTGTTGTTTAACTATCATGCAGCTAAAGTGACATGTTGGAAAGTGTTTATATGTAGCCAAAACAACGAAAAAAACCTGTCGTTGAAATCGTCTTACCTGATCCGGCGGACGCCATCTTTGTCTATGCTTTACGGAAGCGCGCACGCAGTGTTCACTGACGCGTGTACGCCGTCCGACAAAAAGGTTCTGAAATAAAAAATCTTAACTTTTTCTTTTTTCCAACACGTAATATTTTTATTTCCGTATGACTACTCACTGATATAAAGTTATGCCCTCAAGATGAACCCTATGCACGCGCTCTCACTCACTGTGACGTATAGGAAACAATATTGGCCTGGCATTTGGGCATTTCTTGGAGATTATTTTAAATAACAGTGGGGTAAAAGTATTTTTTTACAGTCTATGGGTAAAATGCAAATAGTATAAATTGAAATGACCTTTGATTTTAACTTGGCGCTGCACTTTCCTACGTTATGAGCAAAGACAGCACTGACAGCCCAGAGCTGGGGTATGCACATAGGGTATGCAGTCAAGGCCTATATGAAGCACGTGTTCGCCATCTACTGGACAATACGGATTGATTCAGGTGGATTTTACAATAGTTAGCGTAATTGCTAACACTGAAAAACGTTTCACTTGGTGTGAACATGTCTTGAGTTGACATTGACCAGACCTAAAAAAAAGAAAGAGAAAAAGTAAGTTGACCTATCCTTTAACTAAAACCTCGAAGAAATAGCCTACAGCCAAAAACATGGACCAATTTCTCATTCGACTTGAACATGCGGCCATGTGGTAATATATTATTTACTATCTATGGGTAATATACAATAATAAGTTTAGCTTTATGACCTTTCGCTTTCAAATTTTTTCTACTAACCTACTTTTTCCACCTTTAAAACCATTGAAAGAATGCTTCTATTTCAGAACTACCGCCAGGCAGTAGTTGTAGTTTTACATTCTATTTTACATTTTTGCCCTTCAAACATTTACCTGCTTCAGTGGACATACTCTCACCTGAACAAAGCAGGCAGCACTATGAGTATCATGATATTGATTACTCCAGTACCTTTAAAACAATCCAGACTACACTATTGAGTAAGAGAGGCTCCAAAAGATGCAGGTAGGTGCCTCCACAATCTCCTGCATTATTGATTACCTGTTGGACAAATGTAATAACGTAGTGTTTGTAAATTATTAGCACATAATTCCACATAATTTTTTAGAACGGACCTGAGGGAGCATATGTCTAAATAAAGAAATTTTCTTTTGAAAAACACAATTGACAAACGGTTCCAAAAAGTACAAAGTTCATCTTGTTTTATTTTATCTGCCTCACAAGAGTAAACTTCTTTCTATTTTATTACAAGTCATTTATGAAACAAGACATTTATGATGTCATGATGTTGCTTTACATACAGCTTTGTAATTTATTATAACATGTTTTAGACTATCTAGCCTCATTTTCTCTGAGCAGTTCGGTTTGGCACGGTAACCCTAGATCTGGCTTTTGTTTCCACTGCTGGCATTACCCATACTTGGTAGGCGGGGTTTATGACGTACGGCGATAGCCACGGTCAGAGTATATACACACGACTACACATGGCGGTTTATCTCTCGCACGGAAAGGATGATTCTGTCGACCAATCAACGAACTGAAGTGTGTAGCTCCACCCTCTCGGAACGACTTGGTACCCCAACCAAAAGGTGACAGTTCACTTCTTTTGGTACCCTTCCTTAAACCGAACTGAACCGAGCCGCTCAGTGGAAACGAGGCCTTACAATAAGAGAGGCTTGTCCCTGTGTACAAAGCACGGCTCCTCCTCATCCCACCATGGACCTCTTCCTGCCTCTCAGCCGAACCTCGTCCAGCTTCTTAATGACGGCCGGTGACTTCTTGGACGATGCGGCGTAGCTCTTGATTAGCTGGTCGAACAGAGCCTCTGTGTTGGTATGGGTGCTGAGGAAGGCTTTCTCCAGCACGTACAGGTCCACACCCTTATCCTCGGGCAGAGCAGAGATGTAGCTCAGGCCAAAGTCAATTAGAACCAGGTCTAGCTCTTCCTCCTCCTCCTCCTTTGGCCCAGGCCTCAGCAGCATGTTGGAGGTGGTCAGGTCTCCATGGATGACGTCATCGTCGTGCATCTTGGCGAGGATCTGACCAATCCGCTCAGCCAGCCCGTCGAGCCCCGCCCCCTTCTTCTTACAGGACGTATCAGACTGCTGCTGCTGCTGCTGACTGGATGCAATGTGGTCACGCACAGTCACAGAACTCACAATTTCCTCCAGGAAGATACAGTGAGATGTGTAGTCCACGAAATAGACCACAGGGGCAGGGATGCCTGAGTGAGGAGAAGAGGAGGAGATGAAGGAGAGTCACTGTTTTGTTGAGACACTGCAAGTGAACTTGGTAACAACAATTGTAGCAATATCTCACTTTGATGTGTACATTTGCATCCCTTTTAAAAAACAAAATCCAGATGTTGGATAAAGCCAGAGTTAAAATATTGATTTCACTTTAATATCATCCAAAGTTTATACAGAACAGGTTTTGGAAACGGCCTTTTTTTATAATATCAAAAATACTTTAGTACAGGTAGGCTGCAAAGTATAACAGAGCCTACATTTTCAGCTTTTTTTAAGGATAAATGATATCATACATTAGGCAATTAACAACATATGAACAAATCCTTCTGTAATACCCTTCAGAATATTGCCAAGAATGATTAGTTCTGGATTGTCAACACTGAGGAGGAGGATCACTATTCACACTATTCATCAATAATGGACTAATCAGCAATGACAGATGACTTGAATGAATTGGTCACACATGTTCGCTCTTGTGTTAGACCGAGCCAGTGACTTGTCATTTTCTGCTACCTATCAGATTTTGCTCCCTAGTGGTTTTGCGCATGCGCATTCCGAAAATAAAAATCCTGCGTGAGCAGCATGGACATATAAAGAAATGGACACCGTATTGAAACATGGCGCCCATTCATTCCTATGAAAGCTGCTCATAGGCGCAGAGAAGCAACAAGGAAGTATAATCCGGAAATTCCATACGGCCCAAAGCATGACGTAGCGGCATTACGGACCTATCAAGAAAGAGGGCGGCAAGCGTAGCGGACTGGAGGCGGGTGTCTCGTTCTGTAGCATCTAGCCTGGCGAAAACAAACTGAAAGCCGTTAAAAGCCGTTGGGCTAATAAAACGCTTGAGGTGGCGTTTTGAAATGAGAAAACATACATTTTAATAGTATATGGTCTAAGTATGAGCCTATGATTGATAGCCAGAAAAAATGTGCAGAGACACAATCTTGTTCGCCGCTTGTACTGTGTGGACAGGGACATCTGCCTACGGGCCGCATGAAAATAAGCTCCACCCCTTACCATGCAATACCAATGGGTTGGCCACATGTCCATGCTGGCTGCTCGGAGAAGGCAGCATCCTGGGGGCCTGGTGAGCAGCCGTCAGATTCTGCTACCTTTTTGGCTGATGGTATTTTCTTTAAAAAAATGTTTTAACTGCGCAATTATGCTACACATGTTTAAATTGCGCCTTTTGACCTGTGAGCATGTACAAATGTGCATGTAGATACTAGCTTTGCTGCTGAATATAGAAATAAAATTATAGGCTAGGCTAGTGTTAACTTTACCGGACTCAGAGTGGAGAAAGTTTTCGCCGGTGGGGGGAGGGGGGTGTACATGGGTAGTGGTGTAAAATAACGTGATTCTGTAGTGGGAGCATTATTTGATAAAGACAATGGGTCTCACATTATACCCTACTAAATCTATAATAACGTTATGAAGGAGCATCAAAATATGCTCCCCAAGCTTTCAGTGTAGGCTACAAGGGGTGAGTAGTGGTGTAAGTAACGTGATTCTGTAGGCGTGGGAGCATTATTTGATAAAGACAATGGGTCTCACAAAGCTTACTGTACCCCTGAAATATTCAATAAACACGTTATAAAGCAGCATCAAAATATGCTCCCAATATTCCTACAGTGTACATTGGATGAGTAGTGGTGTAAAATAACGTGATTCGTACTGGGAGCATCGTTTGATAGAGTTAATGGGTATACAGATCAAGTACGCTACCAATGACGTAAGGTAGCATTTTCTGATAGCAAAATCTGACGAGGGAGCAGAAAATGTCAGAACACCGGAGTTGGGTGAATGTAGCTGCTTTTATTGGATGTCTTTAATTTCCTCAGTAGGCTACTGTGCTGTGTAGGCTATTCACTAGCTATTCACTGACCTGCTCTGCGGCAGCGCAGTATGGAGCGCACCTCCTGCACGGTCCGGCGGTGCGTCAGTTTCTCGTCCAGCAGCGCGTGTCTGTAACGTTTCCTGAACCTTTCTTTAACTATAGTCGGCTTTCCCAGGAACTCAGTCCGGTAAACCCGGGCCTCTGCTCCCTGCTTTATTAACTGTGCCTTACTGAGGAACTCGGGTACCGCCATGCTTCTCTCCTGTGCCATGTTTACTTCCGCATGGTCTTCCTCTACTGTGCGCTCCTCTAAGCTTCCTCTGCACGGTCAGGCTGCCACCTAACGGCCAGTCACGCCCACAGGGGAAATGTCACCCAGCTGGAGAAAAAACTCAAAGTTACTCGTTTAACTATTCCCACGTCTAAGACAAACATATTAAAACTAAATATCCAAACGAATAGTTGATTTTTTTTTTTGCATAAAATGTCTTATTTTCATTTTGGGAGGGGCAGTTAGAATAGAATAGAAAAGAATAGCATAGCATAGAACAGGGTATAATAGAATAGATCCTTATTGTCAACGGGGTGGAAATTTGTCTTTGGATCACCAACCTAACCAGACATAAACAATGCATTCAAACGGTTTAAGACAACAAGATGTAACAAACACTACATGTCAACAAACAAGTTAAGCAGACATACAACATTAAGAACAGATAGAACAAACATACAACAATAACAAGTCAGCCTGAGGCTTGCATCTCATCGGTCACTTGAGTTCATAGGCTAATAGTGATTGCACTTGGAACAAATTTTTTTTTTTTTAATATATTCTAGTTGCCAGGGGGGCTATATAGCGCCTCCTAGAGGGCAAAGTTGAAATTGGCTAAATAGAGGATGTGAGCTGTCTGAAAGGATGCTCCAAGCTTTTCTCCTCGTCCTGCTATGGGTTAGGCTACATGGAACTGCAATCAAGCACTAAATATAGCTGCCATATAGCCTCATGGATTGAGTCAATAGCATAAGCATCACTCTGCGTCTGATCACGTTTTTAGGAATAAGCCAGTTTATTCAGCACTGTGAAATTCAATTTTGCATTTACAGGAACAGAAGGAATTCCTTTATATTTTCAATGTTTGTAATTAAATACATGAATTATATACAATAAAATGCCTTTTCGAAGCTATACTGAGTGACTTCTGCAGACAAATGTCAAAGATTTAGGACAGAGTGGTTGAGAATATTATATACCAGAGGGCAGTGAAATTAATTTGTTATATTATCAGCAGTGAATGTTTTCTCATATTAACAACAATTACAAGGTTTTCGCTTACATGTACCCACAGTTGTAAATACCACTTTGAGTTTTTTCCTCTAATTGTTCCCTATGTGTTTTGCTGGGGTTTTTTTTTTAGCCAAAAAAAAAACATTTTTAGCCTAATTATAGCTTAGTCTATGCCTACATAGCATAGTACAACATTAAAAAAACATAACATTCCATATTTTTAGCAGTGACTTCATATCCCATGCTACGCCTTTGTAACACATAGGACATCATGTAGCCAAGATGTTTTTTTTGTCACAACACCATGCATGAAATGGTTACGTGGCCTCGCCTTAAGTGAACGTGCTCTGCTGAGACATTCCCTCACTGCATTGCTGTCCATTATGAAACACATCCAGTTCTATGCCTTTAAATGAATTGATCCGATCGTAAAGCCAGTTTGTGCTGGTTTGAACTGTGTCGGGCCTGCCTGTCTGTCCTCCCTGGAGACGGCTGGACAGCTGTCGACCTCTGGCGTCCAAACTTCGCCACAGAAGTTTTTCTCCTGCAACTTGACACTACTGTCTGCTGCCTGCCACGTAGCCTAGGCTTCCTGGAGTTCCACATAGTTTAACCACGGGAATGTCTGAAGAACCAGTTCTACTCCAAGTGAGCTCAGTTCTCTCCCCGGATATCTTATCAATTAAATCATGAAGTTTGCAGCCGATTAGAGTGGCAGAGCGGGCACTGTCTGTTCCTCAGCCAGCGGTGGAGCAAACCGCTGCATCAGGTAGCGTTGAACATCAGTGGACGGACTCCCGGTGTGAGGAGGCGAATAACGGCTCGGCTTTCCGGGACAAGGAGCTTTGACTGGAAACTGTAACGGGCCACGAAGGAGGAGGCTGTGGAGAAGATGGTAACTGCTAAGGCAAAAGGTTTGTTTCTATGAAACTAAGAAGAAGAAAACGGGCGACATAGACCCAGTGGTTCATTTAGGATAGGCTATTCAAGCACTATAGGCTAGCCTAATAGGCCTACTATAATTCACTTGTAGGCTTGTTTTCATGCTTGACCAGCAACAACATAAAACTGCTATGTTGTCAACACTTCAAAATAATAATACAATGCCCATATTATGGGAATTGTATTATATATATGTATATATTATTATTATTATTATTATTATTATTATTATTATTATTATTATTATTATTATTATTAACATGGTTAAAAATACTAGTTGGTAAAAAAAAACTGTCAATAAAAGTAGTTTCTAGTACAACAGAAAAGATTCTGTAGCTTTTCAACATGTGCTAACAATGGCCTGAATTTCAAGATGCCTGCTTGGATTTTGATGTGCCATTCTTTAATCTTCAATAATAATGCATTAATTCATGCAAATGAATCCCCAAGATCCCCGACTATTGAGTATGTAAATGAACATTCCTTTAAGACGGTGGACATTTCTATAAATCCATATTTTGATTGGTCTCATGTAATATTCTAATATTATGAGATGCTGGATTTCAGCTTTAAGCCAAAGCCATAATTAACTAAATTAAAACAAAAAAGGCTTGAAATAGTTCACTTTGTGTGTAATGAATCTAGAGTATTAAAAAAGGTTAACTTTTTGAATACAGTTAAGGGAAAAAGGGAAATTTTCCATGATATTCTATTAATATCAAATGCACCTGTAAATAGGCCTAAGTTTTCCCCGTGCTGTTTCACTCCTCCCAGTGTATTCCTGTGGAGCAACACGGTGCTCCTTATCCACGCTGGTGTAGAGACAGAGTGGACACACCACATTCCTCACTGCTCTGTCAGTATCAGGTGATGGGATATTTCTGGGTTTTTTATACGAGACAGACTGATTGCTCCAGGGCCATGTGTTGTTGTTGAGCCCATCTCAAGTGGACTCCCTAATGAAATCATGGGGAATCAACAAAAAGGTTGTCTTGGCGACGGGGCTGCAAGAAGCTCATTTTGGGCTCGTCTTGTCTTTAGCACGAGCAGTGGGTGCCAGCCCGAGGACAGCACTGCACAAATTGGAGACTGTCTGTTGTATTATTTATGATTACAATTTCATCTTTCTTCTTTTATTTCAGAGGATGTTTGTTAAAAGGTGTATCCAGACCGCACAGCCTGACTCAAATGTTCACCTAACAGGAAGCAATGGGTAAGTTCCTTGTAATTGGGTGATTTCCACCGTGAAGCACTTACAGTATGTAAGGAATGTTATCCTTAAATCTGTTTATTTGAACTCTGATGTTCAGTAACAAAAAGGTAAGTAACACATTATTTAAATGCATTAGTTCCTCTGTAGGACTGACTACTGTGACCTGTAGATAGCCACCCATCTGCTGAGAGCTCCCATTTTGTGCCAAAGCCTCTGAGGTCATCAGTAAGAAACTAATTGAACGTAAATCAAACCTGCAAAGAAAATGATTCTTTCTTGTTTAATATAGACTGTATCTGTTGGTGCCGTTCTAAGCTTCATTATTCACATACGAATGGAAGATCAGTAATCATATGCAGCAGCTTTCATCTGGGTTTCAGCATCATTAGCATTTGTCTCAATAGACACAGACAGACATGATCCACTTCAAGGTTAATGTGAGAAGCAGCTGCGCAACAGTTTGATAAATATGTGTATCATTCATTTGAAAACATAACTAAATAAATACTCCCAACTGATGTCAAAACCGTTCTGAGATCGGATATACAAAAAACTATTTACTGTAATTGTAACGACTTTATTTGTAAAGGAGCACGCGCAATATTAAATGTAGATGTTGACATTTTATGTATATTGTGCAGACTCGCTTTGTTTATATTCCCTTCGATTTCTTTAAGCGCACACAGTGTGGCCAGGTCATCCTTTTATAGCATAGATTTCATAATGGAATGCAGTTATAGCTCCCGCCATACTTCACAGTACACACAGAGAAAATGTATTAACAGTGACTTAAAATTGAATAGAAAAAAATAAACAAGGCAAAATAATAGAACAATCAAACTTTATGGAAGTAGCACCAAAGGGAGATGTTAATTGAGGGGTTTATTTTAATGTATAAATGTATATGAAGGACTTTTGTTAAGAGGTCTCTTCTCAAGAGGTTAACCCATCTGCATGTTTTCCTTCCTCCTATAGGTAACTCCATCCTCCTGCTGGCCAGTGTGGTGTCCACTGTGGGCGGCCTGGTCTTTGGCTATGAGCTGGGTATCATCTCCGGAGCTCTGCTGCAGCTGCGGGCAGAGTTCAGCCTGTCATGTGTCCAGCAGGGGGCTCTGGTCAGCTCTCTGTTGACGGGGGCCCTGCTGGCCTCCGTGGTGGGGGGCGTGTTGATCGACCGTCGTGGCCGCAGGAGCTCCATCATGCTCAGCAACGTCTTGATCCTCACCGGCAGCCTACTCACCCTCATCACCTCCTACTGTGCTCTGGTGCTGGGCAGGCTCACTGTGGGCTTCGCCATGTGTATATCCTCAATGTCCTGCTGTATCTTCGTCTCAGAGATGGTCACACCCGAACGCAGGGGCCTTCTGGTGACGCTGTACGAGGCCGGGATCACCGTGGGCATCCTGGCAGCTTACGCCATCAACTATATCCTGTCTGACTCTACCAGAGGTTGGAAGTGGATGTTTGGGTTGGCTGTGGTACCAGCCTTGATCCAGCTGCTCTGCGTCTGGTTCCTTCTATCTGGCGCTAAGGAATCGTTAAGCCAAAAGGATGGCTTTCACACCGAGGGAGATCTTGTGAGCACCGTTGAAAACCAAGATGCAGACGACTCCAAGGTATTAGAAAAGGACAAGCTTCAGAACAACACAATGTGCCTATTTCAGCGAAAGAACAACATGAGGACCAGGACGGTGATCGGTTTGGGACTTGTGCTCTTCCAGCAGTTCACTGGCCAGCCCAACGTTCTCTTCTACGCCTCAACAATCTTCCACGCGGTGGGCTTTCAGAGCGACGCCTCGGCCGTGCTGGCGTCGGTGGGCCTGGGGTCGGTCAAGGTGGTGGCCACTCTGACCTCCATGTTCTTCACTGACAGGCTGGGCAGGAGGCCTCTGCTGATTGCAGGATGTTCCGTCATGGCCCTGGGTCTGATCACCATAGGACTCCTCAGTGGAAACTCAGGGATGAATGCTGAGAGGCCTTGTCATTCTACGGTCTACAATGTTAACAGGACAGATCTGCCTCAAGGAACTGTGGGTAATCTGTCAATTTTTCACACGCATGTTGAGGAGAGCCAAAGACAACTGAAGAACATCACACAAGATGGAAATGTTGTCCTTGATAAAGTTAGACAGAAACCACTGCTGAACACTCCGCAGGCACCTTCTCCTAGCGTCCATAGCCGAGTGGTCAACTGGATCATTCTTTTCTGCATGATGGCTGTTGTCAGTGCATACTCCGTTGGATTTGGACCATGTTTGTATATTATTCACTTAATATTGTTCTCTTTTAATTTTTTTTTTGTATGTGGCATTCTTATGCTTTTTATTAGAAAGTTGTGGAGAGACAGAGATGAAATGGGGCAGAGAGGGGAATAACATGCAGAGAACGACCAAGAGTTGGATAGTAACCCGGGTCTGCTGTGAAGAGGAGGGGGGCTACACGAGCGCTCCCATTCTCTTTTAAGTTTTGATAAAATATAGCGTTTTTATTCTGAAATATTCATTTAAGACGAGACACTGCAGGTGAATAGGGTAAAATGAAATTTGTCTTACTGATAGACGTCATAATGAAACTTTGCCAGTTGATTAAAACAATACTCACAATACTTTGACATTATAACATTATATTTTTGTATTTGAATTTGTCAATATCTTACTTACTTAGTGTCCAAAACTTTTATAGAACAGATTTTGGATACAGCCTTTTTTTCATTTTATATATCCAAAAATACTATGTACAGGTCTTAAAAATGCCTTTTCGGTATGTTTTTAAGAAAACAAGTCAGACAATTAACAGAATATTAACACATCTTTCTCTAATACCATTCGGAATAGTTCTAAGTAAGAACGATAATGTAAAGTTTAGTTAATATGTGCTGTAGTAATAATAATGGCTGTTAAAGATGGTATGAAACATAATTTTTTTCTTTGCCCAGTGACATGGCTTCTCTTGACTGAGATATTCCCAACTTCTATCAGAGGACGGGCCTTCGCTTTCACCAACTGCTTCAACTGGGGCGCCAACCTGCTGGTCACTTTCACCTTTTTGAATTGTATCGGTGAGTTCCCCCATACATTCTTTCAAAACAGACACATTGACTAGTTTCACAGTAGGGAAAAGTGCAGGTATGCTGTAACTAATATACATAAATTATGCTTCAGCTCCATCAATATTGTCCAGTAAGCCAATGGGTCCTCAATAATAATGTTTTGACAACAAGAATGACTAAAATACTTTGTTAGCCGTTTGGTGCTGGGTTCAGGGTTTTGGTAGCCTGGAAATCCAGACCTGCCGCTGGCAAATTTTAATTTGCTCAGCCTGTTGGTCTAGACATGAACCAAATTCGGAGCTACCAATCAAATCGTTCTATCTGATATGGGCGGGCCCTATTTATGGGGCTCTGGGGCGGGCATAACAGGATGACGACAGTGCTGCGCAAGCGCCGTCAAAGTTGTGATAGTAAACAACAAAGATGGATGCTGATACGTTGTTTGAGTTTGAAATGGCTTTGGCTTCGTTACTTAACGATTTGGAAGATGGCACTCAAATCTTTCATTTGCGAGAAAGATATATTTTTTGTTTTGCCGAACGACTACGGCAAAAGTTTAATTTACCAATTAACCCCGCTGTTTGCTAAACGAACGGGGTTGAATACGTCACCTTGTTAATTGCTCTGATTGGTCGTAGTGCTATCCAATTGCACGCAGTGGTATTTGAAAGGCATGTGCTGGTGCTGCCCCTTGAGTTGGGAAGGTCTTTTGCTCGTGGCCAGACCCTACGTCGTTCTAGATGTGGGTCTGGATTTCCAGGATAGGGTTTCGGCTGATTGAATGGACAAAACTGGAGTTTGATGAGAGCCATGAGAATCAACCAAAACAGTAAAGTTGTGTGCTGTCTTATCAAAACAGTGAGATGACAGATGCAAAGACACTTTCCACACAAACAACAGTCATGTGATCCTTTCGTAAAATAAAAATATTGAGAGCAAAATGCAAACTGAATGTGTATGAATAACCATATAAGATAGGATATGATGGGCCTTTTATAAAAAATAATAATAATTATATATCAGTTAGTAAGCAATTATTTGAATCACAATATAATAAGCAATTTACAAGTTTGAATTTTTAGAATTACATTTTTATTTAATTCAAATTATATTACGCATTTTTCTTGGTGCACATGCAAGTAATTTTAGTGATTTCCAAGTAGATTTGGTGTCTATGTCTTTGAAAGATATTTACCAAGAACCAACTAAAAAGCGCAACACCGAAGAGAAAATATATTCAATACCTTCACTCAGATACAGTGCAGGACAGTTATTAGTGGTTTGAGTTTGAATAACGTTTTTCTTATGAGTTATTGATCCTGGAAGTTCAATCCCCCCAATAGCTTTCCAACTTTACATCAGTCTGTAATTGTCAAGTTTAAGCCCGCCATTGTATTCGGTTTAATTCAAAACATTTTGTCTTTATTCTCAAAGCATACAATGAAAAACTTAATCTAATTTCTTTCTCTCTCCCGTGGCCCTAATACTCTTCCGTAAATTTGAAACGAATCAGAGAAAATAAAAATAGCTATTCATTATTTCTAACTTATTGAGCTCTGTACACTGGATTCTTTTGAGGCCAATATAACATTGTAGAGCATCTCCCCTACCAATGCTTATTTTGTGGGATGTTTTATACCATACATGTTAAAAAGTAAAATGATGGCCTTGCATTGTAGAGGGAATTGTATTTTTTTATGAATCAACAGAGGCCATTGGTCTGTCGGGGGTGTTCTTGTTGTATGGAATCAGTGCTGTGGCCGCTGCAGTCTTCTTCTACTTCATGCTACCAGAGACCAAAGGGAAGACTCTGGAGCAGATAGACAAGGAGCTGCGGACCAACAAGTAAGATTAACTGTATTATATTTGTGCTCACTTTATAAGAGACGCTCAGGGACACTTACCACCTAAATCTGTGCTTTCTACATTCAATATTTATCCCGTCCTCAGTCTGCACATTGTCATGCCCTTTTATTGTACATTTCCAAATTGATAATTATCTGTTTATTGCACATATTGTAAATAATGTTCTTCTTCATATTGCACATTTTCAATTGAATTACATTCTATACCGTTTTGTTTGGCCTTTTTATGTCCTATCTAGAATTCTTTCATCGCATATTACTCATCTTATTTGATCTTTTTTACTTATTGCACCGTGGGTCAGAGAGAGACTTAATTTGTATTGTAATCTGAATTTCTGGCACATTTAGCATACATTGACAATAAAGTTGACTTGACTTGTACCTGACTGGGGCCTATTTCAGGTAGCTGGTTTTGAGGCAACCCAGAGTTTGTTCGCTCTGAGTTAGTGGAAACTCTCGGTTTTCCGTTTCAAGAAGCAGATTCAGCGCAACCGAGAGTCAGTTACTGCGGCAACATACGCCGTGGGTCTAACCTGCTGGATAGGTGGTTGGACCTACCCTGAGTTTGTTTTCACTTTAAGCTGCAGCTCCGACTGAAGAAAGAGTCACTGTCACAACGCAACCCTGTACAGTTTAAAGCAAAATCACTCCATAGAAATCTCCATCGGGATGTTTTTATCATTTCCTGATGATTTTACGTTTGATCGATCATTTGATCAGTAGCCTTGTTCTCAGCCCTCGTTCGTTCATATGCGGCCACCTTACACATCGTGAACATGCTTTACATTCAGATTAATAAACCTATTGTATGTATCTCGTTATTTATTTTTATCATTATCAGTAGTTTTTTAACACCTGTGCCACTGAACATAGGCTATTTATGTCAGGTTGAAATGTAATTCTGCGGCTGCACGCGATCGTTACTGTTCACTTGTGTCATCCCAAAGTCACAGACAAGCCTCGTTAAATAGCCCAATATGAATATAGAAATAATATAATAATTTAAACTGTGATCACTAGAGGACAAGGAATCTGGTAATAAAACAATCAGGATCTACAATGGAAACTGTCACCTGTGTCAAACGTTAATATCTTTCACTCCCCATTTAAAAGAAGCGACAGTCTGTTTACTGCACAGTAGGCCTATTATAGCTTGCCTACATAATAGGCTACAGCGAATATAAAACACTGTCAGCAGTGCTGTGCAGCGGCAGCTTGATAATTTTGTTGCTGCTGATATGCGTAACTTAGGGGCACTTTACACGACAACACGAAACGGTGCAAACGCGGAAAAATTCCCGCGGTTGCACTATATCATTTACAGGAAAACAGCAAACGCAGGCATGAAACCGCAGGTTTTTGAGATCACCTCCGAGGGAGGATTTTTTGGAAAACTTAACGGTTTTGGTTTCCTGTAAACACCGAAACCATTTCCCCTGATAACGCTGACGTCACGGCTCCACCCTCACACATGCGCAGTCTATAACATTTGCTGTCAAAATACCCACAACACAAGCGAGTTATAAAGTTAGAAGACAACAACATGAACGGTGTCTCCACGGCACCATCACTGTGATAAGCGGAGAGTGACGTGCAGGGCTAAAATATAGCCTAACACTCGCCAATTTAGTCTAAGCGATTAGTAAGTTATTGAGACCACCGGCCACTTTGTCTGGGGAAAGATTTGTGCTCTGCCGGTTTTTCTAGCCAAATAAACGTGTGTAGCTTCTATGCCAGGGCAGGGACACGGCTCTCTCTACATTAAAAAACACTATCCATAGTTCAGCGCGCAGTGGTTAAGTTACTGTTCGACAAAAGGAGCATTAAGGCTACGGCTTCACAGTAAAAGCATGCCACTGGCTAAACATTAATAGCATTTCACTGGACACACGTGAATTGACTTTTATTTTGAAGTACGCCTAACAGGAAGGTATCCGCTCACGAAGCCCCTTCACTATCAGCAAGTCTTCTGTTTTTACGAGTTCAATGCGGTGAAATAAGAGGACAGAAAGCTTGTCTTTTACAATACTTGTAACCCCAAGCTTACACCAACCGCTTTATGAACGTTAGTGGCATTAATGTTCGGTTACAGTAAGGTTTTATGCATCAAATTGTACCGGAAGAGCTATCTACTAGGCTGTGTCACCGCTGACTATTGGCTTGGCATGGCTGCTACACTGCTACTAGAGCGATTTCGGCCCGTTTGCTCTGAAAACATGTGTACGAGTGAAGATGTCAGATAAATTGTGTCTGAACAGGGTTTTTTTTTTAAACCAAAAACTGGAAAACTGTCACGTTTTCACAGTGTAAAGTGCCCCTTAATTCTTAAAATAGACTTGCTTCTCATAAGGAAGCAATGATGCTCTTGACAAAAAACGCTTGCACCGTTTTTTTTCTGAATTGCCGAAGTGATTAGATCAGAGTTATGAGACTATCCTCGTTCATTCTTCTCCATAAGCTCATAAGTTAATATTTCTTACTCTAGTGGGAGGAGCGGAGAAGTTTCTTTTTTTCTTTTTTGAGAAGTGGAGAAGTGGGAGGATCAAGCATTTGTTTCTTCTGTTTCCATGGTGAATCATGTTTTCAGCGATCCATTGACGATGGCATTTATGCACACGCTCCACCCAGAGTGAACACGCTCAGAGTTGATTAACCCAACGCTGATCCACTGTTCTGAAACCGAAAACCCAGAGTTTCTCGTCAACCCTGCGCTCTGAGTTGACCAACTCAGAGCGCAGGATTAAACCCAGAGTATGTAAAACCAGCTACCTGAAATAGGCCCCTGGTGTCTTGCAGGTTTTACCACGATGAGGAGTGCTGCACTATCATTGGCTGGAGGAACACTGCCCCACAGTACCAGAGAGTGCACTGTCAAGTCAGCACCTCGGGGTGATTCATTTGATCATTGTAACGAATGCTGACAGGAATCAATGAACAAGTGTTTTGGTAAATGGATTGCACTTATATAGCGCTTTTTTCACACCTAGTCTCTACCTGTCTAGACACAGTCAGTGGCAAACTACACACAAAGAAGAATCTACTGAAACAAAGAATTCCTTTACACTCCAACTCATAGAAACTGTGAAACTTTGTTCTCATGTGACATTTTAGGGGGATTTTACTGTTAAAAACTATATACTGTATGTTGTATGTCTTTTTAAATGGACCTCGAGTCTCTACAATAAAAGTGATAGATACTGGAGTGAATATTTGCATTTTATAAGTAGTGGTTATGGTCAGTCTCACAGCAGTTTGGGAAAAAAACTCACAAAATGTTATCTATAGACACAATTTGTCAATATTCATGGTGACAGTCAGCAGGACTTTCAGACTAATGTATTTCAATAGGAATCAGTCACCACATCAGCCCCTACAGGCAAACATTACAATTTGTCAGTTGATAATGCATACAGCTGATATCACATTGCTTGCATGTCGTTTGAATCATTTCCTACATAACTTTTCAAAACTAGGGGTGTCTTTGAAAACGCAACAATGCAATAGGTTTCATTCAGAGAAATAATGTTTTTTCTTTGACAAAGACCGTGGATTTTGTCCTGTCTTTTGATGTCACATTTGGCATTAGAAATTATGAAATGAGAAGGTAAAAACATAAAATAAAAAATGCATAAAAACAAAAATTCATAATTAGAGAAGAGTGGTTCTATATTGACCAGACAAACAAATCAGAAATACCTCATAAATAAAACATGTGTTTATTTTCATTCATATTTTCAAATAATAGTAAAGGACATACAAATATATACAGTGATGTAGGGACTCTCCTCTATCAGGTTCATGTCTACATTTTCTGATATGCATTTTCAAAAAAGGATATACTACAGGTTTGAAAACTTTGACTTTCATACTTTACCCTTTAAGTGCTATTCAACATTAATACTTTCCTCAACATGTTGGTAAACCTTATTAGTCATCACACTACACTTAAAGGCCTACTTCACCGGTTTGAATATGAAGGTGTATTGAATTCTGAGATCCTATGTAGTATAAATGTGCGAAAAAAATTGAAATCGGTTCATCCTAGCCTGAGAAAAGGCAGAAAGAGTGTTTTTTAACCCTATATTTCTCTTTCTCGTAACATCACAGAAAGAGAAATATAGGGTTAAAAAAAACTTACTTTGTAAATATTACTGTGATGTCTTTTACTGTGACATCACAGTAATATTTACAAAGTACTTTTTTTTAACCCTATATTTCTCTTTCTGTGATGTCACGAGAAAGAGAAATATAGGGTTAAAAAATCACTCTTTCTGCCTTTTCTCAGGCTAGGATGAACCCATTTTAATTTTTTTGCACATTTATACTACATAGGATCTCAGAATTCAATACACCTTCATATTCAAACCGGTGAAGTAGGCCTTTAAGAGAACTTTCCTAACAACACTTAAGTATCTGCAGGTGACTGAAGCACTGTTGATCAACATGATCATTGTATCATATTGTCGTCTTATTCACTAGAATCCACATTGCCAACTTGCATAACAGTACCTCACATGAAACCTAGGTTTGGTCATGTTTTTTTCTTCCAACAGAGTAAACTTTGGTTATGTATTGAAGTCATTCAAGAGAGTGGAAAGCAGCATGTTTGACTAACTATCTGTGGAAAAATTAACAATCCATACCTGACTTTCTGAAGAGTTTTGTAGTTCAACACTACAGTCCATCAAAAAACACTTGACTATGATTCACCTTTTCCATCTGTCCAGAACCTTTTGATACAAAACACAATTAAAACCAATGATTTGACAGAAAGTTGTGTATCAAAAAAGAATCATGACCTAGTTCGGTAATAACAATAATAAAAAAGTCAAGCCGAAACCAATCAGAGAAATGTTGAAGTGTAATTTTGTTTGCATACAGCTGGAGCAGAACGCCACCAAAGCAAACATATCCAAAACACTGTGAACTGGAGGGTGCTTAAGACCTTGTAGTATGGCCCCTGCTCCTCCACATTGAGAGGAGTCAGTTGAGGTGATTCAGGCGTTTTAACAGGAAGTCTACTGGTTGCCTTCACCATTGGGTGTTAGACCCAAGAGAGCCTGGAGGAAGTTGCTGGGGAAATGGTCTTCTATCTTCTTTAAAGATAATGGATGGATGGATGCAGGAGGTAAGTATACATGATTTGCTCCTTTTGATGGCAACATCTTTCTCTTTCATTCTGCTAATGTGCTTATTGATCACTGCCATCACAATCCAAAGAAAACACAGCATGGATGTTCAGAGCCCAGATCTGTGGTGGAGGATGCTTGCTCCACACACACACACACACACACACACACACACACACACACACACACACACACACACACACACACACACACACACACACACACACACACACACACACACACACACACACACACACACACACACACACACACACACACACACACACACACACACACACACGGTTTGTATTCACTACCGCTTGTGGGAAAATAGAAAATAAAACACCTGTTTATTTCAATTACAAGGAACTTAATTTCAGATGTCAGGTACACGTTATGTTCCAGGAGGAAAGTAATGGACAAACATCTTTTTCTAAGACTTTTCTGAGTTGCAGACATTGAGTTAGGTTTCGTTGTGGTCACGGCCGATATAGTAGTTCTTGTGTAGTTTATGGGCCCACCAACTGTGTGGAGGTGTTGGTGGAGTGTCTCTGTGTGGTGGTGTGGGTGTGAATGTAGTGTCACTGTGGGGCGCCTGCAGCAGCTGACACGGGAGAGCTGACGGCATTGGTGGCAGCAGACAGGACCGGAGAGCCAGTGAGAGCACCCAGGGCAGTGGAGGCTGGCAAGACAGAGAGACCTGAGGGAGGAAAAGGACAAAGAAAACCAACATCGAACATAGTTTGTGTTCAGTCACAAGATAAACAACATGTGCAAAGAGGATGGAGAGTAGGGCACACAGCAATTTTAACTGCCCTGACAGCGAGGGCTCGAGACTTCGAAGAGAAGTCGTCCCGTTGAGAATAGAAAATGTGTTGGGGACGATTAGAAATGGTCCCCTGGACAACGCAAGACTTCTAAATCTGTATACCTACCGTTAGTATTGAGCCCTTGTTCCAAATGTCATACACTCTTTTTACGACATATACACTTCTGAGCATAAAAGTGAATGTAGTTTACATGGTAGTATTTTACGATGCTACAAATGTCATTGTTCATATTTACCGTAAACTTCCTTTTAATTGACCAAAATACATGTTACAATTTATTTCCTCATTCTAACATGGTTTTTCTAATGCAACTAAACAAAAAAACTATAGATGATAAGAATATAAAGAAAAGTCAACTTTATGATTTTGGGACGGTTCAAATTCACTTTGGGGCGGTTCAAATATCTATTTAAGGACGGTGCTGAAAAAAATTAGTCTGGAGCATTGCTGACAGCATTATATCAATTAATCAAATAAATAAATATTTATTAGTGCTGTCAAAAAATGTATTGTTCAATTAAAAATATTTTTTATTGAATGTTTGAAATTCCATTATTTTGCCTCTCACAGCTGTTTAAATAATTTGAAGCAATTATTACCATTTTATCTTGATTAGGAATCAAATGAATGCAAAGAACGTAACTTTATGAACTTATTTCAAGGAAATTAATGAACAATGAGTTGAAACCCTATGCATTAAGAGTGATGTTACCATGAGTATTTTATCTAGACCGTTCAGAAATAGAATATAACTTAACGGTATGTTCACGTGTTCTCACCAGTGATCATGCTGGCTGTGCCAACAGCTGTGGTCCCACTGGGCAGGTTGGTTGATCCGGACACACAGGACTGATCTTTCATAATTGGGACTGCAGGAACAACAAAAAATAAACAGGTTTTTGCTACTGCGCTTTCAGTCAGAAATAAAAAACACTGACTGTGTGTCAGGGCTTACAGAAATAAGGATGATCCATGGCCTCGCGAGCAGTCAGCCGAGCTTGGTGGTCGTATCTTAGCAGCTTGTCCAGGAAATCCAGAGCTTCAGGGCTGACCAGATGCTGGTTTTCACTGTGCACAAAGCGCTCCCACCGCTTACGAGAATGCCTGAAGGCAACACAGACAGACACTTTTAATGATCATATCCACTAAACAGCATGCAATACATGATAAATGTGCATCAATCTAGCATGCAATGAACACATTTTTAAGTACGGGCCCTCAATTCTTTCGGGCCCGTAATTATTACTCTCCACCATACTTATTCTTCTTCTTCTGACTTCTTCTTTTTATTCTGCCTCACATTTTCTAGCTGCTTCTCCTCCCACACCGTTACACGCAGACATGCAAAAATTTCACACAACGTGTGTCCCCACCCCACGGGGTTTGCTATTATACAGTTTTTTGAATTTCCGCTAGGGGGCGCTGTTATGATGTCCCGACTGAAAGAACTTTGAGAGGCCACGCCCCGCACACCGTAACTACAACCCCACTTCAAAAACACTGAACTATCTTAAGCATATCTTTTTAACACATGAATGTTTATTTAGTTTCCCCCGCCATAAGAATAGTTCAAAAAAAGAAAAGCCTGCATCACCATCATGGACCTGCAGTAACAGCTCTCACCGTCCCAGGATGTCATTGAAGCGAGGTTCCAGCTCTATATTGTACTTGTCGATGTAGTCATACAGGTCTTCAGTCCCTAGGACTTTGGCTATTCTCACCAACTACAAGAACAAGTCAAAAGAAGAGAGTCAACTCTTTATGACAGACTTCAACCCATTTATATTCAAACATTATTAATACCAGTCACATACAGGAAATAGTGGGTGGGTTCATGGGAGCAACATCAGTGAATGTTTCCACACTAGGGTTGGGAGGTATTGCAATTGCTGCAATTTTGCAGCATTTTGGTTATTTGACCAAATGACCAGGGAGAACCAACTAATCTGGACAAAGCTGTGTGCAAGATTTGCATGAAAGAGGTGACCAGAGAAGGAAACACCTCAAATCTGTGAGCCCACCAACAAAATGTCCTTCTTTTCCCTCATTTGGAACGTGGATTGTGATGTGTTCAAGTGCTGTCAGTAAAAATGAGCACTTGGTGGAGGAAACGTCATATTGAATGGGAAGGTTTAAAGAAATTCAAAAGTGGATACCGTCCAACCCTATTCCACACTATTAGCTTCCTGTCTGTACTGTGTAAAAATAAAATAAAATAATAATCCAGTGTTAATGCACAGCCAAGGCCTCGGACTGATCCACTGTGGCTAGCAACAAATCATCTACAAATGGAGAGCTTTAAGAGTGACTTAACATCTGCCTAGAAGTGGACTTCCTTCAAAAATATCCTCAAGCGCCACAAGAAGAGTGATTTTTCAGGTAAAGGCTAACCCAAACATTACATCTGGAGATTTGCAGACAATTTGACACCACCATTCTTCACTTGGGAGAAGGTTCTCTTGGTGGTAGGCAGAGTTGCGTTTTTGCCCAAACATGGCGGTTTTGGTTTTGACCAAACAGTTAAATTTTGGACCAATCTGTCCACAGAATAAGACTTCAGGTATCTCCAGGTGCTCTCTGGAAAAGTTGTGACAAGCAGTTTTGTTCTTTTTTGAGAGCAGAGGCTTCTTCAGCAACCCTCACATGAAAGCCATTTTGACTGAGATTTCTTCTTATTGTGGAACCATGCACATCTGTCCCAGATGCTGCAAGAGAGGTCTGCAAATCACTAGATGTAATGTTTGGGTTGGCTTTTAACTGAAAAATCACTTTTCGTGTGGCGCTTGTGAATATTTTGGAAGGAAGTCTACTTCTAGGCAGATGTTAAGTCACTCTTAAAGCTCTCCATTTGTAGATGATTTGCCTCACGGTGGACCGATGGAGCTCAAACTTTTAAAAAAAATAATTTATAGCTGTCCCCAGACAAATGTGCACCATCACAACTCTATTCCTGAAATCCTCAGAGATTTGTTTCCCTTTTAGCATGTCTGACCTGATTTTATCTCTGTTATATCTAGTGCCGCCCAATTTCTTCCCTAAAGATCTCTCACTACATTGGTCCATTTCATGACTCAATTTGGCCCATCTGATTGTGTTTATTTGCTCGATTTAAGCAATGCAGCTTAGGGTTCACAAACTTTTGCACATACAACAGTTGTCAAATAATTTGTTTTATCTGTTTTAACAATTGATTTCTGGAAAAGAAAACTGTTGAATTGATAAACAAACATCTGTTATTTCAAATAAAAAATACTGGTATTGATAAAAATGAATTAATAATGGTAAAAATAAATACAATTCCAAAAAGTTCAAGGGGTTCACAAACTTTCACATGGCACTGTATACACAAATGCATATATGTTTATCTTAAAGCTCACATATTATGCACTTTGCTGTCAATTTTATATGGTCTAAGTAGTCCCTAATACTTATTTTTTTAGATGTTTGATGAAAAACCCGTTCAGATCATTTATTGTAGCAAGCCTCTATACCCTGATTGTCCTCTGGTCTCAGGATTACCTATATTTGTGCGATCTGGCTGGCCCCTCCCACCTCTCTGCCGGGCTTTCGCGATACTAGAGAGACACTGCGTGACTGCGAACACAGTGTTTACCCGGAGCTAAGCCATACTTTTAACAATTTGACATGACCTGACATGATTAAAACCAGTGAAAACAGTAGCTTCAAAGTTTGATTTCTACATGATTATCTTCCCATCCTTTATCATGTTAAAAACGAGTCATTATTAGACTGCAAGGGGAAAGCTAAGTTAGTGTATTAGGAGCAAAACTTGGTGCTACAAAGCTAAATGGGCGCTAACGCTAAAAATAAGACTCAGACGATTTAAACCAGTGAAAACAGTAGCTTCAAAGTGTGATTTCTACAGAAATATTTTCCCATCCTTTGTCATGTTAAAAATTAGTCATTTTCAGACTGCTGTGGGGAATATAAACAGCGTGTTATGAGCAAAAGCTGGTTGCTTGTCCCAAAGCTAATAGCTATACACCAGTCAGGTAAAACTACCAATAAAAACTATTATTTTAGTTTCACCGTTTAAAAAAAAGCACAGGTAGCTTCCTATCCGTTGTGTTATTAAAAACGAGGCATTATTAGACTGCAAGGGGAAAGCTAAGTTAGTGTATTAGAAGCAAAACTTGGTGCTACAACCGAAGCTACATGGGCGCTAACGCTAAAAATAAGACTCAGACGATTTAAACCAGTGAAAACAGTAGTTTCAAAGTGTGATTTCTACAGGAATATCTTCCCATCCTTTGTCATGTTAAAAACGAGTCATTTTCAGACTGCTGTGGGGAATATAAACAGCGTGTTATGAGCAAAAGTTGGTTGCTTGTCCCAAAGCTAATAGCTACACCAGTCAGGCAAAACTACAAATAAAAACTATTATTTTAGTTTCACCGTTTAAAAAAAAGCACAGGTAGCTTCCTATCCGTTGTGTTATTAAAAACGAGGCATTAATAGACTGCTGTGGTTAAGATAAATTAGTGGAATATGAGCAAAAGCATTTTGTGTTGGTGTATGTAACATTCAGGCTGTACTATGGGCATCTTGTCGCTTAGCGGGGAAAGCAACATAGCTGTCGCTCGGAAAATTTTCCAGAGGATCTCGGGGCCGTGGACCAATAAGAAATGGGGGGGTGGGGTTATCATAGACTACTGCTAATGTGGGGGGGAAGCATGGACATATAAAGAAAATATGGGGATGTGGCTGTGCAGTTAATGACGTCATAAACCGCGAGAATTCTGAACGGAGTATATTGGGGGAGAGGGGTGGGGGTTTCAAAAGGGGGAGAGTGAGAAAAGGAGAGATTGCTATTTTTTTTTGATATTTTGGCAGTCTCTAGGCACACCGTGGACCCATGAATATGTTGGAACACATTTAAAAAGTGCATTTAGCATGATATGTGACCTTTAAAGGCAGACTATGCAATATTTTAATGAAAATATCAATTATAGAGTCACACAAAAATAATCCTTCTCAATGATCACTTCTGCCCCACTAGAATATGTGGTGGCGTGTTTGTCTGCACAGTCTTCCTCTCTCTGGCTGTATTTTACATAGTAGAATTTGTCGCAGTGCAGAAGCCTCTCCACTTCCTTGACTTGGGTTAGCTCACTGGCCAACAAACAATACCGATACTGGATCAGACCCATCCCTATCAACCAACCCTGCTTTGTGTTTACCTGGTCATAGTTATCATGGCCATGGAAGAAGGGCTCTTTCCTGAAGATCATGCTAGCCAACATACAGCCCAAACTCCACATATCCAGACTGTAGTCATACATCTGAAAGCATTTGAAGGAGAAACTGATTAAATAAATCCGATGCATCAAAAAGAATGCAACCCCTGTTCCCCTCTTCCAAAGCAAAGGGCCTCCAAGAAAGATCTACACCAACACCCATCAAATCAAATACTTCTAACAAACTAATTGTAGCTCTAACATCCAAGCTACCATCCGTACCTGATAGTCGACGAGGAGCTCCGGGCCTTTAAAGTAGCGTGAGGCCACTCTGACGTTGTACTCTTGTCCTGGGTGATAAAACTCAGCCAGACCCCAGTCAATAAGGCGCAACTACACATAAAGAGATGAAGCAGTTAGCAAATACAAACAAACAAGTCAACCCAGCAAATTAGGTGGACAAACAATGCCCCCAAGCACACAATGGAGACACAATAACCAAGTTTGATAATTTTGCTGCAGTAGCGGTGCAGTTTTGTTTGGTGAACAGTTCAATTGAAAAAAACAAAACAAATATCTTTGTGTTTTGGCCAAGGTTGATGAGACAGTCAGTGCGGTTACATGGGACTACTAGATTGGATTAATACATATACCGAATTTGCCAATCGAACGGACCACGTCACTTGTCTGAGTATACATGGCCTTTCAAATATTCGATAAATGGCCGGAGCATGGCTAACTCCGCTACGCTAGGTGGCGCTGTAGCCCTTTCAACAAGTGGTTATAGAGCCGGTTACTTTCCAGTAACAACACTACTATTTATTACGTCGTCTCCTTCCATTTCCTTGTGAAATCCCCGAAAGGGAACTCTCGAGCAAACGCAGAATGCAAACTCCGATGTGCGATCCTATATACATGCAGGTAGAATGCCGACTATGAACGAGTTATCCAAGTGTTTTTATCCGACTTCGCTTGTCCGTTAATGTGCCGATTTGTATGTAACCGCACTGAGTGACGTTTTGGATGACTCACCTTGTGGTGTTCATGATCGATCATCACATTATGTGGCTTCACATCTCTGTGCATGATTCCCATACTGTGGCAGTAGTCCAGGGCCTACACACAAGAGCAAAGGGACTTTATTCATTGATCAGAAGGTTTATTCATTCCAGTAATACATAAACAGCAAAAGGTCACAAGAAGATGCTAACTACTAAAAACACACACACACACACACACACACACACACACACACACACACACACACACACACACACACACACACATGCACCAAAACCTAGACAACGAAATCAAAGCAAAATAACATACTTCTTTCAAAAATGACAAGTTAATGCTTGGCCCCCTCAGGAGTCAGGACATTCAGAGGTTACAGATTATGAGCTGAGAGGCATCTGAATCATGGAGGAATTACCTTGAGGATCTCATACATGTAGAAGCGGATGTCATAGTCTGCCAAGGTCTGGTAAAGTTGCTGGAGGCCAAAACAAAGTCGTTAGGCTTTCTATGGTCTTGTAATTAACAGACAGCACACATTCATGGTACAGTCACATATGACACAATTTAACTTTTAGGAATGTCCTAGTTATTCAGGGCTCTAGACTGCGACCATTTTCTGAAGCCGAGCCAGTTAAGATTTCATGTGGTCGCATTCCAGTGTGCCAGATGCTTATCATTAGGTTGTTTTGGTGCCCCTCTGGTACAGCCTTACAGTAGGGTTAAGTATTATACTGTAATCTAAAGGGTATCCACACACTTTATGGCTGACCATAGTATTATATTCTAATATTATTTTTTTTTAGCATTTTCCATGCTTTATTGACAGTTTTTGGAGAGACAGAGAGGAAATGGGGAAGAGGGGAATGACATGTAGAGAACAACCCTGGCCGGATTCGGGTCTGCCGAACCATGACTACACACAAGACCGCCCCCCCCATCTAGGATACACTTTTCAGTGGCTGCGGTAACAAACTGGTTCATCTGTCATGCACAGAGAGACACTGACACAGCTACCTTGTTAAAAAAACTAAGTTATTACTTTTGCTCAAAAATACCTAAATATACATTAATGATTTCATCAACAGAATTTTTATGCAGTAGCACAGTAGTTATCACAGATGATGACACCGATTTCCCCACAGAAGAATGTGAGCTTCTCTATGTCTGTGTGCCAAAAATAAAAGGATGCCACCAAATCATATGCAGGAACCACCAACTGAGAAAGTTGGTGGCATTATTGCAACCAGTGTGGAAAAAGTGTGGAGCCCTGTTATTGAGGATAGAACCAGAAGATGGCTGACTATCTGGCGCTAAAATTATAACACTGGAGGCAGGCTAAGAAAAGATGTTTTCATTATTGTACACAACACTGGTTTAAAGGGGTTAAAATACATTTAGTTACCTTGAAGTCTGTGTTGTTAACATGTTCAAAGACCAAGGCAGGCGTCCGGGACTGAAAAAAAGAAAGTTGTTTTAAGCTGCAGCCTTAACCGATAACATCTACCAATAGACCCAGTAATATTAATCTATTCAACTGTATCGGCAACATTGTATTAGGATAAGGCACTATTGCGATGTCTGCACAAACAAACCAGGCAAGCCTCACTGTCGGCAAGACAATGACCAGATCTCCAAATGTCCATTTATTTTCTGCACTTAAGACTGGGCGATAAAACAATAACGGTAATTCTTCATTGATATAATTTTTCGTGATAAGACAAGATATAATTATCCACCGGTGTTGGATAGGTGGTTTAGCCATATATGGCTATGGTGTTAGCCATATCACCCAGCGTTATGTACACATTAGAAAGGAGGGAACTCAGCCAAGAAGTGGCCTGTTTGCAGAAGAGAAACAGTTACGTCACAAATACAGGTAACTAGTTGATACAGATGCAGTTCAGTTGTAATTGTATTGTCAGAGAACATCCCTCAAGCTACCTTTTAAATGTCAATCAAACACTGCAAACCAACTACTATAAAATCCGGAATATAAGTCACACTTTTAAAACTCTTTTTATTTTCAACTAAAAAGTGGGATGCGTCTTATATACCGGTGCGACCAATATAGCTGTATGAAATGTGAGGTGTGTTAGTTGTGTATCCACAAATGGCGCTATAACCAAGCTAAAGCTTTGTCACAGACATGTGTGGTCATGACCATCAATCGGCACTGCACACGCCACACTCACAACTAGCGGTGACGTAGGCTAGCTAGTCGTAGCTAGTGCCTAGCAGGACCGCAATAAGACGACTATAGTTAACGTTAAAGAGGACCTATTATGCTACTTTTCTGGTCTTAATTTCTTGTTTTACACTGTTATAGAGCAACCTGACACGAATCACATCACAAAAAACTATGTAGATTTTCGGGAAGCTCTTTCTCTTATTTTGGCGATCCAGCACATCCTGTCAACACTTGAGTGTGTGTGCTTCGGCTCCCTCCGCCTGTGCTTCGGCCATCTCCGCTCCCCTCCCCCCCCCCCTCCTCCTGCAAACCCCACTCCGTTGTGATTGGTTACCTTCCTTCCGGAACACTTTCAGTGGCGGGAAGCGCGAGCATGGACCTATAAGGGCGCGAGGCAGACGCGAACAGGGAAGTGACAGCATTACCATACATGGAAACATCCGCGTGGAGACGTCACAATGTTTTATGCGACGTCACAAATTATGAAAGGGTAGACCGCTTTGAAGACGTGACTTCTCGACTGGCTAGAATAGTGTTTAGTGCTCTGCACAGACACCCCAGACGGTCAGCAGGGAATATGTCAAAATGCATGTAAGTCATTATTTGATAATTTAGTATGGTTAAGCATGACTATGAATCATCATAACAACGTTTATAGGTCATAAAAGTCAAAAAGCATCATAGGTCCTCTTTAAGCCTACTAGAAAGAGCTACACGGCTGCACCATGGACCTATTACAAGAGGGCTGCACAGAAGCCGCACGTTGTAAACTTTAACGAAAGCAATGGAGATCTCGGTGACCCCTACAACAATCTGGCCGCAGTCTATGCAGACAGGGACAGGGTTGATAATGACATTTGGGGATTTGATTAAGCATTCAGCTACACACTGTATCAAATGCGGTAACGCTGCCTTGTTTGATAAATTAATTTTAATCTAATCTTATGAGTTAATATATTTGCAGTTATTGTACCGGCAGTTAAACTATGGTTAACATGATTACCTGGAATTGAAATCTGCTTCCCAGTTTTTTTTAATTAATTTATGTACCAGTAGTTTGCCTGTTATTTTCATTTAAATGGTGCGCAATTCAAATTAAGAAATTAAGTTAAATACTTTTGAAATAACTTGTAAAAAAAATTCATTTATAATTAGCAATAGAAAACTTTTTCCCTCTGGAAGTCACCCAGAAAAAGACTTATATACCGGTGCATCTTATATTCTGGATTTTACGGTAACTCTAACATATTTTCACTTCTGCACATCTATTCATTTCTACACTATCTATCTATCTATCTATCTATCTATCTATCTATCTATCTATCTATTCAAACATCATTCAACAGTAAACAAAGAATAGGAAGACTTTGTGTTGTTGTTTCCTTGTCTGTAAAAAAAATAGGAAGAAAAAGGAGCAAATTAAATTTTGCTGGCAGCTGTCCCTTATAACCGTGAACCAAATGTGTGACAATTAAATAAGACAAACCGATCATCTGCACAATCTGAAAGATTTCATTTCAGTAATAACATTAGTTTCACATTTTCCAATGTGAAAAATAACCACTACTTGGGAACAGTAATTTCTTTGGCCAAATTTCATCCATTAAATTGGAACATGATGACAAATGAAGTACTAACTATTTATGAATAAAAATCTGATAAGGTTTTGTAAAAGCATAAATCTTGATTGAGAACATTATAGATTTTAAATGGTAATGGAAGTCGTCATATTATAGTAACAGTTGCATCTAAGCAGATAAAACATTCTGCTTAATCCTATCTAATTTAAAGCCACAGCTAGCTAAGTACTTACTGACACATACTTCCCAAGCCCAAGTGAAATCACACACACTTGCACATCTGGTAGGCTCACCACGCTATTGGTACAGAAATAATATTTCAGAACCCCAACATAATTCTATTTTTGAAAAACGTAAAACATGTTATTAGGAAAACATATACATAATATATAGTGAACCTTTGCTGTACTCAAGACCAACAAATCAAGTGTTCTTGCAAATCAATGCACTGTACTTACTACAGGGTCTTTCACAATATCAATGAGGGAGATAATGTTAGGACCGCCACGTAGGTTCTCCAGAATCTTAATCTCACGCTTGATCTTCTTTTTCTTTACAGGCTGTTGGGAAATGGATGAGGTAGAATTAGTCAGATAGGATTAAATCAAGACATCATTCAACATATACTTTACATGTACACTACCGTTCAAAAGTTTAGGGTCACATTGAAATGTCCTTATTTTTTAAGGAAAAGCACTGTACTTTTCAATGAAGATAACTTTAAACTAGTCTTAACTTTAAAGAAATACACTCTATACATTGCTAATGTGGTAAATGACTATTCTAGCTGCAAATGTCTGGTTTTTGGTGCAATATCTACATAGGTGTATAGAGGCCCATTTCCTGCAACTATCACTCCAGTGTTCTAATGGTACAATGTGTTTGCTCATTGGCTCAGAAGGCTAATTGATGATTAGAAAACCCTTGTGCAATCATGTTCACACATCTGAAAACAGTTTAGCTCCTTACAGAAGCTACAAAACTGACCTTCCTTTGAGCAGATTGAGTTTCTGGAGCATCACATTTGTGGGGTCAATTAAACGCTCAAAATGGCCAGAAAAAGAGAACTTTCATCTGAAACTCGACAGTCTATTCTTGTTCTTAGAAATGAAGGCTATTCCATGCGAGAAATTGCTAAGAAATTGAAGATTCCTACAACGGTGTGTACTACTCCCTTCAGAGGACAGCACAAACAGGCTCTAACCAGAGTAGAAAAAGAAGTGGGAGGCCGCGTTGCACAACTAAACAAGAAGATAAGTACATTAGAGTCTCTAGTTTGAGAAACAGACGCCTCACAGGTCCCCAACTGGCATCTTCATTAAATAGTACCCGCAAAACACCAGTGTCAACATCTACAGTGAAGAGGCGGCTGCGGGATTCTGGGCTTCAGGGCAGAGTGGCAAAGAAAAAGCCATATCTGAGACTGGCCAATAAAAGAAAAAGATTAAGATGGGCAAAAGAACACAGACATTGGACAGAGGAAGACTGGAAAAAAGTGTTGTGGACGGATGAATCCAAGTTTGAGGTGTTTGGATCACAAAGAAGAACGTTTGTGAGACGCAGAACAAATGAAAAGATGCTGGAAGAATGCCTGACGCCATCTGTTAAGCATGGCGGAGGTAATGTGATGGTCTGGGGTTGCTTTGGTGCTGGTAAGGTGGGAGATTTGTACAGGGTAAAAGGGATTCTGAATAAGGAAGGCTATCACTCCATTTTGCAACGCCATGCCATACCCAGTGGACAGCGCATGATTGGAGCCAATTTCATCCTACAACAGGACAATGACCCTAAACACACCTCCAAATTGTGCAAGAACTATTTAGAGCAGAAGCAGGCAGCTGGTATTCTATCGGTAATGGAGTGGCCAGCGCAGTCACCAGATCTGAACCCCATTGAGCTGTTGTGGGAGCAGCTTGACCGTATGGTACGCAAGAAGTGCCCATCCAACCAATCCAACTTGTGGGAGCTGCTTCTGGAAGCGTGGGGTGCAATTTCTCCAGATTACCTCAACAAATTAACAGCTAGAATGCCAAAGGTCTGCAATGCTGTAATTGCTGCAAATGGAGGATTCTTTGACGAAAGCAAAGTTTGATGTAAAAAAAATCTTATTTCAAATACAAATCATTATTTCTAACCTTGTCAATGTCTTGACTCTATTTTCTATTCATTTCACAACATATGGTAGTGAATAAGTGTGACTTTTCATGGAAAACACAAAATTGTTTGGGTGACCCCAAACTTTTGAACGGTAGTGTATGTATTTCATTTTATTAGTTTGTATACATTTTATGTTGTCTCTTTTCTGTTTGTTTTTTGATCTCTTTAACGTAATAACATTTTCAAATGATTTAAGTGGAGGCTTCAAATAAGCCCAGTGGGTTTTCTGTCTCTCCCTGCACTATATTCGTTTGTTATCTTTGTCTTTCTGTACATTTTTAATTGTGCAAATAATAGAAAAACTTAAAACCAAGCCACTGACTTGATGTAGAGAGACTAGCCTGTGTCACTGTATTGATTTACCTTGAGAATCTTCACCACCACCTTCTCATTATTGGTAATGTTGATTGCCTCAAAGACTTCGCTGTACTTGCCACGTCCTAGCTTCCGCACGAGCTGAAAGTCCTCCTGGTTTCTGTGAAGGAAGAAATCACAAGCGAACATCAGCTGGGTTTGAGGGGCTGTCAAGACAAGCAGCATGCTGGAAATGTTTCACGAGGGTCACAAGGCATTTATTTACCCCCATTCAACCACGTGAGACTCATAGTCCCAGTACTCCCTGGGCCGATGGGTGTTGACATCGGTGTAGACTCGGGCCCGGCTTGGCACGGGTCCTGACATGTCCGACAGCTTGGCAGAGTTAGGGGGGGAGTTCTTACTGCAGCGGAGGATAGTCGTGGGGAGTGAAGGTATGGGGTGATGGGGGGCTGATCTCAACAGGGAAAGGGTTTTGGGGTGGGGGGGCTTTACCTGAGGATGGGGGGAGGGGGAGGGGATGGGGGGGGGTAGGGTAGGATCACCACAGGCACAGTAGGATAGCTGGAGAGAAAAATAAAGATTAGAATTGAATTAGTGATTTATACTACAGTGCCTTGCAAAAGTATTCATACCCCCTTGACATTTTCGACGTACATTTATTTTATTGGGATTTTATGTGATAGACCAACACAAAGTGGCACATAATTGTGAAGTGGAATGAAAATGAAACATGGTTTAAAAAAAATATATAAATAAAAAACTGAAAAGTGTGACGTGCTTAAGTATTCAGCCCCCAGAGTCACTGCTTTGTAGAACCACCTATCGCTGCAATTACAGCTGCAAATGTATTTGGGGTATGTCTCCACCAGCTTTGTCAATCTACAGACTGACATTTTTGCCCATTCTTCTTTAAAAAATAGCTTGAGCTTCAGATTTAGCATCAGATTGGATGGAGAGTGTTTGTGAACAGCAATTTTCAAGTCTTTCTCAATTGTATTGAGGTCTCAACTTTGACTGGACCATTCTAACACATAACTATGCCTTGATTTAAACCATTCCATAGTAGATCTGGCTGTATTTTTAGGCAAATTGTCTCTCTGAAAGGTGAACCTCCACCTAGTCTCAAGTATTTTGCAGACTCTAACAGGTTTTCTGTCCTGTATTTGACTCCATCCATCTTCCCATCAACTCTAAACAGCTTCCCTCTTCCCTGCTGAAGAAAAGCATCCCCATAGCATGATGCTGCCACCACCATGTTTCACGTTGAGGATGGTGTGTATAGGGTGATGTGCAGTGTTAGTTTCCGCCACACATTGCATTTTGCATTCAAGCCAAAAACTTCAATTTTGGTCTCATCTGAATATGCTGTGTTCCCCGCATGGCTTGTGGCAAGTGTTGGAGGAAGGTGCTCTAGTCAGATGAGACCAAAATTTAAGTTTTTGGCCTTAACGCAAAGTGCAATGTGTGGCAGAAAACTAACACTGCACATCACCCTGAACACACCATCCCCACCGTGAAACATGGTGGTGGCAGCATCATGCTGTTGGGGTCCTGTTCTTCAGCAGGGATAGGGAAACTGGTCAGAGTTGATGGGAAGAAGTATGGAGCCAAATACAGGGCAGAAAAACCTGTTAGAGTCTGCAAAAGACTTGAGACTGGGGTGGAGGTTCACCTTCAAGCAGGAAAACTACCATAAACATACAGCCAGATTTACTATGGAATGGTTCAAATCAAAGCATAGTCATGTGTTAGAATGGCCCAGTCAAAGTACAGACCTCAATACAATTGAGAATATCTGGAAAGACTTAAAACTGCTGTTGACAGATGCTCTCCATCCAATCTGATGCTGAATCTGAAGCTTGAGCTATTTTACAAAGAAGAATGGGCAAACATATCAGTCTCTAGATGGGCAAAGCTGGCGGAGACATACCCCAATAGACTTGCAGCTGTTATTGCAGCGATAGGTGGTTCTACAACATATTGACTCAGGGGGGCTGAATACTTATGCACGCCACGCTTTTCAGTTTTTTATTTCTAAAAAAAAGTTTAAAACCATATTTCATTTTCATTCCACTTCACAATGATGCACCACTGTGTGTTGGTCTATCACATGAAATCCCAATAAAATAAATGTACGTGCGTGGGTTTAATGTGACAAAATGTGGAAAATTCCAAGGGGTATGAATACTTTTGCAAGCCACTGTATTTCAACAAAGGTGTCTTCAGTGTATGCTTCCTGTATAAAAAAAAAACTTGAGTGAATGATTAAATACAGTTGCTGTGCATTTCTGCAGCAGTCAAGAAAACCTTTTTGCTTTGCGCTCCATCACCTTTTTAGCTATTTCTCTCCAGCTTTTACTAACCCACACATACACCCGTGCGTTTTCACACATTTAATATTCAAGTCCATGTACTGGACAATTAATTACTAATCGACTTGTATTTCCGGTGCCGACTAGTGGGGCAGCGGGTGTTAAAACGTTTAACCGACAAGTCATGTTCACAGTGACGTGCGGTCAGACAGATCCAGCAAAAAAACTCAAATAAAAATTCTATATGTAATCCGCGATTACTTTAAAACAGTGTAGACATTTTGATGAGAAAGGTGGGGCAGTTTGTAAGTTACGTCAAAATAAGCAGTGCTTTTGCTGCCTATTCATTGTGGACCACAAGCAAAAAAATATTTTTGTGCATGTGCACTTCGTTTTGTATTCTTTAACATGTTCGCAAACAGGATGACGTAAATATGGTATGCTGAAACCTTTACTTTACATATCATACATGGACCAATTAAAATCGAGATATTACTAGACATTTACGCAGCTTGGACAGTTTGCAGCAGAAACGGGGACAAACCATGTTCGAGCCTTTCAAACGGACAGGTAGCCTACATGGACCGAAGGATCGGCTAGCTAGCTGTGCTGTCAGTCAGACTAGATTACTATCGGCTTGCTTCATTCAGCCAGGGAGTCAGATTAGTGAGTCAGAAACTATTTTTGGGTGTATTGAATAATAAGTTTGGATGAATTGATGCCGAGTGCAGGCCATTCTGCATTTTATATTCAATTGAGCAGTTGTGTTTTCAATGTTGCTGACGGACAAACGTAATTGGACGCTGTGCAATAATTGCTGATAAAGAGATGGATACATTCTGATGCTGTACAGGTCCATGGAACATATGCTACTGGTATATTATCTATTAAGATATAGTTTATGGAGTTGCCAGTAGTCCTACAGAATAGTGAGTATTGTCTTTTAATTTGAAGCTAAACAGAAGTAGTTGTTTTAATCGGCGAAGTTTTGACTCGTTCCCCTACGTATTGTCGGCCCTTGGTGTGAGGGACGAGTCGATGCGATGTTTAATCATTTAGTCCAGGGGTTTTCAAAGTGTGAGCGAGTGGGCCCCCCTTCAGAGAACAAATTTCAGTTGAGCCCCCCACTAAAAAAAGTTCTCAATCCAATTGTGTTTTGAATGATCTTTTAATTATTTTACACATTTTAAACATCTTTTTGAAACATTCTAAAACATCTTTATGCGTTTTTAAAAACATTTTAACATCTTTATCTAAGTTTGTTTTTGTTTTTTAAAATACATTTGAACATCTTAATCCAATGGTTTAATCCTGCTTCCTTTAAGCATGGATAGTAGTGACTGAGTGTGCAGCGGAGTGAGAAAGATAGGCAGACAGACTCGCCCAAATATTTGACTATTGTTAAATGTCCTTCACACACCCAGTGTTTTTTCGCTAGTGCCTCCAATGTCCAGCTGGATGAAAATAGTAGCCATCCGAGGTCCTGACCGTCCTATGGGAGTCCGGGTGTATGCCCCCCAAGAGATTTTTTTTTACCTTTTTAAAGTGAAATGCATGAATCTGGTGCACTTTGAGAGGAAAATTTAGAGGCTAAATATGAGGAATTTTGTGTGAACAAATAATTTGGAGACACTGGGTCGGATGAATTAGAAGCTATTGAAGAAAGACACATGAATTTTCCATAAAAATATTAATTTAAAATAAAATATTATGCAGGGTCCTCTGGGTTGGGCACAAGGGCGTAGGAACCGGGGGGGACGTGTCCCCTCCAATATTGGAGACAGGCGCATTTGTCCCCCCCAAAAATGATACCGCGAGGAGAAAAATATTTGATTTTGAAAATGCTTTTATTTTGAAAGCGCAACACAGCTTCTTGTCACCGGCCTCCTAAATGTGTTTGTTTTGCCCCGAACCAAGCTTTTAAGGTAGCGCGCAGGGTTGGGAGTTTCAGGCGGGAGAGCCCATTGAAGTGCTTTAACGCAGCGCTGCCTAGAAGGCTGCGTTGAGGGCACACAACAGACTGTTCGGGAAGTCTTTCCTTTGCAAAGGCAGTTAGAACGCTACTCGGTTACTTTTTTCACACGTTAACCTGTTCTTTCTGTTAGTAAATGCTCTGCGCAAAAGCTCATTCACTTCCTACTTCATCCAAACCGACTTAAACAGCTCTCTGTGTATCGTATCGCTAATTTAAGCCTGTAACAAACCTAGTGCTGAGTCCGCCTCTCTCATGCTGCTGCTGGCACATCAGAGGTTCACTGCTTCTGAACGTTACCCAGCATACGCTCTCTAAAAGCCTTCTGTTCTATGGGCTCGGGCTGCCTACTGTAAATATGGGTTTTCAGGTCGATGCAAGGTGCGATTTTTTAAAAAAGAAAAGAAAAAAGGGTGACGTTTTTATTCATGAAACATTTGGAAACTAAACTTGCAAGAATTAAATCTCCCACACAGTAACATTCAAAGTATGATTCAGTGTTTCCCCCACGTTCACACAGCAGCGGCGCGCCACCGCTGCTATATTTTCTCCGCCGCTATTAAAATCCTCCTCATTATTATTCTACTTTTTTTCTTTCTTTTTTTTGGTACGTAGCTCATTTTAGAAACGGGGCAATGCCTAACATAAACGCTGACCATGCGTCGGAGGTGAATGTAACTTACTCGGCGGAAAACAGAAACTAACGGAGGGGAGCGGCTCACTGTAGAGTGCCTTTAGTCGCGCTGTCAGTTTTCCGTCAAGGCTCTGTGTATCCGGGCTCGAGACATACAAACAGATCGCGGAACATTCACTAACGAAACAGTTGGTGGCTGAGCGAAGAATGTGGACTACTGTAGGCTACTGGTGCAAATTCCACAACTCATTACTTGTGTTACAGTTTAGTACAATATGTAGGCCTATTCATTTATATTTGGCTGCTCCACCAGTCCAGGCAGGACAGGATAGTTAAGTTTCAGTTTCGTTTTTCATCTCCGTGTCGGACAGCTGTTCGCTCAGCTGATGGGCTCGAGCCTCACGGAGCAGACAGCGGGAGTCAGTCTAAAGTCAGCGATGATCACTCTCACAAATCAAAAAGCTAAATTATAAAATAAAGCTATCTCTTCTTCCCTCTATCTGTCTGTATAGGGCCTATATTTCTCTCTCCACTGCACACTTAGTCACTACCACTAGTTTTAAGGAAGCAGAAGGAGGATTATACCCTCATTTTGCACTTTTAAATATTAGAAGATTGCAGGCAAGTAAAATACCACCAGCCACTACATTCTCAATGATAGAGACGAATAATTACCTTTTTTTCTTACAGTTTAAATCAAATATTTGAACAATACAGGAGAATAAATATTTGAAAGCAATACAGAATGCATGAAATTACTGCATTGTATTGTATTCTATTTTTGTCACCAGGAACCTAAATGTTGTCAATTAGCCTACTTTACATATATTTGGTGCATACAAATTCACCAGAATGCAGGAAATTGTTGAATGCTCAAAAATGTATGGGGGGACACCCCCAGACCCCCACATTAAAATGTGTCCCAAACCAAGGTTTAATCACAACCTACACCCTTGAAATTCATGAATAGTTTTGTTTTATTTGTATCTATAGGCCTTTGTATTAGCCTGGTCCAACCAGACCACCGTACTTCATTTAATTTGTACAGATGGTCTGGAAGTGCTGTAATTGGCAAACGTTAACTCACTTGTAGGCGGGTGTCTGTCGAAGTTTAAAACTATTGGATCTGCCCAGTGCCACTCTGGATTAGCCAACCAATCGCATCACGTTTGGTCATCACGTGTGTCATGAGCCGGCTTTTGATGGTGCCTTCCAGTTGGACAGGGAACTCGGAAATTTCCGACTTCACTACATATTGTAGTCTATGAATCTACCGGTACCTGGCAACAGTAACTTGTTAGAGCCTAACGTTTAGTTATTTGGACGAGAAAGGTTTTAGGCGTCCATACTTTCGCGAGCAGATGCACTGGAACACAGACAGGTCGGAACTCGGAACTACCAAGTCGGAAATCTCCTTCTTCCGAGTAAAGCAACGCAGCATTCAACTGAAACTGGAGCGTTCTCAGCCACTCGCTCTGTTCGCTGATTGGCCTATCGTAGATTCTCCGGAGAATCTGGGAAATGCGCTGTACACCCAGACTGACTACTGAAGGGAAAATGAAATTTGGCCGGAAGTAGGCGGGCGGGCGGAGCCAGGCTACCTTTGTATAAGGATACGTTGTAATTTTTATCACATTATTTTAAATTAAAGTCTTAGGTCCTGCTTATCAATTGCTCATAATAACCAGTAGGCCTACTTCTGTGTTGGACATTACTGAACCTCTTCCCATTTATAGCACATGTCCCTGTCTAGTTCCATGTCCCCAAAAAATCAAATAAAAGGAACCCCCCCTCCCCCCCCCCCCTGATTTACCGAGTCGTCTCTAGAGGGGTCGGGTGTTTGTCACCTTTTTCACCTCTTATGAGTTTGCAGGTCTGGTTTAAGCATTAAGCAAGAACTGTAAATACATTGTGCAAATCATTTTCTGTGTAGTGGCATTTTGTGTAATATTCATTTCTATACAAAAATGTCAAAATCTGTAAGTAAAGACAAAAAAAGGCAAAGTTGCAACACCAATAATCCCATCTATCTGAATAGTAATTAGTGCATATTCTCCTCTCAAAGTGCACTAGATCAATGCATTCAAATGTAAAGGGACCCCCCTAGGACGTTCAGGGACCACGCCACCGCTGCTGAAAAAAATCCTGCGGTAAACACTGTGATTGCATATCATATATACTGATTGTTGTTTTTTTTTTTACATTGGATTTTTTTTCTTGTTATTTTACTACTTTTGTCTGGAAAATTCCTTAATATCAGTGTTTCTGCATAAGTGGATTTTCAATTCATAGATATGGTGATATTTCATCAAGTTCTGAGGTGTCTTTGTGAAGGGATTCAACAGGTGTTATGCAAATTATTCTGTATATTTGATCTATTTATTATTTTCAAAGCAAATTTGAAAATGTCATATTTTTGCTTTCCATGGAAGGTGGCAGATGGTTGTTATACTGATGTGGAAAGCTTCTGGTAGTAGTGCTATCATGGTAACCAAAAAGCAGGCGCAGAGATCTTGCAAGGGCAAAAAATTTCTGCTCGCGCGCTCAGCGCGCGCTCGCTTGTGTCCCCCCCAATGTTAAACTCATTCCTACGCCCCTGGTTGGGCAGATGATCTAATTCAATTATTAGGCTATTAACTAGCTAGACCAAAACATTGTATTCCTTTTTGTGTATGATAACTTACATTTGCTTAATATGATGTTAATATCAAAAACACAAACTCACAAAATAACTCCCTTAGCTCAGTTGGTAGGGCGTCCCCCCCCCCCTCCCCGGGCCCAGCAGCTGACCCGGGTTCGATTCCCGCCCGCGGTCGTTCTCTGCATGTCACTCCCCCCTCTGCCCCATTTCACCTCTGTCTCTCTGCAATATCAATAAAGCATAAAAATGCCCAAAAAATATCTTTAAAAAAAAAAAAAAAAACTCCGCGCGCCCCACAGTTTGAAAGCCACTGAATTAGACCAAACTACAGTAGGCTACGGGCAAACCCGCAATCACCGTCATGTCATATAAATCCAGTCTGTGTGTGTGTCTGTCTGCCTGGGTGTGTGTGGGAGAGAGAGAGAGAGACAATTATTTGTTATCTGCCGTGCGTGCCTATTTGATGTTTTTGATTTAACAATATAGGTTTAGTGACTGGCCTAATCATTGTTTAGATGTATTTCCGCATGCAATAGTGGCTAACCGTAAACTGGGCCATCTTATCGAGCTGTCAACCTTCTTGCTTGCTTTTTGTTTGTTATTCTATTGAGATGTAGTGACAGTTTAACTATAATGTCAACGTGATCAAAAGTGCATAATGTATGTCTCCAAAAAACTACAACAACATATCTTTAAATAGCATATGGTAGCAAATTAACAAAAAAATCTGTCTGAAAACATATAAATGCCAAAAGCCTCAGCTTCTATGTCCCCAGAAATGTTTTAAACGAACCCACGCCCTTGCCACTCAATTTAATGCAGCCAACAGTTCTATTTATAAATGCATCCTTCTTTCCTTATGTACTGGTAACGCTTATATTTCAAGTGTACTGGTGTTATACATCTTTAATAGGCAGACATTTCCATCATCTTTTACTAAACCTCCCACCTTCGCCTTGCATCGATGTGATGGGTCCAAAAGTTATGAGGAGCAGTTTATAATATAACGTTATCGTTACACAGCTATTCGCCCGAAATTATGCAACGTCCGTTACGTGGACATTCACTGTAAAACTGAAAATATATAGTGTGTTTGGAAATGCCTTTTACGCATTGGTAAAACTAGCTGTGCTTTTAAATGACTACCGTTACAGTGATAGCTTATCAGAAAGCTAATTAGCGCTAGATCATCCGACTGGAATAGGTATGTGGGAGAAAATGGTGTTGGTAATTTATCGGCTCTTGGCAGGCCCGAGTTGGTAGCCTGCTAACGTTAGCGCTCGCTAGTTTACAAATAAAACGTGAGTCAGCATTATAAACAGGAGAGTGGATATTTACAATTGGAGGAAACGAAATGATTCCCAATATGCGGAGTCTCTTGCAGCCAACGGTCCTTGCCTCCCTCCGCCGCTGGTGGGACTGTGTCAGTGCGTGATTTCTGCTGTATCAGAGACACAATATGGCTGTCAACCGCAACTCACGTATGCACTCACGTCCCGGAGTACTGCAACGGGGGCCGCGGAGGGACAAGCCATTTCAAAGTCGAAAATAAACTCACGTTCAAGCATAATATAGTAGCCTACTTGAAGAACTTTGATTTTATCCACCAAGCATGTACCAACAGACCAAAGGGTCCGGTGGGAGGCTGTGCTGACGCTGTGGGTGATCAGTTGGTGCTTAGTGCTGGAAAAGTTCCATGCGTGTCTTTTGTTTTGTTTGTTTGTTTTTTCTCTCTCTTTCTAACTTTGTTTATTTCATTAATAGTAGTGCTAATATCGATTTATATTAGACTAGTGTTAAGGAAAGAAAAGGGTTTTGAGGCCCATGGCTTCTGGTAGCAGGGGAAGGGTAAAGAGATGTGTTGATTAATTTAAAGAGGCACTGGTAACATGGCTAAAGCCCTGTCTGGATTTTGTAATCCCAGGATAGAGTGTTTGAGGTTAGATAGGTCTGATAGATCAGGTGGGGGTGTGCAACTTTTGTTAAGAACAGATTGCAATATACTGTACGTAGAAAAGGTCATGTTTATTCTTGTAGTGAGTGTTTGGCTGTGGGATTTGGAGTAGGCTAATAATAATTCTATATGTGCTAAATTATTATAACCCCTTTAGGTATTGTCATATTTTGATGATATAATGGAGAAGTTAAGGTGTCCTGTAATATGGGTTGGAGATTTTAATGCACATAATCCTTTATGGGGCAGTGATCGCAGGGATAGCAACGGTGTGATAATAGAAGATTTTTTTTTAGATAAGTATGATCTGGTAGGGATACATGATGGAAGGCGAATTATGATATTCTGAGAAATACATGTAGTCATATAGATTGATCAAGTACTTCTTCAAATCTAGCTAGAATTGGTGAATGGGATGTAATGGACAAATATACTCTGGGTAGCGATCATTATCCAATTATTTGCATTATTTCCAATTATTTGCAGGTTTGGTAGGGATTTGAGGAGAGAAGTGGAAGACTTATACTTAGGCTACTTACTCCTCTCCGTCCCCTATGGGACATAAGGCTTCAATGAGCACTCGCCATTGCATTTTGTAAAGCTAAATGGGATAAAATCCAGGAGAGTGCTTGAAGCTTAATTGGAGAGGTTGATAGTGAGGATTCTGTGGACAATTGGAATACTGCCATTAGCCTCATGCTACATGTCATGAGACTGCTCTTTGTTCCATTCCTGTGAAGCATGGTGGAATAAAGAGTGTGACGAAGCTGTAAGGAATAGGAATGTAGCATATAGAAGATTTAAAAAGTATCCAATAATGTTTAATTCAACAGAGTATAAGAGACTGAGGGCAGTGGCAAGAAGAGATATTAAAGAGGTGAAGAGATGTAGTTGGAGTACGTTTTGTTGTACGTTAGGTCCTGAGACTCAAGTAAGGGAGCTGTGGTCAGCTGTACATAAATGGTTAGGGGTACATAAAAGAAGATCATTACCTGTGTTACAGAAAGTTGAGGTTGTAGCAGTTTCAAATAAAGAAAATGTTTGTTGAAAGTTTTCAAGCAGTACACAGTTTGGGGAGCCTGGGAGTTGAGAGATAAAGGAAGAGGACAGAGTTGATGACAGTTAATCAGTGGAAATATGAGGGGAGTTTAGATAATGCTAATCCCATTATTTTTTTTATATTTTTTTACTTTTAAAGAGTTGAAGGAAGTAATTATGTCTGACTGGGGTAAATAGTAGCCTAGGGAGAGATATGTTGTCATACTGTACATACACTCACAACAGTAGGCACAATAATAACACAAGAACAGAGAGAGAAGAGAAGCAAACAGCTAAATAGCAGCAGGAAGAGGGCAACATGCATGGAACAGAGTAATCATCCCGCAGACAGGGGTTTTGGAAAAGTTAGTAAACTGAGAAGCAGTTGTATGTGTAAGTGAGAATGTTCATGATAGTCATGGAATTGGTTACTTCCAAAAGTCTAAATGCAAGAACTGTAAGCATAGTATCGCTTTAGGAAAAAACTGCTGTTGCTTTCACAATTTAGTCAGCATCAATGTCACAATGCACTTAATCCTTCTGTTTCTGAGCTTGTTTTCCCTATGCGATGGCAGTCAAGTGGAAGAGAGTGCAGTCAGTACATTGAAGCGATCGTTTGATGCTCAGACCCAGTGGTCAGAGCATCTTTCCTGTCCGGACACACCTCCTCCTCGACAGCGTTCAAACACTTTTTAACAAACGCCCCATCACTGAACGACTTTCCACAGCTTGCAATCAGTTTAGCTACCTTGAAGCTAGCCCGAACGGATGACAGGTTCATCTGTGTTTGGCGTAGCATTATACTCTGCTGGGCAGCAAATCCACTTTTTAGCCTAGCCATCTTGTCTCTCCTCACTTGGCCCAGCAAGCTAGCATACTGCCCTCCATGGCGGGTTTCATCGTGTTGACGGATGTTAAATTCTTTGAACACCGTCACCGTCTCTTTGTAGATTAGACAAACTGCCTTTTCCTTGCACTGGACAAAAAAATTGTCATCTGTCCACTAATAATTAAAAAATAGGCCATGTTTAGAGGGATTGTTTGGGATCGTTAAGCGGGCCACTCCAGTTGTTTAGGCGGGCCGGATGTGGCCCAGGGGCCGTAATTTTGGGGACCCCTGGTATATACAGTTCCAGTGTAGTGTTATCACTGGATGCTTTTATATAAGGATTAGACAACATATTTGAGCAGTTTTTTCAAATGTCATCCATATTGTACCCACCACTAAATAATATTTAAAAACCCAAGAATTTAACTCCCAAAAAGACTGGTGTAAAATCATGGTATTAAACCTACCAACATTTAATAATCACCAACATGGCAATATACACTTCCTGACGTGACAGAATTTCAAAACAAAATGACTGGGCCTTTCGGATGTTACTCGGACTACTTTTGAGTTGGAGGAAGAAGTTTTTTGTTGTTGACCTGATCTGAATAAGCTACTAAATAAATGTTATTTTAAAGAAAGATAACAAATGACCTAAATGAAATTGTTTCAATAATCTTCAAAAAGTAAGATTCATTCTGAATTAATGTCAAGATATTGGTTGAATCAAATGTGCAGATGAAGTCTGTAATTATTTTGCCTCTTTAAAAGAAAGTAGCACTGATTAATTTCTAGTGTGTTTGTTAATGTCTTTGTCCAGAAGGGGGCAGTGTTGCTCTATGTCAAGCAGCCACTCAGGGACAGAAGAAGTGCATGCCTGCTCCTCAGTAAAGGACTCCGGTTGCGTTCCGAATCGCATACTCTTTCTTTTTTCTATTCTACAAACTGCATCCGACGATAAAAATAATCTAGTTAGGATGCAGAAGGCATACTATTGGGACATACCTTACTCTCTTATTTCATCATAACATTGCGCCTTGATCTTGCCTCTCGCTTTTATATCCGTCGCATCTAACAATATTGGCCGCATGAAGTAGGACATCCGGGTACTTCTAACCATCCTAAATCTGGCCACAAGAATCGGGACATCCTAAATCTTTTTTCTACATACTATATAGTAGAAAGTATGCGATTCGGAACGCAACCTCTGTTCATCAGTATGACAATGAAGACATCGGGCAGGAAATGCAGAGGGTTTGTGATACTTTGGCATCCATCATGTTTATATATGATCTATGTGCAGTGTTGGGAGTTACTGTATTATTACTTTTTCTAGTAAGAGTTACTATCAGAATTTCAGTAATACTATAACATAATGAAATAACTTCTTCCAACGTTACTTTTATGGACTCTTACGGATATTTTTTGTGAACTAAGCAGTGGCAGTGCAAACTCAGCAGAGGGACACACACTTACATCGATGGCGGACGGTGCATTGATTGAACAGATCCATTCATTTTATGGACTATCTAACCATTTGACAACCACTCAGTATAACACACTGTCCACTGTCACACATTTCATCTATTGACCTTTGATAATTAACGATTGAAAAGGAATAATGCGATATAGTCCCGGGGCTTCATGTACCGTTCTCTGTACGGCACACCTTACACGCTGGGACTTGCAATTATCATGCACTCTGTGTAAATTTGTCCTTCAATGCTACCATCCTTCAGTGGATTTTCTTATAAAGAAGGTCGGCCCTGGTGTATCGACCAAAATGTTAAAAAAAAATGATGGAAATGGACTTTGCTCACTGGAATGAGAAATAACAGAAAACTCTGAAGTGCATGTGGTGCCAATAAATAAATAATATTGGCAAAGTGTGTGTTCTTTCATTGTTTTTTTATTTTATTATTATTATTATTATTTTGGAGAGAGACAGAGTTGAAATGGGGCAAAGAGGAGAGGACATGCAGAGAACTGACCCGAGGTGGGATTCGCACCCCAGGTGTGCTGCGGAAGAAAAAACTTCTTGCCATAATAGGCCAGGCAAAGTAACGCATTTTGGGGCCAAAAATAGAATAAATTGTAAAATATTTTTTTCAGCTCAGATAATCTCTATGATGTGTCCAGAACAACATACTAAAAGTCATAAGAAATCCTAGTTGAGGAAATATGTTTAATTCTCATCAATCCGACATCTGTGCCAATAAGGCGAGACACCACTAAATCCAAATAGGGCTATTTTTTGCCTTTAGTCCTATCAAAATGAAACTTTACACAATGAAAGTATCCATGGAAATTAAAATGTTTTGTATTACAAGTTTCTTTGAAAATTAATTTTAATATGCAAATGAGCTATACACTAATCGTACATGCCCAAAATAAACCCAAATAGGCTTAATTTTTTCCTTTACTCCTACCACAATAAAACTTTACATAGTAAAAGTATACTTGAAAAGTAACTTTTTTTGTATTACAAGTTTCTTTTTAAATGAATTTGAATATGCACATGGCCTCCACACTTATTGAATATCCAATCATCGTACTGCCAATGGGTGATGGCAATGCTGCTTTTAGACTGGCCTCTAACCTGAAAAACTGCCTTGCTTACCTGCCAGGGGTATAACAGGTGCTTCTCATTATTAGAATTAGAGTCGTCTCTTCAAATGCCACTGCACGCAATTTGATAGCACTACGTACAACCAATCAGAGCAATGAAACTTGTGACGTATTAAGCCCTGTTCGTTTAGACAGCAAGATTAACTGTTAAATTAAACTTTTGCCGTGGTCGGTCGGCAAAACAGAACATTCCTCTTACTTGCTAATGAAAGATTTGAGTGCCGTCTTCCAAATCGTAAAGGGTCGAGGCAGGGCTGGACTGGGACCAAAAATTGGCCCTGGCATTTTGGACCCAGACCGGCCCACCACAATTGATTGACCACCCACCAGAACACATTTATCACGGTCCCTTAAAGATGACTGTTCCATTGAATTAAATTAAAATGTTGGTTTATTTTGAACAAGTGTACGGACATATAATACAATAATATTTACAAAGTTTTATAGTAGCTATAGTATTCTGTTGTGGCCTGGCTCCGCCCGCCTACCTACTTCCCCCCAAATTTCATTTTCCCTTCAGTCGTCAGTCTGGGGCTGCGGTGAATTCACGTGTTTGAGCTCAGGAAAATGTTCGGCCGTCCAATCAGCGAACAGAGCGAGTGGCTGAGAACGATGACGTCGAAGTCGTGCTCCAGTTTCAGTTGAATGCTGCGACCAAACATTATGCGATTGGTGGCTGATCCAGAGTGGCACTGGGCAGATCCAATAGTTTTAAACTTCAACAGACACCCGCCTCTAATTGAGTCAGTGAACGTTTGCCAAATAGAGCAGTTCCAGACCTTCTGTACAAATGAAATGAGGTACGATGGTCTGGTCAACACAGTCTCACTCCTAGAACGTCAAAGTGCGACTGTGGGACAGGGCCTCTTACCGTCCGTCACTGACGTGGAATCAGACTTTGCCGTCTTCTGAAGACGGATTGGGGGTTCAATTTACTACAATGTAATGCCACCCAGGGCGCTATTCATTTCTATTGGACAGATACATGTCACGTGACTTTCAAGTTTCTCCCGGCGAAAATGAAATCCAAGCTGTGGCCGCCATTGCAACAGTTTTTAATTCACATTTTTAAAAGATTTATAAGTTATTAATTGGGTTTTTGATAACGTTTTTGGTGAGAAATGTGTGTCATACTTTCACAATCTTCACTCAGTGAATGTGTACGATTTAGTTTGATGGTTATCACGAATATTATTCTGGACATCGCCAGGTTTGTTTATCTTTGATCAGCTGCTTGAACAACGTGCATTTGTTGATAGCAGAGATTGCACTCAAATATGTTATACACACACACAGCTGAGAAGAGCGCTCACTCCAACTGTTTTTCCAAAAAACAACTCGCCAGTAAACTCGAGAAAAGGACGAACGGAGCAATATGAAACAATATGAATAGGTTATAGAACCAACAGCGTTTCACAGTTAATACATGGAAATGGCCTTGTTAACTGAATATTAAGATGGGTTAACCTTTGGACAATCCTTTTTTTTCCCCCAGAGCAAATTGTTGTTGTCAAGGGTTGCAATGGTGACACAAAGACTTATAAAAATATTTCTTTACAACTTTTCTAGCGAGAAATACATCAGAATATCATAATGTTCGTTTATTGGAAGTATCAGATCTCTATTTTGTTAGTTATAAGGATGGTTTGCCGACGTAAGCCTATTTAGCCCTGTTGCTACGTAATACTTCATTACCCATCATCCTTTAGGGCTAGGTTGCCGCGTTCGACTCCCATCAGACCAACTGTCAGCCGTGAATTCTGGGCGCATTCCATTGCGAATCCAGGTCCTCCGCCGTAAAAACCAACAAGTCAGACACATTCACACGGCTGACACCGTTCTGACCCTTCATAATAAAAGCACTTAACAGGAAACAGGTTATACCTCACCTCCTCCAAAACAAAACGTCCATGTTTCCACACAAAAAAATCATGGGCACTTAAGAATAATGGAACCACTTACAAAAACATGCTGCATAACCAAAAAATAAATAAAATAACTTAAATTGCCCACAATCTTTACACCTTGGCCTAAACCATAAAGCATGGATCATTGTACCCACTATTCTAGGGCCACTATTTCTAGGGCCACTACTAAAGGGTGTTTCATAGTCTCTGCGATTGTACATTTTAACATTCTAATCAAATATGTGGCTGATTATACATGAAATCATCATTAATTGTAGCTTAAAATGCCACTTACAAGCTTTTTAAACTACAAAGTGTGTGTGTGTGCGTGTGTGTGTCACATCTTCTGCCCTGACATACAGTAGCCTAGGATAGATTTGGATGTTCTCTTTTAGTTAATGATATGAAATGTTGTTGAAGAAGTAGGCCAGTAATTCAAATGGGAGTAGTTTGAAGATTGCTTAATTCATGCACATTTTAAGAGATGAAGGGCTAATCAGCGTTTATTTCTGCATATATAGTTGACTCTTTATATTGTCCCCCGTCTTAATATTTAAGTGGTTTTGACGGCGGTTTGTCCACCACACACTTGGCATGATAAGACAAGAGATGTATTCTTGTTCATACTGGGAGAGACATTACGCCTGTGTATCGCGCTGGACCTGTGGTGTGTCATTGGGAGAGGAAGCCTTGACAGCGCCCTGATTTAATCTGCATGATAAGGTTAAGATCTCTCTATAACAGTTGGTCCCATGATTCTAGCCTGTTTTGTTCAAAATGCCTTTGTATTTCACATCCCTCAATTAACACCTGTCATTTTGACATGGGCCTATTTTAATAAAATATTCAGATGATCCAGCAGATGTAGGATGTTTCAGTTCTTTAGGCAGCTCAATGGACAGTGTACAAGGACAGGGAACTGGTGGACAGTTGTGTTAGCTGAATTTCAGGAGGACTAAGCCGAATCTCCATTCTGGGAGAAGAGGTTGAGTTGATGGAAGGCTACAAACACCTGGACATTCACCTGGACAACAGATTAAAGCAAATGTAACATGCAGACTGTTTACATTATTACTGCTGCGGGGACGCTTACATTTCCCTTTGAGTATGAATAAAGTATAGGCCTGTAGGCCATTTAGGCCTACAGTAAATCTATCCATCGTATAGCCTATTCAATTTGGATTTTAGACTGTCGATTGCATTATGTTTTATAATCTCTAAAGTTAGCTCATTTTGGTTCCTACTTCGATAAAAACAAAGAAAGAACAAAAGAGAAAAGCTTCATGGGGCCTTTATATAGTGGTATCTGAAAATAGGCTTGAGAAAATAGGCTATATATCTATGACAAAACTATAACTTTGTTGACCAAACGAATACATTGCTGGAAATATCTTGACATTTAAAGATGCTCATGGTTCCGCCACATGCTTTGAAATAGGCTACTAAAGTAATGTTGAATTCTGCTTTGGAAATCTATAGGGTGAGTTGCCCTAATGTGGGACACCTAAGGTCCAGGGGCCTCATTTATAAACGTTGCGTACGTCCAGAAGAGGGCGCACGCCAATTTCTAAGCAAATATTGGGATTTATAAAAACCAAACTTGACGGGGGATGTGCGGTCCTCCACGCAAACTCTGACCCATGCGTACGCACAGAAAGTGAAGAAAGGAGAAACGGCGACTCCGTCGGCACATGTATGAAGTGCGAGAACGAATGTGTTTGTGTAAAATGAATCCAGATAGGCCTATTATAAGCCATGTAGGTCTATCATATATTGGGAGTTCCTTTGCAAAACGGATGAAGCCATTCTTACAACTAATGAACAAATGCCTCCACGGATTATTCCATGGAGTGATACCAACAAAAACAAAACGAATTAGGATCTTACATAGCCTACAAACGGAGATAGGCTATATGAGAGCAAATAAAAACAAAATAGCGTTCGAATAAGCTCTGCAGTTAGAATAAACTATCTGCATGTTGTGGAATTAATTCTGATAATATTGAGGTGGAATACAGCCTATTACTTTTACACTGACGCTGTTCTCGATGCCTCAGTCAGGCAGACAGGAGTGCACCTTTTCATACACTAATGATAAGCCTACTGTACATCATATAGGCTACTGTGATTTTTTTCACGGCTTTTAGTCCGTTTTATCGATGTGTTTTTCTTTGAGTTTAAGCACGTCGCAATTGTGTTTTGAAAGGGACTGTGAAGTTTATTATTAACCCTCCGCCGCCCTAGCCTGGTGCTACCAGACCATCGTACTTCATTTCATTTGTACAGAAGGTCTGGCAGTGCTTTAATTGGCAAACGTTCACTCATGGAGGCGGGTGTCTGTTAAAGTTTAAAACTATTGGATCTGCCCAGTGCCACTCTGGATTAGCCAACCAATCGCATAACGTTTGGTCGTCACGTGTGTCATGAGCCGGCTTCTGGCAACTGAAACTGGAGCGCGACTTCGACGTCATCGTTCTCAGCCACTCGCTCTGTTCGCTGATTGGACTGGCTGTCGAATCTCCAGCAAAACTGGGAAATGGGCTGTACACCCAGACTGACTACTGAAGGGAAAATAAAATTTGGCCGGAAGTAGGCGGGCGGGCGGAGCCAGGCTACCGCCGCCCGCCACTGCCCCGGGATGAATTCTCCGAATCTGTATCTCATGGGGGGTCTCAGTGTCCCCCGCTCGTGGCACAAACACTGTTGTGTGAGGATATGCACTTGTTTGCGTCCACTTTTATGTCGGATCGCTTCTTTTTATTTCGGCCATTGCGTTCACAGAGATCGCCACAGGCTGCACTCTGACGCCTTTACGCTCACACTGCCACCAAACTATATTTTTCCTGGTCGCCACTTCTCCAACGGGTACTTCGGGGTGACCGGAGTGATCCACACCGTGTAGAGTCTATTTTTCCATTTCCCTTTCAGTCGGCGATTGCCACTACCGCCTTCATGCACTCAGTAAATGATATTAATTTGGGCGTGTCGATGACTATGTATGGGTAAATATGGGCGGTACGTGAAGCCCGCAAAGTCTGCGCCACATTTAGAGTTGATTGTGATTTATAAAGGGAAACAGGCGTAGGACGTGAGTGCGCACTGTTTTATAAATCCGAATATTTTTGTTCGCACGTACATCCTACATTTCTTCCGTACGCCAGCTTCCACGTGAATCCCACGCAAAGCTTTATAAATGAGGCCCCAGAACATTTATCTCTCATTTCTGACTGACAGGGGTTCCCTCTGATTGAAGTCATGTGAATTCTCAGTTTTGATTATAAAGAGAATTGAGGGGAAACAGTCAAAAAGGAAGTAAACCATGTGAAGTCCAGAAAAAGGACAGTGAAATAGGTTTTAGAGGAAATCAATGCTAAGGCTTTACATTTGTCATTGTTAAAACAATGTTAATTTTTTTTAATCAAATTGTTATGATACAATTACGAATCAAATTATGCAATACTATTTGGAAAATGTATTTAGGTTTTTTATCTAGCAGGAAGCAAGAACATATTGTTCAAATTTAAACCATCAAACCTGAGTAATGCATCTTAGACCATGAGTGTTTATGACTTGCATTTATTAAGGGGATATTGTTTTTTTATGCACAATACAGACTGTCCCAGATTAGAGCAAACATATTTTCGTGAGCTATTTTGCACATGGACCACTAATATATGTGCCATTTATTTTCTGAGTATGATAGGCCTATCTGAATCATTTATTGTAAAAATGTGAAACGCTGTTGTTTCTATAACCTATTCATATGGTTTCATATTACTCCGTTCGTCTTTCTCTTAAACCTAGTTGTTTTTTATGAAAAACGATTGGCGTGAGAGCTCTTCTCAGCTGTGTGTGTAAAACATCTTTCAGTGTGGTTAGAATAGCTACCGAAAATTCTGTGACAACTATCAGGCTTCAGACAGATCATATGAATTTGCTGTATCAAGATTATGAAAGTAAAGGACAAAGTTCTAGCTAGAAATCTTATAAAAACAACACCACACAAGGATGTATGCTCTTTTTAGCTCCCAATTCGCATTGAAAAAGGCATTGGTGGCAGCCATTACAAGTCCACAAGGGCTGCCGCTATAGGCTCATCTACTGTCACGTGATACACGCTCAATCTCCGCTGTCAACAAATGCACGTTGTTGAGGCAGCGTCATGAACGTCATAGCAAGCAGCTGATCAAAGATAAACAAACCTTGCGATGTCCAGAATAATATTTGTGATAACCATCAAACTAAATCGTACACGTTCACTGAGTGAAGATTGTGAAAGTATGACACACATTTCTCACCAACAATGTTATCAAAAACCCAATTAATAACGTATAAATCTTTTAAAAATCTGAATTAGAAACTGTAGCAATGGCGGCCACAGCTTGGATTTAATTTTCACTGGGAGAAACTTGAAAGTCATGTGACATGTATCTGTCCAATAGAAATGAATAGCGCCCGGGGTGGCATTACATTGTAGTGAATTGAACCCCCAATCAGTCTTCAGACGACGGCAAAGTCTGATTTCACGTCAGTGACGGACGGTAAGAGGCCCTGTCCCACAGTCGCACTTTGACGTTCTAGGAGTGAGACTGTGTTGGTCTGGTAGGACCAGGCTAATTAATGCCTCTAACATGGTAGGCTCAGGACGGACAAAGTAATCAACCTCCTGCTCCTTGCTCTCTCTCTCGACAGACTCCTCCTCTGTGGATGCTGTTTCATAAATGAGGAGAGACAAACAAATTGATTGAGGTTTTAAGGATGTATCAGTTAAAGAGGTGGAAAGATGCATTACAATAGATTTATACAGGCAAAATGCACAAATTGTTGTTTTACTAAGTAAACCAATGTGAAAAAAAGAGTACAAAAGTAATGGTCTAATGTGTATTATTCTTAAGTACATGATGGTCTATAAAGCAGGTCTAGTAAAATAAACTCAACAGCTTTTAAAAAGTAAGTAGGCTACAATTCTGTGGTGGTGCTGGTCTAATTTTCTGAATGTTTCTAAAAAAGAGAAGCCTAATGCCTCAAACACTGAAAGTGTTGTGAAAGGAGAAAGTGTGACAACTTTATGTTGCATATTTGAGTGAATATACTTTTCTGCATTTACTGTTAACTTTGTGATATATTAATATATTTTTAATGGTCAGGTCAAATTACAGTCTGTATTTTTAAATTGTATTTAAATTATATATAAAATAAATAAAATTCAAGTATGTTTAACCATGTCAACAATCAGTACAGAAAAGTATATTTAAGTAAAATATTATTAAATCCACTATACTGAATAAGTAGGCTACACCAAGAAGCAAAAACTGACAGCTTCCTCACTTTAATGACATGTTGATCAGCTATCAAAGTAATGATACTCTTTCAATACACCAACAACAGAGCTATTTAACTCCCCTTAAAAACCACAAGAGAGCTAGCAAATGTTTAGTAGGTTATTAGCTAAAATAGCCACTTTGACTTGGCTCTATAAATGGCTCTATGCATGATGTTAACGCATGCAGCTAGCTGTTGGCAAACTGTACACATGCTGTGTTGGTTAAAATTCAGCAAGCTACACAAATAATTGTTCTCAACATAAACTTTATTTTCAACTTCTTACCACTAGTCCAGCAACTGTCTCCTTTCTGTTTCTTCTCCGTTTTTCTCGAGTTGTTTTTCTGTCTGTTAGTGACGTGACTTGATTGAGTGATTGACAGCTGAGGCCCAAGGGGCGAGCCCTCGGCCCTCCGCTGTGTGTGTGATTGGTCCAGGCCCGGTCCAGAACCAATCATGATGAATGGGCCAATATTTCATTGGCCTTTCAGGTTAAGTTGACAGTCTGAGCGGCCGAGAGGGAAGGGACCTCGGCCCACGGCTGTGTGACATGGGCCGGGCCGGCCATGGATGGGACGGGCCGGGCCCAGATTTTAATTTTTTAATTTAAAATTCATCCTCGTCGGCCAAAAAGGCCTCCGGCCCACCGGGCATTTGCCCGGTATGCCAGATGGTCAGTCCAGCCATGGGTCGAGGCCAAAGCCGTCTCAAACTCAAACAACATATCCGCAGCTATCTTTAATGTTTACTATCACGGCTTCGCTGGCGCATGCACAGCACTGTCGTCATCCGGTTACGTCCGCCCCAGAGCACCATACATAGGGCTCTGGCCCGCCCATATCAGATAGAATAGCTCAGGATTTCTTGACATATTTAATGAGCTTCAATGAAGAGTGCACAGACCAACAGGCGCAGCACATTTAATTTGCCAGCGCCTAGTGGCAGGTCTGGATTTCCAGGCTAGTGCCATTCCCTTCCCTACGCCAAATAGACGAGATGTAGAATCACAGCCTGAAATGGCATGGATAAAGAGGAGATTGTCACACACCTTGGCACCAAGTAACTCCTTTGTCTACTTTATGCACCATATCCGTCTTGTTTTTGTTGCTTTCTTTGGTTCTTGTGTGCATTCAGATCAGAATGATGCAACAAGAGCACTAACAAGTCTGTGTCATCACCTACAATTATAGACAAGTTTGAAACATTTGATACATGTTTTAGTGCTTTAGTATGCTACACTTTGAGTCTATACAGTTAGCATGCTACACTTTGAGTCTATACAGTTAGCATGATGTCAACCCTAAACTGCTGCATCATGCTAATTATCCAACATTCTGGGGTTGGGGTGATTTGTGCCAAAGCGCCTGGGTGAGTTATAAGTAAGTAAGTAAGTAAGTAAAATGTATTTATAAAATCACATTTATAACAGTTTGCACTGTCCAAAGTGCATTCAGTAGGCAAACAATGCAGGTAAAATAACAATAACAAAAACAAAAGACATAAAGCCCATACATCCACATATAAACAAAGATAGTAGTGCAGATGTAAGATAGTTAATGGGGAGGAAAAGCCAGAGATAACTTATGGCAGAAATGGAGGAGGAATCACATTTGTCAGGTGGCAGTTGGTTCCACAAGCACGGAGCAGCTAGTGCAAAGTACATTTCTGAGAGTTCTGCCAGTGGCATGGCTGTATACGCTGGTCACCAAAAAGAAAGTGAATGTCTACAGTAGCTCAGAAGAGACTGACATCTCCATTCCACTTAACGACATCCCTGATGAGAGTTCAGATGGTCAGAAAGATGATGATGGTGACTTTGTCATTGTGAGCTGATTGCAGGTAAAACCACCCAGATCTGCTAGGCCTTGTTTAAGAAAATTGACCATCAATCTTTGTAAAATATTTACTTTAAAGCGGCAGTTGAGTTTTTTTACTGTAATATTTGGCAAAACTGTCATAATAGCCATTCAGCTATATGTAGGTGAAGTGGTCTGAAAATATTTTTTTATCACTTTGCTCCCCCCTGCCTCTGTGTGCTGCCCCCCAAAATTGCCACCGCTCATGTTAATTTTGACCAATCAGAGCGAGGTCAGATTCTCCGTTCTTATTGGCTGTGGGACCTTGGCAACGACGTTGATGCGTCAGTTGCGTGAGCGTTCACGACCCTAGCAGTCTGACACTAGCCTACTGCTACTACGGCGGACAGCGAGTAGCAATGTCTTCACAAACAAACCCTCAATTTACCATTCCCAGGATACTAACAACTAACACCGCTAAGACAGCAAAAAAACGAGAAAAGACGAATGTTGAAAAGTTAACTGCTGAAAGGGAGACGGAGAGAGCTTTAAAAAAAGTACACCGGCCATGTCTTCTTGCCCTATTACATCAAGACTTCTCTGACCGCGACCTCGTCCCCTTGTTCTTCCCCTAGGCTGCCTCCCGCTGGTCCCATATAGCCCTCGTCCTGTGATCCAACTCAAAGTGATTTTGTCGCTATATTTAGTGACTTTTCAGCCCCCCTGGCGACTTTTTTTTTCAAAACAGCGACAAGCGACAAATCTAGCTTTTTTTTCTGGTGTTATTGGTGACTTTTTTCGCCAAAGCAAGTATCATCTCTTCTCAACGAGCAGCGGGAGCACTGACACGCAGCCCCGAGCTGAGAGGTGTATCTCCTGCTCTGACCGCAGCTGGGAGGGGCTGTTGCGCGAGGACCGGGCCGTCTGTCAGTGCTTTGTGACGGGGGACGGGCCAGGAGGCTCCCGCTGCTCGTTGAGAAGCGTTAAAAGTCATATTTGCTTCAGCGAAAAAGTCACCAATTACACCAGAAAAAAAGCAAGATTTGTCGCTTGTCGCAGTTTTGAAAAAAAAAGTCGCCAGGAGGGCTGAAAAGTAGCTAAATATAGCGACAAAATCGCTAAGTTGGCAACACTGCCCGAGCAGCCCCTCCCAGCTGCGGTCAGAACAGGAGCATAGATAGTAGGAGACACACACACACACCTCTCCGCTCTGTTACAATTAGTTTGCTATCTTGCCTGGCTGTTACAGCTACTTTTGTTAGGCCTACCAGCACACTTACAATGATTTTAAGCTAACATACATGGTATGTCTGTGATTAAAATGTATGCTCAATATGTACGTATGTAGTTATCATTACTAATGTTTAATCACCTCGGAATCGGACATGGTGTTTGTCTCCTGTCAATGTAACTGAATTCACATGAACGCGCGTAGCTGTCGTTCAGAGGGAGGAGCTACAGCAGCTAGAGCGTTGGGAAAACAGCCGTTGGGATCCCTACGGCTACAATTATCAACTGCAGCTTTAAATAAACCTGAAATAAGTAAATGTCTCATGGATTTGTCTTGAATTTATATATCAATGGTACAATTTACCCCATGGTATTCTTTCCAAACGCACAACTTACACCACACCGGGGGCAAGTTGTGCCACAAGACAACTTTTTTTCCGAAAGCTATATTTCTTAAACAGTTTATTCCAGATCCAAAGTTTTTTCTTGCCAGGGATGCACAACATCCTGAAATATATGTAGATATTTGAGTTGGAGACATAACTGTCAAGGCCTCACTTTAAAGTCACGTTGAGTAAAAGGTGGCACATCTCCCCCCACTGTTAGAAAAATAACTCTAATTTGTATGATATTATAGACAACCACATAATATTACATTACTCTTATATACTCAACTAATAATCAAATACAATTATAACGTGACCTAAATGTTCTCATTTCAGTACAGAGCAGGGAGTGGAGAAAGGAGGAAAGTCTCAGGCCTTAGAAGAAAGTTTGGTGGATGGTACAGACCTGACTCATCCCAATTATTATAGATAAGAAGTAAATAGCCAAGGTTAGGAGCATAGTTTCACTTTTCACTAAAAGACGACGAGGTCAGGATTGGTCAGAGAAAACGCATGGCAACGAGATCAACCAATCAATAAACATTGTCAAGATATGATAAAAGACTCTGTTGTAGAGAGAGGATTTCACTTTTTTTGTCCTGTCAAAATTGCTTGCATCACCTGTGCAGTGATATCACTTCATTAAAAACATCGCTCTTGAGAACTTTGAAACTTTTTCCTGTCATATTTTTTCTTCCATATATCCGAACAAACGAACACGGTTTTTTATTGTTATTAAATTGGTGACCCACGACGTGATTCGGTGGAAGGAGCCAGCCTGTCGGACTTCGGATCACTCACTCAAAAAAAAAACTGTTGACAAAAACCTAAAGGTGAGCAGAACGCCTGTTGTGTAAACCAAAGTTTCTGTAATTGGATATGTCTAAATTATTGAGTGAGTGTGCCAAAGCCAGACCTAAAGTTTAGTAAAATGTATTATTATTATTATTATTATTATTATTATTATTATTATTTTAGTTTTAGTGTGTAAAGAGGCTGTTGTTTCTGGGTGATATCACAGGACAGGAAATTTTTGCTCATGCTCTGTGTCTGTGTGTGTTTTTTCCTCTTTTCTGCTGTGTGAAATGCTGGTTTATTTATATTTCTCTAATACAGAGGCCATATAGTACGTTTTTGATTAAATGATTAAATTGTATATCATTTCTGGGTGCCTCGATAAACTGCCTCAGCTTACATACCATAGGATGTAGGCTATAGATAATTATTAAACATGTTGAGTGAGGTTCTGTAAACCGCTTCTGTTTAGCGTGAAAAGATCTCTTTTGGTTAATCTTGTCCTGTTATGTAAAAAATGTTATGCACATCAGGCGAAGCTGTAATGGTGCCCTTTTATGCACATCAGGCGAAGCTGTAATGGTGCCCATTTAATGGTTGTAACAGGCTGCGCAGTGTCTAAATCTAACCCCGGGTGTCGCTCAAGAATCTGCTTTGACTGACAAAAATCCATGAACTGTTTTAAATGGATCCCTCGATGCTTTAAATGTATCTTTCTGTCAGTTAGAAGTTGACAGAATGAGTGGGTATTTTGCACTGCGGGGTTGCCACTTCGTTCTAAAAATATAACTTATCAATTGATAGTTTGCGTTTGAGTCGCACCTCAGTCACGGCAGCTGTCCCTTCATCCAAAACAGTTTAGCGGCTAAGTATAGTTGTAAGTGGACACTGTACGTTTGACGGGGTGTGTTAATAAAGTGATTTGCTTCGGCGTAACGTTGGCAGTGTTGATTAGTCTTTTATTTCGTTTTAGGGAACATTTTTGTTTAATGCGACCTCTGTGTTTCTGAGTATTGCTTTCCTGTGTAGAAAATGCTGTTTTTGAGTGATTTTGCATAGGAAACCGTCTTATATACTCTTCTGCCTCTACACCAGCATTTCACTAACTGTACGTCTCTATAACTGCATCGACGGACGCGTCGTAGTTATTTCTTGGGTATTTTTTAGAGTACCACTAAAATCCTGTGAAGAAATCATTTAAACTAATTTAAGCAATTTTTGGAGGAAAAGGAACAAGGAATCAGCAGGGAGCAGGCAGACTTATCCAAAGTGTAAAAGAATTAAAAGGGCCTTTGTATAGGGCAGACTGGGAGAGTTGGAAAATGAAATGTTGAATTGGAGAGATAATATGGAAGTAACAAATGAGTGTTTAAAAGTTAAGATACTTAGAAAACATTGAAAGTAGAAAGTAAAGTGGAAGTATGTTTTGAAGGGAGAAGCAGGTTGAGTCAATATATGTGCATTTTGGATAAGTCTATGATACTCCTGTCTTGCTTTCTCCTTTCCCCAGAAGAATGTATTAGGGTCCAGCTCCACACATTTCATTTGGCTATATTTTACATTGGCAGTGGAGAAACCTTTTGATATTATTTTTGCCTCATAGTCTACAACTATGGACTAAGGATTTTAGAGGATCCGGACAGAAAGCAGCCCCTGTAATTAGAGGCTTGCAAAATTAAAAGAATGGGCGATATCAAACATTAAGTAGAGAAATGACCAAAGCTAGCCTTTTAACAAAATGAAAAGAGGAGAGGTGATCCTTTTGGCAAAAGAGTTCACCTTACTGTATTTGCTGCGGCAACAAGAAACAAAAAATAAGAAAAATGTAACCACCTTGAATAACAACTAACCACACACACACACACACACACACACACACACACACACACACACGAAGCCTGGGTGTTGTTCTCGTTGATATGGTGAATAACTATAGTCAGATTAAAAGGTTTAAATAGATTATAATCATGCATAGTGTTTCAATTATGTCCCGTTTGAATAAGATACTGATGTAGTTGAGTTCACACTCACTCTCTAGGGTTTCTCTTTGAAAAATCTGCCCCAAGCGCTGTGAGCATTAAAGGTGTACTCTGAAATGTTGCTAAGTAAAATCTAGGTCTAATTGGAGGTCCCCCTTCTTTTCATAAGGTTAAATACACGCTTTGTGGTGTGTTCATGTAATACAGCCCAGTTTTGTAGACATGTAGATAAATAAAACTTAAAGGTGCACTAACTTTTTGTTTTGTTTTTGTTTATTTTTTGTTTTTCTTTAAGGCGTTCTAATATCTCAAATTAAAAGGTACTCCACTGACGCATTGGTGTCTGGTTGTTAGCCTCACTTTTGATGTGTAAAATTTAAAGGTGTGTTCAGAGATTTGTTTATTTTCTTTTGAAAAAATAAAAAGAGGGAAAAGTAGACACACTCAGTTTCTGTGTGCAGTACTCTCTGCTAGGTTACTCCCTTCCCTTATCACAAAACCAGGAATGTGCACTGTGTGCCCCAGAACTGGAAGAGCCCTGAGAATAATAGTGTCTTCTCAAAATGCATGTTTAATGAATTAGTAATTGCCAAACATTATTAAGGTTACTGTGTATTGTATTATAGGTTTCGTTAACTGTTTCTTTTCTTTTATCCCTTTTAGGCCCCAGCCTTGTTCTAGTGGACAGCTGTGTGGTTCTTATATCTAGTTGAAGGCCCTGAGCGCTCTGACAACACAAAAGGCAAGGTATCTTAGTTTTGATTAGATATCTCTAGAGTTAATTAATAATCCAAATTCAAGGGGAACACTTTTATTTATTTATTTTTGTTTGGGTTGGTTTTGGGTATTTTTTTCCCCTGGCAAAAGCCTCATTTCCTACATTGATAAGATGAACCCTCAATATGAAGACGAAATTGAGGAGCACATTAATAAAAGACTTGAACAATTCAGGGCTGAATACCGGGAGGAAGCGGCACTAAATGAGGCAGGGTCCAATGATGCTTTTGGACTAGAGGGAAGTGTGAATGATTCCCCTCACATGATTAATGACCCTGTGACCTCCACCGATGGAAACGATGCTGATTTGCCCTGCACTGATCTGAAAGAAAAAGAGGGAGATGAGACTGTGACCACCGATACAGCCTCCACAAGCCCCGAGGATAACCCGAATGGCCCCCTCCATGTGGACACGACTGAAGCCCATGTGTACAACCGGATATTAGAATACTGTATGTCTGTGCTGCCTCCATGGCTCAGACTCATAGACACTACAGACACAAGTGACTCTATCTGCACCAAAGATCTGAGAGCTTTGCTGAACCCAGATGAAGACACTGACATTTACATGTCCCCTATGCCTACATTCCCCTGTGAAATGGCACCCTCCAATGGACTCCTTAATATGACCCCTGACCCCATGGCCTTATATGATCAGGATGTCAGCAGCCATGAGCCTAAAACGTTATCCCCTTCCCATGTCCCATTCAACGGCCAATTATATGGTGATTTCAGCGTTTTCATCAATGAGACACCAGCCCCCACCCCGAGCCCTCAACCAGGCCCTGAAGACACCCACCTACCCAACCCCCCTCCCTGGACCCCTAATATCATGCGAACCAGAAGCCAGACGAAGCAGTCATCAGCACCTAGGATGTCGCATAACCACCAAATGCCCCTACGTGTAGCAGCTAATGGAGCACACGTTTACGTACCCTTCGGACATAGAGACATAGAAACATTCCTTGAGATGGGAGACAGTCTCTGTTCAGGTGATCTGAAGGCCGTACTAGGTCGAATGGAGGGCTCAGACATGACATGCCGCCTCCTTGCAGGAGTACTCCCCCACACACCTGACAACACCCCCCTGAATACGTTTAGGGCTCGTCTATGGATGGCACTACGTGAGCAGTTCCCTACAAAAAGAACTGTCACTGAGGTGGATGGAATTAAGATCAATAAGGACGAGGCGATCCTACGATCATCCCCATCCCGTGAGCAAACTACTTTCTCCCCCCAACAGAACCAATGGAATAACAATAGCAGGGGGCGTAACAACAATGGAAGAAGAAATGGATATCAAACCCGCCCTTGTTATGCCTGTGGAAAAGAGGGACATTGGATCAAGGATTGCTCACTCGTTATAGCAGTGAAGCAGCAACAACAGCAGCAAACATCTCAACAAAGAGGAGGATTCAACGGACCCACCCAGGGTGGAAGAGGAGCATATAGAAGATCTGGAACTCCCTGGAATACACCAGCCAACAATGCCCCTGGCCAAATGTCCCAATTCCCTGCTCAGATGCCTAATCAGTACTGAGGAGACCCAAAGACTGATGCAAGCCGATTCCGTCACATGCAGAACCACCAGTGACAATAGGCTCGTTCGACCTAACTTTCAGCTCGTCTGGAAAGTAGACGAGAGTAGCCGAGTGCAGTCGGGGGAGTGACGAAAATGCCTGACTGAACCCGGACAGCTCCGAGTCGGAAGTAGCGTCCTTGTTGCGGATGCAGTTCGTTTTCTAGTTTTATTTTGAAGGCCTATTAGAAACATATTCGCAGGAGAGTCACACATGCTACAACCGATTAGAAGCAGAACACAACACAAAGACGAGTAAACACTTTAAAAGCGAGGGGCATTTTCAAAACAAGAAACGAGATATAAGCTAATATCCCCATTCCCCACACATCTTTATCTTTCTTGTTACTTTACTAGAACACCTACTTTTAAGTGATAAAGAATAATTTACAAGAATAATTTACAAATCCAAATAAAGGAGGTTTAGTATTTCTCCCTTCACATAACGAATATGATCGGCCTAAATAAAGATGGTCTAAGAAAAGATCCCTTATTATTATTGTAGAGATGGATATGATGAACTGTATTATGATGTGTAACAAACAAACTACTTGTTGTAGTTTTGGTCTGGCTTTGCGACACTACATGTAAAATACAATTCCCAGACCATTTAGATCACTTGAAATAAGCCTATGATTTAATCTTAATGGTATAAAAATCACTTCACCAAGATCTTATGTGACTCAAGTTTGTGTTCACTTTTAAATATATCTATACAGGAGAGTTACACATCCAAATTATTTCTATGTCAAGGGTTCAGAGGTTTAACTCTGATTAAGTACATTTCTGCTTAAATGCATATTGTGGCGGCCTAATGATTAAACATAAATTAAAATCAAAAAGAATGGATCGTAATTTAATTTTGAGCGGTGATGTCAGACTTTTGCCTAACCAATTGGGGAAACGCATCAAAGGCACGAGGTTTAAACTCCCAATTAGCGCTCAGCTCCGCCTGTCAGCAAGACGTTTCCCATCAGACATTTCGCTCCCGCAGCCCGTGGGGAGCAACTGCAGCGACTTGCTCCAGTGTCTGTGTCCGTCTTGATACCGCGGGACTTCAAAGTCTCAAGCAGCCGAGCCGCAGCCAGCCACGGGTGCAAGTGGGACAAAAAGTCTAACCATAATGCAGTGCGCTCAGCAAGACGAGCGTCATAATTGCGCAGGTCTTAGCAAGACGGCGACAGGTCGAACGAGCCTATTAACATTCTGGCCCCATCGTCCATCCCCTGTTTTGTTTTATTTTATTATTTTGGCCCTGTGTTTCCCCTTGAAATTTAGTTTTATTCAGGCAGAGATTAGTTTATTTGAACCTTACTTAGTTATTGCCCTTGTGCCATTACAAATTACATAAGAGTAGATGCTGTAGGTTAACTTAATTGACCCTTAAAGCACATTAGGATACTCTTAATATTAGTTGCAGACTGTTTTTGTTTTACCCTCTACAAAAAGGATGAGCATTTTGTTGATTTACTTTTATTTCTTTTTTGGTATCCTTAAGGTTTTACGTTTGTCCACATTGAGGGACTTCAGTAGGTTAAGTTTTTTCTTTTTCAGTTTTTATTATTGTTTTATTGAGTTTTATATAGGTTATGTAAGCTAACTGACACCACCCTGGCGCCCATATCAATGACAACATCTCCAGGAGCGACACGCACACGCACACACATACAGACACAAACTTCACACCACATGAATTACTCCTAAGCCAAGGACATGAGAAGAGGGAGGTCATGAACCTTCTTCTGATGTCTGGCAAATTAACTGTGCTAATTGTTTGTCTGTGCTAATTGTTTGTCTCAAGCTTTGTGTTGACCAGGTACAGCCTGCTGTGCCAGGAGCAACTCCTAGAAAGACTCCAGACCTAGGTGCGGGTCAAAGTTCACATTTACAGAGAAGGTGAGCTTAGACCCAGTTGGTGAAACAGGTACGCAGTAAATTGAACGTACTTATAAATAAATTATGTAAGTCTGGAGCTATTGACACCACTCACATTGTGCACCTTCCTCCACTGGGCCTCTCCTTTGAAGAGGTTAGTTAAATAAATTGCAACCAAGTGTTGGCTCTAAAAACGGATAAGTTAAAACTAATTGTCTACGAAGACAAAGCCGTAACCATTTTTTTATTAGAAATGTGATTAAGTGTCCTGCCCTGTTTTGTTAAGGCCCCAATCTTAAAGTAAATGTATGCTCTGATTGTGCTCTCAGAGCCAATGACCCCTTGATATGGGTTTTTGAAATTGACAAATAAATCACCCTTAGTATGTGAATTTAGAAATGTAAACCCTTTTTGTTTGACTCTGAACCCCCGAAGTGAAAGCTTCTATGTGTTTTTGTGTTAGTCGTTTGAAAATCAATGTTTTGTCTAATATTGTGTTTCCCTTTTACTTCCAGACTGAGATTAGTTACTGTTAACACCCACCATGGACTTGGAGTTTTATGATTTTTGTAAACAAATGGAAACTACATAAAATGATAAATTATGAAATGATACATTAATGCCAGGTGTGGATAATGTCATCTGTTTTTTTTTAGACCCATTCTAGGTAGGCTACTGTGCCATTTCAATTAACTAATGCCACTGGTCATGAAGGATTAGAATGTGTAAATGTTTAGTAAACTGAGTCTAATGTTTCCCTGTGTATCACTCATTGATTTCCCTTTCATTGTTGTCTATGTTGGTAATTACTTTTGTTGTTTAACTAGCACGTATTGAGGGTCTGATTTTTAGTATGTACCCAATAGTGAGTAGATGATTTACAAGAGGACTGGACTTGTAGTGCTTAGTCCCAACATATATTTTTCCTGATTAATCATACGTTAGAAACGTATGAATTGAGGGTTTTGTTAGAAAAATAACTCTAATTTGTATGATATTATAGAAAACCACATAATATTACATTACTCTTATATACTCAACTAATAATCAAATACAATTATAACGTGACCTAAATGTTCTCATTTCAGTACAGAGCAGGGAGTGGAGAAAGGAGGAAAGTCTCAGGCCTTAGAAGAAAGTTTGGTGGATGGTACAGACCTGACTCATCCCAATTATTATAGATAAGAAGTAAATAGCCAAGGTTAGGAGCATAGTTTCACTTTTCACTAAAAGACGACGAGGTCAGGATTGGTCAGAGAAAACGCATGGCAACGAGATCAACCAATCAATAAACATTGTCAAGATATGATAAAAGACTCTGTTGTAGAGAGAGGACTTCACTTTTTTTGTTCTGTCAAAATTGCTTGCATCACCTGTTCTGTGATATCACTTCATTAAAAACATCGCTCTTGAGAACTTTGAAACTTTTTCCTGTCATATTTTTTCTTCCATATATCCGAATAAACGAACACGGTTTTTTATTGTTATTACCACTCTCCCCTACTACTCTTGAGTATAGTCTTTTCACTGCATACATCTTTACTCTTATAGGCCTTTCACACCGCCGCAAAATCGGTGCTAGTTCTGGGCTAGTTCGGAGTTAGAGCCAGTGTTTTGGTTTCACACCGCCAGAGAGCCTGCTCCGGGCCGTAAAAACCGGTTCAACTCATACCCCAGGATTGAGCAGGGTTTGAAGTGAACCGCTTGCGCCAGCGGCCGGGGGAGGGATTATCCTGACCAACCAGACCAACTAAAACCTCATGCCCGCCATGTTTAAAAACACCGCTACTACGAGATGTAAACATAACATAATTACCGAACGTAGCGATCAAATTGACCGGCGAGAATACGCTGTATGGGTCCTGTTTGGTTAAGAAAGCAAAGCGAGAGCTAACACGTGTAAAAATAAGACGTATTCGCCGCTGTTGTTGTGCTTAAAGCTAGCGGTAGCTTTAGCGTTAGCCACAAGAGCAGCGGCGTCGGGCGACGTACACACGTTTACAGTGACGTCATGACGTTGCTCTCTTGCCGGCTCCATGGCTGTCTCCGGTCGATGTGAAACCAACCGGTTCATAACTGGGATAAGGCTGGAACCAGTTTTGAACTGACCCCAACACCAGCCTGGAACTGACTCTTGGTTCATTTTGGTGTGAAAGGCCTATCACTTGAGTAATTATTTTTATGAGTACTTTTACTTCTACTTGAGCAATTATAATCTTAAAATAAGTTATTTTACTTGAGTAAATGTTTTGGCTACTCTACCCACTGTTACGAGCTGACCATAACAGGCTCGTTAATCGGCCAGTAACCATTAAACATGGTTACATGGTAACATTTTTAAAGTTCAAATTTAAAGACATTTAAGACCTTTTTAAGACCCCTAAAATGAAAAAATAATACCAATACCGCGGTAACAGAAATCGACAAACTACACTACAGTATACTCCGTAAAGGGTTGCATTAAGTCTGACCAACAAATATTCAATGCACTTTAGCTAACTGCTGTCTAATTACAGAAAATTAAAATGTTCAGCAGTCTGAATGAAGATAATGTCTCCCTGCATTTACCATCAAATAAAAATAAGAGATCACTGTAAAAGCAACCTGAAAACCCATCAGTACCACCTTTTCAAACAATTATAGAACTGTATCAATTGGTTTACATTTTCTGATTAATCGAGTAACAAGAACAGTTTAATCAATTTAGAAAATATGTGTTAGGTGCAACATACAATATTTTAATTAGGCTAAATTAAAAATGGGATATTTTTTGGGGAGGAATAATCCGAATGTTCTTCATATTTTAATTCCTTATTCAATAAATAACAAACTTACTCCATTAACTTTCTTTTTCAGAACTTATGTCAGAAACTATTTAAAAATTGGTTCCACAGGTCAAGGGAGGTTTTTGCAATTTCAAAATCGTATGTGTATGTTGGCCTAGACAACTGTAGATTTACATCCATGCTCACGGGACCTGCGGTAATTTGCGCAAATTAATTTTTTATTCATACAGTATTGTTGCAGGCGTTCAGGTTAATAAACCGCGAGTATTAGGGTTGTACCGATTGGCGAAGATATGCTACTATCTGCGATTGATGGGAGGATCGGCAATAGTTTTTATCTAGCTGTCAGAAAGTGTGCAGAGTGGAGAGAAAGAAAGCGACGGAAAGAGAGACAAGCAGTGAGATGATAGAGACCCGCGTCTCACTCCATGAGCTCAGGCCAAGTCAACGCGACCTGAATGAGCTGAATGAACATCTGATGAGCAGCTATTAATAAATATAGATGAATAAACATGTTTACTAAACACCATTTTTTTTAAAATGTTATGGAATGTCTTACCTCCCCCTTTTAAGATCCATATCATCCCACTCACTCTTTAAAAAGCAGCTTAAAAAACATCTTATCTTTTTGTGAATCTTCTAATCACCTCCTGTCTTCTCCATTGCTTTTTTCTTTTTCTTTCTCAATTTTTCATTATCTTTGACATGTATTTATCACATTTTTTTTCCATCTATTTTTGATTATTTTGAGTATTTATGTACCTTGTCTCCTTAATTTCTAGAGTTTATTTGTTAGCCCGAATATGATTTTATTGTGATTATTGATAGGGGTGGAACTCTGTACAAGCCCATTGGGCTTCGTTCCCTCCGTGCACCATTAATTTAGCCTGGCTCCGCCCGCCCGCCTACTTCCGGCCAAATTTTATTTTCCCTTCAGTAGTCAGTCTGGGTGTACAGCCCATTTCCCAGTTTTGCTGGAGATTCGACAGCCGGTCCAATCAGCGAACAGAGCGAGTGGCTGAGAACGATGACGTCGAAGTCGCGCTCCAGTTTCAGTTGCCAGAAGCCGGCTCATGACACACGTGACGACCAAACGTTATGCGATTGGTTGGCTAATCCAGAGTGGCACTGGGCAGATCCAATAGTTTTAAACTTTAGCAGACACACCCGCCTCCATGAGTGAACGTTCGCCAATTACAGCACTGCCAGACCCTCTGTACAAATGAAATGAAGTACGATGGTCTGGTAGCACCAGGCTACCATTAATTGTTAATGTGTGCTAAATAAATAAACTAAACTAAACAAACAACGTGTTGTGTGATTTGCGTCAGTAGCCTACCTACAAGATCAGCGGGTGGGTGGTTGCGCACGTACAAGCAGCGGCAGTGTGTGGTCGCGGTCGCCAGCCACGGTATTTGTCGTCCACCCTCCACCTCTGTCTGAACTTATAATAACTGGGCATGCATTTTGCCGCGTCGTTCTCTCCTTCTTTGCTTTACCGCGGCCGACAATACATTTGGAAGCAGGGAACACACATTCTTCTTCTACGTTTTAAATGCAGTACCCAGCCTCACACGGCCATACTGCCTCTAGCCAGGTGTCGGACTTGCCGGATATCTTTGAAGTAGGGCAGGCCTATATATAACACAGATAAAATAAAACATATAAATCTAACAATTAAAGTAGAAAAAACAAATAAGGCAAGCTCATTAATTCTGCCCCGATTAAATGTAATGCCGCCCACCCAATAATTCTAGCCTGGCTCCGCCCGCCCGCCTACTCCCGGCCAAATTTCATTTTCCCTTCAGTAGTCAGTCTGGGTGTATAGTGCATTTCCCAGTTATCTCCGGAGAATCTACAATCGTCCAATCAGTGAACAGAGCGAGTGGCTGAGAACGATGACGTCGAAGTCGCGCTCCAGTTTCAGTTGAATGCTGCGTTCCTTGATACTCGGAAGAAGGAGATTTCCGACTTCGTAGTCCCGACCTGTCTGTGTTCCAGTGCATCTGCTCTCGAAAGTATGGACGCCTAAAACCTTTCTCGTCCAAATAACTAAACGTTAGGCTCAAACAAATTACTGTTGCCAGGTACCGGTAGATTCATAGACTACAATATGTAGTGAAGTCGGAAGTTTCCGAGTTCCCTGTCCAACTGGAACGCACCGTCAAAAGCTGGCTCATGACACACGTGACGACCAAACGTGATGCGATTGGTTGGCTAATCCAGAGTGGCACTGGGCAGATCCAATAGTTTTAAACTTCGACAGACACCCGCCTCCAAGTGAGTGAACGTTTGCCAATTACAGCACTTCCAGACCTTCTGTACAAATGAAATTAAGTACGATGGTCTGGTTGGACCAGGCTACTTCCAGATCTTCTGTAAAAATGAAATGAAGTACGATGGTCTGGTTGGACCAGGCTACAATAATCCCAGACTTTTCAAGACATTTAAGGCCTTGAATATTGAAACTTAAATTTAATGACTTTTAATACTTTTCAAGATCCGCGGCAACCCTGATTAAAGCAATCCCTAAAATTTACGTCAACCGGAGGGCTGTAAAAGAAAAGGAAAACGGGAGGAAGCCTGGGACAGCCACAGTTGGACTGCGTTATTGCCCAGGTCTTCCTCCTAATGCGACATTGAGCCTGAGCCTCTCATCTCTCCCCGGGACACTGGATGACACTACACCTACAGGAGTCAAAGAACCATGGAGAAGAAAAGGAGCAGAGGTATGATGAAGAAGCTCATGCTAAATGAGTGATACTGCTGCAAATGAGTATCTAACCCAATACAAATTTTGAATATCGAATAGTATCTGAATATCGATTTTTTTTCAAGATATATTATTTTTAGCCCATATTTCTCAGCTGTAAACATAATGACTAATTACAATTTTTAAGCAGAAACCAATCATCTTGACCCCGTTCTAAAATAAATGAGGCAATATGCACATGAATTTGAAGGTGATAATGTTCAGTGTTGTCGAGCAGGAACATACAGTGAAAACAAAATGAACTTTTTTTCATGAGAACAAAGAGGGAGTGAAGCGTCTGATAAGTAATGGTCACACATTTCAATTCAGGAAGCAATCTCTTCCAGGAATGGATCCAATCTGTGACCAGTCCAGCAAAAAGGTCAACCTATTGAAATGAGGTTGAAAACGTAAAGCTTCCCTTGAAATACTTGGAAGACCTGAGCATTTGGTCTGAGACAAGCATGTTTTTTTCTTCTTCTCATTACATTACATTACATTGCAGTGCTGAGTGGGGTCAATACTGTGGAATTTCAGCTGGATAGCTGGAGTCAATGAAACAGAAGAAACGTTACCTTTGATTTCTTAAGGCACTGGCTTCGTAGTGTTGGACTGTCAATGGGCGATTTCAAGAATGTTTAGTTTGTTTACGCCCAGAGTGCAATACTACTTACCAAGATAATGTTGTACAGCAGGGGTTTTCAAAGCGTGAGAGAGTGAGCCCCCCCTCAGAGAACAAACATTTTTTCTTAATCCCTGTGTGTTTTGAAAGATCTTTGAATTATTTTACAAATTTAAACATATTTTTGAAACATTCTAAAAAATGTCGTGCGTTTTTAAACACATTTTAGCATCTTAATCCAGTGTTTTAATCCTGCTTCCTTTAAGCGTGGATAGTAGTGACTGAGTGTGCAGCGGAGTGAGAAAGATAGGCAGACAGACTTGCCCAAATTATTGACTAGTTAAATGTCATTCACCCAGTGTTCTATTTCATCCTTACTGACCGCCAGAGGCGGTGCATTAAGCACTGGATATATCCATCTAGCGCATGCGCAATTTCGAGTACCTGTACCAAAAAAGTCACTTGTGACCCTCGTGACCCCGGAAAGGCTATATAGCCCGGTGTCGAAAGAGGATCTGTTCCTTTCATCTTCTCGCGACGCAGTGAGAGTACCGCGTGCGGACAACTCGTTCGTATTTTTGGAAGGATTGTGCTAACGGTGCAGCCTCGCGACCAAAGACGTCGGAGTAACGGTGAGAGCTATCGCCGCTACTTGACTGTAGCCGCTAAGGTATAGCTTCCATTTGATAGATTCAGCTCGGCTGTTTTCTTGCCACATTGTTTTTGCTGGTAAACTTTTCGTTTTGGGAAAAAAAAAAAGTGTATATCTTTTCAGTCACTTATCAGTGAAGGCTGCGCTCTCGCGTCTGATCCTGGTAACACTGCTGTGTATTTATTTTCAGTCTCTTATCGGTGAAGGCTGCGCTCTCGCGTCCGCTCCTGGTAACACTGCTGTGTATTTATTTTCAGTCACTTATCGGTGAAGGATGCGCTCTCGCGTCCTCTCCTGTTAACACTGCTGTATATTTGAGCTCAGTCACTTACTGGTGAAGGCTGCGCTCTCGCGTCCGCTCCTGGTAACACTGTCTTGTGTTTTTTGAGTACGTCCCTTACTGGTGAAGGCAGTGCTTTCGCTCCCTCTCCCAGTATTCTGCTGATGGCTCATGTGTGTGGTGCCTGTGTGGCCCTCCTAGAGCCTGACAATGGCCATGATCGCTGCCCCTCGTGTCTCGGCTTTTAGCATTTGCGGGAGGGCCTTACTGAGAGGGCCTGTATGAACTGCGGCTCCATGCCCTTCTCGTCCGACATGGAGAGAATACAGGAGCTCCTCCTGACCCTGCAACCTGGGGCGGTTGCTGGCGACCAGCCTGACCCTTCCGTGGGGGGCGCGCCCGGCATGGATGATGTCCTGTCTCTGGCGGCTTCGGCGAACCTCTTTAGTGGGGAGGGAGCCTCGAACACTTTTGAGGAGGCCTCTCGCTCCTCTGCTCAGAGCTCGGAGCGCAGTACAGAGGGTAACTCCATGGGGGCCGTCATCCGTGCGGCTCTGGCTCGCCTGGGGCTCGATGCTCCTCAGGCAGAAGTGGCTCAGCCTAGCGCCTTTTTCAGGTGCAGCCCCGCCACAGCCTCTTTCTCTGTCCCCCCTTCGGAGGAGTACTTAAAGGAGCTACACGTGTGGTGGAAGGATGCCAAGGCTCTCTCCCGTCCTACTCCCAGTGCTCGGGCCTTGGCTGCCATGCGGGATCCAGCGCAATATGGGCTGGGTCGCATGCCAACAGTTGAGCCCGCCATCGCCTCCCTCATTTTGGCTCCCGATCAGGCTTTGCTGCCGGATGCCAGGTGTCCTTGGCCCCACTGCAGGGTCACAGACAACCTGCTTTCAAAAGCCTAAGACGCAGCAGCGCGTATGGGTCGGATAGGCAACTCCCTCTCCCACCTAATGCTGGCGCTCTCGACTTTGCTGCAACAAGCTGCAGTTGAGCCAGCTATGCAGGACCTTAGTGATGCGTCCCTACAGGCCGTTGCCCTCATGTCTAGGGAATTGGGGCGTGTTATGTCCACCCTGGTCCAGACTCGCCACCATGTTTGGTTGGCTCAGTTGCCTCTGACGGAGCCGTGCAGGAAGGCCCTCAGAGCCATACCAGTGATGCCGGGGGAGCTGTTTGGATCAGCTGCCCTGGAGATGCTGGAGCGGGTTGCCCAAGCTAGGCAAACCAACCAGCAGCTGTCGGGTCTCCGCAGGAGTGCGTCCGCCCCTAGCAGGCCTAGAGCCCCCCCGGGGCCGTTCCCAGAGAGTTTCTGGGCTGCTACTATAGACCCCTGCGTGGTTTCCACCTAAACCCGGGGGTACGAATTACAGTTCCGACGCCGGCCCCAGGCTTTTGGCCGGGTCAAGATGACAGTTGTCAGCGATCTGGCGAAGGCCTCAGCTCTGGCCCAGGAGCTATCCGTCCTCCTGGCCAAGGGTGCCATCGAGCCAGTGGACCCTCAGTTACAACCCGGGGGGTGCTACTCGGCGTACTTTCTGGTACCCAGGAAAGATGGCGGATTCCGGCCCATTCTGGACCTAAGGGGCCTCAACAAGTTTTTAAAAGTTTTACCCTTCCACATGCTCACCTCGGCAGACACCCTGAGGGTGGTTGCCAGTGGGGAGTGGTTCACGACTATAGACCTAAAGGATGCCTATTTCCATGTGCCCGTTGCGTCACACCACAGGCAGTTCCTGAGGTTTGCCTATCAGAACCGGCATTTCCAGTTCAGGGTACTTCCCTTCGGGCTTTCCCTCTCCCCGAGGGTCTTCACCAGAGTTGTGGTGGCAGCCCTCGCACCCCAGGATACGGCCCGCCTGCTGTCGCACGTTGCCCGGCTGGGCTTGACGGTGAACAAATTTAAGAGTTGCCTGGACCCTTCCCAGCGGGTTACCTACCTGGGCTGGTCCTAGACTCGGTCGCCATGAAGGCCTACCTTTCACCTCTGCGCGTGAACGACATCCTTTGCCTCCTTCCCCTCTTCAGGGCCGGCAGGAGGCTGCCTTTTATTCAGTTCCTTCAGCTTGCACCTAGATGCCAGGTGGCACAGGCAGAGAGGGGTCAAGGTAACCCGGCAGTGTCTCATCTCTCTGGCTCCATGGAGGGGGAGAGCGTATCTGGCGGCTGACATGCCCATGGGCACAATTCCGGTGCGCCGGGAGTTGGTAACAACGGACCTGCCTCTCGGGGTGGGGCGCAGTGTGGCAGGGCAGGACTGCGCAGGGACGGTGGTCTGGCCGAGACATTGCACAACACATCAATGTGCTCGAGCTCCGGGCTGTGCAGCTGGCACTGGACAGTTTTTTGCCCCATTTGACAGGCCGACATGTCCTGGTCCGGTCGGACAACATGGCCACAGTTTCCCAGGTGAACCACCAGGGGGGCACCAGGTCGGCACGGCTTCTCTGGGTATCCCAGAGCCTGTTGACTTGGGCTGCTCCCCGTCTGGCCAGCCTGCGGGCAGTCTATTTGCCGGGGGACAAGAATCGGGCTGCGGACTTCCTCTCCCGACGGAAGCCTCCACCGGGAGAATGGCGGCTTCACCCCGAGGTGGTGGAGTTGATGTGGGGCCTCTTCAGCAGGGCAGAGGTAGACGTCTTTGCCTCGGAAGAGTCAACACATTGCCCCCTCTGGTTTTCCTGGGCAGAAGCTGGCACACGATTGGCCGGACAGGCCACTTTATGCGTATCCACCATTGCCTCTGGTCCTACCGACACTCCAGAGGGTCCTTTTGCAGGGCCACCGGCTCCTTCTGGTGGCCCCCTTTTGGCCGGGGAGACTCTGGTATCCTCTGCTGCTCAGGCTCTGCTGCAGCTCGCCATGGCGCCTCCCCAACAGGAGGGATCTCCTGTCACAGCTGGGGGGTCAGATATGGCATCCCGACCCCTGCACCCTTCAGCTCTGGGCTTGGCCAGTGCAGGGCCCGACCCGCAGCTGAGGGATTGCACTGCAGCTGTCAGAGGTACTGTCCTGAGTGCCAGATGGAAGCTGTTCTCCGACTGGTGTGCAGCTAGGGCCGTGGATCCAGTGCGCTGCACTGTGACCACAGTTCTGGAATTTCTGCAGTCCCTCCTGGACAGTGGCCGATCTCATTCTACCTTGAGGGTCTATGTCACTGCTATCTCCTCCTTACACGATAGGGTTGACAGCGCCACCGTACGATGCCACAGGTTAGTGACACTCAGGGTTTTTCCTGGCTCAGAATGGGCCTTTGGGGGGTCAGTACGCGACCAACTTTTTTTGGGGTCGCGACAGTAAAGGCAAACGGTTTGTGTATTTTAAGAGGGGTGTTGGGTTGGGAGAGGGGAGTTTCTGTCCAGCTCAAGAGCATTTCAGTCAGCCTGTCAATCACTGCGTTACCATGGAGCTCACTGACGCTTATGAAATCACAATAAACAACCTGTAGATATGAAGTCAAAATACTAATAATGACTAGGCCTACCTGTTTAATACTTTAATTGATCTAAACCATGGAAGAAGGTAGGGCTGCTCGATTATGAAAAAATCATAATCATGATTATTTTGAGTAATCACATTCTGTTATCACGATTATTAAAGACAGTTAATCATTGATTTAAGAACATTATGCATTTATTTTACTTTTAACAAGGTTTTTTCTAAAAACACCATGACTTTGGACTTTAAACAAAGGCATAATTGAACTGAAAACAGGGAGAATAGAAATAGGCTAAATAACTGAAACATATTTTTAATAATTTAATAAAAATATGTCAAAATAAAAATAACCAGTTGTAAATGGTGTTGATAGGGCACGTCTTTTGCTAGCATTGAATGTAAGGGCATGATTTATTTAGTGTTGACAGTTGTGGTGGCAGGAGTCAGGAGCTTTTAACTTCCTGTGTTTTTATTCATTGATTGCTTGGTCATAGACCACTATGACTCGACTTAAAGTGAATAAACAAATTGGTCGGGATGTTTAAAGGTGCAGATCAGGTCGTATAGCCTATCACTTTTCTTTCTCTCTCTCTGTCGCGTATGTCATGTTACTCGTGTGTCCGCGCGTGACAAATCTTGCACATTATTTTAGTTTGTCGTGAGTCTGAAGTGTTTTCAGACAACACAATTAGTTTTACCTTTATTCTCGTCATCTAGAAGTTTTTCAAAACACCCGGCAATGCGCAACATCTCCCTCGTACTCTCTGGACAAGCCGTTAGCGAAACTATCAGGTGAGGGAGGGGCCGAGCGGAGCTCACGGCTGAAAGGGTTTGCTGCATTTATAAGCCTGCATGCCCCGGCGAGCGGAACAATGATAGTTTAATAACGATTATCCCCGACCTGATTTCTTTTTTTACAACTGAGATTGCAAGTAATATGACTGGAATGGCGCGGAAATGGAAACACATTTGGAGCCGTTTTAAGTAGATTTTTATTTATTTATCTATATAATAAAAAAAAAAACACTTTGGCGCTGAGGATTTTCCTTTGGGGGGCGCTAAAATTCCTTTGGCGGGCGCCAAATTTTTTTGAATGCAGGAAAAACCCTGTCACTGTTCCTTAGAGGGGCCTTGAGGCTGCTTCATCCCCCGACAGCCATGAGGGCTCCGACATGGGACCTGCCACTGGTGCTGGAGGCCTTGTCGTCGCCTCCCTTCGAACCTATGGGTCAAGGGGGTTTGAAGTGGCTGTCTATGAAGGCTGCCTTTTTACTCGCCATAACCTCTGCGAAGCGGGTCGGGGAGTTGCATGCCCTTTCGGTGAGTGATACATGCCTGAGGTGGAACTCTGATGGCTCGGGGGTCACTCTATGGCAAAACATTGCATTTTTACCAAAGGTGGTTCCACATAATCACCTCAACCAACCCATCCAGTTGGCGCGCTTCGATCCCTCAGCTGTGGAGGGTGGGTCTGAGCTGCTGTGCCCAGTGCGGGCTCTTAGGGCTTATATTTCTGCTACCGAGCTAAACTCAGGCAAATGGTGTCACAAAATGATTTAGAGCTGATCATTCATGCTTTTGTGTCTTCGTGTTTAGTCTATTGTAACAGTTTGTTTTCATGTTTAAACAAGAAGGAGCTGTCTCGCCTGCAGTTAGTGCAAAATTCTGCAGCGAGAATTATGACCTGCTCTAAAAGGAGGACCCTTATATCCCCTATTCTAAAAGCTCTGCATTGGCTGCCAGTGTCCTTTAGGACCAAATTTAAAATTCTGGTTCTAACTTTTAGAGCTTTGCATGATCAGGCTCCATCCTATCTCAGTGATCTGATTCAGCCTTACACCCCTGCTCGGGCTCTGAGGTCTGTGGAGCAGAAACTGCTAATGGTGCCACGTACTCGTTTGCGGACCAGAGGTGACCGATCCTTCCAGGCTGTTGCTCCCAAGTTCTGGAACGATCTTCCCATCTCTCTGCGTTCAATAGAGTCTGTTGACGCATTCAAACGTCAACTAAAAACCTATTTATTTGTGCAGGCTTTTGCCTAATTTGTTCTTGGGGCTGCTATGTTTTCTCACTGTATTGTAATTGGCCTTTTAATGTATGTATATTTCTAATCTGTTGTTGCTTCCCATTGTGAAGCGCTTTGTGACCCTGGTCTGCGAGGGACGCTATATAAATAAAGTTTACATACTTACTTACCGCCAGTATTCGTCAGTCGGAGCAGCTTTTTGTTTGCCATGGTGGCCCTAACAGGGGTCGTGCTCTAACAAAGCAGAGGCTGTCCCACTGGATCGTGGATACCATAACACATGCCTATGGGACTAGTGGTCGCCCTCCGCCATCCAGGATGAGGTGTCACTCAACCAGGAGCGTCTCAACATCATGGGCTGCCCTGAGAGGGGTGCCCCTGGGGACCTTCTGTGCTGCAGCGTCATGGGCGTCACCTAGCACATTCTCCAGATTCTACCGTATCAACGTTGCCACTCCCCATCCAATGGGCGTGGTCCTGATGCCAAGCTCTGCTGTCTCCAGTCAGTAAGGTGAGTGCTTGGATTCTTTGTGACGTTGTTGGTATTGGCCATCCAGTGCTTAATGCACTGCCTCTGGCGGTCAGTAAGGATGAAATAGAACGCAGAGTTACGTATGTAACTCCGGTTCTATGAATCCTGAATGACCGCCAGAGTTACAGGTCACTCAGAAGTCTCGTGGTTAGCGAGAAGATTCTGGGAACAGATCCTCTTTCGACACCAGGCTATATAGCCTTTTCGGGGTCACAGGTGACTTTTTTGGTATAGGTACTCGAAACTGAGCATGCGCTAGATGGATATATCCAGTGCTTAATGCACCGCCTCTGGCGGTCATCCAGGATTCATAGAACCGGAGTTACATACGTAACTCTGCGTTTGTCACTAGTGCCTCCAATGTCCTGATGGAGTAAAATAGTAGCCAGTGGAGAACCAGACCCTCCTAGGGAGGTCCGGGGGTATGTCCCCCGCGAGATTTTTTTTCACCTTTTTAAAGTGAAATGCATGAATCTGGTAGCCTGGAAATCCAGACCCTGATATCTTGAACGATAGAGGGTCTGGCCACGATCAATAGTAATTTCCAACTCAAGGGGCGGCTCCTACTCGTGCATTTCAAATGCCACTGCACGCAGTTGGATAGCACTACAACCAATCAGAGCGATGCACAAGGTGACGTAAGCCCCGTTCGTTTAGCGAACAGCTGTTAAACTGTTAAATTAAACGTTTGCCGTGGTCGGTCGGCAAAACAGAACATTCCACATACTTGCTAATGAAATATTTGAGTGCCGTCTTCCAAATCGTAAAGGGTCGAGGCCAAAGCAGTCTCAAACTCACACAACATATCCACAGCCATCTTTGATTTACTATCACGGCTTCGACGTCGCATGCACGTCACTGTCATCATCCGGTTACGTCCTCCCCAGAGTACCATATAAAGGGCTCTGGCATGCCCATATTAGATACAACCAATTGAAACGTGAGCCCAGATTTCTGGTCTTTTTGAAAAAGCTTCAACGGAGAGTTTCCAGACCAACAGGCGCAGCAAATTTAATTTGCCAGTGCCTAGTGGCAGCTCTGGGAATGCCAGGCTATGAATCTGGTGCACTTTGAGAGGAAAATTAAGAGGCTAAATATGGAATTTTGTGTGAACAAATAATTTGGAGACACTGGGTCTGATGAATTAGAAGCTATTGAAGAAAGACACATGTATTTTCCATAAGAATATTAATTTAAAATAAAAAAAAATTATGCAGGGTCCTCTGGGTTGGGCTTGGTGCTATTTTTCTTTAACAAGACCTATTTCTCTGTAATATAGTGAATGCATTTAAATTCAGTGGGTGGAATGAAGCAGAAGAACTCTTGTCCAGCTATGCCGTGATCTTAATATAAACAACTTTTTTATTTTTTTTCACATATTCATCCGCACCCCAATAAATGTATTTCAGTCAGGAATATACGGTGGCCCTGAGAGCTCACAGCACTGCAACTTAAGAAAACACATGCAAAAATACAAATCACAAGCAAATTAAGAAAACATATTCATCAATTTGACAACACATGCGCAGCATTTAGAAAATGTGCTGCAAATAGTCCACACCACAACACATTAGAAAAAACACTGCAAATAGCCCACAACATAACACATTATAAAAAAGCGATGCAAATAGGTCAAAACCCAACGGAAGTGTTTCCCGAGGACACTTAAAAGTGATGCACATGTCCGGATATGCTTGTTGTTAAAGTGCGTTTTGGAAGTTAAAAGTAGTTCTAGATTTATACATAATCTATTATGGACATGCCCATTGAAAAATAATGTACAGAATTTTTTTTGTTTGTCAAAACATAAGAATGTTGATTCGAGAGCAAAGATGCTGTTTTGAGCTTAGCTCCTACAAAGTTCTTTTTTTTAACCCCCTACGTCAAACGCGTCATATTACGTAGCTATTGGTTGACACTGACCGAACGTGAATGCATCTACATCCAGGCAGTAGTAGGTCGTAGTGAATTGAAGATTTGTAATTTAGTGTGTTCGTATTTTTTCTGTAGTTTGACATTGCATTGCATTGCATTTTACATTGCAGTAAAGGAGAAGTATAGTGTATTCGAGCCTTTGAAGAAATGTAGTCCACGGTTTCTGTGACAGAAAATAAGCAGAGCTAGCTAGCTTTAAGCCTGGGTATGTTTACACGTGAAGAGACGGACCTACATCTCTGCCGCAGCCGCCTCCCTCACGAAACACGGTGGTTTCTCGATAATTTTAGACAGGAGGCTTATGTGTGGGTGACACAGTAAAGTTCAGGATAACAACACCAAGGCCTGCGGTGGTTTAATAAACAGCTGAGCTTCATCGTCTCCGTCCGGGGCTGCGGCCGACGCTGGACCGATGGTCACGGACACGGTCAAAGACCTACTAGGACACGGGGCGGTCAAATATTCAACCCCACAGAAACTATGAACTGTAAGTCTGGTTTGCTAATGTTTTTAAACTCCCATGTTAGTCGGCATAATAATTTCAGTGATGAAAAGCAACGTGTGGACATTTATTGTAAGGCAGCATACTAGCTAACCCACTAGCTAACAGGTCAAAACGGCTAATGTTTGTTAGCATCCTTTTTGTAAGATGGGCCATTTTATAAGGCATAATGCAATATTTTGCATGGTTATAATTAACTGTTAACCTCAAATACGAAGGCTGACCAATGACTCCTTCCGTTAACGGTTCTCTTTCCGTCAGTGGTGTTGGAAAATTACATAAAGTAAGTTTTTTAAATTTATTTTAACATTGTGATTGCATTATTCAGATATAAGCCTATTGCAGTGATCTGTTAAACTGTTGTTAGCCTTTAGCTTGTAATTAGCCTGCCAGTTCTAATAACCTGGTGAAATAAATACACATTGTTAAATCATTGTGAAACCATAGACTGCATATATGCAGAAGTGTGAAACACGCTGTTAGCTAGTTACGGGATAAGTTATACTACCGATGGGTTTTGTTGACATGGCTAATAAAATGACTAAAATGAAACATAACTGGCTATCTTTAAAGTAACTATTTGCACATTGAAGGTTACTAACACGTGTTAACACTGGACTGGCCAAAGGAGATTAAGGAAGATTGGGCCTAATATTGGTAGCCTGGTCCAACCAGACCATCGTACTTCATTTCATTTGTACAGAAGGTCTGGAAGTAGCCTGGTCCAACCAGACCATCGTACTTAATTTCATTTGTACAGAAGGTCTGGAAGTAGCCTGGTCCAACCAGACCATCGTACTTCATTTCATTTGTACAGAAGGTCTGGAACTGATGTAATTGGCAAACGTCCACTCACTTGGAGGCGGGTGTCTGTTGAAGTTTAAAACTATTGGATATGTTTCAGTGCCACTCTGGATTAGCCAACCAATCGCATCACGTTTGGTCATGAGCCGGCTTCTGACGGTGCGTTCCAGTTGTACAGGGAACTCGGAAATTGCCGATTTCACTACATATTGTAGTCTATGGATCTACCGGTACCTGGCAACAGTAACTTGCTAGAGCCTAACGTTTAGTTATTTGGATGAGAAAGGTTGTAGGCGTCCATACCTTCCCAAGCAGATGCACTGGAACACAGACAGGTCGGAACTCGGAACTACCAAGTCGGAAATTTCCGAGTTCCAAGTATAAAGGAACGCAGCATTCAACTGAAACTGGAGCGTGACTTCGACGTCATCGTTATCAGCCACTCGCTCTGTTCGCTGATTGGACGGCCGGAAATGTTCCTGAGCTGGAGCTGTGAAATTCACCGCAGCCCCAGACTGACTACTGAAGGGAAAATGAAATTTGAGAGGAAGTAGGTAGGCGGGCGGAGCCAGGCTATAATATTGGCATGCAGTTACAGGAAATATGTCTTTGTTTCTTATGAGTGCTGTACTAGAATTCCAATCCAGTCAGGTTAAAAGTGTATAACGTAACGTTAGGTTTACATTTTTTATATGTTTTAAGCAACACTTAGCATTCACATTGTTCCTTTTCCCCTTGTATTGTCCATATTGTGGAATCGAATTGGCTGGACATATTGGATGTTTTTGTGGCTCCTATGGCAGAAACATTCGGTTTTTGGCACATTTTCAAAAAGATGGTATGCTCTTCCCTGAAACTGAAGTATTTCACTATCATTTGTTGTCTTATTTGTGCATGATGTGGTAGCGTAGAAAATAAGTTTATAATTATATATACATGTAATTGAGCTCAAATACATCAACAAGTTGAAACAGGTGACATGATAAACATAATTAAACACAAATATATTGCATGTAGTTTGGTAAAAGTTTGGTAATCATGATCTGTATATCCTGTATGCACCTGGTCCAACTTTATAATTTCTTGAGTGTTAAATGCCAGTTCAAGTTTTTAGGGGGCCAAGCCCGAGAAGGGCTGGGGAGGGAACCCTATTGTTTTTGTTGGGACTTTTATTCTTATTTGGCGTCGTGTAAAAGTGGTACTGCAGCCCAAACCGTAAAGGGTTGGGACATGCCACTTGCATAAATAGATCCAGGTCCGTGCCTGGTACGCAGACGAAAAAATTCAGACATGCCGGCCACTAGGTGGCGCTACAACAAAGGAAAACGCGTTTGGGGCTATAACTCCTACAGCGAAAGTCCGACAGTCAAAAACTTTATATCCACAGATGCACACAAGTCAGCTGCATCTTTTGAGATAGGCCACGCCCATTTGCGTATATATAGATTTTTCGCTACATCGCAAAAACTGTGTCAGTCACCAAAACATACTCCTCCTACAGTTTTCGCCCGATTTGGACGAAACCAAAAGCATTATGCTCTACCGACTCCCACGAGCAAAGGTTGGTCAAATAATTTTTCTACGACCATCGGAAGACCAAACGCTAGCGCTTTAAAGATTTGCTAAAATCCTTAAAAAAAAAAAAAAAAAAAAGAGGGATTTTCTTGAAACTCAAGGGAGACAATCATGGGGCATACCTGAGTCTATGGCAAAAATATGGGTAAGAAATTTCTATGTGGGCCGGACTTATTAAAAAAAAGAGTTTTTCACTTGTTTTGCCTGTTTTCGCCATTTTCTAAGTCTTTCGGCGGGAAAATTCAAAAAACTGTCTTACAATGGAGAGGTTGACAATTTGATTTTGCTATAACTCTCCAACCGAACATCGCACATTCAAAAACTTGACATCCACTTGTTTGGTACATATATAGAATTTTCGCTACATTGCAAAAACTGTCAGTCACCAAAACATACTCCTCCTACAGTTTTCGCCCGATTTGGACGAAACCAAAAGCATTATGCTCTACCGACTCCCACGAGCAAAAGTTATCTAAAGAATTGTTCTACGACCATCGGAAGACCAAACGGTAGCGCTTTAAAGATTCGCGCAAATACCTAAAAAAAATAAAATAAAAGGGATTTTCTTGAAACTCAAGGGAGACTATCTTGAGGCATACCTGAGTCTATAAAACAAATCTGGCCAAGAAATTCCTATGTATGCCAGACTTATTAAACAAATTAGTTTTGCACTTTTACTTCCTGTTTCGAACTATTTGGCGGGAAAATTCAAAAAAGTGGAGAGGTAGACAATTTCATTTTGCTCATAACTCCCCAACCGAACATTGCACATTCAAAAACTTGACATCCACTTGTTTGGTACATTGAACTGCATCTTTCTATGTAACGTAGTTTTGCGAATGTCATCCCTAGGGGGCGCCAAAACCACAAAAAGCAAAGAAAACGCGTTTGGGGCTATAACGTCCACACTGAACGTCCCAGAGTCAAAAACTTTATATCCACAGATGCCCACAAGTCAGCTGCATCTTTTGAGATAGGCCACGCCCATTTGCGTATGGGATTTTTTTTCGCTACATCGCAAAAACTGTGTCAGTCACCAAAACACACACCTCCTACAGTTTTTGCCCGATTTGGACGAAACCAAAAGCATTATGCTCTATGGACTCCCACGAACAAAAGTTGAGTAAATTTCTCTACGACCGTCGGAAGACCAAACGGTAGCGCTTTAAAGATTTGCACATTACAGGGTTTTTCCTGCATTCAAAAAATTTTGGCGCCCGCCAAAGGATTTTTAGCACCCCCCAAAGGAAAATCCTCAGCGCCAAAGTGTTTTTTTTTTATTATATAGATAAATAAATAAAAATCTACTTAGAACGGCTCCAAATGTGTTTCCATTTCCGCGCCATTCCAGTCATATTACTTGCAATCTCAGTTGTAAAAAAAGAAATCTGGTCGGGGATAATCGTTATTAAACTATCATTGTTCCGCTCGCCGGGGCATGCAGGCTTATAAATGCAGCAAACCCTTTCAGCCGTGAGCTCCGCTCGGCCCCTCCCTCACCTGATAGTTTCGCTAACGGCTAGTCCGGAGAGTACGAGGGAGATGTTGCGCATTGCCAGGTGTTTTGAAAAACTTCTAGATGACGAGAATAAAGGTAAAACTAATTATGTTGTCTGAAAACACTTCAGACTCACAACAAACTAAAATAATGTGCAAGATTTGTCACGCGCGGACACGCGAGTAACATGACATACGCGACCGAGAGAGAAAGAAAAGTGATAGGCTATACGACCTGATCTGCACCTTCAAACATCCCGACCAATTTGTTTATTCACTTTAAGTTGAGTCATAGTGGTCTATGACCAAGCAATCAATGAATAAAAACACAGGAAGTTTAAAGCTCCTGACTCTTGCCACCACAACTGTCAACACTACAATGCAACTGCCTATCCAGCCAGCTCCATGACATAAATAAATCATGCCCTTACATTCAATGCTAGCAAAAGACGTGCCCTATCAACACCATTTACAACTGGTTATTTTTATTTTGACATTTTTATTAAATTATTAAAAATATGTTTCACTTATTCAGCCTTTTTCTATTCTCCCTGTTTTCAGTTCAATTAGGCCTTTGTTTAAAGTCCAAAGTCATGGTGTTTTTAGAAAAAAACCTTGTTAAAAGTAAAATAAATGCATAATGTTCTTAAATCAATGATTAACTGTCTTTAATAATCGTGATAATACAATGTGATTACTCAAAATAATCATGATTATGATTTTTTCATAATCGAGCAGCCCTACCTTCTTCCATGGTTTAGATCAATTAAAGTATTAAACAGGTAGGCCTAGTCATTATTAGTATTTTGACTTCATATCTACAGGTTGTTTATTGTGATTTCATAAGCGTCAGTGAGCTCCATGGTAACGCAGTGATTGACAGGCTGACTGAAATGCTCTTGAGCTGGACAGAAACTCCCCTCTCCCAACCCAACACCCCCCTTAAAATACACAAACCGTTTGCCTTTACTGTCGCGACCCCAAAAAAAGTCGGTCGCGTACTGACCCCCCAAAGGCCCATTCTGAGCCAGGAAAAACCCTGCATTAGCTACCTTGTACCAAACTGCTCCTAAATCCAAAACGATTCATCCTATTGACACCAAACTTCACACATGTTTGTCCTATGGTTGCTTCTACTTTTTTCTTAAATAGCTCCAAAAGGGGGCGCCAAAAACACACTTGAGCATCTTTCTCTGCCATTTTTTCGCCTTTTGGTCTATAATTCCCGAACCGAACATCCCACATTCAAAAACTTTACATCCCCGGATTCCGTGAAGCGAGGGGCCGGCGCCGCGGACGACGACGCCCGATCCCGAGTCGCGCGGGACGGCTTGGCCCCCGCCCACAACTCGGGCGTCAACTGCTTGCAGTTCTAGTTATTATTATTATTTGGCGCCTCGTAGTCTCGTAAAAGTTGTGCTGCAGCCCAAACCATAAAGGGTTTGGACATGCCACTTGTCGTGCTTATCCAGGTCCGTGCCGGGTACGCAGACACAAAAATTCAGACATGCCGGCCACTAGTACTGCAGCCCAAACCGTAAAGGGTTGGGACATGCCACTTGCATAAATAGATCCAGGTCCGTGCCTGGTACGCAGACGAAAAAATTCAGACATGCCGGCCACTAGGTGGCGCTACAACAAAGGAAAACGCGTTTGGGGCTATAACTCCTACAGCGAAAGTCCGACAGTCAAAAACTTTATATACACAGATGCCCACAAGTCAGCTGCATCTTTTGGGATAGGCCACGCCCATTTGCGTATATAAAGATTTTTTTGCTATATCGCAAATACTGTGTCAGTCACCAAAACATACTCCTCCTACAGTTTTTGCCCGATTTGGACGAAACCAAAAGCATTATGCTCTACTGACTCCCCCGAGCAAAAGTATCAAAATAATCTTTCTACGACCATCGGAAGACCAAACGGTAGCTCTTCAAAGATTTGCGCAAATACAAAAAAAAAAAAAAAAGCAATTTTCTTGAAACTCAAGGGAGACTATCATGGGGCATACCTGAGTCTATAAAAAAATATGGCCAAGAAATTCCCATGTATGCCGGAGTTATTAAACAAATTAGTTTTTCACTTTCACTTCCTGTTTCCGCCTTTGGTCTATAACTCCCAAACCGAACATCCCACATTCAAAAACTTCACATCCCCGGATTCCGTGAAGCGAGGGGCCGGCGCCGCGGACGACGACGCCCGATCCCGAGTCGCATGGAAGGCTTGGCCCCCGTCCACAACTGCTTGCAGTTCTAGGTCTTTTTGTTGTACGTGCTGGAGTTGTTCCCACATTGAGCATATTAAATATCCACACTTTTATGCAATGAACACTTCAGTTTTTTCTTTATAATTATCTTTTCTTTAGATTTCCCCTTCAGAACCAGTATTCGGGCAGATGACGTGACACATGATTTTTTGGTAATGAGTCTTAAATGTTTATATAAATGCATTTTCCCATTAAACCATCACATGACAGAGTGACATAACAGTATTTCACTTTAAAATTATAATTTTGAATGGAAAATTTGTTTTGTGATGTTTGTATTTCAAGGTGAACGTGCAAAGTGTCCTGCGGTGTGACTGTAACATTGATGACTCAGTAAATGTAAATATTAGTCAAATAAAACAGAGACGTTTGGAGCAGCTAATAAATGCTAGTTTTCAAAATGCCAAAAAATACTAAAATAATATTCACAGTACATTTAGTTTTGTAACGCAAATACTGTCCTGCGGTGTCATATGATTTTCGATTTTTGGACTGGCATTTACATGGACATCCATAGGGGTCTTTTAGTCAAGCGCCCTACCAGGAAGTCCCCCAGATGTTTGGATGTACAAAGAAGGTTGAAAGGTGAGTGTAAATCATTTATTAATTTGATCAATTTCATAGTTTCCGTCAGACCATGAACTTGTCCATTGTTTCTTGTCCTGTGGTGTGACTGCTCTAGTTTTAGAAAAATGTTTTTTTTTTATTTAATTAATCATATTTAGGTTTAAAACAATGAACTTGTTCAGCTACTTCAAAGCTCAATATCAGCCTTATATAGCACTGACACAAAATGGCTGCATAAGTGAAAGAGTCCTGCGGTGTGACAACCCCGTCCTGTGGTGTGACATAATTAAGTCAGATGTCTAGCTAGATTCTCGTCTGTTATTTTTAAAATATTAAATATAAATATATCCCTGTCTAAATGTATATATATATATAAAACAAATATTGTAAATATATTATTTAACAATTATTAAACATAAACATAACAATTTATCTCTGTCTCTATATCTGTTTGAATGTTATGAATCATTGTTTGTTTTCTGCTGTATATTAACAGTCACTGATCATTGTATTTAAAGTGATTTTTGTCCATTTTTAGGCATGAGCAAAGAGAGGACAAAGAGGTATCGGGAAAGGTTAGCGCAGGATGAAGCCAGGCATGAGGAGATCCTTAGGGAGAGAAGAAGAAAGAAAACAAGTTCATAATAGGGAAATGCAGTTTATACATTCTCTAAGACCTACACTTGTGTGGAAAACATGTAATAGCTGCCTCTGTTCCTTCAACAGATATCAAGAAAAGAAAGTTAAAGGAGAAATTCCACCACGAAACATAAGCAGCCTCCCGAAACATAAAAGAGCAAAGCTTTGTGATGAATGGAAGAATACAAAGAGAAGAAACAGGAAGAAGAAGAAGGATCTAGCAGCCATTTTGGACATTACTCCCCCATCACCGGAAGAACTTGATGTCTCATTTAGTCCAGTTAATTTTTCTCCTGCTCATAGTTCTCTTTCCCCAATTCCAAGTCTCCCCCAAAAGGTTTGTCAACTCAAGTTGAGCGCAAAAATGAAGAGGCTGGAAAAAGAAAGCTAAAAGCAATGATATTGGCTGATCTGCAAACTGCAGAGGCCCTCTTTGACTTCTTGTCCAGCAAAGAGGAGATGAAAATCCAAATTAAATGGATAGAGGAAAAGGACATTGAAACATTTGACAAATTGCTGCCTCCTGTGCTCCCAGCTGTGAAAGGCATACTGGGAACACACCAGATTTACTCCACAACACCAGGCGAGGTGTTTCATAGGGAAGTAAGTTGCTTCTGCAGCTATCCAAAAGTGTGTGGCTGCTTCAAAGTCACAAAAGTCAAAATTACTGACTGTCCAGCTCAAGAGATGACCCCTATCCCATCCTTCATGGATGAAGATGCTGAAAGTGACCAAGGCATATTGGAAGTGGGAAAGTTCATCATTGTAAAATATGATGAACAGCAATATGTAGGCAAAGTGTTGGATATTCAGGGAGAGGAAATACAGGTAAACTGTATGGTTCAGCACGGAAAGAAGAATGCCTTCAAGTGGCCCGACAGCATTTACTACGCCCGTACTGACATAATTGGCACAATTTCAGAGCCTGAGCCCTATGGTCGTGTTGCAAAATTAACCAACCTGGACTGGCTCATGTTCAACACATAAGTTAGTCAGTAGATGTAGTCATTTCTACATCTTTTGTAAAATATTGTCTCAAAGAGTTTGTCATGTTTATGGTTTGATAATTTGTTATAAGTGATGCCTCCAGAATGTAAAAGTTCAATTGTTCACTGCATTCTTTGTTAAAACTGACATGAACTGATGATTTTAACATGCCTTGCTCATTATTTTAGAATGATATAAATGATATTCTCCTGATTAACAAGATATGTGTTCTGTCTCTTCAATTAAAAATAGAAATTAATGTTCTTTATGACTATGGTTCTAATTTGACTCCAAAATGTTAATTGTTCAGTACGTCTTCTTCACTATGCTTTTCGTTAAAATTCATTCACTAAGTAATAAGATTCTAATGAAATGTTGTATCTTTATTAATGGTAAAATAGAGGTACAAATGAATTTGTTTGTTACAAAAGTATTCAACAAATTTCACCTTAAATGCTCATATATTGTCTCTTTTAGTCCTGTGGTGTAATGGCATGTCCTGTGGTGTGACATCACTTTAAACACTATAAAATAACCTTTCCTACGCTAAGTAGTTTTAATAATTATGTGCATTTGAAAACATTTCATAATATAACTATCTAAAGAAAATAATAAACATTTTAAAATATTTGTTCTTGTTTTGTTGTACTTGTATGTAAGACCAAAACCGAAACGCCGTGTGTGGGTTCATGCGACTTTACGCAAGCGGGCAAAGCTGGGTGAGTTTCATCACCTCCTCCAGGAACTCCGCCTGGATGACGGCCGGTTCCAGCGCTATTTCAGGCTGACTGTAGCCCAATTTGATGTCTTGCTAGTGTTGCACCCTTAAAGAACGACTCTGTCTTCTTTCGTTTTGGCAACTTTATTCTCCCCGGACTGCACATATTTTTTTTTGAAAGGTTTTCACGAAGCAGCCGGACTTTTTCACAGCATGTCTTATTCACGGTCAACTTTTCAACACCCCACAATCAGGAACGCATCCTGATGACGTACAAGGTCATACTACTACTTCCGCTTTTTAACAAGAAAATAAAGCTATAAAATAACATAGATTTAACTTGTTAAATCTTATTCCCATGTACATTTTTAGCTCAGTGCAATTTAGATATATTACAATTCTAGGTCGCAACACTAGCCCGGGTTGGTGGCCTGATCTCCCGTCAGGATACCAACTACAGGCGCTCCATCCCACCTGCGGAGCGCCTGTCCATCTGTATCCGGTGAGTCGCGGGTTGATAACTGCTTAATAACAATCTAAATAAAAAAATGTGTAGGCTATACCATAATGTGAAAGACAACATGATAAGACCATAATGAAAAAAACACTGCTGATGACAATTCTTTGAAGATACTATTCATGAGTAAATCCTATGACCTCCTTGTCATTTAAAAAAAAAATTAAAATAAACAAATTAAAATCCACTGTCTTCGTGGCGGACGAGGCCTTTCCGCTCCGGACCGACCTGATGAGGCCATTCCCTGGACGTGTCCTCCCCCGAGAGCGGCGGGTATTTAATTACTGTCTGTCCCGGGCTCGGTTGGTGGTGGAGAACGCCTTTGGCATTCTGTCATCTCAGTGGAGGATCTACCGGCGTGCCATCGAGGTCCGTCCTGAGCTGGCAAAGAGGTGCGTGAAGGCCACAATTTCATGCGGAAGACGAACCCAACGCACGCGGTGGGGGGAAACATCCCGGGTGGTGAGCAGGGTGAGGTGGAGCCGCTGCCAGGGCTGGAGAGAGTGGCTGCAAACAACCCTGCGAGAGAGGCCATCAGGGTTCGGGAGACCTTCGCCTCCTTCTTCTCCTCTGAAGGAAAGCTCCCAAGGCAGGACGACATAGGCCTATAGGCCTAGTGCACACGCACACCCAAAACGGTTCTTTTAAGAGCCACCCACCCATAACAAATGAGCATACTTCCTGCAATATTGCTTTTTTTACAAGTACAAACAATATATCTGTGTCTGTGCATGCATAAACCTTCAATACATCAGCATTAATTTTGCCCAGCTACAATGAAACGACGAGACAGTTCAAAAATACATATATTTATTGATTGTTTAAATCTTTATTTTTGTTCTTTAATCAAACATAAAATAAAAAATAATTTTAGAATGAACAAGCACTGGTTCATTCCCTGCAGAGATTGTCACTCCATTTGCTAATAAGCTACTCCAATTGTTCCAAATTTAGCATCACTGTGGTTGCCTGACTTGCCTCATAAATCAATTTGTGGATGTGAAATTTCACACTTTCTTTTTGTGTGGGTGACAACATCTGCAGGGAAGGAAGCAGGCTGTTTAAAAATTGCTGGTCGGGGCATGTGGTAGTTGGGGGTCCTGGTGGGGTGGTGCGAAAAATATTCGTCAACAAACCTTTTTCACGGACGTAAACTAAATAAAAACTAAATAAAAAGCCAGATATGATGACGAAGACTGAGACGAATATAACTGACACTATAGTCTACGAATAGGAACGAGACAAAACCGTTAGGGCGGGACGAATGGAGAAGAGATCCAATCAGAACTACTACTCTTTTTGTGGGACAAGTTGGGAAGAAATGTAAACAGTGCAAAGCAGCGAACCCTGTGTCGGTGAAAATCGACGGGAGACCGCGCCAGTGTGAGCGGGTGGAGTAAGCCGCTGTGCAGAAAAACTCTGCGGTTTGATGGACAAAAATTATAGTCAGGGATATCCTGCCCGTTAACGTTGTCTAGGGGAACGGCTAAGTTTGTAGTAGGCTATGTCTCGAGCTTGAATACACAGAGCCATGTCCCCAAACTGACTGCGAAACTATATAGGAAATTAACTGAGAAACTGCCGTGTTTTCACCCGAGTAAGTTACAATCAACTCCGACGCATGGACAGCGTTCAATTAAAAACTCTTATTTTTATTATAAAAAAGGCTTTGATGCAAAAGAAGTCCGAACACACACAGCGGCAGCAGTGTTGCTTAAAGGAAAGCGCAGTTGCTCAGTTTTATCAGCACCTCAACTGCGTGCTGCTGCCCAGGGGCGGCCTTAACGATCTCGGGGCCCGTTTCAAGACCTAGTGTGGGGCCCCCCACATTTTTATATATTTTCTTTATTTTATTTTTTTTTAGAAATAATGCTTGTGCATGCTCCCCGCAAAAAGAAAACGATTGTGGAATCCAGTTGGTTCATAGACAGATCATGAGATAATGGGCCCCCGGGCACAGGCTCTTAAAGCCCCCCCTCCCCTCTATCCAGTCAGGTACACTGATTTTATGTGAGATTATTACGGATGAAATAGAATACATGTTTTGTATTACAACCATTAAATCTGTGTCTGTATTGCATATTCAAAACTTAAATACCATTCAATGAAGAAAGAAACACTTACTCGACTAAGTCCGCTGTAAATTTAGCCAACTAAAATCTGCTTACATTTAGTTGACTAAGACTAGACTAAGACTAAAAGATTTCAGATGACTAGAATAGGACTAAGACTAATGGTGTGATATTCAAAAGACTAAGACTAAATCAGAATTTGCTGCCAAAATTAACACTGCTGCCGTCAGTCACCGATGCACAGCCAAGTGCAAGGCCTAGAGCGCCCTCTGCTGGCGAAGACGAATTTACCTAGATTAAGGCGAGACACGGCAGGCAAAAACATTGTTTTTTAAGCACTGGTCAATTTTGAGATTTGTGTCTATTTAGCTTCCATAACATGTCTTCTTCTATACTAGTATGGATAAAAGGTCCAAAATATACGTTTTAGGTGTTTATTTTACTAAACTTTGACTGCTTGCGTCTGTATTTTGCTCCTAAATTCGTCAAAAGTGAGCATTCTAACGTAAGAAAGCACCGCGGCCGCTGTATGAATCATAATAACCATGGTACTGTTGGAAAGCTCTGAATCTCAAGCACAACGTTATCGGTTCCAAATATGGTCATTTCCTTTGTGTCAGTAACCAATTGTGAAAGTGTGAGGAGGGATTCAATGCTAGGACCGCCAACTCATTGGCTATTGCACATTTCTGACGATGTGATTCGCTAAAAGGCATCACGTGATGCTAGCCGCGGGTAGCTCGAAAATCACAAAATAAAATGGGAAAAACGTCGAAAATATGCCAAACCAACATAAAAAAATACTTTATCAATTGGCTACGGACATTACATGATCGCCATTTGAAGGGGAGAAGTGTTAGAGACATGTAAATCACGCCGATCATGTCGGAGACACAGACTGTCAGAGGAGAGGGGAGAGAGAGCGTCTGTGCCGACTCCAGAGCAGGTTGACAGACAGTGGCTAATAATGAATGAATCACGTTTAAATTAGGGTGTGGATGTAAATGTTACTATGCTATGATAGTTTATATATGTTAAGCAGTGGTAGGCCTATATGGCATTGAGGGGTGTAGGGCCTAATTCAATAAATATCTGTAGCTATAATCAGTGATTATCAGCAGAATTCACGTTTTTATCTTTAACAGCTGTTTTCTCAAAATGAGCTTTTTCAATATTCTAAGGGGCCACTCACACTAGGGCCGCGGCCCAAAGCTCATTAGCATACTAAAGTCTAGAACGTTTGGCCTAGTGTGACCACGCCAACCGTATTCCAGCACGGAACAGCCCCTTGGCCACGGCACACTTAGGAGAGGTGTGCCGTGGCCACTAAGTGTGCCGTGGCCAAAGTACAGATGCTAATGAGATGACACGCGCACATTCGCGGATATGCACGCGCACATGCGCGGATACGCAATGTGAGCTGGATGACGTAGTCGTTGCGCGACACTTCTTTCTTTATAGGTCCATGCCCTTCTTCCCCACAACAAACATTTTAAACAATGGCGGCAAGCGGTTCACGAGTGGGTCTACGTTGGTGTGATGGTGAAGTCGAGTGCTTACTTGCAATTTGGGCTGACGACAGCATTCAGTCGCAGCTGGACACTACTCATAAGAATTCGGAGGTGTTTGGTGCAATACGCGAGTATTTAGAACAGCGTGGACACCACCGAACTTTGATACAGTGTCGGGACAAAGTGAGGAAGCTGAGGTTCTAATACCTCCGAGTGCGGGACGCACTCCGCAGGTCAGGCTCCTCTTCTGACGAAAAGGACAAGTTTCCTGTCGACCAGATAATTGGCCATAAACCAAGCAGCGAGCCGACAGTTTTGGAGTCGAATCCAGTGTCCACCAGGTTGGAATTCCCGACGGAGGACAATAGACCTGAAACTCCATTGGACGGTGAGTAACGTTAGACTATGTTAACTTTAGCTTCTATGGCGCATATTTATTTAAAAATGGGTCTTCTATGTGGTTTGCTTAACGTCTGATCTGACGAGATTTAGCATTTGCTTGCATTTTAATAATATTCAGCATGTCGGTAGTAGCATTGTAACGGAGTAGTTACTGCTACTCTCTGTGGGCCTCATTAGCCTGCTCAGCTAACATAACTAGCAATGTTACGTACATTTAAAATGAATTGTTTTCCCAGGGGAACATGACATTAAACTCCCCCAGAAGGTCACTTGAGTACCTGTTAAGCCCCTAATGTGTTTGCATCTATGCATTGAAAATATGTGAATAGTATAGTTCCATGTGCCTCTGTGAACAATGTTTATATTTACTTTTACAATTCCCCCCCCCCCCGCTTTGATAGGGTCATCACTGTCCGAGGAGGAGGAAGCCACAGGCCTTGCAAGGAGCCCTTCTGTTGCCAGCGCAACAACTTCAAGCACCTCTTCTACGGCCAGCCCACCTGTGACGAGGCTTCCAACCTCCAGCAGGAAGAGGACCACCACACGCAGTGAGACCGCTGGCGTCCCCATGGCGGCCTAGCCCAGCTGCGGCACAGTCGTGAGATGGAGATGTTCGGTGGGTGGATGTTGTCCCAGAGGGAGATGGATGAGCGACGACACCAGGAGAACAGGCACATGTTCGACCTGCTGTATGCTGCCATCAAGCCCTCACACCCTCGCCATCAAGCCCTCACACAACCTCGATGGACGCCTTCTATCGCGAGGACAGTCCACCACCGCCCGACTACCACCACTTATGAGGCCCTGCACTTTGCAAATTTAAAGCCCTCATAGACTGCCTTTTATATTTTATTGTGTGTGTGCATTTATATTTTATTGTGTGTGTGTGTGTGTGTGTGTGTGTGTGTGTGTGTGCATTTTCCTATCTTTTTAATTTCGTTATCTTATGATGTTTTGCAGTACAAACCACACCAGCACAACTTGAGGTGTAGGTTTGTGTAGCATTTATTCTCTACCTTGCACATTTCATTTTTAAGAGTGCCTTTTTATTTCAAATGTGTACTGTTTGCTTATATTTTAATTTGTATTGTTTGCTTATTCTTCAATAGTTTTATACTTAATTTCTATCTGTAAATAAAAGTGTTTTTCAATTTACCAATCTCTGGTCAGTCATTTGTAAAACTGCCTGACATTTGTGAAGCAGGATACAGCATCAACCTTTTATCCTAGATTTATTTAAAGGGGCACTGTGTAATATGACATCAAGAAAGTTCTAGAATGCAACGCTCCCAGGGAAACCCCACAACTTTAGAATAATAGAAGCTACAGTGGCCTTCAAGGACAAGAACAATTCTAAACAATGCACCTGATATTCCAAAAACATGGATTCCTCCGTATGACTTGCCCGCTCAATGGACAAAATGTAATATTAATATTTGTAATTCTCCGCTCAGGAGGATAATTCAGATTATTGGCAGAGGTGATGTTACACCAATGAGGACATATTTATGAATGAGGATAATGATTTTAAATTACTTAAAATGTTACAGTGCCCCTTTAAGTACTAAGCAACGTAGAAATATATAAATCTCATGAATAGAAACCCGTAAAACATTAAGGTGCACAATTTCATAGTTGTATACCATGAAGGTCCACACATTTCTTGGAAATAACACTTTATTATCTGACATCACAATATAGCAGCAGAACAAAGTTCAAGGGCCATCATTCAGTATTTAAACAAGTCCTACAGACCTGTAAAATAAGCACACAAAGCATCTCTTGTGGTGTTTGATGTGGTATTAGTACAAACATTGCTATCAGGTCCCACACTGTCCTCTTGCACACTGGTGTCGTCGTAGTCCTCACTGTTGTCTTCACAGAAATTGTGAAGCACGCAACAGGCTGAGATGATGGTGTTGATGTTATCGATGCGACAATCATATCTCTTCATAAGGCACCGCCATCTTCCCTTCAGACGACCAAATGCCCTCTCCACAGTCATCCGTGCCCTGCTGAGACGGTAGTTGAAGGCAAGCTGGGCAGGGGTACTTTGCTGGTTCTCAGGGTACGGCTTCATCAACCATGGCAGAAGAGGATAGGCGGAATCTCCTAGCATCACCACAGGCACGTTCACTCCTTGAAAGCTCTCAGTGATGTTAGGGAACAGGGTACCACTCTGACCACGCTCATACAGTGATGAATTGCCAAACACTCTAGCGTCATGGACTTTGCCGGGCCAGCCCACATTGATATCCCAGAACCGAAGTCTATGGTCTACCACACCCTGCAGGATGACAGAGTAAAAACCTTTGCGGTTATAGTAGTCTGCAGGGATGATAGGCGGGGCTAAAATCCCAATATGAGTCCCATCAATAGCCCCTCCACATTGTGGGAAACCCCAGCGGTCTCGGAAACCGTGAATAATGTCTCTCAACTCACGTTCAGAGGGCATTCTGATGTACAGGGGTAGCATCTCAGTAACAATGACCGCAGCAACATGATTGGCTATGGTAACTGCAGTAGACTGGCCAATTCCAAATAAATGGGAGATGGTCCTGAAGTCCACATTTGTTGCCAGTCTCCAGATGCAAATCCCCACACGTTGCTCCACGGGCACTGGTTTCCTGAATGTGGTTCGCTGTCTTTCAAGGTGTGGTCTGAGGATGTGGCACAACTGCTGGAATGTGGTCTTTCTCATTCGGAAATTTAACTGCCACTCATAATCCGTCCAGCTGGTGATAATATGTTCCCACCACACTCCACATCTCTCGCGAATCCAAGTGGTCCTGAGGAAAAAAGTAAAATACAATGAAAATACAGTAGAAATTCAAGACAAAAAAGTAAATTTAGAAAATAAGGATGCATTTTACAGGAAAAACTTGCCGCCATCACCGCAAGTTATTTCCCGGGCTCTGGGAAACAACAGTGTGGCCTACACACTGTGATGTTTACCAATTTTACCTACACATGTTAGGGCTTATGTGCTAACTATACTATGTATTTTGGGGAACTCTTATCTTAAATAGACAGGTCAAAACCGAATGAGAAAATAAAAAAAAGTAGAGCATTAATAGGCCTACCTAATAAATAAATGAAAACGTGAGGCTGCCTGTAAAGGGTTCTGCCACGATTCCCTCCCTCGAGGGGGGGAATCGTGCTGAATCGTGCTGAGCACGGAACAGGCCAACGGCACTAGTGTGAGTGGCCCCTAAGAAAGATATCTCAACTTCTAGACCACTGACATCAACCAAACTTTCTATAATCATTCATAGCACTATTTTAAATGTTTTTACACAAGGATTTGTTAATATATTGTTAATTGTCTGATTTATGATACATGTTCCTCCTAAAAACATGCCGAAAATGCATTTCTAAGACATGTACATAGTATTTTTTGATGTATTAAATGAAAAAAGGCTGTATCCAAAATCTGTTGTGTAAAAACTTTAGAAACTAATATGTGGTTAAAATAAAATAGAGATTTTAACTCTGGCTTTATCCAACATCTCGAAAAATGACCCAAATTTACGGATAATTGGTTAAATATTGCCATATTTGCATATTTAATAAAATATTAAAGAACATGTAATACAAAAAATAATTGAAACTGGCAAAGTTTCATGATGATATCTATAAGTTAAAAAAAATCCCTATTCACCTGGGGTGTCTCGCCTTAAAATATACCCATTCAAAATACCTTGCGGTATATTATTAAACACCGTAGTTAACCTCTGTTGTAGCTTTACAATTTAAAAGGGGGGCAAATAATAAATAATTAATCAACAGTGCCACATATACAAACTGTTACATTTGAATTTACAAAATGCTTTTAATTTGTGAACTTCCTTGCATTCATGTGTGAATTGGTCTGTATTTATGTGTGGATTTAAGAGACTCCCCTCATGTCTGCTGGATTCACGAATGTGTTTTTTTCAACCAGGAACTACCTATAGCCAATCGGATGTCTTCCTTGTTTTCAGCCAATCACATGAGCGCAGTCCCACAAAAGTCCGCTTATGTCCAGAGACACAGGACGGTACAGCACGACTGAATGAGCTCAACGTCAATGCATTATTATTAAAACTTCTGTGTAGTTGTCCTACAATTTCCCCAGTGGAAATTACACCCCAAATATACCCGTAGCTTCACTCGAAACATTTGGAGCTGAAGCCCCGGCAAAATGACGTTGCAACACCGACACACCTCAAAGTGCACGACAACAGTTAATGACAACACTCTAGAAAGTTTGTATGGGTTGGTATGAGTTAAGGATCACACCGAGTTTAAACGACTGCATTTAATCCAAGCATTCAATAAACTGCACTTCGATACAGAAAGGAGGCAATAGTGAACCGGGCATTCTTCTTGGATGAGGCAACACAATACGGAGGCTCATTATGAAGAAACTGCATAATCATTTAGCCAAATGATCTACAGACAGTAAGCATTTGTTTTGTTCAAAAATAAATTGCACAATCTAACGTTTAAGATCAAAGTAAGTGCCCTACAGAGCCGACAGGTGTCTTCTCTTGGAATCTGCGGTGAAGCCTAATCATACAGTCCAAACCGAAATTATTCATACCCCTGGCAAATTTTCAGAAGAAGGTCAAGAAGATGGCAAGACCAACCTGAAAGAGTTGGAGCTCATTGCCAAAGATGAATGGGCAAAAATACCAGTGGAGAGTTTTGGACATGCCCATTTTTTGTTGCCTCTTGTACCTGTGTCGGTGGTGTTGCCGGTAACACCGGGGTTCTCGCATGTGTACTACTCGGTATGAAAATGTCCACACCGCTGCAACCCTACACGGAGGTAGTAAAATTCCCAGCACAATCTGTTGCGCCTCTCGTACCCCGTTCGCAATTGAGCAATTTACACAGCAGGGCGAGGGGCGAAAAGGTCTGCATTTTGCCGTCTTTCACTGGCTGTGTAAAAGGGGCTTTAGTTAAAGGGACTCTTACCGATCCTGCAATTGAGAATTACAGCACTATCATACCATCCCGCCTCCCTCCAATGCCCCCACACCCTCATTCCATGCTTGTATCACTGGTTTCACTTCAGAGTTGTCGGCCAGAATACCACTTATGGCCAAAGGCGTCAGACTATAAGCATGAGACTAGGAGAGGAGGAGTAGGGTTTTATCCGCTCTTTATTTTACTTCTTTCACAGGAACAGTCGCATATAGATCGCAGGAAAAGAACAAAGGTTTAAACTCCGCTCGTGAGGAGATGTTACAACAGCTGTTGCGACCTGCGAATCGCATGCAAACTATATTATAACAGCGATCGGGACTGCATGTACATACGGGTGATTCACATTTAAACTCAGATAAACACGTTTCCATGTGGAATGATCACTTACTGCGGCAACGCTCACACATCTGACCGAGGGAGAAGAGAACGGAAACTAAACAGGCTCTATGGCCGACTGACGTCACGGCCCTCAAGGATAAATAAAAGATAAATGAAAAAAATTAACTGACTGCTATCCACACTGAACAAAACACATACACTCGATATGTGGTAAGTTGACTGAGAGACCTGTGTTATGAAGCGTACACACTAAATGAGTGATCACTATGAATATAGAGCGATTTAACACGTATATTAACATAATTATATCGCTCACTTCACCTTTAAGGTATATTCTCATAACTGAATTTACGAACTTTACTGATAGGGACATTGGATTCCTAGAACACTGTCTGATGTTAGGAAGCTATACCGAAAAGTCCCTGTTTCACTGTTGTTAACAGCAGCAGGGCCCACAGTAGACATTTGGTTCCAGGTTCCTCAAAATAATTTAGTTTTGAATAATGACTAAGAATTACATGTAAGTCAGCCCGGTCAGCAGACTTAAATAAATGGGAGATACAGGGTTCTCAACTTTTGGAAATTGTTTAGAGTGAGACAGAAGCGGATTTCCCATGCGAGCGTGCACATTTTTGGGGGGGTTTATTTATTCATTTAAAGCATAATAATGGTTTTTAACACAAGTTCAGTTCAGTATAATTTCTTTGTTTTAGTTAAAATATAGCCTATTGTAGTAATTTTATGATGAAAGGGGGGGGGTGTTGGGTTGGACGGGTGTTGGGGATCAATATTAAATCTTAAGACGCAGACTTAGAGTCGAACATGAGCAGTTGGAATTTGACATTTAACCTGAAGCGTGGACATGGCTTCCCAGCACTTAATAAACCTGTGTCAAGTAAGTTAAACTGGGGAAAATAATATCGCTTTCTTGGCACCCATCCATATAAGTAGGCCTATACAGCGTCAGCAAACCAATTAATTACTTACTTACTTTGGGTGTTGACGTCGAGCCTCCGCAAATGTAAATTCCTTCGCTGAATGACGACCATCACTCATTGAAAAAGCCGGTATGATGTGTTAACCACACTATTAGGGTTAGGGGTGGGAATCTCTTGGCACCTCACGATTCGATTCCGAGGTCAACGAGTCGATTCAAAATCGATTCTCAATGCATCTCGATGCAATTTTTATTTACGTACATACCAATGTGTGATTTTCAAAAGAAAAAACTCAGTTTGCTAATCACTTCCTACTTTTGTGATGATCATTAAATACAATCAACAGATTTCTCTAATATTGTAATAGAGAAAAAGCTTTTCTTGTCACAAATATGACTTTCTATGACCAGTGCAATAATCAATGCAGCTTTCAACACAATATGGAAGTATGTAAAAACTAAACCGATTCAGTTTAATTTTCTTTCTACTCTTGTGAATCATGCTTCTATAGGATTTATATTCTATTATTTTCTATGTCATTTCAACACATTGTGCAAAAAGTATGGCTTGGAAATCAGCACTCACACAAAAACGTAAACAGACACAAAGCCAGTGCAGGTCATATGGGTTTGCTGCTCTCTGCCCTTTTGTCGCCACTTTTAACAACTCACACTTGATTGGTGTGTATGCGCAGTGGCGCAGGAAATACTAATATTAAATTAAATTATAAATCGATTATTAACTTTTATGAATCGATTTGATTTGATTTTATTTGTGTATGGACATGACAATGACATTGGACGAACCAGATGCAATGTTTTCAGTGTATTAGCATAAATGCTAGTTTACAACACCTGTCCACAGGAGGCTTTTAAAAACAATAAAATAAACAAGTCAAAACAAAAACAAGATCAAAATACTGATAAAAACTGACAATTAAAAGAGTAAAAATGCAGAATACAATGGAGTACAGAGCAGCAATATAATAAGTCAAATATATATATATAGGCTACGTAGAGTAAAACAAAGGCAGCATGATCAAACAATACACCAGTTGTAAATTATTTGTGTGAGCACTGTTGATTTGAGTTGTTTAAGTTCTCTGTTAAAAGTGCTGCTATTAGTCTCTAGTTTTAGACTAGTGGGCAAGAGGTTCCACAATTTTGCCCCCTTTGCAGAGAAAACCGATTCGGAATCGTTCAAGAGAGAATCGCGGTTAATCTGAAAATCGATTATTTTTCCCACCCCTAATTAGGGTGATACCCACCCCCAAGTAGGGTTGCCACCTTGGACTAAGGAAAAAAGGGGAAACTTGATGTTTGGGGTGGAGGGCTCGGCCATTATTAGGCTACCAGTTCAGACTGCCCAGTGTAATGACCTTTAATAACCATACACACCTACAGTGCTTCTTACAGTATAGGCTAAATAGGGAGACTGAGGTGGGGACCCTGGACCTTGTAGGGGAGTCTGGGGGAATGCTCCCCCGGAAGAAAAAAATGCAACCTTTTAAAGTAAAATTCATCAATCTGGTGCACTTTGAGAATAAAACTGCATGCAACCGGGGCCCTAAGCCAGAGATACTGTTAGTAACTTTAAATGTTGCATTGTCAAAGAGCTCAGTCACTTGTCAATAACAGGGTCTAAAAAGGAAAAGCCTAAATATAAGGAAATAAATCATCATGGCCCCTCAACTAGTAGGTGAAAAATAGAAAAGCAAGTGCAAAACAAAAGCATTATTAGCTATGTCTTATTGGCTTCATAAGGGGCCTCTAAGGCCCCCACACACATACAGAAATAAGCTTTCTACGTGTAAATTCTATACTGTTCATACAAAGTAGCTTTCCAGCTTTCTGTAGCAACAAGGTACAGGATATCTCCCACAGTATCCCAAAATCCTGTGGGAAACACTGACTCCCTTAATATGTTTATGCCAGTAAATGTATGTATCAGTGCGGAAAAGTCAATGTATCTGACTGGGGGGGGGGGGGGGGGGCCTTAAGAATCTGGGCCTATTATCTCATAATCCGTCTATGAACCAACTGGTTTCCACAATCTTTTTTATTTCTGCGGGGAGCATGCATTGTTCATAGAAAAAAAAATGTGGGGGGCCCCACACAGGGTCTTGAAACCGGCCCCGAGATCGTTAAGACCGCCCCTGCACGCTTGTCGTGCCGCCTGACGAAATGCTGCGCCTTCTCTCTGCCCGCTCGCCTCTCCATTAAGAATGCCTTAGTGGGCGCAACAAACGCCTCGGCCCGTGTGAAACGGCCTTAACTACTGAACGAAGGAAATCAAATGAGTTTCTGGCATTTTCCCCAGAAAATGGGAAAAATTGTGTCCCGGGAGAGATTTTTCTTTTCCCGGGACGGCTGGTGAAAAAAGAGAACAATTTCGGGAAAAACAGGACGGGTGGCAACACTACCCCTAAGTGCTTTGCTACTTTCTGATTGGTTGAACGCCTGGTAGTTTGATTGAATGGTGTGTGGCTGTGTTGGACCCAAGAGCTCGTTGCAGAGAAAGGTTAACGGAACCGTATGGTGATGGTAGTGACGGTCAGGATTTATCGAAGCTATATAAAAAAAAAATAGTTTGGCAGAGTTATAATTTGCGTGAGAAATGCAAGGTGTGGCGTGGAGAGTTGAGAACCCTGGAGTTAAACCGGGGTGATTGCTTGCACGTCTTGCTGCTGGCAGACAAAACTCTATTACAATTTCCTCTCCAAAAGATGATTCTGGAAATAACTATTTTGAAAGAAAAGCCCTTACAGAAACAGCTCTATACCTATATCTGAGTTCACCTCAAGTAAGGACTGAAAACAACACTTTAGGAAATCTCGACCTCCCTTCTCTTTCAGATATAGACTGGAACTCTGTCCTGCCCACATTGTATGCTGAAAACATATAGTTGATTATTTAAAAAAGTTCAAATATACCTTTCATAATTAAAGATGATCAAACTGGTTTTAGCGAAATTTAACTGCATTTTCAAATGTTCTATCAGCGATTATTATATTGAATTTTACAGTATAAAAAAAAACATCTACACTAACCTCAAGGCCCCTCTTGGGATGTGAGTGGCACCATGTTGTCATCTTCTTTTGTCCCACCACTTTAGCCTGGCTCCGCCCGCCCGCCTACTTCCGGCCAAATTTCATTTTCCCTTCAGTAGTCAGTCTGGGTGTACAGCACATTTCCCAGATTCTCCGGAGAATCTACGATCGTCCAATCAGCGAACAGAGCGAGTGGCTGAGAACGCTCCAGTTTCAGTTGAATGCTGCGTTCCTTTATACTCGGAAGAAGGAGATTTCCGACTTGGTAGTTCCGAGTTCCGACCTGTCTGTGTTCCAGTGCATCTGCTCCCGAAAGTATGGACGCCTAAAACCTTTCTCGTCCAAATAACTAAACGTTAGGCTCAAACAAGTTACTGTTGCCAGGTACCGGTAGATTCATAGACTACAATATGTAGTGAGTGAAGTCGGAAATTTCCGAGTTCCCTGTCCAACTGGAAGGCACCATCAAAAGCCGGCTCATGACACACGTGATGACCAAACGTGATGCGATTGGTTGGCTAAGCCAGAGTGGCACTGGGCAGATCCAATAGTTTTAAACTTCGACAGACACCCGTCTCCAAGTGAGTTAATGTTTGCCAATTACAGCACTTCCAGACCTTCTGTACAAATGAAATGAAGTACGATGGTCTAGTTGGACCAGGCTACCACCACTTGGCATGCCAACACTAAACTGTAGACAGGTGAGCTCCACTTACTGTATAAGCTTGACAACCTGTTTGCCACCCTGAGAAGTCACAGTGTGGGCATACTCATTACAACACTTTGAAAGATCTACTGTAGAAAGATCATGATGACAGCTCTGTCCCTCCTCATTGCTGTTGTTGCTGATTATGTTTATCTAAGTTATGCCTATAGGTCAGTTGTATTTCAAGGAGATCCTACTTCAGCTCTGTTGCACATAATGGAATTTTTCTGGCTTCCCTAACGGCCTCCACACACATCCTACCTCTACTGAGCGTCTACTGAGCGTCTACTGCGCGTCTGCGTCGGACTTTTTGTCACTGACCGTGTAATCAACCTAGAGCGGACACACATCCAACCTGTGCGGCGCTGCAGCTCCCCTTTACCTCAGGAGGCTCGCCTATTTTTTTCTGAGAGCCGCGCGTCTCTCTCGGGTCTCTCTGCTTTAATTGATAGAGAACCCATAGAACTGATAGAGTGTACCCACTCTGTGTTACAGTTAAAAAAAGAATACTTGGATATTGGGGGAGACTGTTAGAAAGTAAACTTAGTAAAATCATGTACAATTAGCTACACAGCTTGCATAGCAGCGGTGTGTATGCTTCACCCTGGGTATCACAGGTGAAACAGATACTGGATGACTGCGGGTTGTCATTAGTGTTGCCACCCGTCCCGTTTTTCCCAGAATTGTTCTCTTTTTTCACCAGCTGTCCCGGGAAAAAAATAAATCTCTCCCGGGACACAATTTGTCCCGTTTTTTTGGGATAAATGCCAAAACCTCATTCGATTTTCTTCATTCAGTAGTTAAGGCCGTTTCTCACGGGCCGAGGCGTTTGTTGCGCCAACTAATGCATTCTCAATGGAGAGACGAGCTGTTTACGGGCAGAGAGAAAGCGCAGTTCCGTCGACAAGCGGGCAGGGGCGGTCTCAACGATCTCGGGGTTCGTTTCAAGACCCAGTGTGGGGCCCCCCACTTTTTTTTTTATATATAAATAATGCTTGTGCATGCTCCCGGTGAAAATAGAAAAAAAGACTGTGGAAACCATGTGGTTCATATACGGATTATGAGATAATGGGCCCATGGGCCCAGACTCTTACAGTATTTCTGGCTTAGGGCCCCCCCTGAGCCCTTGGGCCTGGTTGCATTTGTAGAGAAAATTAACTTTTAGAGATGCCCACTCATAATACATATATTATACATGATAGCTTTAATCAACAGGCACTAGAATAACACACATATTATACATAATAGCTTTAAATCAGCAGGCCCCTGATTGAGTGAGAATTATTAAGAGAGTTTGAATCCCCAGACAGTTTCATTTCGGCTGGCTGTACACTGAAGAAGAAGTGATACTCTCAGGGAACTCTGATTGACCCTAAGCACACACATAATTAGAGAACTGACACATGTAGAACTTATACTGACCCATAGCACTGTAAGGTTGCAGAAGTGAAACGTGGAAAGAACTTTGGTTGACCTTAGAACGGACACACACACACTTAGAGATTAGATTGACAAAGGGCCCCCTCTTTATGCACCTCGACAACATGCACACATCATCACTGATAAGAAGAGGAAGATGAACCCTGGTCGAGAGAGAGCCGGTTTGAGTGGCCATACTCAGTGCTCGCACCCAGGCCACGTACAGTAGAATACGCCCCGCCTGCATCATGTTTTGATTTTGACCTATGGGACCTCACAAGAGGAATCTCTATATATACTATGCGCAATATTGTCTAAGCGCCTTTTCTTTGAGAACTTAACTCTAGGTTGACTTCTCATGTTTAGGTCCGTGCACGTTTAACTGTACGGAGCCATCTATTCTGCTGTTTGGTGAAATAAATATCACTTTATTAACTTTACCTCCTGACTGGAAACTCTGTCCTTTACGCATCCTGGTTGACTTATTTTTCTCAACAAATTTGGTAGCAGAGGATGGTTATTTAAGATCATACTTGGAGAAAAACAGTTTCTAAACTACTTTCTCCTCCTTTTGTCCCAGGACTTGGCGTGATTGGGCCGAGGGTTCCAGTGGACTTTTTGCCGTCTTCAGACTGACCTCGGGAACCTGATCACTAAAGAGCGCTCACAAATTAAAGGTAAGCAGAACCTATTTAACTAAAGCCCTGCACATAGTAGTCTATTAAATAGTGATCAGGTTACTGAGTAAGTTTGAATACGTAGTTGTTAAAGTAATTGTAAACAATCATATCAGCAGAATTGGTGTCTTCATAAATAATCCTGTCATAATATGTTCATGTGATTGAATGGGTTCATTTTAATTGATGATAAATGCATGGCAATGTTTGATTTTTTTGTACATAATTGAGGTACTTCGCATGTATAGTTTTGTGCTCACTGAAAAAGCCTATGGTGGGTGTGAGTTTAGTTGCTTTTCGGCCTGCGCCGTGTTTTGAGTGTATAGTTTTGAGCTCACTGAAAAAAGCCTATGGTGGGTGTGAGTTTAGTTACTAGTATCGGTTTTAGATCTACTGGACAAGCCTATGGTGGGTGTGGATCTAGTTACTTTTGTTTCGGCCTGTGCCGTGTTGTGGGAAGTATTCACTCTTATAATTTCCTCTAAGGAACTGCTCCTGATGATGCTATCTGTGCGAAAGTAAGGCCTTACCGTGCCATTTTAGCTTAGTTGGGAAAGCCGCAATTATTCGAAGAATACAGTTAGTCCCTGTCCATTTTTACACACACACACACACATCCTCTAAGGACACACCGCGCACATACACGCACATACACCCACACATATACCCACTGACATACATACTGACGCACACACAAGAGTTAAGTGTTTTGTATTTTGCTTATTTTGAACCCATGTGAAGGGTTTTGTTGTATATTGCTTATTTTGAACCCATGTGAAGGGTTTTGTGGTATTTTGCTTGTTTTGAACCCATGTGAAGGGTTTTGATGTATATTGCTTATTTTGAACCCATGTGAAAGCTTTGTTGTATCAATCATAAAAGGCAGCGCTGTCTGTCTAGTTAAAGGGACAGTACTATTTAAAAAAAAAAAAAAAAAAAAGGTTTTTGTTGGTTATGGTATGGCTGAGCAAAGGACTGTTGAAGTAGATTTTGAGTACCAAGTTTTATCTGTGCACGAGGACCAACTTTCCGCTTTCCCCTCCGAGAGCCCTGTTAGCACGTACACCACATTAACCATTCCAGTTGAGCACGTGGTAAAGTGGGAAAATTCAGTTATTGAGTGGCTACATCTAGACCGTTTGTACTCCAGCACAGTTCTTCTAGGATTAGCAATACTGGTGGTTATCAATATAGGGATTTTGGTAGTTCTAGCTGCAAACTATGATAAGAAATAGATAAGAATAGGGAACTGATACATTATCTCACAGCACGTGCAAGTGAGATTCCCCACTGAGTGTTGTAATCCATAGGAGTAGCATTTGAAAGGCTTGTAGGTTAAATTCTTTGCCCCAACACTAGAAATAGATAGATAGTTACTTATTTTCCCATAGGGAAATTCAGGTACCCAGTAGCGTAAAATAAGACACACATTAAACATACATTTGGCCAAATTTAAGATATAGATATATCCCAATAGAGAAAACTAATAGTGCTTGTTTTGTACTTTAACCTAAGTTAAAATATAGATTAAAGTTACCAGACATTATGTCTTCATATGGGACTTTGCTAGCAGAGAGGGTGAGAGAGGCAGGTGAGAAGGTAGGGAAGAAGGCAGAAGTCAAGTTGTTGTTAGAAAGATGGGAGCAGAGCGGGTGGTTGCCCCTTTATGGTCCCCCTAGCTGCCGTCAAATGGAGTCAATAGTGCAGGATGCCACCCAAAGGCTGGTTCAGGCCAGAGAGGCCAAGCGGGCAGAGGAAATTGCTAAACCTGGAAGATTTGTAACACGGCCAGCCAGGGCAGCTTGCAGAGCCGAGGAGAAGGCGGCTATGTGCACAAATGCACTGCTTTTGCATATGGGAGATGACTGCCGTTTGGCTTCTGCAGAGACAGCTAAATCTCGTGCACTGACAGCACAGACTGACTATGGAATTTACCCCCCCCTGCCTATAGATAAGCACGGTCAATCATTTACCACAGCCCCAGCCATCACACTTCCCCCCCCTCCATACAACAATGGAAACCCATTCCTGCAGGCCCCATTGTTGAAAGTAAATGGTGGGAGTATAGACCTTGATGACCCTAAGAGAGAGAAAATGGAGAAGGAGATAGAACACTTGAAAGCTAACATTAATGTCCTGACTTCCCAAGTTGAAGCACTGTCCCCAGAAAGTGATGATTGCCATTCCCTCTGCTCTGAGTCCAGCCATGAAAGTCTGAGAGGCAAAAAGGGAAGTGGAAATTTGGCTGATGAGGAAGTTGATGAGAGAGAGCAGCATGTGGGAACTGGGAGTCGACACGGCTCAGCCTGTCGCAGTACAGGTCATATTTCTCCCCTCAAGTGTACAGACGGCCCTCTGGAGACATTTGTTCCCCAAAGAGAGAGAACATCTCCTCACCCACAACCCCCCTTCTCCCCAAACCCTCCACGCCGGGCCCTTACTAACTCATTGAGAGAGGCGTATGAGGAACAGATACGGGTTAATATTGGAAAAGGTTATGACATGGAATGGAAGGAAGGAATATGTGTGGAGATGACACCGGAAGAAAAAGAGGCCTTATGGGATGACATGCCCCTGTCTCAGCCATACTCAATCACGGGCACCCTGATTGGCCACGTCTCCCCCATTGAAAAGACCCGGCCCCCACCACCGCCAGTGCCAAATGAACGGAGGCGGTCAAAAAGAATTGAAGAGCAAAACCTGAAAAGACATAACATTACCATAGATCGCCACTTCAATGACTCCTTTAGAGAGGTTAGGTTTCAAGAGGAGGAAAAGGAAAGAGAGTACATTAGCGGTGGTGCTAGCTGCATTGGTGGTTCAGGCCTCCCCAGCCCTGGTCACAACTTACCAGACCCTGCCCACATTAGCCTACAGCCCCACAAAGTTGTCCCTTTTCTGCCCCCAGAGACACCACTGCACAAGACGATGTATGCAGGCATGGGTCAGTATCCCCTTCTGCAAAGCAAGATTCCAGGCAGGGGCAATGAGTTCAAACCATTCTCTTTCACAGACCTTGAGTCCATGATGACCAAACGGTTTTTTATTCCAGTTTAATTCAACACGTTTTGAATAAAATAACTGCTAAATGTAATAAGGTTAAAACATTTAATCATCACAAAAGGAAGCCCAGACCTTAAGAACAGACATTAATTGGGCCACAGAGAGAGGCAATGTCCACTTAAAACTCTTCAATTCTGAACACATCCCTCATCATCATGCCTGAATGTCAAGCTTCTTGAAGTGAGTAGCTTTGGCCATAGGGATACAATGTGAAGATTTTGAAAACTGTCAACTAATACTGTTGTGTTACCTTGGGAACCTACCAGACTGATAACCTTTTGAAGATTCTCACAAGAAAGCCCCTCCCAGCTGCGGTCAGAGCAGGAGATACATCTCTCCGCCTGTGTTCCGTTAGCATCACTATTAGCAGTTAGCAGCTTTTCCCACCCTTCTACAGTCTACGAGTAGTGCAATTCAAAATGTTTTGCAGCAAGTGCTTTTTTAAACCATGAACATGTATGATTACTGCTAGACTTAACATTACCACGTTGGTTGTTTATGCGATTGTCACGTTCATATAGAACCTCATCTATTCAAATATTACTGTATAAAATCCCTGTCTACACATATGCAAATTAGGCGATGACGTCATCGGGCGACTTCTAGCGACTTTTTGGACAGCCAATAGCTACTTTCCTTACTGAAGAGTTGGCAACACTCTTTGTGTGCCTCTACAACAGGGGTGGCCAACCCGCGGCTCGCGAGCCGCATGCGGCTCTCTGCCCAGCTTCGTGCGGCTCTTCAGTTCATATCAAATTATGTGATTATAATTTTTTTTTTTTTTTTATATACTTTTTTTTTGTGTGGGCCTATGTGTGTGCATGTTCGCAAACGTTTCATGCGGCTCTCATGTTGTCTATTATTTCATTTTTTATTTTATTAATGTGTAGGCCCTATGTGTATGCCTGTTCGCAAATGTTTAATTGAGGACGCAACATAACGTTCGCAAATGTTTAATTGAGGACGCAACATAACGTTCGCAAACGTTTGGTGCGGACGCAACATAAAACTGCCCGCTCAGCTTGGAGGGAGGTTTTCCGTGAGTAAACTATTTGTGTCAAGTTCGTCCGAAACAGAGTGGAGAGTTCATATTTTTTGTTGAACGTTATGCCAAGCCATTCTGCCTTATATGCCAGGTGTCATTTGCGCATTTCAAGACTCCCCCCCCCCCCAAATCTGCAGCGCCACTTCAGCTCTCTCCATGCTAAAAGTAAGTCCCACAAAGCAACATGCATAGTAAGAGAAAAACGCTATTTTAAATTGTTATATTTTTGTTTGTGGACTTGGTTGAACTGAGAGTTTGTGTGTGAGGCAGTGCACACAATGTTCATTGTTGAAATGACTGCCCTGTCGTCTTTAGTCCAGTCCTGTCATTATCACAGGGGGCGGCCTTAACGTATCTGGGGGCCCGCTTCAAGTCCTAGTGTGGGGCCCCTTTTTTTTTTTTTTTTTTAATAAATAATGCTTGTGCATGCATGTGTAAGCTCCCCGCGAAAATAAAACGCCCCCTGAAATCTTACTGGCCACCCCAGTGCCCCCCCCCCAGTTCAAATGTTATTTTTATTTTCATTTTATTTTTTTAATTACATTTTTTTCCTGATATGTATCCTAGTTCAGAGATGATATGTATTTTTTTTTCTTTCTTAATTTTTTTCATAGGTAGTTGCCAAGTTCATCACACAAACACTCCAATCCACTGATATGAGATCAGTTTGCAATGTTCTATTACTAAATTAATGGTAGGACTGTGGCCACTAGAACTGGTCTCTGGTCAGCAAAGGTCTTGAAAACAGCATAACACGCTTTTGACACGCGTGCATGTGTATGGGCACGTGTCCCAGCAGATTTTTGAAATCTGAATAAAAAAATTTAAGTTTGTAGTTAGCGAAAGTGTAACATGTTCTTAGCAAGGCAGACTTTCAAATAAAGCTTTATTTTTTTAGCAAGATATTTGGTCAAAAGCTAGTGGTCATCCGTCCCTCTGTCCAGTTGTTAGGCATCTGGCTGCTAGCAAGTTATGTTGTCTTACGCTTCCTGCTTTCCTACTGTGCAGACGCTTTTCTGCTTGCTCTCTCCTCCTCTTGCACTTTTTGCTTACATTCTTATTTTTCCTCGATAATAAATTTAGCAGCAGGTCCTGGATACATACAAATCAAAGGACTGTAATTTTTTTACTTTTATAGATACTACAGGCATTTTTGGACACTTACGAATCTTCTCAATAGAACGTGAGGGGCCTAACAGGACAAGCCTGTGGTGACTGGAAGCAGGCGCTCAGCTAAAGCTAATTAGCAGCAAGATACCTCCTTATCTAACGCAGGACTATCAAACACTCCTACAGAGGATTACAGCACTGGAAACAAAATGAATCGAATAGAAATGAACATTGATATGAATGGACTATGGGAACGAGCACCACTCTATCAGTGACTTTAAACAGTGGACAAGATCGAAGCTAACGCACAGCTAACTAGCACCGACAAGGCTATGAAGAAACAAAAGGGCCGTGTCCAGGTTAGTGATAACCCCTCCCTGGAATCGCCTTGGTGGAAGGCCAAAGAGATTGGAAAAGGGAAGAGTTTGACACCGGCAGGGCCGGAGCACCATGAGATGACTGATCTGATGGCTGGCCTGTGCTATCACTCTTCAGGCACGGTGCCCCTCAACCCCCGCGCCTCGGAGGCCGAGCAATGGATTACTGCAAGGGAGAGAGGTAACAACAACAAACTTCCACAGCAAACAAGTGTGCAAGTGTCGTGAACCGTTTACTCCACTGATGCAAGTCCCTGGATTTCCCCTCTGATGACCAAGATAGTGATAAGTGCCTTCACACAACAAGGTAAGGCCCGAAAAGCCAAGAGCCACAGAGAGAGCTAACAACCTGGCTAACCAAGCTAACGACCAGGCCTGAAACCCTGATAGTTGGAGACTTTTCTTGTTAGAGATATGAAAAAGCATGTTTAGTGTTGATACCAAAGTACTCTGCTTTCCAAATGATATGGTGTCGGACCTAGAAGAGAGAATCCTGGAAATTGCAGCTGCACACAACTGTAAAGAACATCATTCTGCACATCGGATCAAATGATGTTTTAAAACAAGAGTCTGAAATGTTGAAACAGGACTTTATGAATCTCCTGAACACGGTCAGCTCACTGAATGCTGAGGTGTTTATCAGTGGTCCTCTGCCAGCCACCAATCAGAAGAGGACCTGAGCGATTCACTAGACTGTTGGGGCACTGAACACATGGCTTTCAACTGTGTGCCCTGACCACCAGTGCATTTTATTGACAATTTTGGATTTTCTGGAACCGCAAGCAGCTTAAGACAGATGGACTTTTGTCTAAATAAGGCTGGAGTCAAATCCATTCACATCCAACGTGATGTACGTCCTACGCCATCAATCTGTTCGTGCCAAGGACAAGGCCCAGGAGAAGAAGATAACGTGCGTAGCAGCAGCGCCAAGGACAACTGCCGGCCCCAGATGACAGCCAGGACCAGGAGAGATATCAGCAGAGGGAGGGGGCCCCACCCATCCCCGTCTCCCCTGGACCACGCAGGTCAACACCAAGCCGACCTCCTCTCTCCTTGTTTCTCTCCTACAACCACCCTTTCTCCATCCTCTCCTGATCTGGGATTTAAGGAAATCATATAAAAATTTCAGCAGTCAATGTCACCCTCAACTCGCCAATCTAAGCCACAGCGCCCGGCTCTTCACCCCGCCACGCAAACCCCCTCTGATCCCACCGCGACGTCATCATCATCAGGCTAGGGAGACTGATGATGTCAGCACTTGTTGATATGTGCCGGGCCGCAGCTACTTAGTTAACGCCTACGACTACAGACAAGCTGGGGCCCTGTTTCTCAATGTGTATCTCAAGTAACAGGAAACTCTAAATCCTGTAAATGTATCAAATCTGATAAGCATTCCTTCAGCCACAGTAAGGAAATAAATCGGGCTGACAATGTTTCAAACACGCTAAATTTAGCTTTATTAAACATCAGATCCTTTTGGCAGGTAAAACATTTTTAATTAATGATCTTATTACTAGGCACAATCTTAATTTTATGTTTTTAACTGAAACTTGGTTAGACCAAGACAACAGCTCAGCTGTTCTTATAGAGTCCGCCTCACAAATTACAATTTTGTGAGTGAATCCAGAGTGCATAAAAAGAGGGGTTGTTATCTGTTTAAAGAATCTCTACAATGCAAAAAGATGTCTTAGGAATTTTGATTCATTTGAGCATGGCTCTACAGTTAAATTCAGCTCTAGAGCTATTTTCATCAATATCTACCGGCCACCACAATACAATGCAAGCTTTTTTGATGAATTACTGAACTGCTGTCTGTAATCTGTACTGAGTTTGACTGTGTATTAATCACGTCGGAGATTTCAATATTCATACTTTCGACAAACCAGATGACAGATGTGCGAAAGAACTGTGCTGTGTCCTTGACAACTTTGGACTAAATCAGCATGTTGACAAACCAACTCATAACAAAGGGCACACACGCTGGACCTTATCATTTCCAGAGGAATGAACATTTCAGACATAACAGTGGCAGATATGGGGTCCCCTCTCAGATCTTCATTCCCTGTTTATTTTTTGAGAGTACAATGTCTGTTCACAAAATTGATCAGTCAGGCAATCAAAAGCGGTATAGTACAGAAAATACCAGTGAAACATTCATTCAAGCATTTTCTTTCGGATACCACCCCCTCCCCTGTAACTCAGTTAAGGAGCTCTTAGACAACTTTAACGGCAAACTTACAAGTGTTATAGATGCTACTGCGCCCACTAAGATGAAGGTTGTCTCTGCAAGAAAAGATCTCCTTGGAGAAATGCCCCGCAGGTCAGAATAGAAAGAAGAGAGTGTCAGAAAGGTGAACGCAGGTGGCGAAAAACAAATCTCCAGTTCATTATGACATTTTCAAAGAGGAAACTGTGTACGTTTAACTCAGAACTGAGAAATGCAAGGCATTCTTCTTTTCTGACATCATCACCAAAAACAACAACAATGCACGTGCCCTGTTTGTTACTGTCGACAGATTAACAAAACCCTCCTATGCCAGTAGCGTCTGAGCATCTTTCCACGAGGGCCTGCAATTAATTTGCCTCTTCTTTACTGAGAAAATTCACAAATTAGACAAGCTGTCACTGCATCAATACCAAGTTCAACATATGTGTCTCTCTAAAAATCAATTCAAATGCAATGACAGAATTTTATCTTATAAACCACAAAAACCTGGAGGACATTATACAACACCTGAACTCCTTCATCCTGTTGCCTTGACATTCTGCCCACAGGCTTCTTTAAAACTGTTTTTAGCTGTATGGCCTCAGATGTTCTATGTCAATATGTCCCCTTCAGACAGGTGTATTCCCACAGGCCTTTTCTTTGAAAACAGCAGTCATCAAGCCACTTTAAAAGAACAATCTAGATACTCATGAAAAATTATATTATAGGCCCATATCTAACCTACCATTTTTAAGTAAAGACATTGAAAAAGCTGTTTATCAACAGCTAAATAACTACTTAGCAATGAATAACTGCTTTGATGTCTTCCAGTCAGGATTTGACAACACCACAGTACTGAGACTGCTCTGCTAAGGTCCTCAATGACATCCATTTAAACACAGACAGTGGCAAAAAAGTTCTGTCTTAGTTTTGCATTGATCTCAGTGCCGCTTTTGACACAGTTGACTACAGCATATTACTAGATCGACTAGCAAACGGGTTGGACTTTCGGGAACTGTACTAAGCTGGTTTGAATCCTACTTAAAGGGATAGAGACTACTATGTGTCAATAGGCAATTTCACATCTGGAGCGGACAAATATTACATGCGGGGTCCCCCAAGGTTCCATTCTTGGCCCTCTTCATTTAACATCTACATGCTCCCACTAGCTCAGATTATGAATAAGAACAAATTATGCTACCATAATTATGCAGACGACACACAAATTTACATAACCATATCACCAGGAGACTACAGTCCAATACAGGCACTGAGTAAGTGCATTGAACAAATCAATGATTGGATGTGCCAAATTTCCTTCAATTAAAACAACGATAAAACTGAAGTAATTGTCTTGGTGCCAAAGATGAACAATTAAAAGTCAGCGCACAGCTTACATCCATTATGTTAGAAACTACACCCCAAGCCAGAAATCTTGGTGTTACAAAGACTCTGACTTGAATTTCAAGAAACACATAAAATCAATCAATAAATCAGCCTACTACCACCTAAAAACATATCAAGAATTAAAGGGCTTATGTCTCAGCAAGATTTAGAAAAACTTGTCCATGCATTTACATCTTTAGTAGACTTGACTACTGTAACAGTGTCCTTGCTGGCCTTCCAAAAAAATCAATCAGACAGCTTCAGCTTAATTCAGAACGCTGCTGCTCGAGTCCTCATCAGGACCAAAAAAAGGTGGATCACATTACCCCAGTTCTGAGGTCTTTACATTGGCTTCCAGTCACTCAAAGAATTGATTTCAAAATTCTGATGTTGGTTTATAAAGCACTAAATGGTTTAGGGCCAAAATACATTACTGATATGCTGATAAGTTATGAACCGTCCAGAGCCCTTAGGTCGTCTGGGACAGGTCTACTTACAGTCCCTAGAGTTAGGACTAAACGAGGAGAAGCAGCTTTTAGTTTTTATGCACCAACAATCTGGAACAAACTCCCAGAGAACTTGAGGTCTGCTGCAACTCTCAGTTCTTTTAAATCGAGTCTGAAGACTTTTTTGTTTCCTTTTTAACTTGCAATTTTCATTTTATTTGCTTCTTTTATTAAATCGAGTTTTAATTTTAATTTTATTTTTATTTGCTTCTTTTATTCGCTTTTAAATGTTTTATAATGTGTTTTATGTATTCTAATCTTGCCCCTGTAAAGCACTTTGAGTGGCCTTGTGTCTGAATTGTGCTATATAAATAAACTTGCCTTGCCTTGCCTTGCTAATTTTACTATTCATCTGAGCTGAAATAAATATTGACTTTTTCCTTTATTATCTTCGCGAGAATGCACCAGAATGCTTAGATTACATGTTAAAAACACAAAAAAATCTTCTGGGGGGGGATGCCCCCAGATCCCCCTTCAGGGGTTTAGTTTTCTGACAAACATTACAATGGATACTAACATGATTTGGGCATTTGGGATTATAAATTATCTTTGAATTGGTTGTACAGCATATCACATGCTATTCATTCAGGGGTGCGATGGCCACCCCACTCTAACTCTGTGGCCCACCTTGGCCACCCCCAGTCAAAATTTCCTGGAATCGCCACTGTGTGTACCCGTGTGTACGATGTGGCTCTTTGCAGTAACACAGTAAAAAATGTGGCTCTTTGTCTCTGACTGGTTGGCCACCCCTGCTCTACAACAAAGATTATGGAAACCTGAGTTTTCGGACAACAATTTCTAATAATTAAAACTGATTTAATCTGCCTTTTAAAACTACTTTATCTGGTACCGAGAAGTGAGATCCCACAGGTGACGGTAAAAAATTGAATGAGACTCTTTTTTTCTTTAATTTAGGAGGTTATATAAACCTGATCGAATTTGAAAGCTGCAGGGCTCTTTGTTCTCTAAATGTAGCGCTATAGGGGGGCGTGTGGCGAGTTTCCTTTTCTCAAAGGCCATTCTTTTGTTTTTTAGGAGAATTAATGTGATTGTGGGTGCTGTCATCTTGGTCCCCCGTGTCTTCTCTTTCCTTGACGTGTTGGAGAGCATCTGTCATGGAGGTCTCTGGTCGTTAGCTCATCTGTCAGCCTCAGACAGTGGCTCGCTTGTCACTTGTCATTTCCAGCGCCATATTCAATCTAGCAGTTTTCTTTAGAGACCTTCCGTCTTTGTCATACATGCCAATATTGATTGTGACAACCAGGGGGGAGGCTTTTCTCTTATGCTGCCCTCTAGCACTGACTTCTTTTCATTCCTCTCTTTGTGGGTGTCAGTGTGTATCTGGTGAAGAGTGGGGGAGAGAGACAGTGGATGCAGCCATGGAGATTTTTTTTAATGTTTTATTCATGACAGAATGTGGTATAATGTACAACTACATGTTGTATCTGCTTCTATGTCATAAGACTAAGGGCGCACTCACACTTGGCCCAGTTGATCTGTGCCATGCTAAAGCGATTGTACCCCCTTACCATGACTGACCAGGCCCGGCCTGCACTCACACTGCTCCTAAAGCTCAGGGCCTTGGAACAGTTGCTTTTTTGCTTTATGTCACCACGTCTTAATACATGTGTATTTGTATCAGATTGTTTTCGAATATTGTCATCTGGCCAAATGTTCAGCAAACATTACAATTAGCAGACTGCGTACAGTCTATGCATTAGGCGTCTGACTTCGGAGCCACAGCTGTTCATTGTAGCATCCGTTACATGCTTCACAGTGACCGGCAGTGAGAGTGAGTAGCGAAACAATTAAAGAGCTGATTCACTTGACTTACAATGACTAGGTTAAAATGCAAACATTGTGACAGTAAGTTTGTTTATGACTTACCATTTAAATGGTATATAAAAACGCGACACTGACATTGAATTGTTGCGATGCAAACATAAGCTGATAGGCACGTAGGCCTACGTATAGAAATAGCCTCTATAGTTTGTATGAGGAACAGCGCGGTAGTAGGCAATAGGTGCGCTGCTGAAACCCCAGTGTTTACAATGAACATGACAGACGAGGCAACGGAGTTCTACGTGATGGGGTCATCCCTATGTTCCCACAGCCCACTGGTTACACTGGTCCCTCATTTCAATTAATTGTTTGCCCTCAAAATTAGGCCTTATGTTCCAACAGTCCAATGGTCCCTCAGCCTTGTGCTCCTGACATTGGCGATTTGGTTCTGGAATCACAGCTGGGTGATAAGGGTAAAGGGACAGGGAGAGGTAAGAATAGGAATGATACCGATACACAGACATACTTTCCTCTATTATATAGTTAGATTATTTGAAGTGTGGGACCATGGGGCTGTGGGAACACAGGCACGTGCCCCTCCGTAATGATGACTTAATACTGATTCGATGTTTTCATAAAATCAGTCCATCAACCTCAGACCTGTCAACCTTTTCTCTTTTTTTGACAAAACAGTGAGAGACATGACAAAAACACCATTGTGTGTGGGACAAGACTACATGAACATGTTTGGGACAAGACAAGCTGTCAGAGACAAGACAACAACAACAAAAATAACAATAAGTAATATAAATAATTGCTCTGTAAACAATATCATAGCCTAAGTCCTCTCTTTCCCATCTCCTGCTCCCTCACATCAACTTGACAGAGTATAACACTATAATATATATAGCTTATAGGCTATACAGTATACTATATAGGCTAGATTACATATGCCCGTCGCATTTCTTCACCGTGCCCAGGACGAGATTACATTTGTGCTCCGCCTTCCCATGCGCACTTCGGTAGAGTCAGAGTGCTGAAGGACACGCACTAATGAGCATTGGGTTATCATTAAAAATCCAGTCTGCTAAGCGCCCTACCACAGGGTTGAGAGAGAAAGAGAGAGAGACGCGCTGACAGGATGCAACGTTCACCTGCGCACCTGCTCCTCAAAGGTGTGTGCCGGTATCGTGCCAAGTAACCGCTGATAAGAATTGTGTCCCCGGCGGCCGGTGAGCGCGCATGCAGCAAGTAAAGACGAACATATTAACACTTCATAAGGTCGTAAAAAAGTCGGGTCGTCTTATATTCGGGGTCTAGTATTCAGCGTCCAGTAATGGACTGCCCGTTACCAGAGCGGTTATTCAGCTTCAGGGCCTGTGACCAACTTGTTTATTTAATTTTTTCGGGTGGAACCAACATTGGCTGTATTCTCAGAAGCGCCCGGGGCATGCGTGTGTGCAATGGGAGAGAGAACGCTTCGTGTGGAGAGAAAAAAGAGGCAGGGGAAATCGCCAAAGCCAATGCAAAGCCTTGAGTCATTATGTTGCGAGTCAACGTATCAGAGGCAGGAATCGGCTGTGCGATGGACTTTTACTGTAGCTTGCACTGCTGATGAGAGATTGCCAACTGCGCTGTCCTTTTACGCACCGCCAGGGCCGCCGTAATGTTTAGATATAATTTTCTTCAACGCCCTTATGATAATAAGAATGAGAGGCTTCATTAAAAGGCTGTCAATGCGCTGTCAATGCGGTCGTTGTGAGTGTAACTTTGTCGGTTGTAAACTGAAACTAACGGAGATCGCGGAAGCCTTCCCCTCGACAACGTGACGTGCACTGCCCCGGTTATCATTCACCGATCACAGCGGGGCTCAAGAATACAAATGTATGCAGAAAAGGAACAAATTGGTGAATAAAAATTCACCAGAATGCAGGAAATTAAGCATTTAATGCTCCAAAAATTCTGGGGGAGTACCCCAAGACCCCCACTTATAAATTGTCACAACCCAATGTTTAATCAAAACCCACGTCCTTCGAATTCAGGATAAAAAAAAAAAGGCTATAAGGATACTTTGGAAAATTCATAAATGTTATTTGCTTGTATAGTTTGTTTTAATAGCTATTTTAGAAATAAATAGGCTATTTTATCATGGTTATAGATTGCTAATTTTACCAGTAGCCTACTGCTTTGTCTGATAGCGCTGCACCTCGGCCAATTTACAGTACCCCCCCTAAGAAAGTAGTTCCAACGTCCCTGCTTCCTAGCAATGTACGTTATCAGAATTTATTCAGGACGAACATCAGTGAAAATATGATTGTTTCAAAAAAAGTTGTCATGTGTCCCACTTTACCCCAGCTTCGGGGTAAACTGAGACGGACCAGAAAAATCAAGGGGTAAACTGAACCACTTGCTCTTTCCACTCTAAACTACCATAACAACACATGCTGTAACAGTTACAATCCTGACAGCTAGCCTGAAAATCAAAATTCCAAAACTAATGTCGGACGAGTAGCAATGGCTGTTGTCTCCTCCTCCTCACCGTTGACAGCACTCACTCAAGCAGCCCCCCGCAGCAGACAGACAGCACCGTGTCCGCTCTGTGCAAGAGCTGCCAGGTGACGTTTGTAAACTAGTAAATTGTTTCATAAGTTCACATTCAATAGGCCACTGCATTCCTATAAAAAAGCTAAACTTATAGTTATATATGGCAACAAATACGTTTGTAAAGTGAGTTTGTAAATATGCTAATGGTCCTAGTTAATTTGTAAACTACCTGGTCAGCATTTTCAATTAATTTAGCCTCTTTAAGAATGGCATATTATGCAAATTAGTTGATAAGTTCATCTAGCTTCTAGTTACTTTTGGGCCAATAACTATTTTCCTTACAGGAAGCAGGGATAGAGGAACAATCGGAGGGCTCAGAAGTAGAAGGGGTTGTGGTGAAAATGGGTAAAAAAATATTTTCCTAAAGGAATGTTTGAAGGATTTCACATGGTGATGCAAAATCAAAAACACAATGAACTGTATCATCTGTTGTCAGTGTGCTCCAAAACATGCTGGCAATACAATATCAATAGGCCTAATATAGTTAAAATTGGGAAACATTTGAATAGATGCATTTCAGGTCTATTTAAGGTGTGCCACTAAATGTTCTGCTTGCGCCCCTAAAAATTCTGAGTTAGGGGCGCCAGTGCTCCTAGTAAAAATGGTTAGTCTAGAGCCCTGTATGAGTATTTCAGAAACTGCTGATCTACTGGGATTTTCACTCTAAACCATCTCTAGGGTTGACAGAGAATGGTCCAAAAAAGAAAAAAATATCCAGTGAGTGGCATTTGTATGGACGTAAAATGCCTTGTTGAAGTCAGAGGTCAGTGGAGGATGGGCATACTGGTTTGAGATGATAAAAAGGCAGCAGTAACTCAAATAACCACTCTTTACAACCAGGGTATGCAGAATACCATCTCTGAACGCAAAACACGACCAACCTTGAAGCAGATGGGCTACATCAACAAAAGACCCCACCGTGTGCCACTCCTTTCAGCTAAAAACAGGAAAATTAGGCTACAATTATCACAGGATCACCAATATTGGACAATAGAAGATTGAAAAATGATGCCTGGTCTGGTGAGTCTCGTTCTATTTCATCCTTACTGACCGCCAGAGGCGGTGCATTAAGCACTGGATATATCCATCTAGCGCATGCGCAGTTCGAGTATCTATATCAAAATAGTCACCTGTGACCCTCGTGACACCGGAAGGGCTATATAGCCCGGTGTCTACAGAGGATCTGTTCCTTTCATCTTCTCGCGACGCAGTAGAGTACTGCGTGCGGACGATTGTTCGTGGCTAACTGCTAACGGTGTGCAGCCTCGTGACCAAAGAGGTCGGAGTAACGGGTGAGCTCGTCCTCCAGGGGCTGTTTAGCTGTGTAGCGCTGAAGGAGCTATCGCCGCTACTTTGATGGTGGGTCAGCTTAATTGGCTTTCCCCCACTGTGTGTAGCTGCTAAGATATAGCTTCCCTTGTGATTTCCTTGATAGGGACAGCTCGGCTGTTTTCTGAATTGCAACATGTTTTGTCTGGTAAACTTTTTCATTTTGAAGTTGCTTTCCAGTGAAGACAGCGCCCTCGCGTCCTCTCCTGGTAACACTGCTGTGTATCTCTTTTCAGTCACTTACTGGTGAAGGCTGCGCTCTCGCGTCCGCTCCTGGCAACACTGCTGTGTATCTCTTTTCAGTCACTTATCGGTGAAGGCTGCGCTCTCGCGTCCTCTCCTGGTAACACTGCTGTATATTTGAGTTCAGTCACTTAGGCTACTGGTAACACTGTACAGCGCTTAGCGTGTCCGCTCCCTTCCGGCGCTTGTAGCTATTATTATAGCTTCCCTGTTTGCTAATAGAAGCAGCTCGGTTGTTACCACATTTTTTTAGTAACTATTTTTGTTAAAAAAGAAAGAAAAAAGGATTGTTCAGTGTATCTCTTTTTCAGTCACTCTCCAGAGAAGGTAGCGCTCTCGTGTCCTCTCCTGGTAGTACTGCAGTAGTACTTCTTAACCCTTCCACATTATGCGTGTTGCAGATGTCTTCCAGGCTATCGCTCAGACGGACTCATTTGTGTCATTAGACCTGAAAGATGCTTCTTTCACGTCCCTACTGCACGGGGTCACAGGGGGTCCTCCCCCTTTGCATTTCTGGGCAAGGTGTACCAGTTCAGGGCTCTTCCGTTTGGGCCGTCCCTGGCTCTGCGTATATTAAGTGGTATGTGGCAGCAGCCCTGTCACCATTACAGAGACACAGGCAGAGGAGGCTCAGGATACCTCAGCAGTGTCTCCCCTTCTCTGTCTCGATGTAGACATAGGGCATATCTGTCGGCGGGCGTGCCCATGGGCGCCATTCCATTCTGCCGGGAGATGGTGACAACAGACGCTTGTCTCTCAACTGTTAGAGCCACCGTCTGTATTGGTAATTAGCAGCAGGGTTCACACTGAATCTATTTTCTTCCAATCAGCCACTTACTGGTGAAGGCAGCGGTCTCGCGCCCTCTCCTGGTAACACTGCTATGTGTTCCACTCAGTCACTTACTGGTGAAGACAGCGCTCTCGCGTCCTCTCCCGGTAACACTGTACAGTGCTAAGCTATTTTGTTGTTGAGGCAGCACCTCAGCTCCCCTCCAGCATTCGTAGCTGCTAATTATAGCTTTTCTGTTTGTGGATAGAAGCAGCTAAGCTGTGTTCTAGGTTACAAAAATTGGTTTGGTAACTCTTACTTTTAAAAAGAAAAGGGAAGGGTGCTTTTCCGTTTAGTCACTTACCGGTGAAGACAGTGCTCTCCCAGTAACACTGCCGTGTTGGTCTGCTGCTCAGGCTCTGCTGCAGCTCGCCTGGGCACCCCACTGACAGGAGGGACCTCCTGTCACAGCTGGGGGGTCAGATCTGGCATCCTGACCCACGTCGCCTTCAGCTCTGGGCTTGGCCACTACAGGGCCCGACTCACTGCTGAGTGATTGCACCTTCTGGGTTACTGTCCTGAATGCCAGGGCAGCATCGACCAGGAGGCAGTTTGGGAACAGGTGGAAACTGTTCTCCAATTGGTGTGCAGCTAGAGCTGTGGACCCAGTGCACTGCGCTGTCCCCTGTTCTGGAGTTCTGCAGCCCCTTCTGGATAGTGGCTGCTCTCACTCCACCTTGGGAGTTGAGGTGGCTGTTATCTGCTCCCCTACACGAGGAGGTTGATGGTGCCACGGTAGGATGCCACAGGTTAGGGTCCCTCTTTCATTGAGGGGCTTTGAGGCTGCCTCCCCCTAGGGCCCCAAGGGCTCTGGCATGGGACCTCCCGCTGGTCCTGGAGGCCTTGTTACCTCCCTCTAAGCCTTCGGTCCAGAGGAGGTCGAGGTGGCTGTCCATGAGGGATGCAATTTCACTCACCTTAGCCCCTGCAAAGCGGGTCAGGGTGTTGTATGCCCTATCTGGGAACGGTACATGCCGGAGGTGTAGCTCATGTATCACCCTGTGGCCGAAGGCTGTGTTCCCGCCAAGTCGCTTCCACGCAGTCACCTTAGCCATCACATCCAGCTGGCATGCTTTCCCCGCCCCCCAGCTGAGGAGGGCAGGTACTGAGCTACTGTGCCCGATGCGGGCTCTTTGGGCTTATATTGTTATGATAGCTCGAGGTAGGACCCAAAAGCAGAACAGATACCCAGGTAGTCAGTTTTAGAACAAAGTTTATTTTCAGGCTGGCAGGACACAGGGCGGCGCTGCGAGCATAGGCAGGTGGGTAATCCGGGAAACCTCAGGCCTGCCTGTTGTCTGGCTGCTGCTGGCAAAATTGCTGCTTCTCAGGCACAAACGGAGGCAAAAGGCATTTAAACACCACCGCATTGCATTGTGGTGTACAGGAGTAAAATGTAGGGAATTGTATGTTCACTCAAATTTGTTTTTTTTTTATTGCCCACTATAGTGACTGAAATTAAGGTTGAGGTTGTTACTAACAAATGGACATGGTAAGAGCGCTTTCAGAGCAGACAGGCGCAGGGAGATTCGGTCCTGGTGTGGTCAAATAAATGATTTTCAGCTCCCGCTTTGAGGCACTTCCGTGGCCAGTGTGTTTTGAGGCCTGACAGGGGAGGTCTGCAGCCAGACCCCTCCAATATTTTCCCAAGGTTGGCAAGTCGGGCAAAGGAGGCTGCAGTTTAAGAACCGCAATTCTAGAACCAGTTTATTAGCTTATGCTCATCAAATAAACAATTGCATCCTTAAATAGGACCTATTATGCTTTTTCTTCTTTTCTGACCTATAAATGCTATTATAATGGTATACAGTCATGATAGATGACACCAAAGTGTCAGATAATGACATACATCGAGCGTAGCGTTAGTTCAGGCAGGGTACGGACGTCAAGCGGCTGTCATCTGTGCGCATCAGCTGACAGCCAGTTTACGCCCCTAGCACGTCATTGGCCGTACACTCTAAGTGGCGCTCTATTTAAGCTGCTCTGGCCTACCTACTGGTGCTGCTTCCTCTGCAAACTTTTGCAAACTGGCATCTTTACCCATGCAAACGACTAGGCTATCAGTGCGGCTGTGGTCTCTTACCTTTCTGCTCGTCATGTCCGACCTCTTTTTCGACGAGGATCCATGGCAGGTGGCCAACACCACGGTCCCGCAGCAGCAGACAGCCGAACCAGAGGAAGCCATCGGCACGGAGAGCTCTCCCGTCTGGCTGAAAAAAATCCCCTTTTTCCCGGCATCAGAGAATGGCCAGTGCCCAAGCTCCTGGAAGTCCTTTTTCGTAATAATATCACGGCTCCAGTGGGAGCTTCACACGAGGAGCTGTTCTCGATGTTCACACAGCACCTCAGCGCCGAGCCCCTCCCGGCAGTTTCTACAGCAGTTCCTTCCACACCATCTGTCCGCCGGAAAGCCGCAGAGAAGAGGAAGAACTGCTCCCCAAGCAGCGTACTTCCAATCCCAGGCGCCGCCCAGCCGCCGAAGAGAGCTCGAGCCCCAGTCTCTACTCCAGCCACGGGTCCAGTTCCAGTCACAGCGGCCAGCTCTACTCCAGGCGGAGACCATTCCGTCCTTGCAGCCCTGTCCAGCATACATTCATTGCTCGAAGCAATGAATTCCCGTATCATCGCATTGGAGTCCGGCCCGTCTACTTCAGCAAGTCCTTTTCCAGGTCCCGGCTCGGTTTCCTCGGGCGCTGCGGCCGCAGCGACCATGGCAGCAACCGCAGCTACGGCATCCGGGTCGCTGTCGGATGACGTCACTCCAGCGGGCAGAGATGGCATCACTATCCCGCGGAGCACGCTGGGAAGTGCAGTTCCAATCTCCATCGGGGCCCCTTCTTCCCTCCGGCCGCTGCCATATCTCACCACCTCCGAGCTCAGATCCTGGCAGGTAACGACATCAACCTCATTAAAATACTGATGTGCTCGGAGCCGAGCGACAGGCGCATTGTCGAGTGTGGGGATGTGTCGGTGATTCTGAAAGACAGCGACCCTCGGCTTTCTAAAACCTTAACTCTGGCTGAATTCGTCGTGGCTTTCGGGGTCTTTCGGGATGTCATTTGTGAAGGTTTTCCATCCCGTAGAGCCGAACTAGACACATACATGGCCATTATCGCAGACCTCGCCGTGTGCTACGGCGGTACTCTCTTCTATGATTACCACAAATCCTTCTCCTCTAAAGCTGCCATGTTCATCCAGAGGTTCAACCAGAGGTTGGACTGGTCTGTCGTCGACTTGGCGCTAATTAGCAGGCATTTCACGGGGTGGCCAGCTCTCTCTTGTTCAATCTGTGGTTCCTCCGCGCATTCTAAAAATCTATGCCCAAAGTCTGTCCAGCTGGGCAAATTTGTTTCCCAAGATGAGGTGAAACCGCTTGCTACGCCTATTTGTCATAATTTCAATGAAAATGTATGTAAATTCATTAATTGTAGATACATGCATGTTTGCAGCTTCTGCGGAGACGGGCATCCAAAATCGGTGTGTCCGAGGCGGGCCCGCCCCCAGAAATCAGCAAAGAAAAAATAAAGCCGTCGACTCCGGTCAACGTTACCGAGCTGGGGCAGGCTCTGGAGAAGCATCCAAATCGTTGTTTTGTTAATTATTTGCTTACAGGACTGGTTCAGGGGTTCCTAGCTGGGTTGATTTGGTTGCCTAAAGTGTCTTTTACATGTAATAATCTGCAATCCGCTCTTAAGGAGCCCGAGATCGTTGCGGCGCTACTCGACAAAGAGGTGAAGAAAGGCTTCATGATCGGTCCGTTCCTTAAATCTCCGTTTTCTACAACCCGCATTAACCCTCTAGGCATAGCTACCCGCAAATATTCCGGCAAAAAGCGCTTAATTATCGATTCATCTGCTCCTCATAACCATGCCCAAGCCGATAGCATTAACAGGTTAATTCCTTTGGCTCCGTTCTCATTGTGCTATTCATCCATCGATGACACTATTAAATTGATCTTGAAAGCAGGCAGAGGCGCATGGTTAGCCAAAGCTGACATAACAGACGCTTTTAAGATCATGCCTCTACACCCGTCGCAATGGCTTCTCTTTGGTGTCAAATGGGCAGGGAAAATGTATTTTTCTGTGAGGCTCACGTTCGGGTGTCGCAGCAGCCCCAAAATATTTGACACCTTATCAGAGGCACTCTGCTGGATTCTTCTCAATAACTGCGCGCTCCCCTTCGTCCTTCATCTCTTAGATGATTTTTTGCTAGTTGATTTCCCTCATTCAGAACCAGATCGTTGCATTTCTGCCCTCAAATTCACATTTGGGAAATTAGGTATCCCCTTGTCCGAGGAAAAAACGCTCGGCCCTTTGAAACGGTTAGAGTTTTTAGGCATTACTCTCGACAGCAATCTTATGCAAGCCTCACTGCCTCCCGACAAATTAAATCGTATCAGAGAAATCATGCAAGGAGCGAAGGAGGCTGTAGCCATTTCCAAGAGAGAATTGTTGTCGTTACTCGGTCACCTGAACTTCGCCATGCGCGTTATTCCCCAGGGTCGCTCCTTCGTATCCAGGCTTCTTGATCTCGCTAAATCGGCCCGGTCACTTCAAGATACGGTGAGCTAGACGAAGGCTGTAGGTCCGAGCTCCGTTTCTGGGCTCTTCTGTGTAATGAATGGAACGGCATTTCTTTTTTTTACAACGACTTTCTAGAATCTCCTGTAACCATGCAACTTTACACCGACGCCGCTCCGTCCGTCGGGTTTGGGGGAGTTTTCAACAGGCAGTGGTTTGCCGACACTTGGCCAGCTGAGCTATTATCTATGCCATCTAACATTACTTCCACTGCGCTGATGGAAATGTATCCGATCGTCGTAGCATGTATTTTGTGGGGTAAATGGTGGTCAAGGAAGAGGATCCTTTTCTTCTGCGACAATGAAGCCACGGTTAACATCATTAACAAAGGGCGCTCTTCTGTTCCCTTCATCAACCGGTTTGTTAGGCGGCTAACATGGCTATCCGTGTTGGGCAATTTCACTATCAGAGCAGCTCATATTCCAGGCCTGGATAACAAAATAGCTGATGCGCTGTCTCGATTCAAATTTCAGGAATTCCGCCAACTTTGCCCGGAAGCCGAGCCATCCAGCCTCAGCTGCCCGCCGTTCAGCCACACGGTGCTAGATTAGTTACCCTCCAAAAATACATGTCCTCTGCTGCACGGTACATGCGATGTGGGCTAGCACAAAATACATTAAAAATGTATGATTCTGCATGGTACTACTTTTCCTCTTTCTGTGCTACCTTCCTAGCACCTGTGCTACCTGTCAATATATCTATGGTATGTGCTTTCATCGTTCACTGCTTCGAATCCAAAAAAATGCAGCCGTCTTCCCTTAAGGGACTCATCGCAGGTATCCAATTTCATTTGCGCTGTCTGGATCCATCCACCCCCAGCCTGCTCGGGAATCCATCAATTCATCTTCTATTAAATGGCCTCAAAAAAGATCAACCTACAGGCAATGATATTCGGCTTCCCTTCACTCTTCCACTGTTAATCAAAGTGATCATGCAGTTAAGGGACGGGTGTTTCGGTCATTATACAGATCTACTTTTAGAAACCGTTTTGCTCACAGCTTTTTATGGGTTTCTTAGAGGTGGCGAGTTCACCACGCGCACTAATTCTTTTGATCCTCTGCATGATCTCACTGTTTCCGACGTAACAATTAATCCTCACCACTTTTGTCTACTTCTCAAACATTCCAAATCCGATAGGGTCAGGAAAGGAACATCTATTGTCATTTCCGAAATTAACTCTGCTTTTTGTCCTCTGTCCTCCATGACCCGGTATCTGAGGAGCCGTCCTCAAGCAAGCCATCAGGAGCCACTCTTTTTAACGGAGGAGGGGAATTCCATGTCGAGAGCCTGGTTCGCCTCCCGCCTTCGCCTCCTTTGCCAATCCTGCGGGCTTCAACCAGAGCGCTACACTCCTCATTCTCTGCGGATAGGAGCAGCGACAACCGCAGCCTCCGTAACTCCTGTGTCCACGCTCAAGGCTATGGGCCGATGGTCATCATCTGCCTACGAACGCTACCTCCGGCACGAGGCGCAAGATATCCTGAACGCACAAAAAGCGATGAGTGCCCTGGAAAAATAAATTAATAATAATAATAATAATAATAATTATGACTAGGCATATATATATATATCTTTAAAAAAAAAATTATTAAATAAAAAAATTAAAATATATATATATATATATATATATATATATATATAGGGAGGAAGGTGGGGTGATTTGTGCAACTTTTTACTCAAAGTGATTTTAAAGTCAGGCCTTGACAGACACAAATCACCCCACGTAGTGGGGTGATTTGTGCGTCATTGTGTCACAATGACAAAGTCACCATCATCATCTTTCTGGCCATCTGAACTCTCATCAGTGGTGTCGTTAAGTGGAATTGAGATGTCACCCTCTTCTGAGCTACTGTAGACAATCACTTTCTTTTGGTGACCAGCGTATACAGCCATGCCACTGGCACAACTCTCAGAAATGTACTTTGCACTAGTTGCTCCGTGCTTGTGGAACCAACTGCCACCTGACAAATGTGATTCCCCCTACATTTCTGCCTTTAAATCAAGGCTCAAAACCCATATGTACACCCTGGTGTTTCCTCCCCATTAACCTCTGCACTACTTACTTACCTCTGCACTACTATCTGTGTTTATGTGGATGTATGGGCTTTACGTCTTTTATTTTGGTTATTGTTATTTTACCTTCATTGTTTACCTACTGAATGCACTATGTACAGCACTTTGGACAGTGCAAACTGTCATAAATGTGCTTTTATAAATACATTTTACTTACTTACTTACTTATAACTCACCCAGGCCCTTGCGCACAAATCACCCCATCCCCAGAATTTTGGATAATAGGCATGATGCAGCAATTTAGGGTTGACATTGTGCTAACTATATAGACTCAAAGTATAGCATACCAAAGCACTAAAACATGTGTCAAACGTGTCTATAATTGTTCAGACACAATAATCAAAAAACCTTGATCATGGAAATTTTACTTTGAAAGGCAAAACACAGTTTTTTGAGCTTAAATGTGCTTATATCTTATTCCTTGTGTCTCCCTTCTTTACAGGATGAGTCAAATGGATGGCTCTTCTTAAATATGTGGTCACATTTCCAATTTCTTCCACGGTTTTCTAGAAACAAGGGGTTTTGCAACTTCCAAAATGCACAAATCACCCCACCTTCCCCTATATATAAAAAAAAAAAAAAAAAAAAAAAAAGAATACTGGCATCGATACTCTATTACTTTTAACTAGGCATCCTCTGAGGGCTTAGTCAGCGCACTCTATAGTCTGGGGCTCTGTCGCACTCTGGGATGATCATGTAAGAAGGGGTGTGCTCCCTCCAGAAGGCTTTGTCCACGGAAGGGAGAGGGGCTGCTCTGGCTGTACATGTTCCCCGGCGGGTCAGGGGGTTTCACTGTTTAAACAGGTTTTAGTCTATTCGGATGCCTCTGAGGGCTCAGTCAGCGCCTCCCTCCACGAAGCATGCGGGGCTCCCTGCCCGTCCGGGTGCGGCCACGGAAGGCTCGGTTGTCCTCGGAAGGGCAGAGGGGTGTGCTCTCTCTGCTCTGGCTTGCATGTGCACTCTGGCAGGTCAGGGCGGCTGCACTGTTTAAACAGGAATTTTAGTCATAAGCTTCGGCTTCCACTGAGGGCTCAGTCAGCGCCTTCCGCCACCACTCTATGTTGTTGGGGGGCAGAGGGCTGCTGTCCCTGACCCCGGCTCCGGGTTGCTCACGTAAGCGGAAGGGGCGTGCGCCCCTCCAGAAGGCTAGTTGGTCCTCGGAAGGCTCGTTGTCCACGGAAGGGCAGAGAGGTGCGCGCGCTCTCTCTGCTCTGGCTGCGTGCGCAATCCCGGCGGGTCAGGGTGGTTGCTGTATGGTCGGTTGGGGGGTCCTTGCTGCAGATCTCCTCACCTTTCGGTAATCCATGAAGCTCATGGAGGTCAGAGGGAGGGCTCTCTCTGTCTAAAAGCTTTCCACGCGTGCGCATGGAGGGGGAGGAGATCTTGGATCAGAACCATACCGCCAAATATAATTACTGCAAAGTATTCTGCTAATCGAATAAACTATATTTTGACTAAAGTATTCCTGTCTGAAATCGAGCGTAGCGTTAGTTCAGGCAGGGTACGGACGTCAAGCGGCTGTCATCTGTGCGCATCAGCTGACAGCCAGTTTACGCCCCTAGCACGTCATTGGCCGTACACTCTAAGTGGCGCTCTATTTAAGCTTCTCTAGCCTACCTACTGGTGCTGCTTCCTCTGCAAGCTTTTGCAACCCACCTCCACCCCACCACCTCCTGTAAATGTATTGTCATCAATGTCATTTCTGTTGTCATTGACGCTTGTTCTGTTCTACACCCTAGGGCACATGTGTCAAACTCAAGGCCCGCGGGCCACATCTGGCCCGCGACACGTTTTGATCTGGCCCGCGAATCAATTCGGCCGATTTGAATCAATTCTGAAAAAAAAATAAATAAAAATAAAAATCATGATTTTTTTTTTTTTTTAATGGAGTCTGTGCCATATCCGCACGTCGCATACACTCCCAACTGTTAGGAAACTTACGTGGCTTACAGTTAGGAATGTCTGCTGAAAGTTCCACAGCTCAGGATTTTAAGGCATGAATTGATGAACTTGCATCTAAGAAGAGCTGCTCACTCCAGCCGCTAGGGTGCAGCCAAAATAAAAAAAAGCAGATTTTAGCAACGTGGGAAATGGTAAATGGCAATCTTGCTTCATCGCTATTAATGTTTCCTCCAGTTCTTTATGGCAAAGTAAAAACCAAAAAAATAATAATAAAATAAAAAAAATTTTTTTTAGTGCTGAACAATTAATGTACTAGCAAGCGCGGTGTGTCTGCGGCTCTGTGCGCGCGAAACGAGCTTGTGCATGCTAGTGTAGGCCTACAAGATTTATTTTCTAATTTTCCATGCTGCTTTATTTTTATGTTTTAAATTGGGAAAAACTTATTCCAAAACAACCAATATTGTATTTAAAAATAAATCAGTGTATTTTGTACTGTCTGCATCATCATCATCATCATCATCAACCGCTTATCCGAAATCGGGTCGCGGGGGCAGCAGCTTGAGCAGGGAACCCCAAACTTCTCTTTCCCGGGCCACATCAACCAGCTCTGACTGGGGGATCCCGAGGCGTTCCCAGGCCAGTGTGGAGATATAATCTCTCCACCTAGTCCTGGGTCTTCCCCGAGGCCTCCTTCCAGCTGGACGCTCCTGGAACACCTCCCTAGGGAGGCGCCCTGGGGGCATCCTTACCAGATGCCCGAACCACCTCAACTGGCTCCTTTCAACGCAAAGGAGTTGCGGCTCTGCCCGGGTCCTCACGATGACTGAGCCTCACCCTCTCTCTAGGAAAGCCCCACTTCCTGAGAAAGCCCATTTCGGTACCCCGCGATCTCGTTCTTTCGGTCATTACCCAGCCTTCATGACCATAGGTGAGGGTAGGAACAAAGATCGCCCGGTAGATCGAAAGCTTTGCCTTACGACTCAGCTCTCTTTTCGTCACAACAGTGCGGTAAAGCGAGTGCAAAACCGCCCCTGCTGCTCCGATTCTACGGCCAATCTCACGCTCCATTGTTCCCTCACTCGCAAACAAGACCCCGAGGTACTTAAACTCCTTCACTTGGGGTAAGGACTCATTCCCTACCTGTAGTAGACAATCCATCGGTTTCCTGCTGAGCACCATGGCCTCAGATTTAGAGGTACTGATCCTCATCCCAACCGCTTTACACTCGGCTGCAAACCGATCCAATGAGAGCTGAAGGTCACAGGCCGATGATGCCATCAGAACCACATCATCCGCAAACAGCAGAGATGAGATCTTCAGCCCACCAAACTGCAACCCCTCCCCACCACGACTACGCCTTGATATCCTGTCCATGAATATCACAAACAGGATTGGTGATAAAGCGCAGCCCTGGCGGAGGCCAACCCCCACCGGAAACAGGTCTGACTTACTACCGAGAACCCGTACACAGCTCTCGCTTTGAGTGTACAGAGATTGGATGGCCCTCAGAAGAGACACCCTCACCCCATACTCCCGCAGCACCCCCCACAGTATCTCCCGGGAACCCGGTCATAAGCCTTCTCCAGATCTACAAAACACATGTAGACTGGATGAGCAAACTCCCAAGCTCCCTCTAGGATCCTTGCGAGAGTGAAGAGCTGGTCCGTTGTTCCACGGCCAGGACGGAATCCGCATTGTTCCTCTTCAATCTGAGGTTCGACTATCGGCCGAACCCTCCTTTCCAGCACCTTGGAGTAGACTTTGCCGGGAAGGCTGAGAAGTGTGATACCCCGGTAGTTGGAACACACTCTCTGGTCCCCCTTTTTGAAAATAGGAACCACCACCCCGGTCTGCCACTCCTTCGGCACTGTACCCGACTTCCACGCAATGTTGAAGAGGCGTGTCATCCAAGACAGCCCCTCCACACCCATTGCTTTCAGCATTTCTGGACGGATCTCATCAACCCCCGGGGCTTTGCCACTGTGGAGTTGTTTGACTACCTCAGTGACTTCCACCAGGGAAATTGACGATGATCCCCCATCAGCCTCCAGCTCTGCCTCCAACATAGAGGGCGTGTTAGTCGGATTCAGGAGTTCCTCAAAGTGCTCTTTCCACCGACCGACTACCTCCTCAGTTGAGGTCAACAGCGTCCCATCCTGACTGTACACAGCTTGGATGGTTCCCCGCTTCCCCCTCCTGAGGTGCCGGACGGTCTTCCAGAAACACTTTGGTGCCGACCGAAAGTCCTTCTCCATGGTTTCTCCGAACTTCTCCCACACCCGCTGCTTTGCCTCGGTCACGGCAGAAGCTGCAGCCCTTCGGGCCTGTCGGTACCTTGCAACTGCCTCAGGAGTCCCCCGAGATAACATATCCCGGAAGCACTCCTTCTTCAGTCGGACGGCTTCCCTGACCACCGAGGTCCACCACGGCGTTCGAGGGTTACCGCCCCTTGAGGCACCTAAGACCTTGAGACCACAGCTGTCTGCCGCGGCTTCAGCAATGGAAGTTTTGAACATCGACCACTCGGGTTCAATGCCCCCAACCTCCACAGGGATGCTAGAAAAGCTCTGCAGGAGGTGCGAATTAAAGATCTCTTGAACAGGGGCCTCCGCCAGACGTTCCCAGTTCACCCGCACTACCCGTTTGGGCTTACCAGGTCTGTCCAGAGTCTTCCCCCACCCTTTGACCCAACTCACAACCAGATGGTGATCAGTTGACAGCTCCGCCCCTCTCTTCACCCGAGTGTCCGAAACATGCGGCCTCAGATCAGATGAAACGATCACGAAATCGATCATCGACCTTCGGCCTAGGGTGCTCTGGTACCATGTACACTTATGAGCATCCTTATGTTCGAACATGGTGTTCGTTATAGACAAACCATGACCAGCACAGAAGTCTAACAACAAACGACCACTCGGGTTCAGATCGGGGAGGCCGTTCCTCCCAATCACGCCTTTCCAGGTGTCTCCATCATTGCCCACGTGCGCGTTTAAGTCTCCCAGCAGAACTATGGAGTCCCCTACCGGAGCCCCATGCAGGACTCCGTTCAGGGTCTCCAAGAAGGCCGAATACTCCGAACTGCTGTTCGGTGCGTACGCACAAACAACAGTCAGAGTCTTCCCCCCACAACCCGGAGGCGTAGGGAGGCGACCCTCTCGTCCACCGGGGTAAACTCTAACGTAGTAGCGCCCAGCCGGGGGCTCGTGAGTATCCCCACACCGGCCCGGCGCCTCACACCTTGGGCAACTCCAGAGAAGAATAGAGTCCAACCCCTGTCCAGAAGTACGGTTCCAGAGCCAAGACTGTGCGTGGAGGTAAGCCCCACCAGGTCTAATTGGTAGCGCTCCACCTCCCGCACCAGTTCCAGCTCCTTCCCCCACAGCGAGGTGACGTTCCACATCCCCAAAGCCAGCCTCTGCCGCCCGGGTCTGGTCCGTTGTGGTCCCCGCCCTTCACTGCCACCCTTTAGGCAGCGCACCCGACCCCAGCGGTTCCTCCGACGAGTGGTGGGCCCATCGGTCATAGAGGGGGTTGGTGCCACGTAGCTTCTTCGGGCTGTGCCCGGCCGGGCCCCGTGGCAGACCCGGCCACCAGACGCTCGCAGGCGGGCCCCCTTTCTGGGCCTGGCTCCAGACGGGGGCCCCGGGCTTCCTCCGGGCAGGGTCTCTCCTCCTCTTTGGTGATTTTCCATAGGGTCTTTTTGAACCATTCTTAGTCGGGCCCCTCACCTGAGACCACTTTGCCTTGGGAGACCCTACCAGGAGCACTAGGCTCCGGACAACACAGCTCCCAGGTTCACAGGGGCACACAAACCTCTCCACCACGGTAAGGTGATGGTTCCCGGAGAGGTACTGTCTGCATGTTTGCACAAAATGTGTCCCTGTACATATAGTAAACAAAATTGGACAAAAGTGCCTGTAGTATTTGTGTATTCAAATAAACAGTTGTTTATTTCATTAGTGCGTATGCATCTTTGAGCAAAATACCCCCAAAATTTTTGCATTATTTTACTGGTCCGGCCCACTTGAGATCAGAGAGGCTGTATGTGGCCCTCGAACCAAAATGAGTTTGACACCCCTGCCCTAGGGGGTCCTTGCTGCAGATCTCCTCACCTTTCGGTAATCCATGAAGCTCATGGAGGTCAGAGGGAGGGCTCTCTCTGTCTAAAAGCTTTCCACGCGTGCGAATGGAGGGGGAGGAGATCTTGGATCAGAACCATACCGCCAAATATAATTACTGCAAAGTATTCTGCTAATCGAATAAACTATATTTTGACTAAAGTATTCCTGTCTGAAATGCATTTTAGACAAATTCCCTGCTTACTGTATGGGGTGGCTGCAGGTGGCTGTGCACAGCCTAAACACTCCAATGCAGTTCGCGGCAGCAAAGTGTCTAGTTTCCGGGTTTTATCTACGTAAATAAAGCGGATTTTCCATGTATGGTCATGCTGCTACACACTCAGACATGTCCCTGTACCCCCTGCCAGCGCTCACACTGCAGTCTGCTCAGTGTAACGTGAAACTAGGGGGCGTGCCTGTTGCTATGCCTTCTCTGATTGGCCAGGTTCAAACAGAGTGTAGAGCAGACCCCGAGGACTGTGCCTTCTCCGAGAATCCAGCATTTCCAGGTGGCCACGCCTGGTATTACACGCTTTGACTTTCTGGGACGGGTCCGTAAAACAAAATGGAGGGCATAAGAGCCCATCCCCATTCATTCCCAATACAATTTTGTCAAACAAGAATGTATCTCCGCTAAATTTCCTGAATATCAATCAAAGGCTCATACTTTTCTTTAGACCATGTACTAATAGAATGGAAGTTTTCGCTTTTCAAAACGCCACCAAAAGCGTTTTATAGCCGTTTTAGTTTCAGTTTTAGCCGTTACGCATGGAGCCGCTAAAAGGAGTCGTAGTGAAACAACCGTTGCTTCGGCCGGCCCGTCCTGCGATGGCGGGAGGAATCTTCGTTTATCATTATATTACTTTACAACGACGGGGTGTAATTTAAAGATTACATATAGAGAATCATCGGGGATTGGTAACTTATACTTCCATGGTCGATAAACAATGCAACTGTGCTCGTCCCGCTTAGCTTAATGCACGGACATATTATAACGTTACACTGCTCAAGAATGAGTAGTCAGTGAAACGTACCCTGCGCGTCATGCTTTAGGGGCGTGTTAGGTATGAAGGTATATATGTAGCATAAGTCTTTAGTACGTGTAACTGCAGATTTTGAATGCGTAAACTGAAGTCACAAATGTGTAACAGTAGATTTGAAGTCGTAAATATTTGTTTTGCATGTGTACTCCAAAGTCACAAATGTGTAACAGTAAATTTGAAGTCGTAAATATTTTTTTCTACCATTGTGGACACAAAATAGGGGCTACGAGTTCACAAATCGTTGTTACGGGTGCACAAATCCTATCCTGTGCATCGCAACTTCAAAGAGTCATGCGCTTGACACTTTTGCTACAAACATTGCAGCACAGTTGGTGCAAAACACATTTGCACACCCGTGTTTCATAATGTGAGAACATGCCCCCAATTTGTGCATTCGTAAACCCAAATGTGAACTAACGCATCAGAAGTTGCACATCTGTGAAAAATGTCCTCTCAAATAAAATGATATCGAGCACAAATCGATGATACAACTGCTCAACTCTGTTCCTACAAGTCTCAGCTGAGGGTTTTCTCTGCTCGAATCTGCTCCTGCAAGTCTCGGCTGTGGGTTTTTTTGCAGGTAGATATGCACCACGCCCAGGTGGTAAATGTGGTGCAAAAGTGTTTCGTATGCGTAGAACAGATTTGTATCCGTAGAAGGTGGACGGGACAACATTGTCGCATCATCCAATGAAAGCGCCGGTTGGGACCCGTGACGTCAGCATGTGAACAAACAGAGGAAAAGACTTTTTCCTTCGTCCCTTTTCACCAGAAATTGTAGGAAATGTAATAATAAGGGAATTGAATAAGAGGGAACTACAGCGGAGCCTTATGCCAGTAGTGAAAGTCATAAACAAGTTTACTTTAGCAGATATAAGGGCCAGCGTCGACGTCAGTTAACGTCTGCTGTGTGATTGGCACTTGTGTAACTGTTTAAACCTGCTGTTTTTCTCTTTAAAACCTTTACATTTTAATAAAAGTAGTCTTATTAAATAGAGAATGAATTTCCATTATATATTTTTTTAACCTTTATTTATACAGGTATATCCCATTGAGTCCGAAGACTCTTTTGCAAGGGAGACCTGTTCCCATTTACACATTACCATTCACATGTCACCAATGCTGATTTAAATGTACCAGTATGTGTTTAGGTACATTTGGTAACCTGTTCATGTTCCTTTGTTGATGTGTTTTTGTACCTGTACTGTAGCTTTAAGAGAAGTCCGTGTTTTGTGACGTGTGTGTGGCGCCAAAGCTCAGAATGCCTCTTACTGTCAGAGCGGAGGTATGTTGTTGTGTTTCTCGTCATATTTTAGCATATAGGTCGTTTTGTGTACAATTAAAATGTTTAATTTGCAGCTTTATGTGTTGTGTATTAAGTGTGTGAACATGCTACAGCGCTGTTTTGTTAGCTAGCACTTAGTAAATGCACTTTTTGAGAGTTTTATTGTATACATGTGCGTCCGAGTATTACAGTGTCTCCCCGTGTGTTTGTTTGTTAGGAAGGAATGTGGTACCAGCTACGACCGTTTATGTGACACAATTGTTTTCTTTTGGCTCATACAGGTACGAATGTTTTATCTGTTTATGTTATTATCAATACTGGTTATATTTACATCTGTGAAGTTCATCTAGTATGTTATTTTATTTATTTACATATTATTTTATACATTGGTGAGAATGCCTTTTACTGTCTGAGCGGAGGAGGGAATGTGGTACCGGCTACGACCGTTTATGTGACACTATTGTTTTCTTTTGGCTCATACAGACTGTCTGAGTGGAGATCCGAATACATATCGACAGCCAGCCTCCATTGTGGTCAAGTCTCCCGTTCTTCCACCCATTCACACACCCCCAGAACACAACGCAGACGATCACATTCGTTAACGGATGTGCACTTAGATATATTAATATACATGATAAGAACTGTTGCACACCCGTTACACATACACCGATAGCAGGCTAACTATCGACAATAGTTTATTGTCCCGCAGCCGCTGTCAAGGCTCCTGGCTGTTAAAACTATCTATGGTTAAAACACACCACACGCAGGGGGTGAGGAGGACGTTGCAGGCATTGAGGACCAAAGTAAATAAAGTAGGCCTACATATCTTGCTGCAGAGTATTCAGCATGTATCTAAATCCAGAAATATGCTTATAAATCACACACTTAGTCTTCTAAATGTAGTAAGCTATATTGATTTAAACGTGTGAATAGTGAAGTGAATAAGTAACCTACTCTACAAGGCAATAGAAACGTATAGAGGACACATTAAAACTGAATTGGAATAATTGTTTCTCTATCTCACATTTTCCATGTGAAATTATCACTACTTGTATCACAAACTGATAATTAGATGATCAGGGGCCTATTTCAGGTAGCTGGTTTTGAGGCAACCCAGAGTTTGTTCGCTCTGAGTTAGTGGAAACTCTCGGTTTTCCGTTTCAAGAAGCAGGTTCAGCGCAACCGAGAGTCAGTTACTGCGGCAACATACGCCGTGGGTCTAACCTGCTGGATAGGTGGTTAGACCTACCCTGAGTTTGTTTTCACTTTACGCTGCAGCTCCGACTGAAGAAAGAGTCACTGTCACAACGCAACCCTGTACAGTTTAAAGCAAAATCACTCCATAGAAATCTCCATCGGGATGTTTTTATCATTTCCTGATGATTTTACGTTTGATCGATCATTTGATCGATCATTTGATCAGTAGCCTTGTTCTCAGCCCTCGTTCGTTCATATGCGGCCACCTTACACATCGTGAACATGCTTTACATTCAGATTAATAAACCTATTGTGTTGTATGTATCTCGTTATTTATTTTTATCATTATCAGTAGTTTTTTAACACCTGTGCCACTGAACATAGGCTATTTATGTCAGGTTGAAATGTAATTCTGCGGCTGCACGCGATCGTTACTGTTCACTTGTGTCATCCCAAAGTCACAGACAAGCCTCGTTAAATAGCCCAATATGAATATAGAAATAATATAATAATTTAAACTGTGATCACTAGAGGACAAGGGATCTGGTAATAAAACAATCAGGATCTACAATGGAAACTGTCACCTTATGTGTCAAACGTTAATATCTTTCACTCCCCATTTAAAAGAAGCGACAGTCTGTTTACTGCACAGTAGGCCTATTATAGCTTGCCTACATAATAGGCTACAGCGAATATAAAACACTGACAGCAGTGCTGTGCAGCGGCAGCTTGATAATTTTGTTGCTGCTGATATGCGTAATTTAATTCTTAAAATAGACTTGCTTCTCATACGGAAGCAATGATGCTCTTTACAAAAAACGTTTGCACCGGTTTTTTCTGAATTGCCGAAGTGATTAGATCAGAGTTATAAGACTATCCCCGTTCCTTCTTCTCCATAAGCTCATAAGTTAATATTTCTTACTCTAGTGGGAGGAGCGGAGAAGTTTTTTTTTCTTTTTTGAGAAGTGGAGAAGTGGGAGGATCAAGCATTTGTTTCTTCTGTTTCCATGGTGAATCATGTTTTCAGCGATCCATTGACCATGGCTTTTATGCACACGCTCCACCCAGAGTGAACACGCTCAGAGTTGATTAACCCAACGCTGATCCACTGTTCTGAAACCGAAAACCCAGAGTTGCTCGTCAACCCTGCGCTCTGAGTTGACCAACTCAGAGCGCAGGATTAAACCCAGAGTATGTAAAACCAGCTACCTGAAATAGGCCCCAGGTTTAACTGTGTGCTTATCCCCAGACAGTTCTGCTATACACCTTACCTCATGTATACACCTTACCTCATGTGACGTGTCCAGAAGAACAGGGTACAAAGCTTCATATAACCTCATTTCAGTGATTACTTTAATTAATCACAATCACAAAGTGTCACACCATAACATTTTATGCAGTTTAGAACATGTTAATTCAGATCACGTGCTGCATTAATAAGTAGATCTGCATGCTGCTAAAGCAAGACTAATAAATGCCCTATATCAATTGTATTTATGATTTGCAGTTATCACATCAAAGCACAATCAGTACAAATGTATACTAAAAGCTTACCCCACAAACAAATCACAAGATTTGGACTTTTTAAAATATTTGTGGATTTACTAAACATATACATACGGTCAAAATGAAAAATACAAATCAACCAGTTTAAAACTATAATGCACTCACAATTGCATACCTCCAAGTAAAGTTTTGTATGGCGTTATTTTATTAAGAGAAAATGAACAAAATACCCAAAATGCTCTGGCATGTGCCGGAACAAGACTTTATAAAACAAAACATAAAACTAGTAACTTAGTCCTTGGTCTGTAGCCCAACTTTTTACCATATTTAATCAAAATCTCCCCTACCTTTTTAATATGTCAAACAAATAAACATGACTGAGTATGTCACCTCATTTACTGCAATCAATATGATTATGAATTGAGTATGATCTGACTTTGTCTAGATTTATAATAATCACAATCTAAAAATTGAAAACAAATTGTGTGTAGAGTCAGACTGATGTGCTGTGACTGCCAGGTGAGTTCCACGCTGCTCCATCTTCGGAGATCTTCTCAAGGCAGCAGGAGCAGTGAAGTCTTCAGTTATCTGGAGTGTCCTTCCCTCAGCAATGCATACACTGGGGACGGAAACAATTGTTAGATCCCATTAGTGATGTTATAGTAAACACATGACGGATAATAGTTAGGACTGACTGTAGCTGCTCACTGTACAATGGCTTCTCCCTGACAGGGTGGAAATCCCAGACACTTGTGCAGGCCTTGTGCAGGACAGCCTAGATGAGTCTGTGGAAAAGCAGATTGTGCCATTCAGATGTTAAGATAATGTTAAGATTTATAAAATAAATAAAATACATGTAGGTTCGAGTTTAAGAACACAAAGCTAAAAACTAATCAATATAGTTTATTATAACAGCCCTGCAATTCATTCTCTTTGTGGGGGGTATCTTGTCATTAGTGACTTTTAAAATTAGTTGTAAATGTTTTTTTTCAGGCAGGAAAAACAGATATAAAATATGATTTAAACACGATGGAGCTGCACAATTTTAAAAAATCCTTTGCATAATGGGACGCTTGTCTACCTGTTTTTATTCAGAAACAGCAACATGATGTTGAGACGGGCTGAGCAGAATAGTATACTGCTCACATATGTTTATTTGGATCTTCATAGCCACTATTAAGACAGAAAACGCTCTATATGAGGTCGACACATGCTAACATTACATCCTGATGTAAAACTAGTAGGCTATGTATGAAGGTGCCGATGTCCCAGAAAAGCAGACATACAGACACGCTGATTATTATTATAGCAACAAGACTCCAGTAATCAGATGACTCATATTTCCCTGGCTAGCGCCGGGATTATTTTCACTGATTAACGGAAGGATTCATTGGTCAGCCTTCTTATTTTACGTTAACAGTTAATTATTAACATCCTTAGAAGTGACCAAATGCCTTAAAAAACGGTACATCCTTTAAAAGAATATGCTAACGAACATTAGCTGTTATACCCATTATGACTTGTTAGCTAGTGGTTAGCTATGCTGCCTGCAATACATTATAACCACACGTTGCTTCTCATCATTGAACGTATTATACCGACCAACTTTGAAGTTTAAAAACATAAGAAAACCAGACTTACAGTTCATAGTTTCCGTGGGATGGCTCCGTGTCCTGTAGGCTCTAGCTAAACCCTAGGTCTGTGTCCGACCGTGTGTCCGTGACCGTCAGTCCAGACACTGCTGTGGCTCCGGACAGAGATTGTGAAGCAGCTCAACTGTTTATTAAACCACCGCAGGTCCTGGTGTTTAATGGGTATCCCCTCCTCAACTTCACCGTGTCACATAATAAGCCTCCTGTCCTGTCTAAAATGATCGGGAAACCACCTCAAAGCTAGCTAACGCGGCTTATTTACTGTTACAGACACCTTGGACTACTTTTCCTCAAAGGCTGGAGTACATATAATATAATTCTCCATTACTTACAAAAATGCAATGTAAAACTACAGAAAAAGAGTTCAATTCACTACTACCTACTACTTCGCATTAGTTTGATAGTTGTTGTTGCTCATTTAGTCATTTCCTACAATTTCTGGTGAAAAGGGACGAAGGAGGGCTTTTCCTCTGTTTGTTCACATGCTGACGTCATGGGTCCCAACCGGCGCTTTCATTGGATGATGCGACAATGTTGTCCCGCCCACCTTCTACGGATACAAATCTGTTGGTTATACGCATACAAAACACTTTTGCAGCACATTTACCACCTGGGCGTGGTGCAAATCTACCTGCAAAAAAACCCACAGCCGAGACTTGCAGGAGCAGATTCGAGCAGAGAAAACCCTCAGCTGAGACTTGTAGGAACAGAGTTGAGCAGTTGTATCATCGATTTGTGCTCGCTCATTAAAATGCTGTGCTCGATATCATTTTATTTGAGAGGACATTTTTCACAGATGTGCAACTTCTGATGCGTTAGTTCACATTTGGGTTTACGAATGCACAAATTGGGGGCATGTTCTCACATTATGAAACACGGGTGTGCAAATGTGTTTTGCACCAACTGTGCTGCAATGTTTGTAGCAAAAGTGTCAAGCACATGACTCTTTGAAGTTGCGATGCACAGGATAGGATTTGTGCACCCGTAACAACGATTTGTGAACTCGTCGCCCCTATTTTGTGTCCACAATGGTAGAAAAAATATTTACGACTTCAAATTTACTGTTACACATTTGTGACTTTGGAGTACACATGCAAAACAAATATTTACGACTTCAAATCTACTGTTACACATTTGTGACTTCAGTTTACGCATTCAAAATCTGCAGTTACACGTGCTAAAGACTTATGCTACATATATACCTTCATAGTTAGGCACCCATGAAGCAGAAAGTCACTTCCTTGTGGCTTCCTTCGCCAATGAGCAGCTTTCATAGGAATGAATGGGTGCCATGTTTCAATCCGGTATCCATTTCTTTATATGTCCATGGTGCAGAGGGTTTTGCTGAGAGGCTAAACTGCAGTACCAAAGTTAGACTGTAAAATAGTATATTAGCACCCCTTTAACCCATTGATGACGGCTGCTGCGCGATGCCACATTGGCTCTCCTGCCTGATGCTGCATCGCGCAGCATTATTACTTTATCTAATTTTCATGGCATTCCCAGCATAGAATGCACTGTCATTGGTTCAAATACACAAGAGGTGGGTTCTGTTGATTTTTTTAAGACCACGTGACCACCCAAAAGTTGTGTGGTTTGCCGAAAATCACGTCAATCAAAAAAATAAAAAATAAAACAAAATAATAATAAAAATACGCCGGCTATGTCGACGACGGAACAGTTAGTGGCGTTTGGTGCGCAGAATCAAGGTCTACTATAGACTACTGACGAAAATCAAACAACACATTGCATCTATTTATTAACAATATTTAATAATTTTCTAATTAATCTAATTTTGACGATTTTTAGAAATATTTGTTGGTTTGTAAGCGCTAAGGGAGCATGTTTAAATAAAACCTGTGAACCTTAACTTTTAAATGTATTTTATTTCATGTTTCTATGTGCTACACAGGCTTAGATATTAAGGTTTTGGTAGACTTGACAATTCGTACTATTTTTTCAGAAAACCCTCAGGCATTAAGGACATGCATCCTAGATTGCCATAGTCATCAATGGGTTAAAGACATGAGGCACTCCACAGAGTGCAGTTATAGTGAGTATTTCCTTCTGGCAGCTCTCAGCTCAGCAATGGTGATACATTTCACTCTTAATACAGCTTTCTGTTTTAACTGACAGCATCTGATATCAGCAGATGGGAAGTGGTGGGCAGTGCTTCCTCTTTCCTTTATCGTTAATTCAATAATTGTCAAGAAAGGTGCTAATAACACTCAGAGTTAGTGGGAGTGAGCAGCTTGGGGTCCAGATGGAGATCTTTAACCATACAGACTATGCACTGATCGTGATAAAAACAGACATCATCAAATAAGGCACTAATTTATAAGAGTTTGTTTATCATACATCAAAACTGATATGATCATCTTTATTATAACCCAGATGTAAGCCAGCACAACCTGCTGTGATGGTGTTATAAGTCAATCATCATATAAAACATTCATAAAATGTAATTTACTCTAATGTTTATGTAACCCAAATGTCCCGCTGCCTCTCTATGAACCCTGTGACTCTGCGTTGTGTTTAATTGGTGTGATGGGTAGAGAAGGACCACAGGACAAAGAAGTTATTGATTGTGGAAGTGACTGGCAATTTATTCCCCAACAGTGGCAATCTTCATAAGCCGTCCTTGTATCAGGCCTTGTATTCAAGACACAGTAAACATTGAAACGAGTTAAAATAGACTATTTTCAGCTGCTAATAAACTTACAAATAAAATACTCTTGCTACGTAAAAATAAACCATAACCTATATAATTCAATAAATATTCTCTTTAGACAAAATATATTCTTGTGAAAATAAAATAAAAGTATGAAAATACTCAATTAAGCAGTACACATTCTTACAGCCCTGTTTTACAGCGTAACTCAATGATCGCCATGCTAGCCAACATTACTTATCAAAATTCTCTTATAAAACGCCATGTCACACATCCCAGATAACAATCAACAGGTAAATAAACATTTTATGTATTATATGAACTCAACAAACCGACCGGATGGGTGGTTTAAACATGGATATTAACAAGATTGTGCCAGACATGTGAACACCGCTCACCTTGTATTCAAGACATAGTAAACATTGAAACAAGATGGCGCCCGCGCAGGGAACAAGCTTAAACTACGTTGGCTCATAAGGGTCATACCATACAAATTGCGGTAAGACAGCGCCACACAGTGGCCTTTCGAGGTAACAACCTTACATCTACCCCTTCTTTACTTGATGGCGTCCCAGCCATCAGGACAAGCAAAACAGAACACATATCGCTATGCACAGAAACAAGACAATACAAACTAATGTGATGACTATGTGTCTTGCATAGAGTGTATGTGTTACGTAAGCCTTACTGCTCTTCTCGTTTTGGCCCTTTGCCACAACTCCCATCCCCTTTCTCTCCTTCTCCGGTCCTCTTCTGACATCAAGACATGTGTCTCGTAAGATAACTTTTTCGGGGGATGTCGATTCCTCTGTGGGTTTCTCCTAGCACTGGGCTTGTCAGGCGATTTGACATCGCTAGTACTTGTATTTTCCTCCTCTCCTTGATCCATTTGTCCGTCATCCAACTCCTCTTCCTCTACATTGCCTTCCTCCATTTGTGGGTGCTCAACCTGCCCGTCTGTTGTCCCAGGTAGAACTGTCTCCACAACATCCTCTGTATCGTCCATTTCCTCGTCCTCTGTTGTATCCGACTCAACCTCTTCTCCTGTCACTTCACCAGCCTGCTCCACTGGAAGGAACATACACTGTGTAAGTAGGTTGCGGTGTACCACTCTCTCCCTTTCACCATCTTCTGATCGCAACACATACACAGGAGTGCTGGGCTGTTTCTTCACCACAATGTATGGACGTGACTCCCATTTGTCTCCAAGTTTCTGCCGGCCCTCCACATGACACACTTTGATGAGAACTCTATCCCCTGGTTTGAAGTCTTGACCCTTAGTTTTCTTGTCATAGTGCATTTTTTGTTGTGCCTTAGCATGCCGAGAAGTCTGATTAGCCTGGGCATAGGCCTGTGACAGACTGTCATGCAGAGTTTGCACATACTCACTGTACTCGCATGGCTCATTGGGGGTAGAAAGCCCGAAGACCAGGTCGACTGGGAGCCTGGGATGTCTACCGAACATCAGGTAGTATGGTGTGTACCCAGTGGAATCGTGCTGTGTGCAGTTATAGGCATGTGTCATTGCGTCGACATGCTCATGCCAGCTGGGCTTTAAGTGAGGCTCCAACGTCCCCAGCATGTTCATGAGGGTGCGATTGAACCTTTCGGTGGTCCCATTGCCCTGGGGGTGGTAAGGGGTTGTATGGGTTTTAGTGATGCCAGTACACTTGCACAGCTCCTTAACAATAGCACTTTCGAAGTTGCGCCCTTGGTCTGCATGAAGCTTTTGGGGGAAACCAAACCGGCAGAAGAAGTTTCTCCACAGAACTCTGGCCACTGTGCAGGCCTTTTGGTCTTTTGTCGGGTAGGCCTGTGCGTAGCGGGAAAAGTGGTCTGTAACCACGAGCACATTCTCAATGCCACCCTTTGACTTCTCCAGGCACAAAAAGTCCACACACACAAGTTCCATGGGGGTACTGCTGTGGATACTGACCAGGGGAGCCCTGAGGCCTGCAGTTGGGGTCTTCCTGAGACAGCACCTCTCACACTGCTCACACCAAGCCTTGATGTCCTGGAACATTCTTGGCCAGTAGAATCTCTCTCTTATCATCTGCAACGTCCTCTCAAATCCTAGATGCCCTGAGTCATCGTGGAGAGCAGTCTTGACTGTTGCGCGCAGCTTCTCTGGCAATACCAACTGCTCCACTACTCCCCTTTGGCCGTCTTGGATGCGGCGATACATGATACCGTCCCTTATCACCACTCTCCTCCACTCTTTTAAGAGAAGGCACACTTGCCCACCACCACTTATTCTCTCGCTGCGATTTGGTTTTTGGTTTAAAGTCTTAAAGTGCAAGACTGGGCCAATGACAGGGTCCTCTTTCTGCCCCACACGGATCTCCTGTTTTGTCATGGCAGGCAGCGATTCTGTCCCCACCTCCTTATAGGGCTCATTAGACATGGGCGGTTGAGGGTTTGGTGGTTTAGGCTCCACTGTAGAAGTGTTCTTACTGGGGGAGCTGCCTGATTCTTGGGTGGGCTGTGCCTCCATGGGCTCCTTCTCTCTGGTCGGTACTCGCTGAGGACAGGTTTGTAGGACCTGCGTGACCTCCTGGTTGGACATACGGGAGAGGGCATCAGCATTTGCGTTACTCCGTCCCCTTCGATACTGAATGTCAAAGTCGAACGCAGGAATTGGAATTGAGCCAAGACCGCACCAAGTCCCTCTCCCGACGCATCAGTCTGAAGCACAAAAGGCTGGCTGTAATCTGGATAGGCCAGCACTGGAGCAGTTGTCAACTTTTGTCTTAGGGACTGAAAGGCCTCTTCACACTCGGTAGTCCACAAAAAGGGTGGTTCAGGACCCAAACTTTTCTTTCCTCTTATTTTCTTTCTGGGGTCACCAGATGTGAGGCGGTATAAAGGAGCAGCTATACTTGAGTAGCCTTCAACATACCGTCTGTAATATCCAGCGAACCCCAAGAACTGCAGCACTTCTTTCCGGTTTGTGGGCCTCTCCCAGTCCTTAACCCTGCTGATCTTCTCTGGGTCTGTCTTGATCCCCTCTGCAGAGACCAAATGACGTTACTGCACCTCTTTTCTCACAAGATGGCATTTGGAGGGCTTCAACTTCAAGCCATTGTAGGGGGGGTCAAACCTATGGTCAACCCTGTGCCGCCACCGTGCGGCCAAAACACTGCAGTACACCCTTACCTCTTCAGGTGGGTGTGTCTAAACGCTAGCCTGAAGCCCCACCCCGGATGATAGCCGGGGACTTCAAAAGTGCCCGCACAGCGTCGGTGCTTTCTTTCTGGGGGCGGCTGTTGGCTGTCCCATATAGAAACAACGAAGTCTGTACAGATCTACAGGGGCCTCTTCACCTCTGACCCAACCCCCACGTGTTTTACTAAAGCTATCGCCTGCGGCCGCGGCGATCTCTAAAACGACGAAGTGGGTCGAAGCTGTTCCGTTGGAACGACCAGAAGAACACTGGAAACAGGCGGTTTACCCAGAAACCTGCCTTTGGACCAAGGACGTAAGCCGGTCGAATTGGTCTTCGACCGCAACCACACCACACGAGAAGCAGGCGGGTTTATCCAGAAACTCAGCCTCTCGGACCGCGGACTGGATAGCCGATCGAGTGATCTTCGACCGCCATCCCCGCACCAAATCAGCTGCGCCCTCTTGCCTTTTTCCTGCGATCTGACACCGCAGAGATCACCTCACCAGCTCATCGCCGTCTCGCGGGCCCCTTTCGCCCGTCCTGGAAAGGAGTGGCCTACCCGCCTCAACGACGACGAAGCAGTGAGAATTAAGTTTCCCCAAGTGAGATTTTGGCTTTATAATTACCTGGGCAGATGTTTAGTTATTAGTTACTTTTAAAGTGTGAACAATACTGTTTATTTTCGAATTTGTGTTTGCTATTTTGAAACAAGCTGTGTGATCAATCTCTGTTTGTCCTCTTCCCCCACGGAGAGCCAGAACGGAAAGTTGGTCATTTCATTCAACGCTGCAGCGTGGTTTTAAGTCTGCTGTATGTTTTAAAAACCTAACACCTTTCTTTTTCCCCCTCTCCGCGTCCGAGCGTGGCCTTTCCTCCTCTTCCTCTCCTGCACGCACGTACACACACGTTAGATGGTAGCCTTGATCAGATAGAATTGGTGCTAAGATCTTTGGTAGAATCCCTTTTAAATAGCTAGTAGCTCTTCGAAATTCCCCGCCTCAAATCCCATCGTCAGGTCCTTTGTTCTAAAGATAGACGCCCTTTTGAGTACTTCCCCCTTCGGGTGGAAGTAGAATAGAATAGCCTAGCCATCAAGGGATGCCATTTTGTGGCATTACTAACCTAGCCTATTTTGGGTCGCCATTTTGTGTCTGTCGTCCCAAGTCACGTGGGAGCTTCCCCGTCCCCTTTTTCTTGCTCCACACCCACACACACACACACACACTCACTCACTCACTCACACACACACACACACACACATTGGTACATAGCTGTATAAACAACAATGTTCTAGACGTTTTTCTTTGATTAAGTGTATTTGCTTCATGCGTGTATAAAACAGATGTTACCTTAAGTTTCATCGTGGTTAAAATAAATGTTCTTATATTGTAACCAAAAGTGTTTGTGATTTATTTGTGTGGATATTATTGGAGTGTCAGCAATCAACAAGTGAAAGACTCTGTAGCCTTCAGTGTTAAGATCATATTACCAAATTTATAATAGTAACTACTTGATTACATTATTTATGGAAATGATCTTTGAGACTAGGATTTGCTAATGTTGATTTGTTTAACTGAGCGTTAGACTAATCAACGTTTCTAAATAAATCCTTTGATTAAACGAGACAATTTGCTATTACTTTTCCATTCTTGAATGAATGGTGGTGCCCCTTTTGAACTTTAAGAAATTATTAAAGTATTATTAATCATCAGATTAATTTCTAATAGCTGAATTAATCTGAACTACCTGTACCCGCTACACCATGTTCCTGAAGCCTGTCGAAGACTAGCTGCAACCTCTCCAGGTGTTCGTCAAAGGTTGTGGAGAAAATGATGAGGTCATCGAGATAGATCAGGAGGTGGGTGAAGTTCAAATCCCCGAAGCAGCAGGTCATAAGCCTCTGGAAGGTGGACGGCGCATTCTGCAGCCCGAAGGGCATTCTGTTGGCCTCGAACAACCCCATGGGGGTGCTGAATGCTGTCTTGTGCTTGTCTTGCTCCTCCACTTGCCAGTAACCAGATGTGAGGTCAAGCGTGGAGAAGTACTTTGCTTGGCCCAGGGCTTCCAGAGCCTCCTCTATTCTGGGCAAGGGGAATGCATCTCTCGTGCTGTAGGAGTTTAGCTTCCTGTAGTCAACGCACAACCTTAGTGACCCATCTTTCTTTGTGACAATCACCACTGGGGAAGCATATGGACTCTTACTAGGCCTGATGACTCCTGTTGCCTCCATCTCCGTCAACAGCTTCCTCACGTCTTGCCACTGCGAAGGCGGAATCTTGCGGTATGGGAGTCGAAAGGGCTTAGGGTCAACCAGGGGTATGTCATGCTGCACTGTTTTTGTGTGGCCATAGTCCAGGGGATGCTGGGAGAAAACACCTACATTCCTCTCCACCAGATCATTAAGGAGTGAGCGCTGGTGCTCATTTTCGACTGCTGCTTCACTTAAGTCTACCTTACAACTTGCCACTACGTGATCCAGACTCTGGCATACCTTCTTACTACCATTACTGTGACAGCCACTCTGCTTGTTGTTTGAAACTTCCACCACATGGTCCACCAGGAATGCATTGGCCAGGTGTGTGTATGGCTTGATCACAATAGCATGCTGGGACAGGTTCATCACTCTGACGGGCACAGCCTCTCTTTACATCAGCACAAACTTTGGCAACCAGGAGGTTCTGGGGAAGCTGCAGGGAGGAGTTGCTTTCAATCAGGGCAGTATAAGTCTTTTGATATGGGCCAGCTCTTATCTCACACCTTAAGTCTCTTTCTTTTCCTGCAGGAATCCGTATCTTACGGCCAGTATACACAGCAGGGCCCACCATGTCATCTGTTGCACCACAGTCAGTGTTGTCAATCTCCAATAGAGCGGTGTACCACTCGGGGTGATTTTCCTTAGCCCTATGAAGAAACTGCTGGCCGTAGGCTGCTTTGAGGTGACTCCTGGAGGCACGGATGACATTTGTTCCCACAAGCAAAGGGACAGAGGAGCGTAACTCAGTATCGGGGACAACAAAGGCAGGCACAGTTTTGAACTCTTTCCCCAGTGCTTTCAAATTAATGTGCAGGACACCATAGTAGGGGACACTCTGTCCTGCTGCACCCTCTATAGATACTTTAGAAGACTGCAGCATTTGGTTCTTAAGGGTGGGGTGGTTGCACCAATATCCGTGCGTAATACTGGTTATCTGTGAGCCAGAGTCAATGAGAGCTTTGCACTTCATCCCATTGACCTCCACCTCCCCCTCGTTCCTCGGACCCACTAATGGGGTGTTCTCACCACCAGTTTCCTTCGTCTGCTGTGGGGGGTCTTGCTCCTTGCCCATGGTTGCCCCGGCGACCACAGGCTCTAGGCGTTTAAATGCTGAGCTGAGTTGGATGTGTTTTCCTCTGCAGGGGTCATAGGCTGTGGTTGGCGAGTCCAGGATGGATTTGGATTAGGGAGCACCGCTCTGCAGACACGGGCTGTGTGACCTTGCTTTCCACACCGGTAGCATTCAAAACTCGAGTTCTGGTTTGTAGTGCTAGTAGGTGGCTGGACTCTTAACGGGGGAACAGTGGGTGGGGCAGCAATTTTTGATTCCAGGCGAGACAGTTTGGCCATCTGCTCTTCTTGGTTGAGAGCCAATTTCTTGACCATCTCTGTTAACTCCGACCACTCCGCATTATGCTTTGTCTTTTCTGTCCTCAGATTTGTGCCACCCTCTGGTGTAACATGCACTTGTGCATATGTTTTCTTTGCCTTTTGTTGTGACTGGAACTTATTTGACTCTTTTGCTAGGTTTCTGAGCTCATCTTGTAGCTCTCGGAAACTGAAAAGCCTGGGCTTCATTGGTGCAATCCTTGCATAGACCACCTCATCATTGAGCCCTCTTAAAAACTGTCGGGTGAGTTTACTATCACGGTCAGGGAAAGGTTTCCCCCCTCTTTGACTTTCTTCCACAGCCCGCAGCTTTGCCTCCAATGCAATAGCATAAGAGCAGGGGGAGTCTTCTGGCTACGCTCGTAGAAGTCAGCTAGTGGATCTATGGAGCCGTGTGTGTCCCCATACTCCGCCTTAAGTTCCTCAAATGCTTTCTCAGGGGTTTGGTCATTGGGATGTAGATTCAGAACCAGCTTTCTGGCCTCACCACTCAAGTGTCGCACAACAGTAGAGAACCGAAGGTGCATTGGGAGCTCCACTGCCTCCAGGAGATACTGCATGTCACGGACCCAGTCCTCTACGAGAATCTTGCTGTCTGCATAGCCAGTGAAGGCTTGGACATTTTTCACTTGGTGAGTTTGCATGAAGCCACCATAGGCAGCCAGTGGATGGCTCGGGTTGGTGAGAGCTCTGCTATGAGGTCTTTGTAGTGGCTCAGAAAGACTGGGGTGCATATGTGGGATGTAGGACGGATGTATGGGTGTGGGTTGTGGAAAGACATTTGGATACATGCTGGCTTGAGGGTATGATGCAGGCGTTGGTAGATATGCTGGGGCAGGCGCATGGGTAGGGGCTATGTGGTCAAAAGCTGCATAAGTTACATCCAGTGGAGGTGGCCTGGCTGTGTTGGGGCTCCATGCACCGGTGGCAGGTTGGAACATGGGGGCTCTTTCACTCCGGGCCAGGTCCTGTGGAAATTGAATAGTAGCTTGTGGCATATGCATTTGGGGGTTTGGTCCATAATGTGACTTTGGGAGGGTCTGCCCAGCAGCATGGGGGCTACTCGGAATGTTAACTGTTTGAGGTGTTTCAAAACTTGACACAGGTACTTGAGGTGCAGGGGTGGGGAATGCATAACTGGTGTAGGCGAGCGAGTTAGGCCGAACGGTTTGGGTTGGATAAGGGGGGTTAAGTGGGAGATAAGTGGGCTGCTGTACAGTTTGCATTTCTGAGAAGGCGGGGAGTGAAAAACTTTGAGTTGGCTGAATGGTTGTGGGTTCATGCATGCTGGCTTGGGGCCGGGGGGCGGAGACCACCGTTGACTGGACCGCTGGCTGAGGCACTAGAGAGGTTACACTTGACAGGCTGTAATCTAACCTGTTAGTTTGGTAACTTGGTCTCGCAGCAGGGCTGTTGTCAAGGCAGAATGGGGGTACCTGCATTGATGCGCCAGAGCCTGGTGGTATGTACATATGAGCGGGAGTAATACAGTGGTCAGAATAAGGTGATAGGATAGGGGGTTGTGGGGTAGGCTGCAAGCCTGAATCTGTGGAGTTCCAGCTGGCCTGATGGTCTGGAGTGTGAGACTGCAGTGGAACATTAGCAAACCTGATTGATCGGTTGGTAGTCTTTGGCCTCACTGATTGGTTATGGTTTGCTGGGTTCCCGTCAGCTGTTGCGCCCTGACTCAAAGGGGGGGTTGGAGGGCCATAGTCGTGGCTTGTTTCCGGCACAGTGGGAGGTTGGACACCTAATGCCATAACAGAGGGGCCCTCTGGCTTTGATAGGGGATCTACCCTCACACTCAACATTTTTTTTTTTTTTTTTTTTAAGAGTGTATTTCTTATTTTATTTTAATTTATTTTGCGCTATTGTGAGTTTGTCAAAATGCTGTTTTTAGAATGTTGAAATGGAAGGGAGACTATATAAATGGTGCGACACAATTATCAACCCGTAACAAACTTCAAGTCAATGCAATCAAACACAGCTCTATCACAGTAATAATTAAATAAATCACCAACAATTGCTCAATATCAGTCACAGAGAATTTTCACACAATATAAAAATTTACGTGGTTTGGATACCATGAAAAAAGTCCTCAAATCACAGCAGACCAAGGTTCTTAACAGCCTTTAAAGGATATATTGCAGAAGGTTTGTATCCTGCCAACACAGCTTTGCAGGCGATAGTAGCTTGGTCCAACAGTGTCCACAGTGGCAAAACAGTTCAATATTGTGGCAAAGTGGGGGGGTGTTGCCGTCAGTCACTTTCTTTGTAGTCTTGGATCACCACAATCCGGGTCACGGCACCAAAGATGTAACCCAAATGTCCCGCTGCCTCTCTATAAACCCTGTGACTATGCGTTGTGTTTAATTGGTGTGATGGGTAGAGAAGGACAGAGGTGGAAAGAGTACAAAAATATTCTACTGAAGTAAAAGTATGATTACTTGGATGAAATTTTACTTAAGTAAAAGTACTGGTCTAAAAATCTACTGAAGTAAAAGTGAAAAAGTAGCTGATTTAAAATGTACTTAAAGTACAAGTTACTAGTTACTTTTTAACAGCGGGAAGGGGCAGGGGTCTCTTCAGTGTAGGGCATTATATATACAGTATCTCACAAAAGTGAGTACACCCCTAACATTTCTTCAAATATTTCATTATATCTTTCCATGCGACAACACTGAATAAATGACACTTTGATACAATGTAAAGTAGTCAGTGTACAGCTTGTATAACAGTGTAAATTTACTGTCCCCTCAAAATAACTCGACACACAGCCATTAATGTCTAAAGTGTTGGCAACAAAAGTGAGTACACCCCTAAGAAAAAATTTCCAAATTGGGCCCAAAGTGTCAATATTTTGTTTTGCCATCATTATTTTCTATCACTGCCTTAACCCTCTTGGGCATGCAGTTCACTAGAGCTTCACAGGTTGCAACTGGAACCCTCTTCTACCCATTCATGACGACATCAAGGAGCTGGTGGATATTAGAGTCCTTGCGCTCCTCCATCTCCCGTTTGAGGATGCCCAAAAGATGCTCAATAGGGTTTAAGACTGGAGACATGCTTGGCCAGTCCATAACCTTTACCCTCAGCTTCTTTAGCAAGCCAGTGGTCATTCGGAGGTGTGTTTGGGGTCGTTATCATGTTGCAGTACTGCCCTGCGGCCCAGTTTATGAAGGGAGGGATCATGCTCTGCTTCAGTATGTCACAGTACATGTTAGAATTCAATGAACTGTAGATCCCCAGTGCTGGCAGCACTCATGCAGCCCCAGACCATGACACTCCAACCACCATGCTTGACTCTAGGCAAGACACACTTGTCTTTGTACTCCTCACCTGGTTGCCGCTCCACACTCTTAACACCATCTGAACCAAATAAATGTATTTTGGTCTCATCAGACCACAGGACATGGTTGCAGTAATCCATGTCCGTAGTCTGTTTGTCTTCAGCAAACTTTTTGTGGGGTTTCTTGTGCATCATCTTTAGAATAGGCTTCCTTCTGGGATGACAGCCATGCAGACCAGTATGATGCAGAGTGCGGCGTATGGTCTGAGCACTGACAGGTTGACCCCCACCCCTTCAAGCCCTTCAGCAATGCTGGCAGCACTCATACGTCTATTTTCCAAAGCCAACCTCTGTGTACGACGCTGACCACGTGCACTCAACCTTCGTAAACTGGGCCGCAGGGTGGTATTGCAACATGATAACGACCCCAAACACACCTCCAAGACGACCAGTGGCTTGCTAAAAAAGCTGAGGGTAAAGGTTATGGCCTGGCCAAGCATGTCTCCAGACCTAAATCCTATTGAGCATCTTTGGGGCATCCTCAAACAGAAGTTGGAGGAGCCAAGGTCTTTAATACCCACCAGCTCTGTGATGCTGTCATAAATGGGTGGAAGAGGGTTCCAGTTGCAACCTGTGAAGCTCTAGTGAACTACATGCCCAAGAGGGTTAAGGCAGTGATAGAAAATAATGGTGGCCACACAAAATATTTACACTTTGGGCCCGATTTGTAAATTTTTTCTAAGGGGTGTACTCACTTTTGTTGCCAGCAGTTTAGACATTAATGGCTGTGTGTCGAGTTATTTTGAGGGGACAGTAAATTTACACTGTTATACAAGCTGTACACTGACTACTTTACATTGTATCAAAGTGTCATTTCTTCAATGTTGTCCCATGGAAAGATATAAAGAAAAATGTGAAGAAATGTGAGGGGTGTACTCACTTTTGTGAGATACTGTATATATAGACAAAGGGATATACATCTCAAACTAGTTTTGTTCAATTAATACAACACTTACAAATGAAAGTGCACAAATTAAATAAATCATGTCACCACACATGTATGGATGTATACTGTGTCATTATACTTTAGATAAGCAAATATGAAGCAAATAGTCTGTTAATAGGGAATGGGAATGTAACCGGTCTACAGACCTAAACAGACAGCAGCTGCAGTTCTAATAATGCAATTGTGTACAATTGATCTAAACCATGGACATTGCAAGGTTAGGCTGCTCGATTTTGACAAAAATCATAATCATGATTATTTTGATTGACATTGTGTAATCACAATTATTCATTGATTTAAGAACTGCAACATGCACTTATTTAACATTTGAAACCATGACTTTTGACTTTTAACATATCCTAATTGAACTAAAAACTAGGAAAATGCAAATAGCCTAAGTAAAACATATTTTTTACAATTAAATAAAATAAGTGTCAAAATCAAAATAAACCGTTGCAAATGTTATTGATAGGGTACGTCTTTTGCTAGCAGGAATGTGAGGGCATATTTGAATGTATATCTCATGGAGCTGGCTGGATAAGCAAGTTGCATTGTAGGTTACAGTGTTCTAAATTGATGACTGTTGTGGTGACAAGAGTCAAGGAGCTTTAAACTTCCTATGTTTTTTATTCCTTTATTGCTTGGTCATAGACCACTAGGATTCGACTTAAAGTGAGTAAACTAATTGGTCGTGATGTTTTGAGGTGCAGCTGGGTCGCATGACTTTTTTTCTCTCTCTCACGGTCGCGCATGTCATCTGACTCGCGTGTCCGCGCATAACATATCTTGCACATTGTTTTAGTCTATTGCTTTTACCTTTGTTCTCGAGCAAAGGCTGACTTTCTGCCGTCGAGTTTTTCAAAGCTCCCGGCAACACGCACCGTCTCCATCCTACTCTGCACTGTTAAACTGAAAGCTAGGTGAGGGAGGGGCCGATCGCACGGCTGGATGAAAGGTTTGCTGCATTTAAAAGCCTTCACGTCTTCACGTGCGGTACAATGATAGTCTAACTAGGATTATTTTGTTTTAATGATAGAGGGAAGCAATGTTTGTTGTTATCATTTAGTCGCAATGATACTGTCGATCATTCTCTGTGTTAGTTTCCGGTATTGTGCCGTAAAAATAAAAGCACCCCGCGATATTTCTTTTATTTTCTCTCCGTTAGCCTATCTATTTTTTTACTCAGTAACGCAGGTGATATAAAATGTAGCGAAGTACAATACTTCAAAATAAACATACTCAAAGTAAAAGTAAAAGTATAGGTTTTAAAAATCACTTAAAAAATTACAAGTACACGAAAAAACTACTCAATTACAGGAACGCGAGTAAATGTAATTCGCTACTTTACACCCCTGGAGAAGGACCACAGGACAAAGAAGTTCTTGATTGTGGAAGCGACTGGCAATTTATTCCCCAACAGTGGCAATCTTCATAAGCCGTCCTTGTATCAGGCCTTGTATTCAAGACACAGTAAACATTGAAACAAGAGTTAAAATAGACTATTTTCAGCTGCTAATAAACTTACAAATAAAATACTCTTGCTACGTAAAAATAAACCATAACCTATAATTCAATAAATATTCTCTTTAGACAAAATATATTCTTGTGAAAATAAAATAAAAGAATGAAAATACTCAATTAAGCAGTACACATTCTTACAGCACTGTTTTACAGTGTAACTCAATGATCGCCATGCTAGCCAACATTACTTATCAAAATTCTCTTATAAAACGCCATGTCACACATCCCAGATAACAATCAACAGGTAAATAAACATTTTATGTATTATATGAACTCAACAAACCGACCGGATGGGTGGTTTAAACATGGATATTAACAAGATTGTGCCAGACATGTGAACACCGCTCACCTTGTATTCAAGACACAGTAAACATTGAAACAAGATGGCGCCCGCGAAGGGAACAAGCTTAAACTACGTTGGCTCATAAGGGTCATACCATACAAATTGCGGTAAGACAGCGCCACACAGTGGCCTTTCTAGGTAACAACCTTACATCTACTCTTATTCTGTAAGAAGTGTAGAAAGGGATGAATTGCATTTCAGGGGTGATGTGGTCTGAGCGGCGGGTGGATGTGAGCATACAGGCTGCGGAGTTTTGAACATATTGCAGTTTATTAAGTAAGTGTTTTGATGAGCCGTATAGGGTGGAGTTACAGTAGTCAAGGCGGGATGAAATGAATTCGTGGACCAGAGTTTCAGCGGCTGAGAGTGATAGGGAGGGACGGAGACGAGTGATGTTCCTGAGGTGGAAGAAGGCTGTTTTTGTAATGTGGTTTACATGGGGGAGGAATGAGAGAGTGGGGTCAAGGATGATACCTAGGTTGCGGATGTGAGTGGACGGGGTGACAATGGAACCATCAATATTAAGTGAGAAGTCCTGGGTGGAGCGGGTGAGGGAGTTTGGACCAAGGATAGGATTTCTGATTTATTGCAATTTAGTTTGAGGAAGTTGTGTTGCATCAAAGTTTTGACATCAGTGAGGCTGGTGGTGAGTGTGCAATGGGTGGCTGCAGAGATGGTGTTGGTGGAGAGGTAGATCTGAGTGTCATCAGCGTAACAGTGAAAATGGAGGCCATGTTAGCGGAGGATTTGACCGAGTGGGAGGATGTAGATGATGAAAAGTAGGGGACCTAGTACAGAGCCCTGGAGGACACCATGAGTGACTGAGGAGGTGGGGGATTTGCAGTTGTTGACTGAAATGAATTGGCGTCTGTCAGAGAGATAGGAAATGAACCAGGTGAGAGCGGTGCCAGTGATGCCAAGTGAGGACTGGAGGCGGGACATGAGGATGAAGTGGTTGATGGTATCGAATGCGGCGCTGAGGTCAAGGAGGATAAGGATGGAGAGGGAACCAGAGTCAGCAGAGAGGAGAATGTCATTTGTGACCTTTAAAAGAGCTGTTTCGGTGCTGTGTCTGGAGCGGAAGCCGGATTGGAAAGGTTCGTAGAGGTTATTGTAGTCGAGGTGTGATTTTAACGGTTCTTTCTAAAATTTTTGATAGGAAGGGGAGGTTGGAGATGGGTCGGAAATTGCTGAGTGTTTCAGGGTCAAGTCCAGGTTTTTAAAGTAGGGGGGTGACAGCAGCGAGTTTGAGGACGGGGGGGACTATGCCAGTGGACAGAGAGGAGTTTATAACTGAGGTGATCAGGGGCAAGAGTGAGGGGAGACAGGCCATGGCTAGGGTAGTGGGGATGGGGTCCAGGATGCAGGTAGAGGTTTTCATGCCAGTGAGAATGGCAGATAGGTCTGCTGGGGTGATTTCATTGAATGAGGAGAGTGGGTGAATGGCCGCAGAGGGTAGTGGAGGTTCCGGAGAAGAGACAGTGGAGGTGGAAGCATTGATCAGTTGACTGTGTATAATGTCTATTGTTCTTTGGATGTGTGAGAGAAATTAGATGCATTTAGTGACCGTGAAGGAGTTGGTGATGGTGTCCAGAGGTTTGAGAAGTTTGTTTATGGTGGAAAACAGAGTCTTGGAATTGTTGCTGCCTGATTGTATGATGGAGGAGTAGTAGGTGGAGCGTGCACTGTTGAGGGCGTCTTTGTAGAGCTGTTGGTTTTGTTTATATGCATCTTTGTGGATAGTGAGACCGGTTTTATTGGTTAGCCGTTCGAGTTCGGTGGCCCTTGGATTTGAGGAGATGGAGATGATCAGTGTACCAGGGGGTGGAGTGAGTGAAAGAGACAGTCTTTGTTTTTATTGGAGCGAGCTGATTGAGACAGGAGGAGAGGGTGTCACTATATATTGTGACCAGGTCAGTAGGGGAGGCGTTCTGGATGAGGGTGGAGTCAGGGATGGTATCGGCCAAAAGGGAGGACAGAGATGTGGGTTGGATTGATTTGAGATTCCGGAAAGTTATAGAGCGTTTTTGCTTGACTTGTGGTGTGGGGATGAGAATGTCCATGGTGATAGCCAGGTGGTCGGAGATGGTGAGGTCGGAGCGGGACAGATTGCTGATGGTGATGCAGACAAGGTCCAGTGTGTGTCCTTTTTTATGAGTTGGAAAATCTACATGTTGGGTGAAGTTGAAGATGTTTAACATGTCCAGGAGTTCTGTATAGGTTTTGGAGTCGGATGAGTCGACATGTATGTTGAAGTCACCAAGTAGCAGAATGGATGGAGTGATGGCACAGAGTTGAGTCAGGAAGTCAGACAGGTCAGATAGGAAGGCTGACTTGGGTTTGGGGGGGCGATAAATGACCGCAGTAACCAGGGGTTTGGGTCCAGACAGTTTAAAAACAATGTTTTCAAATGAGAGGGGGGCCGGGATGGTGATTGTGCTTGTAGTAGTCTGGCATGACCACTTCCGCCAGCGTCTATTCGCTTGCGGCGGCAAGCTACGCAGCCCTGACGCAGCCCCCTCCTTTTCCGTTTGCTGGCTTTCCCCTATTGTGATCCCCCTCAAATTCGGAAACAATTCGCTCACAGTCAACCGGTGTGCTTATGTGCAGCGCTCTCTCACACACACACACACACACACACACACACACACACACACACACACACACACACACACACACACACACAGGGTGTGAGAAGTCACATTACTGTAGACAGAAATAAAGTGTGGCAATACTTAATAATATTGGCGGCGGTGGTCCGGGACACAGCCTAGCCTAGCTGTCCAACTTCATTGTACAACTACCCCCGGGCAGAAATACCCTCATAAACTCTGAAAAATGAAGCGTGGGGGTTTGAATTGAGCACCGGACCTTATAACCAGCTAGATTAAGATCCGCCGTTCCCTTTCTTTGGTGAATTAGGGACTAAGCAGCGGTGTTTTAGCGACGGGGAAAGATTCCAACGGCTTCCACTATCACCTAGCAACTCTTACAGCTACTTGCTGCAGTTGGTGTAGCGCTCACAACGTCAAAACCCTGTTCTGCCTGTAAACAGACGGACTACGGCTCTGACTACAGCGATAGGAGGTGGTGACATAAGTTCTCGAATGCTAAAAATTCTACTCGACCGCCGTAGCCTTGCCTCTCAACTACCGATGATAATGTTACCAGAGATAACACTACGTGGCTAGTTAACTCCGGTTAAGTTATCCCGTGAGCTCCTCGGGGGCTAAAATGTATGGTGTCTTGACATGCTGGTTAGAAAGCAACACACTATGTATATTCCTTTTGTCTTTAATAATTTATGTGTGGCGTTTGCGGGTTTAGCCATTTCTCTGACAGTCTCTGGACGTGAAGACGTTCCATCAAAATAAGTCCCCCCCGGCACTATTTTGCAGGACACCGCTGCTGCTTCCCGGGGTTAGCCCCGCCCTAGATGATTGTGATTGGTTTAAACAAATACAAACAGGCTAGCCCAGTTTCCCCCGGTTTCCCCACCCGAATAGACGGCTCTAAACAGAGTGCTTCCAGACCATACTACTTGCTGTAGTTTGGTCTGGCTTTGCGAGACTATGCTTGTAGTGATGCTTTGTCTGAAAAATGTGGCTATTCCACCACCACGACCGTGGAGGCGTGGCTTATTGATATATGCATATCCAGTGGGTGTGGTCTGATTTAGTGAAAAATATTCCTGTGGTTTTTGCCATGTTTCAGTTATGCAGAGAAAGTCCAGATTATTGTCAGTTATGAATTCATTGAGTATGAGGCCCTTGTTTAGGGATCGGGTGTTAAACAGAGCAAATTTGAGATTTGGTTGCATTTGAACAGGCTGTGGTGCTTTGGCTAGGGGACGGAGGCAGGCAGATCGCATGTGTAGGATATTGTGATGATGGAAGTCTCTGTGGCTGATGATGGTTTGTATAGGGAGACTTTCAGGTGTGAGTGTCAGTGAGACATGTGGCCGGCAGGGGGAACTGACGGGGGAAACAGTGATCTGAGTGGGCAGATGTGAAGATGGATGTTTCGGGGAGAAGGGGATAAACAGTCATGCATGTGTGGTTGATTGAACAGTGTGCTGTAGGTTAGCTGTTAGAATTTGGTTACCCCGCCAGTTTGGGTGAATACCGTCTGGCCTAAATAGATCAGAACGGTCCCAAAACAGATCGAAATTGTTGATGAAACCAAATTTAAGAGCTGTGCAGGTGGACTGAAGCCAGGTGTGGAGGCTGAGAAGTCTGCTAAAACGCCCCACTCCACGACCTAGAGAGGGGATGGGACCAGAAATGTAGACACTCTTGTTACAGGACTTTAACAAATGAAAGAGATTGTTAAAATCTTTTTTGATGAGCTCAGACTGCTGACGAGAGGTGTCGCATGTTCCGACATGGACAATCACACATCTAACTGAGGACGGGAGAGAGCGCAGTAGCCCCGGAAGTTTGCTGGTGATGACCGGGGACATAGAGCACTCATGTGTGGAGTGTCACTTGTCAGTGTGATCCTCCAAAGTGGACCTCTTTGATCTCCCTGCTCTATTTGCAGTTGTAATTTTCACTATAGTCTACATGAACCACAGATTTATCTTCCTGCAGGATGGGACTTCAAGCATTGGATATACTGAAATTGATGATGTATGTATGTTTGCAGAAATAAGCAAATTAATCTTGGGTGATACTCACAAGCTTTTCAATGGAGGCTGAGCGTTTCTCAAGGGAAGTTGTTTTGACCTCAGTCTCAATAGACAATGGATCCATTTTGCCCTGTTTTACTGTAGGGTGTGGAACTGCAGTGCTGCTGCCACTCCTTCCATTGGACAATGTTGTCAATTGTGTTTGGGTCAAACATTGGTGAGAACGTCTTCTCTGTTTGGCCTGTAGCAGTCCATCTTCTTGATGTCTTCTTGGTGTCTTGATTCAGGGGTTACAGCCTACGTAGGCTGCATTTGAAGACCGATTGCGTCAAAGCGGCGCGCAAAGGCTGTCCCATTTGCAAGGCTCATCATATGCGGCCGAGAAATGCAGCCTTCGTTTCACGGTTTTGAAGGTTGCATCAGATGTATCCTTCATGGCCCAACATATCCCAAGATTCATTGCGTTTTTTTCAGAGATTGCATAAAATAAAATAAAAAATAACAAAACAGCAACGTGTTGCTCCATCTTCTTAACTTGTATCTTCCTTTCTTTTTTTCTTGTACTTTTTTTTCTTTTCGTCTGGTAGGCAACTTCTTTTTATTTTTTCCTCCATTGACAGGGCTGTCTCCGTTGGCAGCAATCAGGGTTGCTAGGCAGCACAGGAGCGGCGAGTCGTCACGCAAGGTAACGGCTTGTTACGTAAACCGGAAATGCTCGTAAACGGAGGCCTGCGGAGACCGTCTCATTTAACAAGGCTCGTTGGCCTTGGAATCGGCCTTCATAGGCTATAGCCTTCATAGACCGCGAGACTGCGTCCTACCAAGTGTGTGGTCTCTGTAATGGGACATAGCTTGTGTGAGGAGACTGTTCAAGAGAAAAGGTAGTTTTACGAATGACAACATACACTGCCCCAAATGGGGGGAAGCATAAGCTGAACAGGGGAGTAAACTGAAATACCTGGAGGGTAGAGTATTCATTTCTGCACAATGTCTCTTCCAGCAGCACCTTTCTTTGCTTGTAAAATGGAAAGCAGTTTAGGGGATTAACAGTCCAACATTAGGAACAAAAACTTAAGAGATAATTACCTTTCTTCTCCAACGTAATTGCCGGCCATAGATATCGAGCTCAGAATAGGGACAAGCAGCACAAATATGTTGAAGCAGTTGTGTTGTGTCTAAAAGCAAGGAAAAATACTTGTCGAGCTGTAATGTAGTTAGCCAGTGCTGTTGTGTGCTTGAAGCTCAGGCGAGCATTGCAGGGAAAAGCAAACTCAGTTAGTTCCACCTTGGAACCAGAAGTAAGGAACTCACATTCAATACTGAAGAATTTGTACTTAAGTGCAAATTTGGCTGTACTTTGTGAGCCGAAAAACATGTAGCCTGTGACTAGCTGACTTTTTTCAAGTTGTCTGCTTGGTTGTCTATTTGGAGAGAAAAAAGTTAATTTGGCCAGAAAAAGTTGAGGTTGATTGAAAAGATCCAACGTGTGTGTGTGTGTGTGTGTGTGTGTGTGCACACACACAATTTTCAGTTTAATTAAATTCGATATTCAGCAGTACTGACACACGACCCATAGAAGCCATGTAAAAGTTGCCTTTAAGACAAACTACAAATTAGGCTATGACATTGCACACAAATTATATCAAGTCAAACATCACATTTGCAAGATTGTACTCACGCTTATTCAGAAGGACCAATAAATATAATTTTCAGCTGATTTTTATTAGGCTGTACATGAAAAAGAAGCAGCCGAGAGTAAAGTAAGTATAATTTGCTTGCACCTACCTATTTGAAGATTTTGAATACAGTCTGCCCACGGCTGTGTAACAACCAACCGTTTTGAAATACAGCATTCAAGAGACACAATGTCATCTCTACCATAATGAAAACGCTCATTTCACTCTATTCACAGGAAAATCTCATTATGTTCTTTAATTAGATTTTTTTTCCTGAACCTATTCAACCTCAAACTCTGACTTTTTCTAGCCAAAGTAACTTTTTTCCCTCCAAAAAGACATCAAAGTCATATAAAGAACAGAAGAATTGTTAGGCAGGATTAAAGATGGAAAGGCTTGGGTGACGAATACAGTGGCTGCTGAGTGTATATATGTATGTATGTATATGTTTAACTTCAATAAGTTGTTCAATAAGTAATTTTCTAGTTAACACATATAACTTATCAGCCAATCACATGGCAGCAACTCAATGCATTTAGGCATGTAGACCTGGACAGGACAACTTGTTGAAGTTAAAACCAAGCAACAGAATGGGGAAGAAAGGGGGTTTAAGTGACTTTGAAAATGGCAATGTTGATGGTGCCAGAAGGGCTGTTCTGAGTATTTTAGAAACTGCTGATCTACTGGGATTTTCACGCACTATCATCTCTAGGGCTTACAGAGAATGGCCCAAAAAAGAATAAATATCCAGTGAACGGCAGTTGTGTGGACAGCTTTTTCAAGTCTGTCTGTCAGGTGCCAATATGAACATTAAAACAAGTTTAAATTGCTGTAATCATTACAACTGTATAATACTGGCCATTAAGACATACCTTCCAAATGTGATTCCGATGTTAGTGATGGGGGATAAAATCAACACCTACCTTATATTTATAAAAAAAAACATCCTAAAAGGTATCTAATGTTAATATGCAGTTTAAGCTAGACACATCAAGTGTAGTATGAGATTCCCCATATCTGTTAATATACCTCTGCCACTACTCAGGAAGGAAATGCTCTATGGGGAGACGCAAAGAGGCAATTCTGTACTAAAAATACTCATTCTGTAACATAGACACTTAATTTCATTAATTCAGAATACTGAAAGCTCAGATAAGCAACAGATAAACTTTGGAGTCTTTTTGAACAAAATGTTAGCAAGGGGTCTCTTTTGTGGCCAGTATGAACTCGAGAAATTCTATATATGTGTTATATTATAACACTTCCTATTTTAACAGTATTCTTGTATTTAAATGTCTTTCTAGTCTTGTTATTCTTACAGATTGTAGGCACAGCTGAAAACTAATACAGGACTGCCTACATAGTAGCAATATTATAAATATGTTCTTGGAAAAGACCTTAAAAGGCCTGTACCTTTGCTTTCTAAAGAAAGACCACCAGCTCCCGATTCTTTGGTTTGCAGTTGAGGTACCATACATGTGACTGCGGGCTCCTGCAAAGTCATCAGTATGTTGTGATCTTAATGCACAGGGAATTGCTGCCATAGTGCCATTTTCAGTTCCACAGTCTGTGTGAAGGCGGGCTGGAAGTTGTCGAAACTCTGATAGACACTGCATATAATTCTGCGCAATGATCCCTGGATAATTATTAGTGCTGCCACTCTTGAGCCACATAACTTTCCTCGAAATGCCATCGATGCAGCCACTGATGGCAATACCAAAGATTTTCAGTTTATCGTAGCCATCAACATGCGTCATTTGGTTTGGTCCCGCTGTGAAATATCCTCTCTGGACAAACCTGCGTCAAGAACGAAGTTGAACTCCAAATGGGTCCAGTATGGAAAACATATTTCTTACATCATCTCTTTTGAGTGTCAGGTGATGCTTTTGTTGCAATGTCTGCCACATAGCTCTGTAACCCAACAGTTGACCTGAGCCACTCAGTTCATGGGCAACAGTTGCTTGCACAGTGGCAATGGGAGTATAATCTGTCCTCCTAGTTAGGCCTGCTTCCTTTAGCCTCCTCTTTATGGTGCTCAGACTCAGAACAATGTTGTGCTTTTTTTCAAGAAAGTCAAGGATAACCTCATGTATGGCCCTTTGAGAAATACTTATGTATAAGCCTTGCCTCTGTGACTTCATCGAATGGGTAGATGACAAATAGGGGTGAAACAGCATTTTTTTTAAAGTTCTAAATTGCTTGAGAATTGTGTGATTTTGTAATGTTCAAATACTGTTGTTATTGAAACTTCTAGCGGTTAGCATATTTCTTTTGTCGTTATGTAATTTATTAAGCTTTTCTCCCAGCTTCAGACAAAAAATGTCCTGCGGTGTGACATGACATTACCATAAAATTAATTATTGAAATATTATTGATATCAAATACAAATCAGGTATGTCCTAAAAAGTATTCTTAAAGAATGATCACTAAATGATGACTAAATGATGATCACTAAAATTCGGATTGGATTAGGTTCTTTACTTGTGCCATCTTTTATCACTCGCTCCATTGGAAATATTGTATAAAACAAGAACAAATATTTGAAAATGTTTATTATTTTCTTTAGATAGTTATATTATGCAATGTTTTCAAATGCACATAATTATTAAAACTACTTAGCGTAGGAAAGGTTATTTTATAGTGTTTAAAGTGATGTCACACCACAGGACATGCCGTTACACCACAGGACTAAAAGAGACAATATATGAGCATTTAAGGTGAAATTTGTTGAATACTTTTGTAACAAACAAATTCATTTGTACCTCTATTTTACCATTAATAAAGATACAACATATCATTAGAATCTTATTACTTAGTGCATGAATTTTAACGAAAAGCATAGTGAAGAAGACGTACTGAACAATTAACATTTTGGAGGCGTCAAATTAGAACCATAGTCATAAAGAACATTAATTTCTATTTTTAATTGAAGAGACAGAACACATATCTTGTTAATCAGGATAATATCATTTATATCATTCTAAAATAATGAGCAAGGCATGTTAAAATCATCAGTTCATGTCAGTTTTAACAAAGAATGCAGTGAACAATTGAACTTTTACATTCTGGAGGCATCACTTATAACAAATTATCAAACCATAAACATGACAAACTCTTCGAGACAATATTTTACAAAAGATGTAGAAATGACTACATCTACTGACTAACTTATGTGTTGAACATGAGCCAGTCCAGGTTGGTTAATTTTGCAACACGACCGTAGGGTTCAGGCTCTGAAATTATGCCAATTATGTCAGTACGGAAGTAGTAAATGCTGTCGGGCCACTTGAAGGCATTCTTCTTTCCGTGCTGAACCATACAGTTTACCTGTATTTCCTCTCCCTGAATATCCAACACTTGGCCTACATATTGCTGTTCATCATATTTTACAATGATGAACTTTCCCACTTCCAATATGCCTTGGTCACTTTCAGCATCTTTTGCTATTCTAATTAACCTTAGAATAGTGCTATGTAAGTGTGACCTTGAATTGAATTAACTGAAGCCTCAAGTTTATAGAGCAGGATTTTATGCTTTTTAGCACTCCCTCCCAGATATTGTCAACTATTCCAATGTTTAAGTTTTTTTCCCAGGCTTGCTTTATTTTTAAAGTGGATTTGTCCTGCCGGCCTTAAAATATTCCCCCAAAAGATGAAATCAGGTTTTTAGCTTCTGGTGAGCCTAGCAACGTTTTGGGCAATGGATCATCTGCGGGCAGGCACTCAGAGGATGGTATATTCTGTCTGACATAATTCCTCACCTGTAGGTACCTGAAAAATTGAGCTTTCGACAGTGAAAACTTTGATACTAACTGATCAAATGAAGCAAAGTGACATGAAGGTCCTCTACTGTTACTATTCCCTTCCGGCTCCAATCTCTGAATGCTGAATCTGTGAATGATGGGGGGAAGGCATGGTTATGCCAGATTGATGGTTTTGCTTGGTAGTTTTATATTATATAATAAAGTGGTCTCCTCTAAAGGAGGCAGGTGGTCTGGGAGAAGAGAAAAGGAGGGCAGTAGAAGTTTTTGGGGCCAGGCTTTTTTCAATGGCCAACCAGGGGGGCAGTTCAGTTCTAACATCTTTTTCATATGTAAATTTCCAACACACCATGACTCTAGCATTGGCAGCCCAGTAATAATGTAAAAACAAGGCAACCCCAGTACGCCATGCTCCCTGTATTTCTGAAGGTGGGCTTTTGAGATCCTATGTGCTTTATATCCCCAAATGAAAGCCATTATAATGGAATCAATTGACTTAAAGTAAGATTTAGGAATGTAAATTGGCACATTCTGAAATAGATACAGAAATCTCGGCAGGGAAACCATCTTTACTGTGTTCACACGGCCATTAAGGGAGATCGGTAATGTTCTCCTTTAGTTTTAGATCTTCTTTTTTTGATTCAGACTTTTCCTTTCGACATGCATTAGTAGGCAAACACTTTGGATGATATTTTGATTCACTGGCCACAAGGTCGCCAGATGAAACTTTTGCGATGAAGCGTTCATCAAGGAGTTCTATAGCACACTGTTGCACTCCGCCACTAGTTGATGGTTCATATGGATGTTTTCTTTTCAATGCACGCTGTAATCAAGCACCCATTGGCCCTCATTTATCAAACATGCGTGGAAACTGGTGCAGATTCTGGCGCAAATACCTCCCTACGCCAGGTATCGCGTGGGATTTATCAAACAGTCGTATCTCGCCAATCTCAGCGTACGCCAGGCCATTATTGATAAATGCGGCGGATGAAAACGAGCGTATCACGCCCCTATATTTTCTCAGTTTAGAAGCCTCGCCCAGACGTTTTACGACATGGATATGCGCAATACGGCACTTCCCTGAAGTAGAAATTGACAGAATAACAGCGAAAGTAGAAAAAAAGAGTTTCATTTCGGAGCATTAGCCTACAAGCAGCATCAAAGAACGACAGAAGGCAGCAGTTAGGAAGGAAATAACTGCTGCGGTCAACAGCGTTGGTGTTGACAGCGTTGGTGTCGTGTCGCCACTAAAAAAGCGTGTTGCTGTTCTGAAATGCAACCAACTGGGGGTGCGGGACTGCGGGCATAATATAAGTGGAGAAAAAGACGCACCAACTGTCGGATAATGGTCCCCATAAAATAAATACACGTCTGCAGAGATTTTAATGATTAGAATGTATTGGCCCTTTTAGATAGCACTAGGCTACTCAAAATGGTTTTAAAAACTAAAAATAACACATTTTGCGTTTTACTGTATGACAGCATGCGCTTGGCACGAGTGGTCAGCCCGGCCGTCAGCTGCACAAGCCGACCCGGCAGCGATCGGCTGTGAGAGCGCCCACCGTCCTGCTCCACCAGCAGATCGGAACAACGTGCCGGTAAACGGTGGAAATAAGTCGCTCGCTTTAGCATCAATGACATATTAAAAGAGGAACTAACATCTACAAAGTGCGTCAAATAAATAAAATGTTAAGCTGTGCCGTGTATTTTTTTGTATCATAAAGAGCAGTGTAGGCCTACTACATATTTAATACTTAGGCTAACATTTTGAATGAATGCAGCCCCCGTGCCTCAGTGTCCCTGCTCCAAGACAACTGCCCTTACGCAGTCCCATGCAGCGCTCCTAAGTGGCTGGTGTGCGCACTATTGAATCAGCTCTCCTACTCAGTTTCACACCATAAGCTGCACATTTTTAAGTGATTCATATCTTTATTTCGGTCTTATTTGCACTGCACTTGTATTATCTTCTAATAATTGTCCAACAAAGTCATCGGCTACCCGGCACAGCCTGCACTGCGAGTCCAAGCTGTTTTCAAATTTGCGTACACGAGCTGAGAGCTGGCGTGGGATTTGAGCGTACTCTACGCTCACGTCCATATTGATAAATGCCGAGATTTGCGTGGAAATGTACGTACACCCATTTTTCTGGTCTACGCAAGATTGATAAATGAGGGCCACTGTCACTAAATAGATGCAGATCTTCCGCTAAGCCAATATAACCAGCACCAACACAACTTCTCTTGGAGCTTGCAGGAAAACATAACCTTTCAGCTCTATCCTCCTGGCATATAAAACACTTTTTTTTTTTTTTTTTTTTTTTTTTTTAGATTTTTATGCTTTATTGATATTGTAGAGACAGAGTTGAAATGGGGCAGAGAGGGGAGTGACATGCAAAGAACGACCGCTGCTGGCCGAGGCCCATGGGGGGGACGCCCTACCAACTGAGCTAAGGGCGCCCCGCATAAGACACTTTGACCAGTCTGTTCTGTCACAGGTGTCACAAGTTTTACTGTTGATGCCATGTCACCCTGAGAAGAAAAAAAACACTGATTTAAATTGCCTTTAATTTTTTTTTGAACATCATTCTGTAATACATAAACAGGTAGACAGCTCTTAGACAGTAACTGTAGCCATCAACTGTCTTTATACACGCACTAAATTAAAAATGTTTTCTTATACATTCTTATTCTAATATGGAAATAATCCTTACTAAGTCTGACAACATTCTCTTAAAATATGTATCAGAATAACAAAATAAAGCCAGGTTGCAGTAATAACATATTTTTATTAAGCACCTGCTTCTTTTAGTTAGCATTTACTGTTAGCATCTTATTTACATACATACATTTAAAGCTGCAGTTGATCGTTTCAGCCGTTTGGATCCCAACGGCTGTTTTCCCAACGCTCTACCTGCTGTTGCTCCTCCCTCTGAACGACAGCTACACGCGTTCATGTGAATTCAGTTACATTGACAAGAGACAAACACCATGTCCGATTCCGAGGTGGATAACTACATACGTACATATTGAGCATACATTTTAATCACAGACATACCATGTATGTTAGCTTAAAATCATTTTAAGTGTGCTGGTAGGCCTAACAAAAGTAGCTGTAACTGCCAGGCAAGATAACAAACTAATTGTAACAGAGCGGAGAGGTGTGTGTGTGTATGCTCCTGCTCTGACCGCAGCTGCTCGGGGCTGCTCGGGCAGTGTTGTCAACTTAGCGATTGTGTCGCTATATTTAGCTACTTTTCAGCCCCCCTGGCGACTTTTTTTTCAAAACAGCGACAAGCGACACATCTAGCTTTTTTACTGGTGTAATTGGTGACTTTTTCGCCAAAGCAAATATCACTTGTAACGCTTCTCAACGAGCAGCGGGAGCCTCCCGGTCCGTCCTCCGTCACAGAGCACTGACAGACAGCCCGGACCGGGCCGTAGTAGCCTTGTACCAAACAGTAGGCTAGTGTCAGACTGCTAGGGTCGTGAGCGCTCACGCAACTTACACATCAACGTCGTTGCCAAGGTCCCACAGCCAATAAAAACGGAGAATCTGACCTCGCTCTGATTGGTCAAAATTAACATGAGCGGTGGCAATTTTGGGGGGCAGCACACAGAGGCAGGGGGGAGCAAAGTGATAAAAAAATATTTTCAGACCACTTCACCTACATATAGCTGAATGGCTATTATGACAGTTTTGCCAAATATTACAGTAAAAAAACTCTCAACTGCAGCTTTAACAGATATACTCTTTAAAAAAAATGTAGATCAAAATATACAATCAGTGAGCTATATGTTAAGGACACAATTCATGTTTTAAAACAGAAAATTATGTTTACCTTTTTTTTCTTGATCTTATGGTCACATAGTTAGGGTGGCCCCGAAGTGTCAAAATGTCCCGACTCACTGTTTCCATGGAAACCAGAGTATGGAATGCAGGTAGGAATCAGAATTTCAACAGGCGCATTTTGATGATGAAATCATTTAAAGCTATACTGTACGATCATTTGCAATATGCACTTTTTAATATGTTGTGAAAAGTGCTTTTTACACCCCAACAGCAATAAATAACTTATGGGCAATGAAAAAGAAACGAAAAACCCCCAAATTCTGTACCGTCTATAAACCTGTTAAAATGCTGACCAAACAGAGACGTTGGACCCTTATCTAAAGAACCAATCACAATCCTGCGCGTTCTCTCCCCTCTGTGTACGAGCCTGAGCGCGTTCACGGAGGGCAGAGAAAGCGTTGTTGCCATAGTAATCATAGATAGTAGTGCATGACAGTGGGCTAGACCTAGTTGAGGTAGCCTGCACAATGGAAGAGAAACCTAGACAGAAGTTACCACTGCCACCGTTACTTGCACCTGCTCACCATTTACAAAAGGCAAAGAAAAGAAAGAAAGACATCAAGAAAAGAGCAGTTACATACAGCTCGAGGTGGACAAACGGGAGTCAACATTGTTCAGTGATGGCGAGAGCTGAGGATGCTGAATGGCTTGGAAAGTGACGCAATGGTTGCCGTCTTTCTCTTGTTGGACAGGTAAGCCTTTGTTTTGTTTCCTGTAAAATGTGTGTTATGGCGAAGTCTAGCCAAGGAAGCTATTTATGTTGCGTTAGCCATATTAGCCCGATGCTAACGTTAGCTCCCCAGTCGGCTAGTAGGCACATTACAAGCTGCATTAGCTAACGTTGCCAATAATGTTCCTTTCTAACTATATTATTAGTCTAATGTTATGTGGTCGTCAGCGTCTGAACATGTGTCATTTTAGTATTGGCGTTTCACAAATGTGCTGATGCAGTGTCTGTTTTTCTTTTTTTAATTATTGTTTTATAGTTATGACAACAAGGCTAATTCCTCAACACTTGAAACACCGATCGATGAGACCACCTCCTCCTCCTCCACCTTTGTCAAGTATTTATCTAGAGTCTCTCGGTGAGTAAAGCTTTATATATAAGTGAATATGTGTGCTATGCTTCAATACTGTTCTCTATGATGGGTAATACATAGGCCTAGACAATGCGTTAAATGATATAGGTATCAAATATATGCGCAGACAGTGGGTATAGACAATGTCAGTTAGTGTATACTCTGTGTATATGGGGGGAAAGAGAAAGTCACCTACATATATATTTATATACTTTTTTTAAAATGTATAGAAAGAACATAATACAGGGTACAGCTGTAAGATAACCCTTTTATGTGGAAATTCTAAATACTATACAATGTCAGGTAAAATGAATGCATCACTAAACTTACAATACTTCTTCTTATGCCAGGTGTGGAAAAGTGTACAATAAAAAGTCCAGGAAGTGGAGCCTGTACACACTGAAGGAAGAGAAGGACTACCGCTACATCATAGACCTCCAGGGTGAAATTCTCCAGGAGAATTTGTCTAGGTTTGGGGGCTTCTGTTGGGTGTCCCTGCACCAACCAACCAGGAGCTGTTGCAGACTCAACTAAGTAAAGGACTAGGTTAGTATGCTTACATTATTGTATGAGCATACATGTTTTACTTTGCTATGTAACACAGCATATGAAAACCCATTTAGCTCTGGTCTAAGGAATGCCAAAGTGTAAAGATTTGTGTCCGGGTTCCACCAACCATCATGAGGTATAATATTACAGATCCAGAAGTGCTGGTCAACCTATTATCTGAAGAACAACAATAATACTAATAATAATGGATTGGATTTTTATAGCGCTTCTCTATGCAATCAAAGTGCTAGGATAAACCACATGTCATGAAGGCTTTTCTCTGCAGCTCTTTGTAAAACCCCTAATACTGTTATTCATTGTGTGTGTCTTCTGATATTCTCTCCTAAGGACAGTCACTGCCACAGCTGATGCAGAACCAGACCAGACCTGTCTGCGAAAACTGGACCCCTGGACAAAGTTTATGACCATGTTTATATTGAATTAAAAAAATATATTGTCACACAACATTGGTTGTAATTATTTTGTGCAACTTTTACAGAGACGATAAATGTTATGTCTTGATATCCGTAATAATAACAACATTTTAAAGTAATTTTAAATTTTTTATTCAAACATAATATCAAAACAAAAGGACTAAGTATCTTCAGTTCCTCCTGGGAATAAATAGAAATATAAAACTATGTACATTGAAATAAATAACTTATAAGTACAGATACAATTAAACTATTTGTTTATTGCAACCTGTTGGGTATAAATCCTTTGAATTGTCCATGTGGATCTGGGAAGCGGCCTCTTATTTTCTACACTCAGCAACTAGGTATGACCACAGCACTTGCGCTCCACATCTGTTGGCACTTCTCTGCAGCTGTGGCAGACGCACCAGGTGGATTTATCTGACTTTTGAGTGCCCGATGGAGGAGGATCTGCTGATGCCAATGTTAGCCGGTCCAACATGAGGCTGGGGTCGCATGTCATGCAGAGCTGGAGCAGATGATGCAACATTTGTAGATGTAGTCTTTGAATTCTTGCCTGTAAAGTAATACATGATTATTAGTTGTATTTATTGAATACAGTTTTGTATTGTCCTCTAATAGGTAGGCTATTGTGTGTTCATGGTACATGGCATCTCAGTATACAACGTTGCTGGTAAGGTTTATGTCTCAGATACAGTCAGCTCATATGCAATACTTAGAGTTTTGCAAAAAAAACTCACCTTGTGAGCTCTGACAAGCCAAACAATGAATGATAAATAAAGTGTCACGTAGCCTACTACACAAAACATGTGGGTAAACTGTGATAGAAATAACATGTATTGCTGATTTATTTTTATTTGTATTACATTTCTAATACCAGTCCATCTATGCATATGTGCTAGCTTGACTGCTGTGAGTACTACCACTAACAGTAGGCCTTATCATCTTTGTTTTAAACATTTAGCATTGCAATATTAGGTGTGTTCTTACCGGTGAATGAAACATTGTAGTTTGTCGAGAAATGTAGCCTCCAGTTAGCTAGCCGCTCTCTGCTCGGTGAGGCGGCGCAGCGGCCAGGTTGCTAAGCAGCAGAGCTGCGCTCGTGCACGGCTGTGTACAGAGGGTTGGGGGGAGGAAGTCCTGGGGGGTGGGGGAGTGGTTAAACGGAACTCCGAGGAGAAGCTAATTTCAAATCATGCTAGCTCTCTCAGATCGTACAGAATAGCTTTAAATGATCGGTAAATAAAACAGATTTTAATCAGCAGTTAATCAGATAAGGTTATTATGGAGTAAATATTTATTTGGAACAAAGTATTTTGAATAAAATATGTATTTAAATAATTCATTCTTCGTATCTCAACATTAAGACTGAAGTTGTGGGACTTGTTTTGCACAATACAATGGGTTTATATTAATTTAATCACTTCATTTAGTTATGACTTTCATTGTTTAAGTCAATGTGGATGATTACACTTTATATGTTCATCAAAAATCACAATAAAAATGTAAATATCGTGATCAATTAAATTAGCATATTCTGGCTAAAATAGTCACCTTCATGAAATAAAGTAAATAATATTCAGAGGGTCTCTAAACAGTATTTGTCTGATATAGGACCTTGAACACATACAATTAGACACCAAAATGAGGTTTCTACAATAAATAGATCCAGAGATATTGAGGATTTTAGAAGAAAGCGGCTCATTGTGATGGCCATTTTGGAAAATGGCCGCCACGGAATGCTCAATTCGAATCCAGCTTGGCACTATAGCTAAAATCATTAGTATTTCCATATTCTAGCTACATGCAAAGTTTCATGCTTTTATTGCAAAATGCACGATTCTAGGTGAATGTGGTACTGACCTGCTGGGCTAATTATATTCAGGGGTGTAAAGTAGCGAATTACATTTACTCGCGTTCCTGTAATTGAGTAGTTTTTTCGTGTAGTTGTAATTTTTTAAGTGATTTTTAAAACCTATACTTTTGCTTTTACTTTGAGTATGTTTATTGTGAAGTATTGTACTTCGCTACATTTTATATCACCTGCGTTACTGAGTAAAAAAATAGATAGGCTGAAGGTGAGAAAAGAAAAGAAATATCGCGGGGGGCTTTTATTTTTACGGCACAATATCGGAAAGTAACACAGTGAATGATCGATGGGAGGCGAGAACACATTGAGCGACTAAATGATAACAGCAAATATTGCTTCCCTCTATCATTAAAACAAAATAATCCTAGTTAAACTATCATTGTACCGCACGTGAAGGCTTTTAAATGCAGCAAACCTTTCATCCAGCCGTGCGATCGGCCCCTCCCTCACCTGATAGTTTAGCTTTCAGCTTAATTAACAGTGCAGAGTAGGATGGAGACGGTGCGTGTTGCCGGGAGCTTTGAAAAACTTCCAGAAGACGACAGAAAATCAGCCTTTGGTCGAGAAGAAAGGTAAAACTACTGAAATAATGTGCAAGATATGATACGTGCGGACACGCGAGTCAGATGACATACGCGACCGTGAGAGAGGGAGAGAAAAAAGGCATATGTGACCCAGCTGCACCTCAAAACATCACGACCAATTAGTTTACTCACTTTAAGTTTAATCCTAGTGGTCTATGACCAAGCAATAAAGGAATAAAAACACAGGAAGTTTAAAGCTCCTTGACTCTTGCCACCACAACAGGCATCAATTAAGAACACTGTAGACTACAATGCAACTTGCTTATCCAGCCAGCTCCATGAGATATAAATAAAATATGCCCTCACATTCCTGCTAGCAAAAGACGTGCCCTATCAACAACATTTGCAACGGTTTATTTTGATTTTGACACTTATTTAATTTAATTATAAAAAATATGTTTTACTTAGGCTATTTGATTTTGACACTTATTTAATTTAATTATAAAAAATATGTTTTACTTAGGCTATTTGCATTTTCCTTGTTTTCAGTTCAATTAGGATAGGCTATGTTTAAAGTCATGGTTTCAAATGTTAAATAAGTGCATGTTGCAGTTCTTAAATGAATGAATGAATGTCTATAATAATTGTGATTCCACAATGTCAATCATGATTAAGATTTTTGTCGAAATCGAGCAGCCTAACCTTGCAATGTCCATGGTTTGGATCAGGGTTTCTCAACGGGGGCGTTCGTACAACCTAGGGGGGCGCTGGGACCAGGCTGGGACACGAGAGCTTTTTTTTTTTTTTTAATAAATATATTTTAAACTTTCTTAAAAATCTTATAAATCTTGAGGTGTATACGTGATTAAATGATTCGTATTCATAATGTATGATTCGTATTCATAATGTATGATTCGTATTCATAATTTATGATTCGTATTCATAATGTATGGTTTCGTATTCATAAGTATGAATCAAAAAGCTACGAGTACAAAGTCTTGTGAATACAACTCAAATTTCTACGAGTACAATTTTTTCTCTGTGAATACGCCTTTGAGGTTACGAATACGCTTCTGAGGTTACGAATACGCTTCTGAGGATACGAATACGCTTCTGAGGTTACGAATACGCTTCTGAGGATACGAATACGCTTCAAAAACTGCTGAAATGACGTCACTGAGGTCACAGTCAGGTGGCAGGGGAGACGAATAGATCCTCGATTCTTCCAACCGCGCATGCGCACATAGCCCCAGAGACAAGCATGGAGGGAAACAGCCAACCGGGTGGTGCTGCCAGCTCCTCATTAAATAATAAATATTTTTATAAAAAAAAAAAACCCCCACCCCCCCCACCCCCACAAACCCCCAAAAAAAAAAAAGGAAACCCAACGGAAGCCCACTCCGGAGAAACATCACAGGTAGTCTATATCAATTATTTATTCCATAAAATCGTACTATTTTAATCAATATGTGTTTACTTATTATAAGGAAAATACACAGCGTAGTTCCTCTTGGACTTCTCTGCGCTACTCTGATTAGAGCGGCATCCCTAGCAAGTAGGCCTAGCTATTATTGTTATTCTTTTAAATTGCAAGGAAATGAATGACGTATCCATTTGCTAAAAATATGAAAAATTGTAAATAAATAGTCCGTCCAATGGTTACTGTAAGTGGCTAAGAAGCCTCGACATTCCTACTTCACGAGAATACAGTGCCGAACTCCTGTAAACAGCCTTAACAACATCACACGTCACGCTCCGTTACCATGGTAACTGACTCTGTAGAGCCAGCCAGCTGATCCTCCTTTCTGGAACTACTCTGATCAGCTGAGTTCATTTTTGATAACAGTTATTTTGTGTCTATAGATTGTCTACATCCCCATTGCCTCAGCCAGCTGATCTTCAAAACAATCCAATAAAAGATGAGCTCTGGCGAAGACGCGCATATCCGCCTTTCGGCATTGAACCACACATTTCAGGTTAATTACAATCTGAAATGAGTAGCGCTTCTCCTCCAGCACTGACCATCTGTACGACACATACAATAATTGTTATATAGACACTCTACTACTACACTACAAAGTCAGTTACCATGGTAACAGACCGTAACTGTCGTAGATGGCCGTTTACAGGAGTTGGGCATATGAGTTATCGTGAAGTAGGAATGTCGACACCAGAAATAACTTCTGGTTCTCGCAACTCTGTCAGTGAGAATTTATGTCTTTGTTCTCGCAAAGTATGTAAAAAGCTTTACCAAACGAAGCGATGTACATGGCGATAGGTTCCTACAATAGACTTTAATTGCAATGCAAGTCTGCCACATAGTGGTCAAATTGCGTCTGGCATACAAACATGAAAATGACTACAGTTACATTATGGAATTGAAAGTGTTGTTAAACGGGTAGCATTTACTTTGATTAATCAAATGTTGTCGTTTACAGGGGCTGGTGGCTGCTCAATTACTGGAACGTCTGAAAACAAGGATTACTGATATGTTAAGTCAACCACACTTGAATTTAGACTATTTCCAGTACGTTGTCAATCAGGAAACATTTATTCTGACTGCTGCCTCCACTACTTTTAACATTCCAGCTGAAATTGTGGAGTGTGTTTTGTCCCTTCAAAGTAAGATCCATGCAGCTATTTCCCAAGAGAGTCCCTGTGCTTTTATTAGAGCAGGAGGACGAGGCCGACCAAAGTTCATTTTTTCTGAGGACCTTCTGTCCCAACTCATCGACTTTCCCTTACCAGTGTCTTGCATCGCAAATCTGTTGGGTGTCAGCCAAAGCACAATCTTTCGGCGTATGCGTGAACTTGGATTGTCCACAAGATCCACATACAGCAGATTATCAGATAATGAATTGGATGATGCTGTGCAGTCCATAAAAATCCGGATCCCGAATGCAGGATATAGAATGGTTCAAGGTTGTCTGCAAGCAGATGGACATAGAGTTCAACGTGATCGCATCAAGGAATCTATGCACAGAATTGATGCCCCAGGTATTCTGGAAAGGATGACGCAGCTGGGGTGCATAGTAAGGAGGTCATACTTTGTGCAGGGGCCTTTATCATTAGTCCATGTGGACACAAACCATAAACTCATACGGTAAGATTATTATATAGGCTACACATTTATTCATGGGGAATAAACTGCTCGTTGTCATTTCATATTTTGTTTTTAAGGTACAACCTCATCATATTTGGAGCAATAGATGGGTATTCCAGAAAGGTTTGTCACCTTTTATTACAGTGCTTTATTATCTCTGTACATGTTTGTGTATTCACTGTTAATAAATTGCATATTTATTCACACTGTTAACTTAAATTCATTTTACATGGCCTGGATGGCCACCACTGCTCAGTGGACTTCTGGTGCGGTCTCTTGAATATACTCCTTCAGATCACCAAAAGTGAAAAGGGGCTGCAGACTTCTTTGCTCCAAAATACACAGAATGTTTTTTGTTTGGGGCCAATCATCATATGGAGAAAAATATTAGGGGAGGAGAGGATAATGTGAAGAAAGGGAGTGAGAGCTGAAAAGTAGCATATGGATGATGAAGGGAGGTTGTACGAGACACAAAGGATGCACAGGAGGAGAGAAGCAGGGGATACATATTTTAAAACATTACAAAACTTTTTGTTCATTCTAATTAGTTTCCATGATAAGTAGAAACCCTGTACTCAGTCCCTGAGTACATATGGCAACCTCAAAATGTAGGCATGTAATGTGCAGATGTGTCAGAATGTCACAATTATTGACACAATTATCGATTATTAAGACACTTTTATTTTATGCTTACACATGGTGTTCTGGATTCCTGTTTATGCTTTTACAAATGCTGTTATGAATCCTGAATTTTCCCCTAGACATCAATTAAGTTTATTTATCTTATGCATTGTCGGCATCAGTAGTTTGACTCCACATGTTTAAACACTGTCTTTCTATACAGATTTTCTATCTGGAACCAGCAACAAATAACCGCTCAAACACTGCTCATTCATTTTTTCTGAAAGCAGTGGAAAGCTATGGCTGGCCTTCCAGGTACACAATGATATAAACATGGGCTGTTGTTTCCATGCCCTAATTACTAATTTGTGTGATGAACATGACAGTATATTTCCATCTATTTTCAAGGGTCAGGGGCGACCAAGGAGTTGAAAATGTTGCTATTGCTGAGGCCATGTTCACTGTCAAAGGCACTGGAAGAGGAAGCTTCATATCTGGGCGGAGTGTACATAATCAGAGGTTAAAATAATATTTCACCTAATTTAAAGAATATCACCAACATGGGGAATTACTGTTGGAAAGTCTTTTTAGGCGGACAATTTAAGTTATTACTTTTCAGTTGAAGAAGTCCTGTTTCTGATCTAGAATTGAGCGCCTGTGGAGAGATGTCTGGACCAGCGTGACACAACTATACTATGAAGTCCTTCATAGTCTCGAGGAAGATGGCCTGTTGGATTTGGCGATGCGGTTCATCTGTTTTGTGCCCAATATGTTTTCCTTCCACGACTGGCAGAGGCCCTTCACAACTTTACAGCAGGCTGGGACAACCATCCTTTACGGTCTGAGGGTGGACTCTCCCCGAATCAGCTCTGGGTTTTGGGTCACATGCAGAACACTTGTGACTCGAACGAAGATTTGCAGGTTTTTGTATTATGTTAAAAACATAATATGCTGCTTAGAAATGCAGTTTAAAGCTCCCATATTATACACTTTTCGGTTCTATTATACACCATATTATATGGTCTTAGTGGTCCCTAATACGTTTTTCTTTAATTGTTTGCTGAAAAAAACTTTCAGATAATTTATTGTACTATGCTGATGTTCAGCTAATCTCACAATGGCCTATTTTTTTAAAAAGAGCTGCAGCTCCCCTCGTACATATACAATCTTTGAGCTGCCCCCGCCCCCTGTCCGGAAGCGAAGCCAGATACGCCTCGCCCTCTGTCTGTCAGGGCCGTGGACCAATAAGAAATAGGGGTGTGGGCTGCACAGTGGAAGCTTCTGGCTTTCCAGTTTGTGAGGTCAGAAAAGGGGAAAATTCTGACTGGAGTATATTGGGGGGGAGGGGTGGGGGTTTCAGAAAGGGGGAGAGGGAGAACAGGAGAGATTGTTATTTTTTTAAATATTTTGGCAGTCTCTAGGCACACCGTGGACCCATGGATATGTTAGAACACATTTAAAAAGTGCATTTAGCATAATATGTGACCTTTAATACTAAATGATACTGAAACGTTTTTTTTTCTTCCCCAGAACATGGACCTATTTGGAACTGACTGGGAGATGTTTGATGGTGTGCACGAAGAACCATATGGTGTTCAAGTACAGGAAATTGAGTGCCCTCTGACTCCTTATGCTATGGAAACTATACAGTCCATGATAAATCCCTTGGCACCATCAGAATCATTTGGCAGAGACATTTACATAGCCATGGTTCAGTGTAAGTTTAGGTTGAACACAAAAAAAAGTCTGAGATGTAACAGATCTTGCAAATGTTGCTTTAACAGTAGCTTTGTCACAATGAAAACACAACAGTTGACTAAAACATGAACTTGTCACATAAACATGACAAAAGAATAAAACATAATTTGACAAGTCACATTAGACCCTGCCAAAAGTTTGCCCGTGACAAACGGCTAGTGTCAAAATCTCCTTGAATTCACTGTATGTTTTCAGATGAGTTGATGGGAATGTGACTGTGCGGCTGCAGGCGCTTACAGTTGGAAAGCAAACTCTGTGTGTGGTGTCACAGTTGTGAAGAAATTCCACATTGATAACAAAGTTTTTCTTCTCACTAGGCAGAACAGGCTTATGACGTTGTCCAGTCATCCACTGCATGATCAGTCCAACAGTCAGGCCTTCTGCAGTTCTGTCTTCGACTAAAGTGCTGGTGCCCTCTTGTTCTTAATGAAGAGATTAAACACAATGTTAGTCTGAATTGAAAAAAACGCATCGGTCCTTTTTGCATATAAGGACATTTGATAAATAAAGCAGAAACTACAGAGATTTTAACAACTGCATTTGTTGTGGCAACTGTTAAGACACCTCTAGTTGTTGTCAATGGAACTGTAACACACACACACACACACACACACACACACACACACACTTTCCAAAAACGTTTCAGGTTCACTAGTTTGAATTAATTAAACTTATGCACTACACTATATAAAATGTATTGCATTACAGCAGAAAATGTTAACCTTTTTATAACCCATTTTCAACTAAAACGTACCAGAATCCTCAATATCCTGAAGGAAGTCCTGTAGAAAGTTCATGATTTTCACTTCCATCTGGTGCTTGGCAGAACCAATCTCATTGAAGACCGGGCGGCTCCTTTCCAGGAGGAAGGCTGCATCCACCTTTAAGAACGAGGAAATACATTTCAGTCTTGCTTTCAACAGTGTACTTCTTTCAAAAGACATTAATGCTAAAGTTAAAGCAGTCTAAAACACAAGATTATACCTAATCGTCTTCTCCTGGTACAAAGAGTTTGAGGCAGAGGTCTTCATGTGTCTTCATCATCTTTGATAAGTCATAGAGCTGTAAGCCCTTTCTGAGCTGGTCAAGCATTGGGATGAGTCGCATGGTGGAGTGAAGTACAACAGTCCTAATGAACAAAATGTTTCATCAGGGTAATCTACTTGAGTGGTAAAATTGTTGCACATATAGAGAAAGACAAAACTACTTATATACAAAAGTGTATGTATATGCAGTATATGAATGTATATAACACACACACACACACACACACACACACACACACACACAAATGCTCGTCGAAAAATTAGAATGTCATGGAAACATTTTTTCCCCCACATTTTATCATGAATCTAGACAAAAACATTAGAATTTCCCATTTTTTTATTTAAAATCTTTTCTCACATGGTGTAATGTCATGTTGTAATATTTCCCAGATACTGTATTGTTTCATTCCATGAGCTACATAAATTCTTATACAATACATCCAAAATCAAAAATGTTACCAAAATACCTTATCATGCTCTCTCTTTTTTCCACCGACACGATTCCAGTGTAACCACAGGTAACTACTTCATCAATCAGGTCACTGATGTTTTCATTATCAGCGCTGGTTATCTGAAAACAGAAAAACCATCAAGTTTAATTAAGTTGCATTGTATCCTTGTTCTCTGCAAGCAACAAACCAAAGTAGTAGTGCAAACTATATCATAATTAGGTTAATGCAATTATCAACTTTGATAAAATTGTATTTACCCTCTCATTAAGCTGTGATAGTTCAATATCTGTAACATCACTGGCAGACACTTGTATGGTATCACAGTCACCAGAGCAGAGATATCTGAAGCACCACTCGCGCATTAATTTCGGACAAGGTCCGCCTTGTGCCAGACTGGTAGCCATGACTTCCCCTGCACTCCTACCCAAAAACAAATTAACACGGCAAATAAACGGCATGAATATATTTACAGTTGTATAAGATATTTGTTAATGTTTTTGTTAATGTCAATCAGATGTTAAATCAAGAAGATATAGTATATACAATAGATTTAAATGTAGGTATGATGGAAATTATCACTCTAATGAATTTATGAGTAGTTTGACTCCGACCACTGCAGGAATCTCACTACACACCGGAAGTAGTTCAAGTCCAAACTGTTCAGACAATAAGCAGGATTCTTCCCCTTCTTATCTGAACCTCCAACAAAGAGTCTGTTTTCGATTTCTGCCATCATTTCTGCAAACACAAGAAAAAGATATCTTCTGCTTCTCACTTTTTTTCTCCATTTAATTAGCATCTGAGACAAACATAACACCAGAGGCCACCCATTGACACCGTTTCAAGTGGGTCTGATTTGACTGATAGGGACAAACAGTGAGTGGTTGAATTCCTTTCCTTTTGTTTTGTATGTACTAGGGCTGTCAAATTAACGCGTTAATTTCGATTAATTAATCACAGAAAAATTAACGCGATTAAAAAAATTAACGCAGATTAATCGCACTTCTATAATGCCCTTTGACCCGGTGCAAAAGTGGTGCGTAGCTGCACCGAGCTGCACCTGAAGCAGACACAGCCCGCGCGGGTGAAAGGGAGAAAAGTAAAGAGAGAAGCAGGGGACCGAGGGCTCTATAGACGGTTTAATAAGCATGAAGGTAGGAAGACATCTTACTTTATTCTCCGCAGCCAGTGTCTGTGCATTATTGATTTAGTGGGTGCAACAATGTAGGCTAGGTTCAAAACACTATCTCTCAATCTTTCTCCCCGTGTCTCAATTTTGTTTGCTAGCTGTCTCGTCGTCCGCGTAAGCGTGTATGTGTGTGTGTGCGCGCGTGTGCGTGTGTGTCTCTCAATATTTTTGCCTATGAGTACGATGATGGTGAATGAATCGGCATAAGCATCTGTGGCAGTGCAGCGCTGTCTGTTGTGGAGACAGAAGTTACGAGAGACGGAGAGAGAGAGAGAGAGAGAGAGAGAGAGAGAGAGAGAGAGAGAGAGACTAGCAGGCTATACAGCTGTTAATAAACAGGTATAAAAGTGTCATAAAAGTATGCGATTAATTTAGATTAATTAATCACAGAGCCTGTAATTAATTAGATTAATTTTTTTAATCGCTTGACAGCCCTGGTATGTACACATTTGTTCTTATTGTGAAATTAAATATGGACAAACAGTTTTACCTGTGAGGAACTCTCGGCTAAGGGCACCAGTATCAATGCCTGCCTCGCCAAATAATGTGACGCTGCTACAGTACATTTCGTGCATATTTACTCCAGCAATATCACACGGGAGGAGTGCTGTTGTATTGAATATCAGCACGGCTTTTGACAAAAAGGATATCTCCGCGATTCGGACGGAGCTGTTGCCGAGCAACACAAACAAACACACTAGCTTGCTACATGTTACTGCGGTCCAACAAGCATACTTTCATGAACATTTATCTGTATATTTCCCTTTATTAAACCAGTGAAATGCTAGTCTGTTGTAGTATGTGTAATTCAGCTTGATCGACAGTTATTAGGAACGTATTGGCGCTGTCATTCATGTGTCATTACTGCCCCGTTGCTCTCTCTCTCTCTCTCTCTCTCCATCTGGTAGGCAGACGGTAAACAAGACTACAGTAGTCTTATGATAGCGTACATCCATGGTTATAGTATGCAGCTCGGCATATGGGTGATGGAAGATGATATGAGCACGATCATCTCGTTAATACTGTAGGCCTACTACAAATGTCTAAATGTGATCGGCATTAGCTGCCAGAAGCTAACTAACTAGCCTCTCGGTAACCGCGGCCAGCCACAGTGAACTGCCAAGCGCTCCACTGGTTGTCCTCACATCACAACACAAACTCTCTCCTGTTGTTATTATCTCACCCCCTACGTGTCTGGTCTTGGTCTTGTTAACATCTAAGGGTTTCATAATTGTCGAGCTGGGTCCGCATTCAGACTGGTCAACCGTGACCGTTTTTAAGTAGGCTATAACTAGCTAGCTACTTGCTAGGGATACCGCTCTGATCAGAGTAGCACAAAGAAGTCCAAGAGGAACTACGCTGTGTATTTTCCTTATAATAAGTAAACACATATTGATTAAAATAGTACGATTTTATGGAATAAATAATTGATATAGACTACCTGTGATGTTTCTCCGGAGCTGGCAGCACCACCCGGTTGGCTGTTTCCCTCCATGCTTGTCTCTGGGGCTATGTGCGCATGCGCGGTTGGAGGAATCGAGGATCTATTCGTCTCCCCTTTCACCTGACTGTGACCTCAGTGACATCATTTCAGCAGTTTTTGAAGCGTATTCGTATCCTCAGAAGCGTATTCGTATCCTCAGAAGCGTATTCGTAACCTCAGAAGCGTATTCGTAACCTCAAAGGCGTATTCACAGAGAAAAAATTGTACTCGTAGAAATTTGAGTTGTATTCACAAGACTTTGTACTTGTAGCTTTTTGATTCATACTTATGAATACGAAACCATACATTATGAATACGAATCATAAATTATGAATACGAATCATACATTATGAATACGAATCATTTAATCACGTATACACCTTTTTGACAGCTATAGTACACCATATAAGTCTGGCTTACCGTTCACTGTGGGTGAGTCTTTGGTAATTCCGGCAATAAAAGAAGCAATATCGACAGTCATGGAGCGGGATGCTGCGCCAGTCATCAAAGCCATCCCGCTCAGTAACGATACTGTTGCCCGGCGCATACGGGAGATGTCACTCGACACTGAGCAGTAGCTATGTGCCACCCTGCGTGCATGTCCCTTCAGCATCCAGTTAGATGAGACAACAACTGCCGACAACAATGCCCTCTTAATGGGCTATGTTCGGTACATGTCTGGGGGGGATCTCAAGGATTACAACCAATGCTGATAGTGTTTTTTCTTTTTATGCAACCAGCCACCTGACAGTGGGTTAAATCTGCCTATCATAGAACAGGCTCATATTGGGATTTTTTTTAAATAATTCTTATAAGAAACCAAAACAGCACAGAAAATATGTTTTATTGTTGATAGAGGATGTAGCCAAAACATTCTTAATTGTGTGTGTGTGTTTTTTTGTTTGTTGGGGGGCCGCTAGAGTATCTCGGTAAGGTTAGGGGGGCGTTTGCTCAAAAAAGGTTGAGAACCACTGGTTTAGTAGTCTGGCATGACCACTTCCGCCAGCGTCTATTCGCTTGCGGCGGCAAGCTACGCAGCCCCCTCCTTTTCCGGTTGCTGGCTTTACCCTATTGTGATCCCCCTCAAATTCGGAAACAATTCGCTCACAGTCAACCCGTGTGCTTATGTGCAGCGCTCTCTCACACACACACACACACACGGTGTGAGAAGTCACATTACTGTAGACAGAAATAAAGTGTGGCAATACTTAAAGCTACTACGAGTAAGTCGGCACGTTGGCGACACCTTTGAACAAAAGCGGTAGTATTATTACGACGCCAGCTGTCGTGAAGCTGTTTAGTGCAAGAGTCAAATAATCAGGAAGCAATATGGTGCGTGGCGTGTCCGTGTGTTGAAAGTGTGAGGGCACCGGACTCTTTTTGGCTCCGTGAGTCTATGGGTGACACAGCATCAACTAATGCCAGTAAGTGCTAAACACACCTGATTGCAATGAGTTGATGCATTGTCACCTCTCACGGAGCTGAACGAGTCCCCGTATCCTCACACAAAGCGAATGAACGAGAGATGGCAGTTAGTTAGTATGGATCACGATGAGGTAATGTGTTGTTGTAAATAATGACTATTTCAGATGAATAATGGTCATCTGATGATGCTGGTGAGGCAAAGTAAACTTTGTTTTAGTAGGCTACCGCTCATTCATTTAGGAGTAAACACTGCAGTCTAGTTTCGCTGCGTGAAATTGTGTATACGTTGCTTGGCAACGCCCTCCCGCCCGACTATCACTCTCCCTTTTAGCTTTTCTTCATTGCATTTTCTTTTCTTTCTTTGATGGTTCAGCCCCGTTATCAGTCATTATGACGACAAATAACTGTCTCAAACAAGGCTCCCGCTCCCCTTCCCTCACCTGGAGGGATAGGCTTCTCAATTCACGTTCCTGCGCCACACTGAAATCTGCGACCAATACGGATATGTGACCATAGAGCATGCACGCGTGAACCGAAAATCGGACTGGGTGTGCGACCAGACCAAATGCAGTAATAAAAACTATATAAAAACGTCTTTCTTTGCACTGATGGTTTCGTTTGCTGTTAAAGGTAATTTATGATTATGAGAGGAAACATGAGGCTGTTTAAAAGATGTTTAAATGTTACTCGTAGCCGCTTTAATAATATTGGCGGCGGTGGTCCGGGACACAGCCTAGCCTAGCTGTCCAACTTCATTGTACAACTACCCCCGGGCAGAAATAAACTCTGGAAAATGAAGCGTGGGGGTTTGAATTGAGCACCGGACCTTATAACCAGCTAGATTAAGATCCGCCGTTCCCTTTCTTTGGTGGGACAAAGCAGCGGTGTTTTAGCGACGGGGAAAGATTCCAACGGCTTCCACTATCACCTAGCAACTCTTACGGCTACTTGCTGCAGTTGGTGTAGCGCTCACAACGTCAAAACCCTGTTCTGCCTGTAAACAGACGGACTACGGCTCTGACTACAGCGATAGGAGGTGGTGACATAAGTTCTCGAATGCTAAAAATTCTACTCGACCGCCGTAGCCTTGCCTCTCAACCACCGATGATAATGTTACCAGAGATAACACTACGTGGCTAGTTAACTCCGGTTAAGTTATCCCGTGAGCTCCTCGGGGGCTAAAATGTATGGTGTCTTGACATGCTGGTTAGAAAGCAACACACTATGTATATTCCTTTTGTCTTTAATAGTTTTTGTGTGGCGTTTGCGGGTTTAGCCATTTCTCTGACAGTCTCTGGACGTGAAGACGTTCCATCAAAATAAGTCCCCCCCCGGCACTATTTTGCAGGACACCGCTGCTGCTTCCCGGGGTTAGCCCCGCCCTAGATGATTGTGATTGGTTTAAACAAATACAAACAGGCTAGCCCAGTTTCCCCCGGTTTCCCCACCCGAATAGACGGCTCTAAACAGAGTGCTTCCAGACCATACTACTTGCTGTAGTTTGGTCTGGCTTTGCGAGACTACTGGTTTAGATCAATTATACACTATTACATTATTAGAACTGCAGCTGCAGTCTGTTTAGGTCTGTAGACCAGTTACATTCCCCCATTAACAGACTATTTGCTCCATATTTGCTTTTCTTTTTTTTTTACTTGTATTTTTATTGCTTGTTAGACAAGATGTACGCTGTCACACATGTTACAATATTTCACAGTAGTTACATTTCTTTTTGCAACAATGTACAATGAAACAAGAGTTAACAATTTACATTTTTATATTTTTATAAACCCCATCCCACCCTAACAATCCCTGTGCCATAAAAATAATTAAAAATAAAATTGAGAAAAAAAAAAAAAAGGGGGGGGGGGGGGAGTTCTCCTAAGATGAAAGTGTTTGCGCTTTACGTTAAAGCTTGTATACTAATGAGAGGGGAGAGTGACAAGTTTGTCAAAATAAACCAGTAAAGGGTCCCAGACTTTGTTGAATTTTTCGGTTGATCCTCTAAGAAAGTATTAAACTTTTTCAATTTTTAAAAACATCATCATATCAGAAAGCCACACAGATGCCCTTGGTGATAATTGGGATTTCCATTCCAAGAGAATTCTCCTTCGAGCAATTAGAGTCGCAAAGGCAATAACATTTTTCTTGTTAGTGGCTGTCGCAGTGTCGTTATCTCTTACACTAAATATAGCCATTAAAGGGCTAGGTTGTAGATGTAGGCCAAAAGCAACATTCAAAATCCCAAATATTGATTTCCAAAACTCTTCCAACTTGGAGCACGACCAGAACATATGAGCTTGGTCTGCGTTGGTGGCTTTACAGCGATCACACGTCTCATCTAGTTCAGGGTATATTTTAGCAAGTCTGACCTTACTGTAGTGAGTACGGTGGAGAACTTTAAATTGAATAAGATTGAGACGTACACAAGAAGAGTTTCCATTTACACAGTTAAGAGCCCTAACCCATGTCTCATCTGAAATGACTGTTCCTAATTCTTCCTCCCATTTTGTTTTGATCTTTTCTGTTGATACACTACTAAACGACATAATTGAATTATATAAATTAGAGATTTGGCCCTTCAAAGTTAAGGGAATCTTTAGTATGACATCCAAGTTTGAACTTTCAGGTAATTGAGGGAAAGATGGGTTGTACGTTTGAATAAAGTGGCGTATCTGAAGATATCGGAAAAAACTGGATTTAGAAATAGAGTGTTTTTTGGCCAAATCTGTGAAAGTAGGAAAAATATTATCTATGAAAAAGTCGTTGCATGTAGTAAGACCCATAGTGTCCCATTGTGTGAATGTGACATCGAGTTTAGCAGCTGGAAAGAGGTGGTTATTACATATGGGACTTAGCATAGAAAGGCTAGACAATTTAAATGTTTGCCTGAATTGTATCCAAATTCTTAGGGTTGAGCGCACTACTGGGCTTGAGGAAAACTGTGATGGGGAGAGAGGAAGTTTTGTTGTTAAAAGTGCAGGAAGTGATGACAGATTACAGAGCTTTGCCTCCTCACTGCACCAACCCGTGTCTGGGGCCTGAAACCAGTACATTATTTTTTGCAGATTCGCTGCCCAATAATAAACCCTGAAATTCGGGAGAGCAAGCCCACCCTCTTTTCTTGGCCTTTCAAGCAATGTTTTACAAAGTCTTGAAGATTTACCTCCCCATATGAAACTTGAGAGTAGGGCATCAAGTGAACGGAAGAAGGATTTTGGCAGGAAAACTGGGATGCTTTGAAACAAATATAAAAATCTAGGCAACACATTCATCTTGACGCAGTTGATTTTTCCAGCTAAAGAAAGGTAAATAGCACTCCATCTCTGGAGGTCAGATTTTAGTTTCTCCATTATAGGTGTGAAGTTGGCTTTAAACAATTCAGAAAAAGAAGGGGTGATATTTATTCCTAAATACTTAAAACCAGAATGTGATATACAAAATGGCAAGTCTGTGTCTGGAATCTGCTTTGCCTTATCATTGATAGGGAAACACACTTTTTGAATAGTTAATTTTATAACCTGAAAAACCACCAAAGTCAACCAGAATCTTCAAAAGTTCAGATTTACAGGATAGCGGGTCCGTTAAAAATATTAAGAGATCATCAGCATACAAGGAAGCTTTATATTCCATCTCCATCCTTCTAATGCCATGTATGGATGGTGTAGTTCTAAGTTTAATTGACAGGGGCTCTATCGCTAAAATGAACAGTAATGGGCTAAGTGGGCAGCCTTGACGCGTGCCCCTAGATAAAGGAAAATAATGTGAACATAATTTATTAGTAACTACTGCAGCTTTAGGAGATGAATATAATAGACGAACCCAGGACATAAATTTCGGCCCAAACCCAAATTTGCCCAGTACAGCAAAAAGATACTCCCATTCTACTCTGTCGAATGCCTTCTCCGCGTCTAGGGAGACCACCACCTCTGGTCCTCCCCCAGACGCTGGAGAATGCACCACATTCGCGACTCTACGAATGTTAATGAATGAGTGGCGGCCTCTCACAAAACCGGTTTGATCATTTGAAATGATGTCTGATACTATGGTGTTTATTCGAGAGGCCAGAATTTTAGACAGTATCTTAACGTCCACGTTCAGTAAAGAAATAGGCCTATAAGAGCTGCAATCCACTGGGTCTTTACCAGGCTTCAGTAAAACTGTGATGAGAGCCTCTGTGAGGCTCTGTGGGAGAGATGTCTGTTCAAACGAGTACTTAAACATATTGAGAAGCAAGGGGATCAGTTTTAAGGAGAATTTTTTATAGAATTCGACTGGGAAGCCGTCCGGCCCAGGGGCCTTCCCGCTCTGCATGTCCTTAATTGAGTTATCTACTTCCTGTCTGTTTAGTGGTCTTTCCAGGTTGTCCCTTTGTTCCTGTGCAATTGTTGGAGTATTCAGGGTTTCTAAAAAATTAACCATAGAAGAAGTGTCCTGAGGAAATTCTGAGGTATATAACTCAGAATAAAATGTTTTAAAAGTATTATTAATTTCTTGGGGATCTATTGTTAATTCTTGAGGTGTTTTCCTAATTGTTGATATGAGTTGGGCAGACGACTTAGCCTTTAACTGGTGAGTAAGTAGGCGTCCTGCCTTCTCCCCATGTTCATAAAAGAATGCTCGTGATCTTAACAAGTTATGTTCAGTCTTCCCATTAGACAATAAATCATATTTTGCTTTCAGATTTAATTTTTCTTTGTATAGTTCAGGTGTTGGAGTTGTTGAGTATTGATGATCAATTTTAAGAATAGAATCAATGAGCTCCTCCTGTCTTTGTTTTCTTTTTTTATTACGTGAAGCTGAAAATGATATTATTTGTACGACTTTTAATGTTTCCCATAATATGGATGGTGATACGGAGTCATTCTGATTGGTTAAAATGAAATCATCTATTGCTTTAGACATGAACTGACAAAAATCTGCATCTGAAAGTAATGCCGTGTTAAGTCTCCAAGCTGGCCTTGGTGGGTAATTAAGTGTAAAGCCAATGTCAAGAATAACAGGTGCATGATCAGATTCTACAATAGCTGAGTAGTCTACAGATTTCACTGAGGGAAGAAGACGCTTATCAATGAAAAAATAGTCTATTCTTGAATAAGACTGATGAACATGTGAAAAACAAGAGAATTCTTTTTTGTTTGGATACAAAAATCTCCATGGGTCAATACAGCCAAGGTGCGTCATGAGACTTTAAAGAGCTCTGGGGCCGGTTTCCCGATAACGTCATCTCTTAGCGAGCTACGAAGACTCCTACGTTATGACTTACCAAAGTTGTTTACCTCTGTAGTCGTGGTTCCCGAACGGTCTCTTAGGAGAAACACTCCTTACGTCGTACGTACACTGCTGAAATCGATTGCTCAGAGTTCGATTTTCCATTTCCTGCTTATTTCATGCGAAGCTGCATGACAAGTCTTTGCGAATAAAAGATTACTAGAAATCCTTCTAAGCCGAAACATTTATCTAACACCTCTTGCTTTATAATCTAAGTATCTTAACAATAATCACGTTTCGTGGTGGGTCAGTAAGGAAACTGAAAGTAGATATAATATCGCCAATAGCCTATATCAATAAAAACAGACGGCCCAAACAGCGTCCAAATGAGCTAAAATCCTTATTACAATAAACAGTAACATGGCACACTTATTTTAAGGTAAGCTTTAATTGATTATTCATTAATTTTTTCACACGTTTACATGTTTTGAGACTCCGACGCACTCTGCTGTCAGCTGAGCCGGCTCTGCGGAGCTGTCAGCCGGCTCAGCTGACAGCTCCGCAGTGCGATGGTTCTAGTGTTAACCTTGGTCGAACGTACTACCATAGCCTATACTGATTTAAAAAAGGTAGCCTAGGCTATAGAAACATTTAGAAACAGCGGAGGAGATTAAGATTGTTTCCAGCAATTATTTTCTTCATGAATGACTTGTGGCAGTTCCATGCGCAACAGGGATGTCACTCGTGTCCGTTTTACGCATGGTGCTTACGGAAGGATATGTGGGGGTCTGTAGTAGCCTATCTCTGGCGATGCCACAGCGATCGCAGGGACTTCACTTGTCATTAAATTTATACATCTGACTGTATTTCATATCAAAGGGACACAGCGATGACTATTAAATATCAAACTGATAAAAACGATCTGACTGTAGGTTATAGTGTATCACGTAGGCCTTATAAAGTATTTTCATATTGAAGGACATCGCATTCAATCAGTTAATGCTGATTGTCAAGTCAGTTAGATGACTATGTACTTGTTCATATAGTTTGAACACTTTGTGAATCAGAGTGAATGGTATTCTGCTAAAATATATAGCTTACTTTAAATGTGATATGTACGCTGGGTGCATGCTGACAGTCCGACAGGCCCCCACTCCGACAGCCCCTCTTTCCTCCATCCCTCCACTCCGACGTACTTCCATTCCTCCAGCCCCCCACTACGACACACTTTCGTACCGCCATTCCGACAGAATAATTTTTCCTGTAGCCTATTTCCCCAACTATGTAGATAGCCGCCTCGTTTTTTTAAGCGACTGGAAAACCGTTTTGCTGAATAAGCGCCCAGCGCAAATAACGGCAGGCGATTGTTTAGGCCTACACTATTTTACAATGACGGTTTTCTGTGCCAATTTCCCGCCAAACATGAATATTTTCAACAAAATAATATACGAAATACTGTAGAGCAACGAAAATTAAATCACAAGGCGTGAAATGATGGTTCTAGGCCCAGGGAACCATCACTGAAATAACGTCGGTAGTAGGCTATGCATCCGTCTGTCTTGTCTTTGTCTTGAGACTGCTATCTATCTATCTATCTATCTATCTATCTATCTATCTATCTATCTAATTATTTGGTCAGAAAAACGCACGGAGACTATTTCATCCCGATGCTTGTGGGACAGTCAGTTTTTTGACAGACGCACTTCGGCATTAATATAAACCGTCTGGCTTCGCGCACGGCGACCCTGTCATCACACAGATATAGGCCTAATATATAGGCCTAGGTTATATATATATATAAATAAATAAATAGGCCTTAATAAATGATCATGTGACATACAGTATGCAACGAAAGTAAGTACACCCCTCACATTTCCGCAAATATTTTATGATATCTTTTCATTGGAAAAAAATGAAGAACTTACACTTTGATACAATGTAAAGTACTCAGTTTAGACTATAGACTACTTTACATTGTATCAAAGTGTAAGTTCTTAATTTTTTCCCAATGAAAAGATATCATAAAATATTTGCGGAAATGTGAAGGGTGTACTTACTTTAGTGACATACTGTAGCCTATGATCCCGTGGTCCTAGTTGGCACAGTTAGCCCGAGTCATCATTTGACGGAGACATCATGGCATACTTGCAGTTGGCTAATAGCCGGGGTGGGAAATGCTTAATTCTCAATGATTTCAGATATGTGCGTAATAAAACACGCAATGAAATAATGTATTGGCGTTGCGCTCGCTGGGTGCAACGTAGAGCAAAATCACTAGGCTATATATTGTTTTATTTTTTGAGCCCCTGGTTGTTTCTTAGAAAATCAAAGCGAGTCCTGTTTGGTTTTAATCAAATGCAAATAGGCTAGCCTATGAGTTGTATTTTAGGATATAAATATTTGAAGGGGGGGAAAAAAGCACAGTGTCCATTAGACCTACGTTTGCGTCTTTCATTAGTAGGCCTAGGATGAACTGAACAGCGAAACAGACGCATTTATGAAGCACCCAAAAGCTACACCTGCACCTTGAAATCAGCACTTTTAATTGAACAGCGACACAGAGGCAGAGGCGATATGACCGGCGACACAGAAGGAATCGCTTGTCGGAATGATGGGCCGTTTCTTATCGACAAAGGAAACTTAAAATGTCGGAGTCGCGACCCCTTTTTAATTAAATAAAGTGCCGCCTTTGCGACAAAGGAAAGTTAAAATGTCGGAGTCGCGACCCCTTTTTAATTAAATAAAGTGCCGCCTTTGCGACAACAAGAAGTCAATTGTCGGAGTGGCAGCATGTCGGAATGAACGTCCGCCCCCGTACGCTATATACAGTTGTCGTTTTTAACAGTTTGTCATTTAATACAGTCATCGCTGTGTCCGTTTGATATGAAATACAGTCAGATTTATTAGTTAAATGACACAAATGAGAGCTGAAACATCCCTACAGTAGAGCTAAGAAGGCTCTGCGGGCGCTCCAGACCAACCTTACCAACGTATGACGTACGAAAGAGATTCGTAGCAAAGAACGTTTCGGGAAACAGGCGAAATGTTAAGTAGGAACTCAACGTAGGGGTTACGAATGACGTAGCGTTAAGAAGGCTCTACGAAGGCTTTGGGAAACCGGCCCCTGGACATTTTTGATGGAGGTGCAGATTTTGGACTTGACCGGTCTATGGCTGTGTCCATCACACAGTTCATATCACCGCCAAATATTAGGTGATGAGTATTTAAATCTGGTAATAAGGTGATTATCTTCCTGAAAAAATCTGCATCATCCCAGTTGGGGGCGTAAATACTAACCAAAACCACCGGGGTGTGATAGAGACGACCTGATACTATAACATAACGTCCCTGGGGATCTGAAATTATTTTTGAAGCAGTGAAGAGTACTTTTTTATGGATTATAATTGCAGCACCTCTGGCCCTGTTACTAAAGGTTGAATGGTACACCTGACCTATCCAGGCCTTTCTAAGCAAAACTTGATCTTGTACTCGTAGGTGCGTTTCCTGCAGAAATGCAATTTCAGTGTGCAACCGTTTTAAATGTGAAAAAATTTGCGCCCTTTTCACTGGGCCATTCATGCCTCTGACATTCCAGCTAACAAAACGTACTGCAGACCCTCCAACTAAAGTTGTGCTTGCTCTATTCATAGCTTAATAAACAAGCGGGTTGGGTAACGATACGGCTGAAATGGATGGTGCTGTAAAGCCAGATCGGGAGAATATAAAATGGAGAACGGGAGAGGAAAAAAAAAAAAAAAAAAAAAACCCTAACCCTGGAACATGTGTGAACTCTAGGTTCGTTCTCTGAACATTAACGAACCGCAGCTATCTTACTGTGACTAAACTTCCAATAGCCCATACGTTATTTGCCCTACACAATGCTCCCCACTCTCACTTTAACAAGTATACACACTCAGGGCATTGACTCTGAACAGAGATGAATAACATTGTAGTTCCCGGCAGTCAACATAAACAACCGCCATTATTATAACAAGTAGGCAGGCTAACTTTAGTTCACCTCCCATATCACACTTAAGTATGCATTATTCGAACTACTGCATAGACAGGATAGATGGCTAAATGATAAATAAATGCATTATGCATCTGAACCATAGGATCTGAACAAATAGGCAAATAGTTTTGCTTGGGCTACGCCCCTCTCAGGCTGTAACGTAACGTTAACCAGTTGTCAACAAACATTCTGCTATCGATTATGAAAGTGATACAGACTGATATTTGCTTCACTTAAAATGTAACGGCTCAAATTAACCAACCTTCAGACATATTGATCACTTCAGCTCGATGAAGTTCTGTCGGTCTCAGATTAGTCCATATGAGTCAGAATCAGTCAATTGGTCCGGCAACCCGACGGTCATAGAACACCTTAGCAGCTTCTGGTGAGTGGAAAAAGAGAGTCTCATCCTCAAACTGAACTCGGAGACGTGCAGGATGTAGCAGACTGAATCTTATCTTCTTCTCATAGAGGAGCTGCTTGACGTTTTTAAATGCAGCGCGTTTCTTCGCCAGGCCAGCAGACATGTCCGGGTAGATCCTCAGTTTGGAGCCGTTAAACTCCACGTCGTGCGTCCGGGCCCACTGCAATGCCTTTTCTTTCACCTGGAAACGATGGAAACACACCACAAAGGGACGGGGCGGCTGTCCTTCTCGGGGTCTTTGGCCGGGAGAACGATGAGCCCGCTCCAACTCCGGTGGGTTTTCAAAAACATCTTCGCCCATTGCTTCCATTAGCAGGTCGGATACAAACTTGACTGTGTGCTGGCCCTTCTCGCTGTCCTCCGGGACGTTCAGGATTCTCAGGTTTGCTCTGCGAGAGCGGTTCTCCAGGTCATCCACGCGTTCGAGCAGTGTGGCATTTTGCTCCTCTAGTTGTTTTATTTTCCCGTCCGCTGTGAAAATCGCACTGAAGTTATCCCCAGCCAGAACTTCGGTTGCGCTTAGCCGTGCTTGAAAGCTAGTAACAGTCTCTGTCAGTGCATTCACGGAGGACTGAAGCGGGGCAATTGACTCTTGAATTAAAGCAGAGATATCCTCCTTGAGCGAAGACCGTTGTTTCGACAACTCGGCTACAAGCTGGCTCACGGAAACAGCCTCCACGTTTGCAGTCGTTCCACCACTGTGTGGGCTAGCACTAGCCATAGTAGCAACCTTGCTAGCTATACTAGTTCGGGTTGTTGGCGGAGTCCACGGCGGCGCACTGGTCGGCTTATTCTTACTCATATCGCCAAAGTTGGTGGCCTTTTGTCTGTCTTAGACTGATTTAAGCAGTTAGATGCCCTGAGCGGCGTTTTTAAAGGTTAATATTGATAAGTTGGGTGGGGAGCTCTGCCTTCGCACGTCCTACCCCTGCATGGCCAAACCGGAAGCCCATATTTGCTTTTCTAAGGAATAATGACACGGTATACATCCATACATGTGTGGTGACATGATTTGTTTAATTTGTGCACTTTAATTTGTAAAAGTGTTGCATTAATTAAACAAAACTAGTTTGTCTATATATATAATGCCCTACACTGAAGAGACCCCTGCCCCCTCCCGCTGTTAAAAAGTAACTAGTAACTTGTACTTTAAGTACATTTTAAATCAGCTACTTTTCAACTTTTACGTCATTAGATTTTTAGACCAGTACTTTTACTTCAGTAAAATTTCATCCAAGTAATCATACTTATACTTGAGTAGAATATTTTTGTACTCTTTCCACCTCTGATTATATTCTTGTGATCTCTCTCACACACACACACACACACACACACACACACACACACACACACACACACACACACACACACACACACACACACACACACACACACACACACACACACACACACACACACACACACACACAGCAAAGTAGGGCTAGCCTAATTAATGTCAAAGTTTCAACCTAGTGTTGTACTGTTTTTACACTGCCTTATATCAGGAACATTTGGAACGTGGGGACATTTTAGAGTGTGCAGCAGTGGCAAATTGTAACCACTGGACTGAAGCCATCTCTGAAGCCACATTAATCTCTCGGCCAAAGCAAAGACACACACATTACATAATGCTATGGTAGACCGATCAGTATAAAACTGCAGTCATGGCAACAAAGACATGATTCTACTGCTGTATAGGCTGATTCATCATGATTAGTAACCAACAATGATCAATGACAGTATTACTCTCTTTCTTGTCTCACTAACTTGCGAACTGACTGTAAACATTGAGAAGTTATTAAGTGTTGCCACGATGTGGATATTTTCCCACCGGTACTCCCGATTCACACCAACCAAAGAGCATTAAAGGTGCTGTAAGCGGAATGGTTCTTTTAGCTAGCTTCCTGTCAGTTACTGCAGTTAGCAGCCCCCTCAATCGCCCCTACGTCACCACATTAATGCAAGCAGCAAGTTATCTAGCATCATCTCAGATCCATAAGTGTGATAAAACATGATAAAAACCATCAAAACAGACATTGTGAAGGATTTTTACCTGCTCCGCCATTGTAGGCGCATACACATCTGTTGCTCTGGCGTGCACAGTCAGTGAGACCATGGAGTGTATAGTATATATGAGTGAGACGAGTGTCGGTTTGTAGCGTTCTCTCTTCTGATTGGATAAAAATTTCGGGATACTACAATAAGTTTATTTGCCGATTACATGCAAAGCAGCGGACTGAGAGATGGGCTTTATGAACCACGCACATTATGTAAGTGATCACTGTATGAATAAAGAGCGATTTTACACTTATATTAACATAAATAAACCGCTTACTTCACCTTTAAGCTACTCCACATTTGAAGAAAAAGACACGTCAGCTCTACAGAGCGCATCATGAGAACCAAACTGCGACTCCATGCATGAGATTTTGGTTGGTCTGATAACTGTTTGCCCGTGGGATATAAAGGAATGCATGCGGTTGCATGCTAAAAGAAACTCTGCTGTGCCTACCTAGGGGCAGGGATTGCATCAACAAAAAGTATAGGCCAATTTAGCGAAGCAAGTTGTGCATGTCATGATCCCGCTTGGGCCCCTTGGCCTTGTGTGTGTTTTCCCTTTCACCCTTGTCTGTGTGCTGGTCTAATTGCAGGGTTGGAGTCAGGTGTGCTGGAGTCAATTACCAACATTCACAGCTGCCTTCAATCATCATCAACTGCTCTACATTTACCTGGTCCTACCTTCCAGACACTGCCAGATTGTAGCTTCTGTTTTCATACATTCTCCTGGCCTGACTCCAGCCACCAGCTCCAGCCCTAGCTCTCCAGCACTACTCCTCGGACCCCTCCTGCCTGTCCGCTCTAGCCTGCTTCCACTCAGCCCCCTGGACTTGCCCCGTTGCTCTCTCCCTGGACCCCCATGCCAGCCAGTTCCCCTCCCCGGATCACGGTCCTAACACCCTGCTGGTTTCTCCTGAAATAAATCATCTTTTACTTATACTGTCTCCGCGCCTGTGTCCTCCAGACCCAACCGTTACAGTGCATGCACTAGCTTTGCTCTTTTTCTCTCCCTTTCATTTTCCCATTGGCCAGTACTTGTATTGTAGCTCTCTTATCAAACCAATCAGGTGACTGTGAAGGAAACAGAAAATAAAGAACTTAATTTCTCCTAATTAAGCAGTTTGAGGCTGCAATCTTTATATGTTGCTGCTTGTTGCGGTTCTGTTCTGTGTTAGAATTAGGAGTTAGTAGTGTGTTAGCTTAGTCTTAAGGGGAGAAGTGTTACGGCTGCTGCCTTGGGTAGGCTGTGACGTGTGTTGTATCATGTGTCCTTGCAGGCTCCGCCCCAAAGCTGTGCCATCAGGTACCTGCAATTGGACGGCACTTGTCCCGTGCACCAATGAGGAGCAGGCAATCAAGCGGCTCCAACTTTAAAACCCTTCCCAGCCTGACACTCGATGCCTGTTTGGGTGCAGTTCACCTCGGCCCTTTGTTTTGTGTGGTTGCTCATCATAAGAAGTGTCGCCTATTATAAATTGTAAATTGTAAAGTCTTGACAGACTCGGTTCGAAAGTGCTAGGCCTTAAGGTGCGAACACACTGCACTCCGCCTTTACATACAAAGTCAATGTATTTCGCGCGGCGACAATGGGCGGCCGGCGGCGCGGGAGTTGAGAATATTGAACTTTTTGACGCCAGCCGCGCCGCGATAGCTAATCAGCGTTGAGCTCCTCCCGACGTCACTCGCTTTGTGACGACGGACAGAGGAAATTAAGATGGATGAAAACATAATAGTCACAGTTCGCTCCCATAAGTTCTGTGAATAGCCTATGTGTCTGTTCCCTGCTGTGTACAGCTATCAGTTTTGCTTTATGAACCAAGTTAGCACCGGTTAGCTGGGTAAAGCACTATCAGCACAGCAGACTGGTCCCCTCAGCACCGGTTTACACCAGCACCAGCATATCCCCAGAGTAGAGAAGGCTACGCTGGTCGGGCGGCGGACACAATATGACCCAATATGATCACGTGGCGCGGAACCTGCGATTCGCGCCGCGGAGTGCAGTGTGTTCGCACCTTTAGAGTACTGATTTCATCTTCACTTGCACTTAGATCAGGGGTGTCAAACTCATTTTCACAAAGGGCCACTCTACGACATGATAATCGCACTAAGGCCAGACATGTCGTTTACTGACATGCCTTCTTTTTTAATCCAAAAATAGAACAACATATCTAGGTATAACCTGCGTACATACAGGGGTATAGGCTAGGTTTTATTTTGAAATTTGGGGGACAAATTATAGGTGGGGGGTATGGGGGTGCTCCCCCAAAAATGTTTGAGCGTCAAACACTTGATTTCCTGCATTCTGGCGGATTTTGATCCACCATTCGGTGCCTTTTCTGCATCCATTTATGGTGGAAATGTCTTTATTTTTACTAACAAACTAATTAATGTTAGCCAGCCACTAAATAGCCCACTATCAGTAATTTAAGGCAAAAGTTAGAAACCAGATAATGTTAGCATTCATCCTTAGACACTAAACACTATTTGGCCCATTTAGAGCCTTCAGAAAACTGACATTTTCTTAGATGCAAGTTCATCAATTCATGGCTTAAAATCCTTAGCTGTGGAACTTTCAGCAGACATTCCTAGTGGTAAGCAACGCGACTGTCCTAACGGTTGGGAGCGCGTGCGACGTGCAGATATGACACAGGCTCTGCAAGAAGAAGATTGGCGGGCCGAATTTAATGGAATTGCCTAATTGATTGGTGGGACGGATCAACAATTGAAACGGGCCGGATTTGGCCCTCGGGCCTTGAGTATGACACATGTGGAGTAAGGGGACAGGGAGAGGTTAGAATAGGAGTGTTAGGGGTCTGAGAACATTGAGCCCTGGGAACATTGTTAAACTCCCGTTCAAATGTAATGCATTGGAAAAAGGCTAATGACACTTACCTGTATCACTCAGAAATGTTTGATTTGTGTAAATTCAAATGAAAAGGAAGCAACACCTCAGGTATAAGGGTTGCAAAGCTATTTTAATTGAATTGCATTCTAGAAAATAATCCTAAACTAGATTAAGTAATCTGCGGATAAAAAGTACCCGAAACTGTGCAGTGTGAGTTACATCCTCATTATAATGAATAATAATGTGGTCAGTGTCTTGACAGAGCAAAATAATACAACACCTTGGAATAGGGCAATAAAAATTAAGAACAACCTGCGGGAATGACATTAGTGGGGATCCATGGTCACTCTAAGTGGGAGATACCAGGATGATAGGTAGTTAAAGACGAATCTCATTTTATGTGTAATTCCTGAACGAATGAATGCCAGGGAGTTACACATCATCAGACAAAAAGAATAAGTAATCTGCTGGAAGTTGTTTAATAGACAGAGCGAGAAAAATAAATGGAGACTAACATGAGGGTTAGAGGTGGGGCATCCACATTTCATGTGTTGGACGAAAGAGAAAGGGACGTGTAAATTGAAACACCAGCTTGTGTATAAGACTTGGCAGAAAGCAGAAAAAGCAATTTCTTTGTTACGCCATCTGTAAATTAAAATAAGGACTTTAGACTTGTACAAAGTGACCCTCTTGTTGCTTTGGGAAAAGGTTGGACCAAACACAATCAGAAGAGACATGAACACTGGTGGGACTGCTGTCTGGTACTGAGCGATGGATGACTTTCTTTTATTACTTGTATCCCCTTTGGTGGTGTTAGGAGATAGATTGAAATTTGAATGACACAAATTTAGAAATGGTGTATTTTTCTGATAAATCATTGGTAAAGCAGTACTTGGTCTGAGTATAACACCATTTTGAAGAGTGGGTTCTATGTGTCCATAAATGACGATGGTTTTACATTCCTACACTAAATAACACTAGTGCAGTGCCCGTAGGAAGCAGGTAAACAAAGAAAGATATTAGACAGTACATTTGGCTGCTATCATTGATGGCTAATTTTATACTGTTGAAGGTTATCAGTAAGTTACTTTGTAGAAGTTGGCTATAGAGTAGGGCAACATTCCTTAGTGTATTGTGTGAAGATAACCACAAACTAATTCCATGTGTTTTGTTAAAGGTGCAGTGTGTAATATGACATCATCAAGAAAGTTCTTCAAAGTTCTAGAATGCAACACTCCCTGGGTAACCCCAACCCTTTAGAACAGCGGTTCCCAACCTTTTTTAGCCGCGCACCCCCTTCTATGCCCCAACCAGGTTGACGCACCCCCACACATAAAAAAAAAATGCAACAAGCTTTTTTATAGCCATATTAAAAGGTGGCATGTTTAATCATGCTCAAATGACCAGAACACACATGATAAAATAATCACGATCACAACAAGGGGCAGAAAGCAGATAAAATGGGGAAAATATTATAGCCTAATATTTTGAGTCACGTTGAGCAACAATTGCAGCAAGTTTAAATGACCGTGGAGCAAACAACCCCGTCATCATAACACAGGTTATGGAAATAAAATTAGAACGCCAGTAATTTTAAATAAATTGCGAGAATGAATGTAGAGGCCACAAACTAGGTGCGCATATGCGTAGAAGAAGATAACTTTGCTTCATTTTGAATAGCCTCCATTTATTTATTAATTAAAATTCAAGTTTTTGATTCTAAATTTTACAAAGGAAATGTTTATTTACACGTCTTTATTGTGTGGAGAAAAAACACTGTACCCGTATTGGTCCGAGTATAAGACAACCCCGATTATAAGACGAACCCCCCGTTTTTCAAAACTCAACTGAATACATTTTATTTATTTAAATAATGTACGAAAATAAAAACACATTGAAAAAACACTTTTCTTCATTGCAAATAAACAGTAGGATAGTGCAAATAGACCGAACTCTGATGTGTTCACTACAGACTATTCTTCACACGCAAATTCCTCTGCCCCGCTGTGATCGCTCTCGCTGTCATCTCTCCTATACTCTGGTTCGGTGCATAGCGGGTCATCCTCGCTGCTGTCCTCGGCATCTGAGACGCAGCATTTATTTAATGCTCATAGTTAATCACATAGCCTAGTGCTGAAACGAAAGCTATCAACGCCGTGGTTTAAGGCTGAAATGATAACCGGGGCACTTAACGTTGTCGAGGGGAAGCCCTCCGAGATCTCCGTTGGTTTCAGTTTACAGCTCACAAAGTGACAATCACCACCATCACATGGACAGCGTTTAAATAAAGCGTCTCATTCTTAAAATCATTAGGGCTTTGATGCAAATGAGGAAATTTGAACATTACAGCAGCAGTGCTGGTGCGTAAAAGGACAGCGCAGTTGGCATCTCTCCTCAGCACAACTGCAGCAGCTAAAAAGCCACAGTCGATCGCTCTGCCGATTCCTGCCTCTGACACATTGACTGGCAACATAATGATTTGAGGCTTTGAATCGGCTTTGTCGATGTCCCGTGCCTCTTTTTTCTCTCCACACAAAGCGTTCTCTCTCCAAGCGCACAAACGCCCTGGCCGCTTCCGAGAGCACAGCCAGTGTTCCACCCGATTAAAAAAAGAAAATAAACACAACTTGGAAAACAAGACCCGACTTTTTACGACCTATTTCCGCGAAAATAAAACCCTCTTATACTTGAACCCAGAGTTTCCGTTGTCCGGTAATTACCGGTCATTGACCGGAAAAAAATGAAGGGGACCGAAAATTCTAATTGTTTCCGGTCAGATTGTCTGGTTGAAATAATTCCCTCTTCACACTTTGAATTGTTTTAAAACATGCTACAGTGATTTTCAACTATTTAATACTGAATAGATGAAAAACCATGTTTCATTCATTTAAAACAATAACTGTGTGTAGACTGTAGCGAATGCGTAAAAGGAAAAGGAAAAAAAAAACTGCATGACGCGCTCTCGTTTTGATTGAATGGACTGTTTACAAACTACAAAAACGGCGACATCAAGCGGGGAAATCAAAGCCTAAGCCACAGAAAAACAAGGACATATTATATATAAGAATGACTTCTTAATACCAAGAAGCGGCCAGTCTCACGTAAGTTGCAATGAGGAAGACTGACTCCGGAGAGACAGCTGATGCCCGTGGCTCAGCCGAAACGGAGGGAGAGAGAGAGAGAGAGAGCGAGCGAGAGAGAGGCTGTTAAACTCATTAGTGCATTTTTTAAATACTTTTTTCAAAGAGTATTTGATATGAGAAAAGACCTAAACTTTATTTAAAGTAGGCTATAATAGTAGCCTAGGTAAGTCGCTGCAGGCAGCGTAAATAATTGTGTCCGCACTTTATAATATGACAAGCCAGTTTGTTTTATATGAACGACTCATTATTTTGCGTGTAGACGTGTCAGAGGCATATATCGACAAATCAGTCGATTCATTGACTTTTTGCAGCGGCAGGGCAAACAAATTGCGATCGGAGGTTTCCTTTAAGCACCACAGACAGCGGCCACCGTAATGTTCAGAATTTGCACCAAAGCTCTAATGATAGTAATAAAGAGAAGCTTTATTTAAACGCTGTCCATGTGACGGTGGTGACTGGTTGTATATCGGTTTGCTGTTGACATCTCACGGAGGGAAGCGGCTGTTTCACTTTACTTTTTCTCCGGTTGCGCAGTCAGTTTGGCGACATGGTACTGTGTTTTTCGGGCTCGATAAATGTAATCAGATAGCGGAAGCCTTCCCCCCTGGCAGCCTTTACTGGCGGAATATCCCCGATTATGATTTTAGTCGTCAAACCACAGAGTCTGTCTGCGCATCGGCTCACTCTCTCACACTGGCGAGGTGTCACGGTGAAACGCTGCTTTCCTCGGACGAAGGCTTTTTTTTTTATAAACATCCCAGTCGTAAATGGGTGTTATAACTTTATGCTGCATAATTTGCATTTTTCCCCTTTTTTTTTTTAAAATAAAATCAAAAATATATGCTAAATATTTTTATAAATTCATTTAGCAACCGCAGCGCAGCTGCCCCCCCCCCCCCCCACCACCACCCCCCCACCCCCCACACCCCCCCGCCGCTCGCCTTCCCTTCCCTCTTACAATAAATATATTAATATAATAATTTTATTTTTCTACTTTCGGTCAGGCGGAGGGGGGAGGGGGGTGGTTGTAAATATTTTTTAAGTGTAAAAGGGGAAATTTATTTTTTTTTTTTTTTTTGTTTAAAAAAAAAAATATTTGCCACATCAAAATTTTTTTTTTTTTTTTAATTGAATTGTTTTGTCCTCCCCGTTGAAAGGAGGCCCCCAACTTATATATAAGGTTAGAAAAATACAATATTTGATGATATAAATATAAATATATAATAGATGCGTATCTATAGATCAACTTGAATTGTATTTTTTTCATATATGAGCTATTAAAAAAACTGGGCACAAACCCCCCCACAATTTTCTGGGCGGGAACCCCCCTTGAACAAAAATAGGGGTGTTGTAAAGAACACCCCCCCAAAAAATTTCAATTTCCAACCCCCCCAACAACAACCCCCCCCCCCCCCCGGGGGGGCCCCCCACACTTTGGGAATCCCTGCTTTAGAATAATAACAGAAGCTACAGTGGCCTTCAAGGACAAGAACAATAGGCCTATGTCACGCAACATAGAACGTTGCTAAGTAGGGTTACGGCACTTCCGGTCAGCGATTTACGTCTATGAGCAATGGCGGAGGCGGACAGATACCGTTGGAGCAAATCACTCGGCGACCTACCTAAAGTCACCAACGAAGACGTATTAAGGATTGTGAACACTCATTCACGTGTTGAAACGTCCAAACTGCGGAAAGGGTATAAGTTCTTCTGGGAGAAATACATTTTCAATTACAGAGGTAAGTGTTTGATTTCTGTTGACACTGACCGTTTGATTTCTGTTGACACTGCCGCTAGCTAGCATGACTATGTCCGATAGCACTAAGTGTATACATGTCAGATAAAAAAAAACGTATCCCTTTTAATTAATCGCAGAATATTATTTATAATCACTTGTAGGAATACAGATTTTGTTGAGTGGCTCCGGAACTTTGCCTGACGAACCCCAAGTGTTTTAAGTATAGCTAGGGCACTGCCAACTGTAAATGTTAATGCCACTAGCATGTCAGATTAGCTCCAGGCTACTGTCAAAACATAGTCGCTTTGTGGTTTTCATAGGCTACCAATGCCGATATATTTTGCTTTATGTTGTGATAATCCTTCCCTCTCTTACTGCAGTGTCAGATTTAGTTAATGGTGAAGTAGCAGTTAGGGCGAACTGCTACTGTTCTCAGAAGAAAAACGAAGAGCCTCACACCCTGCAGGTTACGATACTAGTCCAAAATTCTCTCTCTCTCTCTGCTGTTGCAGATTGTAATGTTTTGTTTCATGTCTGCTGTTGCAGTTTCTTTTCTCATATTGTGTTCCTTAATCCACTGATGTTAATGTGGTAAACTGTGTTGCCTCACTATTTACCTTTGTAAAGCAAGTAGTTTTAATGTAGATGTGTTTTCATCTGTAGCTGAAGTGTTCCCTGAAATATGTCCTCCATGTCTAGATTGTGCTGCGTGCTGCTACACCTGTGCAGTTAAATGGATGCTCCTGTTCATGTGCTGCTGGAGAGGCATTATGCAACCATGTGGTTGCACTACTATTCCAGACGCATCACTTCAGCTTCACAGGGGAAAAAAGCGTACCAACAGCTCTGTCGTGCACTAGCGTTCTTCAGTCATGGCACCGACCGAGGACACAGGTTTGTTTGTATCCCTCAGGCCAAGCCAAACATTCTGTATAGTCTGCTCAATAATAGTATTTGAAGTTCAAGTATAAAGACAGATGTGACTAACACTGACTTAAGTATATAGATGTATAATAAGTACAATATGACTTATGTCAGGGGTCAGCAACCTTTTTGAAATGTTCTTGTTAATGTGTGCCATAATCAACAATGAGTTAAATATGAAGTTTAATTATGACAGAGCTTGCACTTGGGATGCGCGATAAACCTTAAAATGTATATCACAGTATGTTTAAGGTTTTGGATGTTGACTATTATATTACATTAGGCCTATTATGTTTTTGTGTAGCCTTAATATTGAAGCGTCCTTGGGTTTCTTGAAAGAAAAAAAACAAGATTTTAGTATTATTATTGGGAGGAGTAGCCTGGCCTATCTATTTAAATTGTATGTAAATAAATACATTTAATAAGTTGATAATAGGTCTATACTAACTTATGGTATATTTTCCAACAAAGACATGGGAGAGTTTCATGCAATCTTAACACTAAAAATGTTAAGAAATTAACAGGCTAACCAACAAACTTCAGCTGCTATTTTTGCCGACCCCTGGTGTGCTGCTGCATTCTGACATTCTCTGAAAACGTTTGGCATTTTTATCTTTTTGTTCCAGGGGATTCGCCCGGAACCCACTGACCAACTTGTGGTAAGGAAGCCTAAGGCACGTGGACGCAGTAGTGTCAAATCAACGCTGTATCGAGCCTACGCAGGTACTTGAGTGTATAATTTTTTTCATTAGGACAAAAATATGGTCTACTCATTTGAAAAAGGAGTTGCACACAGGTGCTTTTGTTACATCACCAAAGTGTATTGAAATCGCTAAAAGAGATGTGGTACAGACATAATATTAACATACATAATCATTTAAAAAATGTCGGGCTTGGCCCTTTGTCAGTGTATATGATTTGAACTCAACACTGACGAAGGGCCAAGCCCGAAATGTTTTTAAATTATTATGTCTGTATTACCACATATCTTTTTTGGCTATTTCAATTCACTTTGGTGATATAACAAAGTACCTGTGTGTGCCTTCTCTTTTGAACTTATAGACTGTCTTGATTGATGCCATTCCAGCCATAATGTTTGATATTTTACACTGAAATGTGTAAAATATCAAACATTACTGTTACTTGTGTTCGTAGGACCCCTTCCTGACCCTGCAGTGATGTCTGTTGGAGATGACTTGAGAGACCTTCAACCTCAACTGGGAATTTGCAAAATAGTATGTGACCTGGCCGACCTAAATTTAGTGGAATCCAAGTTTGGACCAGTCCCTCACGGTTCTGTTCTTTCGTATCAGTGCCCCCCAGAAATATCCCGAGAAAGCATTAGGCACCCAGAAGCCCCCTCATTCCCACAACTCCCCTTGTTAGGATATAAATTTGAACGACACCTACAGTTTGTACCAAATTATCACCAGCTATATCACTTGCAAAGTCTAGAAGTAACCTCTGAATTGGCAACCATAATTGAAGAGCACACAAGGGGGCAGTCAGACAATCCAATGTGGAAGGAAGTCCGGCAGCCCCGGTTAACTTCTAGTCGCTTTGGTGAAGTGTTCACTCTGAGAGGCGAGTCCTCTACCCAGGCTCTCGCAGTGAGAATCTTAAAGGGGGCACGGCAAACACCTGAAATGAAAAGAGGCCTTGACCTCGAGCCAGAAGTCTTACACCAGTACAGTGAGCAGTGCAATGTCAATGTGTATCCTTCAGGCTTTGTGGTTCATCCTGAGGCGTGTTACCTCGGGGCTAGCCCTGACGCCAGGGTGTATGATCCCAATGCAACCCCCCCCTTTGGCTTAGCTGAAGTCAAGTGTCCAAATGTGGACAGTATCACAGAGGTCAAGCATGTCAAATTTGTTAATGGTATGGCCAAACTTAAAAAAACCCACAGATATTACAGGCAAGTGCAAGGCCAGTTGGCCATCACTGGTTTGTTGTGGTGCGATTTCATCACGTCAACAAAAAGTGACCTGACAGTCGAAAGAATTTGGCATGATGAAGCATTAATTACTGAGATGAAAGCAAAGCTGGATCTGTTTTATTTCATCACATACATGGACACATACCTGCTGAATGCCAAGTAAATCTAGACACACAAGATTATTACACACAAGTTCAAGATTATTTCCAAGACACAGTTGGCTGTTCAGCATTTCTTTTTGTACTTGTTAGGTTTTTTTTCAGTAATGTCTATTGTCTGCGGCCCATAAATGTACTGTGAAGTGAAAAAGAATTTCCCCTTGGGGACAATAAAGTCCAAAGTCTTAAGTATTTCAAGTAAGAAATTAAATACAATTGCATAGTAGTTTTAAGTATAACTGTCTGACTCCGCTGTTACAGGGCTGTATTTCTCTCACTCACTCTCCTCAACTTCTTAAATATTATCCCGTTGTTCTATCCTTGGGTCCCAAAAAAAAAATATTTTTTTTGCTTCTACCTATTAGACGGTGTGAGTACTACCCCTACTCCAACCCCCCGGCACGGCGCCCTCTTCAACCAGCAGCCAACCAGAGAATGAGGAGTGTCCCAGATCTACCTGCTACAGGGAACATTGTTGTTAACATGTTCTTCTGTTCTGGTGGCTTTGGGAAGCTCTTCGCACACACACGTTTCTTCCGACTGCAAACGAAAGTGCTGCCCTTGTAAATTATAAAAGAAGGCCCCTCATCTCTCTTTATTAGCCTCACCCAAGCCTTGCGGCGTATTTCATCCTTCGGGAAAGCGTGGAAGCTGAGGTATGGCTGTCTACGTCCCGATGTAGAGCAACAAGGTACGCTACAACAACAACTGCGGACGGAGGCTGCCATTGTTGTTGTTATAGCTAGAAACGACCGGAAGTTCTATTTCCCTACTTCGCGTTCCCATGGACACCGGAAGCAGGAAGTGTGACATAGACCTATTCTGGCTTTAATGTGAATGCTCCACCATAGCCGACTCATCATTTTCAGGATCCTGATGGGCATGGCACAACCACAATAAATATGTTGAAATAGACTTATGGCTAATTTAAAATTTCTCTACAAAAGTTATTTCCGGTTATGCTAGCTGGTCTGGAAATGATAAATGATAATATTTGGATTGGCTTACAGTTCAGATGAATCCTACAAGATTTTGTGATCCCCTGATTTTTTCTCATTTGTGGCTTTAAATAAAATGGATGGATTATGATGAAACTTGGTACACATACATTAATATCCGCCTTTGGATATGCATGTTGCACACACACACACACACACACACACACACACACACACACACACACACACACACACACACACACTTTATCTGTAAATATGTATGCTCAGTTTTGAACAAGGAACTGGAAACACATTACTGTAAATGTAATAAACATTTGAAAAATAATCCTGTCGTGTGTTTTCATCTGGTTTTAATGTGTCAAACTGGGATATCACCCTTCACATCTAATGGGCCTTGATAGTTAGACATCAAGCAACAATTTGCCCACAGCTGATTGACAGAGCCTGAAAGTGTCAGAGGAATGGTTGTGTCCCAGATGTGATATTCTTTAACCCTTCTGATGGCCCTCTCCACCAAGATCCTAAGTCGGGCGATACTCTGGGTTTTTTCTGTGTCCTCTCTGGTGAACCTGGCTCCTCTTTTAAATGGTGGCATTATGAGGGTGGCCCCAACTTCAGAAAGCATCTTGTCGATTAGAAATCCTTTGTCAGCCATGCATGCGTCTCCAGGCTGAAGTAGACGAAGGATTCCTGACTGCTCTGTGATTTCTCTGTCTGATATGGAACCAGTGTACAGCTTAGAAATGAATGTGATAACTCCACATGGGGCAATGCCAATCAGACCTTTTTTCCTTCCTACATGGCGGCGGCCCCCCTTCCTCCCAAAAATGCAAAAAGAAGAAGGAATACCCCCCTTTTTATAGAAAAAATAAATAATAATAAAAAAACATTTTCAGCTATTATGCACTAAATTAAATGTACTTATGGATATTATATTTACTTTCTACAAAATCTGCTAGGAAATAAAACCCAAAATTCTACACACTGCAGGTTTAAGTGATTTGAAACACAACATATGTTAATTAATTAAGTGTTAATGCCTAAAGAAGAATCGAGCTGTACAGGTGTTACCTATACAATCTGATATTATGGTACCCTGCAAACTGCCATCCATACTGCACAATGCACTCAAACTTACAATCAGTTGCCTATATAGTAAATGGTTGCACTGTGTATAAAAGGAGTCTATGCTGCATGCCATGGCAACATTGTCAACCCCTTTACCATTACGGTTAGGTATTTGAAAGATAAGACAGAGTTTGGATAACTGTCAATTAACGTTAACGTGTTAGTAGCAGTCAGCTTTGTGTGTGTGTGGGGGGGGGGGGGGAGTGGGGACTTGTGTGCGCGCGGGGGCGCTTGGGCTTTTGGTTTATCTTTTAAATGGATATAAAACATTTTGTGGAAGCATCCAAGACCGTGCTGTCAATTCACGTTAACGTGTCAGTAGTAGTCGCGCTTTCGGTTTAGCTTTTTTAACGTGTCAGTAGCAGTCAGCTGTGTGTGTGGGACTTGGGCGCACGCTCAGGCTTTCGGTTTAGCTTTTAAATGGATATAAAACATTTTGTGGAAGCATCCGCAACTGTGCTGTACTATTACAGTGAAAATAACATAAAGTGCAGTCTTTACCACTAAAGCGGACAGGTGGAGCAGGTGCAGAGTTGTTGAGGAAGTAACAATAGGCTGTGTCGGTATGCTGTGTGTGTCCCGCTCGTCAGAGGGAGATTACTTCATGCTCCGTTCTCACCGTGCTCACTGTGGCCTTCAGTGTGCACACATACTTCTAAAAACTTCACAATGAAGGATGCACACCTTCGTACTTCTAAAAACTTCAAAATGAAGGATGCACACCTTTGTGCTGTGCGCAAGCAATATCCGGAAGCTCATGCCGATCTGACAAAAACTCAGAGAGATATGCGAGCCACAGACAGACAGACACACACAGACAGACAGACGTTTCTTGCTTCATAGATAGATGCATCCACTCAGCCCAACGGGGGCAGCAGCTGGATATAAAAGATCAAATCAAATCAGTTACAGCCCAATATCACAAATAGACATTTGCCTCAATAGGCTTAACATTACATACAGTATGACACCCTGCCCTTAGCTCGGCTGAGAAAAAACTCCCAGTAAAAACCCTTTATCGGGTTCCCAAGAGACCTGGGGCCGTTTTAACAAAGCATATGAAGGCTCACGCCCGGGCCACAAATCCCACGTCTACTGCTCGTATGCCTATTTTTCCCCCAGCAAGCGTGTTAACAGGCTACAGCAGCTGCAGACGCACTGCCGATGTGCGTTGGATGGGCATCAGCAGCGACGATCCACTTCACCTCAGGAGTTTCGCCTATTTATTTAGGCGTGACTCGCGTCTATCTGCTTTAAATTGAAATTATTAGACCTTGAAATTATATCTTGACATCATACCAGCAGCATTCATTATAGTTTCACCATTTCCCGGTGCACCATTCAAAATATACTACAATTGGTGAAGCTTAACCTTGCATTTGCACACATAACTCAATACACATTGTTGTAATGTAATGCATTATTTCATTCATTAGCAATTTCATATTTTTGAGTATAATACTCCTCCTGCTAGTGGACAAGCCTCTCCTATGCCTAAACGAGGCTGTGCTGTTTCTTTAACAGACTATTTTCCAGACTTAATTACTCATTCAACAGAGATGCTGTAGGACCAACACCAGCTAGAGAAGGACTGGCAGAATTACGGCCTGGAGACAGGAATGTAGCCATCATCCACAACTGCACTGGCTCTGTGATAGATAGTTTCTTTATTATTAAATAGTTATATGTATTTATTATATTGCCCTGATATGCAGCGGCATTAGCTCTGAAATATAATATATATATATATATATATATATATATATATATATATATATAATTTTTTTTTTTTATATATAAATTATAGTTGTCAAGCTCATGTGAATTATGAGGCATATGCAAAATTATTCGTTTTATTATAATTATTAGAAAATTATGTATTCATTTATTAAACATGAGACTCATAGAATTATGATTTTCCCACAGTTTTGAATCATTATAATGCTAAAGACCACTAGACCAATATTCTCCTCAAGCCCTATTTTATGCTGGTGTGAGCATATCAGAGGAAAATACACCACTGAGGCAATAGGAGATCAAGTAGTGAGTAACTATAACTAATTACTTTTTTAAAGTAACGTTCCCAACACTGGCAGACAAGGTGGTGGTTAGGTAACGCCGTTATTTTAAACGGCGTTATTCCAAACACTGGTTGTCGCCTGCATGTGGCCGCATGTGGCAATTAAGCCTCTCACAGGGTGGCGAAAGGCTCAGGGGCCTCATTTATAAACGTGGCGTACGCCCAGAAGAGGGCACACGCCAATTTCTACGCAAACATTGGGATTTATAAAAAACAAACTTGACGGGAAGATGTGCGGTCCTCCACGCAAACTCTGACCCATGCGTACGCACAGAAAGTGGAGCAAGGAGAAACGGCGACTCCGTCGGCACATGCATGAAGTGCGAGAACGAATGTGTTTGTGTAAAATGAATCCAGATATAGGCCTATTATAAGCCATGTAGGTTAGGGTGCATCAAATTTCAATGTTAAATTTTAAATTTTAATTTCAAAACATCAATTTGGCTGGCATTGCATGTTGTTCCAATTAACATAAAAATGACCTTTGCAAAGTTTTGAGGAATTCCATTGAGCTTTAGGGGTGCCACCTCACACATGAACTTTGGTGAAATTTCGAAAAATGTGCAATTTTTAGTCTAATTGCCAAATGGTTGACCTGGAAATGTTGAGGACAGTGAACTTTTATACAGTAACATGTTCTATAGGGTTATCAACATCAAAGTTGTTTGTTTGCCCTTTGGGCAACTTGGGCATTTCTCAGAATTCAACTTTCAAGATTCCCCTTCATTTTTCCTATGGATAAAATGAATGGAGGTCAATGGGACATGTTTACGTCACCTTGTTACGTGCTCCCACCGTTCTCCTCCTCCCTCCTCTCGCCTCCTTTTTCTCTTTCTCTCTCCCAGGTGTTCTGGGGCCTGATTGGGGCCAGGTGCTTCCAATCCTGCGGAGTTTAAAGGCGTGGCCTGAGCGGCTGGCTCTCTCTCTCTCTCCCTGCCTGGCTGTAGGACGGTGTGCGGCTGACCTGCTGTGGGCTGCCGGTTGTCGCCTTAGTTTTGGTTTGTTTACTTATGGGGGGGCTGCTAGGTTGTGTTCTTTTTGTTTATCGTAGTTTAGAGGGGCCGGGGTTATAGTTTAGCTGGAGGAAGACCTGGGCAATATTGCAGACCAACTGTGCTGCCCCAGGCTTCCTCCCGTTTTCCTTTTTATTTGCAGCATCCTGTGTTGAGTTGTGTTGTGGGATTATTTTGAATAAATCACGTTACGACTTTGATTGCTTTGTTTCTTCTGGTTTATTTACATGTCTACTGGCCGGCCAACGAGCCTGGGGCCCGGCCGTAACACACCTTACCCTGAATTTATTTATTTATTATTCTTTCGGACAATTCCACACAATACACAATTTTCTCTTGCAAATATTCATACATCATACTTTGTGTTGTCCGAAGGGAGACGGAAGAAGCCAAAGGCTTATCAGGTCCCGCCCCCAGCAGTGATGGATTTCGGACACACATACACAGTTTAATTGACTTTAATGTTAGACACAAGGGGAGATACTGACACACTTAAAATAACAAACCTTTTCTAGTGGCTAACTCACTGGCAACTAACAGGGCCTAATGGTAAGACTGACAATAACTAAACTTCAAACTTAATTGCTCAGTCTGTGCCAGGGTCTGCTCCATGGAGCAACATCACCAGGGAGAAGGAGAGAGGAAATGGAACCTGAACTCTGAACCTAGCCATTGCGTCTCCCCCCAGATATGTCTCCCCACCCGCCACCAAAGAGTAACCGTAATATTCAGGGATTAGCTTGCGTTTGCAGCGGCGAAGGTTTGGCTGTTGGTTGCGGTCATGTTCAACTGCCTGCAGCACATTCTGCAGGTGCTGCTCCTTCCTTGCCACTGCGACAAAGTCGGAGGTGAGCTTAATGCCACGCTCGGCACATTCATTGACGACGTTCATTGCACGTACATTGACCACACTTTTTTTGAACGCAGCATTGGTCACCCATTCTTTCACATCGAGAGACATAAATTCTGGATCAATGTGCAACTGGTGCATCCCAAACCAGCAATCCTTATTGGCGAGGTCAGACAAGCTGGTGGTTGGCAAGAGGGTGGGGAACTTTGGCTTGCCAAAGCCAGTGCCAAAGCGCTGCACAGGGATGTGCAGGGGGAGATCAGCAGGCTTGTGCTCCAAGATCGCTCTGGCAAGTGCACGCTTGTCATCATTGGGCACCTTGCTGCTGAAGAGAGCCAGGGGTAGCATCTCACCTGTCAGGTACCAGCGATGCCTCTTCAGCGCCTTGATCGCTGATGCTGCAATGCCCTCATCTACAGCCTTGTATGCCTGCAGTTGGTGGTAGAGTGTCAGGTCATTCCAGGCAGCATCTACAGCTTTCTCGCAGGTCAACCACCACTTAGCATAAATGTGTGAAATGAAAATGGCAAAAGCCCGAATCTTCGGCACCTGCTGCCGTGTGGTGATTGTGCCCTGGGGAAGCAACATGATGTGCTGCTCCATCAAAGCCAGCTTAAGAGTGTAGAGCAGCTTGGCCATCCATCGTGCCTTGTGGAGCGCTCCCGGACGTTGGAAGGTCACTGTAGTCTGCTCTTCACAATCCAGAAACACAAGACACACAAACTGCACAAACTCTTGGTAGTCACCTCGCTTGTGGTCCGTGACTTCCTTTGCGCACCTGACAAGTTCAGCACGTAAATTGCTTAGGAGTGGTTGCTCAGTGTTGCCAGGAATGTAGCGGGACCATTGGCTGCTTGATTCTTGTGGTAGCAGTGTCCATTTCTCTCTGAGACGGGTGAACAAGCTAACCTCTGGCGAGCGTGATGACTCCACCTTCAGGTCTGTAAAAACCTGGTTCAGGATGACCTCGCCAATGTGGTGCCGGCACCCAGACCAAAGCAGTGGTCAGCCCAGTGAGAGCTGTATGGCAATGCAGGCTGCTGTGAGATGGCCGGTGTTTGACGCAGTGGTGTCAAATGCCATGTTGACAACATGGTCAGCGCAGCGCCAGTCCTGCAGCAACATGCATGTCAACTGTGCAATGATTGCTCCACATGCCTCATTGGTCTGCTTTTTATACGCTGGGACACCAAGCAGTTTCAGCCGCTCTGCATCTCCAACCACCACTGTAAGACGCTCCTCCAACTGGCGCACATTGCTGAGCATCGGTGTTAACTTGCTGTTCCAGTGTAGGGTGCACAATGGAGGTGGTGTCCACTGCTTGTGCTGTTCCTCACTGATAGCCTCCAGCACTTGGCGTCTTGCTCGGTCAGCTGTTGCATAAGATGCAGAGAGATGTGTACATTCACCGCCTGACTCTGCAACAAGGCCACGCGTGAAGGCAGCCTGTTGCATTGGTGACATCTTCAACCTTGTAGCCAGTGACACAACACTAGGTCGGCTAAGGATGTCATGTGGAATGAAGACGTTTGTTCCAGTCTTCTTATACTTGCGGGATAATTCGCCCTCAGATGGTGGATAGACTGTGTTAGTATCCTCCCCTGACTCCTCATCACTCTCCGACTCGAAGCTGGACATTGCCGTCATCTCCTCCAGCTCCTTTAGACAGCTGGACTGCCTGGCTGCTGCGGACGCTTGACGCTCCTCTCGCCGCTTCACCTTGAGTTGCAGCTTTTTGTCCAATACACCAAATGTGGCCACTCTGTCGGTCTTCATGCTGGCCAAGAAAGCCAGGTCTTCTTGGTTATCAATCAGCTTTTCAACATTTGGAGGCCACAGCGGAAATGTGGCATCAAGTCTGGACTCCATTTTCTCCAATTGTTCTGCTGTAGTCTCACTGGAGCGCTTGGCCTGGGAGATCTTCCGCAGCTTGTTGTTAGCGTTGACTAAGTCTACCATTTTGTGGCACGCATGCTTGTCGCTCACCATTGGGATGTTGGCTTTCTTGTAAAATGGCCGCACCTGCTCCAGGACAACCCTGGCTGCCTCAAACTGCGACAATGCTCCATTTGCACCAGGTTTCTTGGCAAGCATGCAGCGTAAGATCTGACGACCAGTTGGAAGTTTGGCGCCGGTGATGATGCCATCCTCACTGGTGATGCTGGGGCCCAGACCAAAGACCAGGCTGCGACTGCTAGTCTGGCAGGGAACAGTTGGTGAAGGCAGCATCTTAGGAGAGCTGGATCCTGGGGTGGGTTGTATTGTGCAGTGCCTGAGAATGAAAAGGATACAAGCTCAAGGACAGTGTTTAAAATAATTTTATTTTGGTAGCACTTTACAATAATGGTACATCAATTAACTGAGTTAATGCTAAGATAATGCTATTAATGGATAGTTAATGCATAGTAAATGCCTATTTAGCATTAAGTAAGTGTTAATGCTTAGTTATTTATGGTTAGTTAATGCTTAGTTAAGCACAAACTAAGCATAACAGTTAGTTAATGTATAGTTTATGTTTATTAAGCATTTACTAACTGTTTATTAACAGTTAGGTAATGCTTATTAAGCCATTAACTAGCAGTAAATTAATGTACCCTTATTGTAATGTGTTACCTTTATGTTTTATTTTATTTAACCTTTGTTTAACCAGGAGAAGTCTAATTGAGATTAAAAACCATTTTTACAAGAGTCCTGGCCAAAACAGGCAGCAGCACAGTTAAATAGAGAACATATAAATAGAGTCACGCTCATATAAATAGAGTCAAATGTTATAACTATCATATCTTACCATACTTAATATCACTTAATTTGATAAACCATTCTTGCATAAGCCTCAACTTTTAGCTGTACATAGTCTAACTTCATCATAACTTGTCGTTACATCACTACCAGAGTAGCTAGCTGTGCTTGCAAATATACTTGTATTTAAAATGTTCATTTACTGTACCAACTACAATGCTACTCTCAATAAACATGAGACATATATACTCTGAATATGACATTGATATTAAGCTTAATAGCTTAGCAAACATAGATAGCTAACTGTGGTTAGCAAACTGTTGCTAGCTAACGTTAGCTAGATGTAATGAGCACCAAATGCCTATTAATATGACTTATGATAAATAAGTATACAAACACACAACTACAGATATGATATTAATGTGTAATAATACATACCCAACACAGAAAGATCACTTGAAACAGAAAGATCTCCTTAGTTTTCTTGAGCTGTAGTATTGTTTACCTCAGATCTCCATGGCAACCATTGAGCACTGTTAACCACTTTATCCAACAAAAACAGATGTGCGGTGGCACCCCTAAATCATCATGTACTGGAAAAATATTTTGCATGTGTTGTTTCTACATATATTGGAACACTTTTAGCACCCAGCCATATCAAGATTCAAGAATTGTGTTTTTTGATGCACCCTAGGTCTATCATATAGGGAGTTCCTTTGCAAAACGGATGAAGCCATTCTTACAACTAATAAAAAAATGCCTCCACGGATTTTTCCATGGAGTGCTACCAACAAAAAACAAAACGAATTAGGATCTTAAATAGCCTACAAACTCAAAAAAAACAAAAACGTTTGAATAAGCTCTGCATGTTATTGGATTCATTCTGATAATATTGAGGTGAAATACAACCTATTACTTTTACACTGACGCTGTTCTCGATGTCTCAGTCAGGCAGACAGGAGTGCAGTTTCATACACTAATCACAAGCCTACTGTACATCACATACTGTGCTAATTTTTCGCGGTTTTTAGTCTGTTTTATCTATGTGTTTTTCTTTGTGTTTAAGCACGTCGTAACTGTGTTTTGAAAGGGACTGTGAAGTTTATTATTAACCCTCAGCCGCCCGTCACTGCACCGGGATGAATTCTCCGAATCTGTATCTCATGGGGGGTCTCAGTGTCCCCCGCTCGTGGCACAAACACTGCTGTGTGAGGATATGCACTTTTTTGCGTCCACTTTTATGTCGGATCGCTTCTTTTTATTTCGACCACAGCGTTCACAGAGCCACAGGCTGCACTCTGACGCCTTTACCCTCACACTGTGCCACCAAACTAAATTTTCCCTGGTCGCCACTTCTCCAACGGGTACTTCGGCGTGACCGCAGTGATCCACACCGTGTGGAGTCTATTTTTCCATTTCCCTTTCAGTCGGCGATTGCCACTACCGCCTTCATGCACTCAGTAAATTATATTAATTCAGGCGTGTCAATGACTATGTATGGGTAAATATGGGCGTTACGTGAAGCCAGCAAAAGCTGCGCCACATTTAGAGTTGATTGTGATTTATAAAGGGAAACAGGCGTAGGACGTGAGTGCGCACTGTTTTATAAATCAGAATATTTTTGTTCGCACGTACATCCTACATTTCTTCCGTACGCTAGCTTCCACGTGAATCCCACGCAAAGCTTTATAAATGAGGCCCCAGGACAGCTTTCTGTGCGGGCTGTTTGTGTAAAGCTGTACACAAACAGCACCTCTTGGCCGAGGGACTTGATTTTTGCCTGGTAAATGTTGTAGACACGCTCCAGGATGGCCTGAGATTGCACAGCCCCGCAATGAGTAGCCCTCTGGCATTCATTCTGCACCACGTTGATGGGCATGACGGTCAGGTTCAAAAAGTAGGGTTAGGGACTGAGCGTAGTACACAGCGTATGAGAAACTGAAAGTAAACCTTCCCATGACTGAGTCAATCTCTATCTATGCCATACACAGTATACACACATTTATTCTACTCCCAAGGCTCACTTCTGATGCCAGTGCAAAGAAACATTATCTGAGTCCTGTTTTTTGTTTTTTTGCATTACAATCTTTGACATCATCCATCATTATAAAGTTCATTATCAAGATGTTTTTCTAGGCTGCCATTAGTCTTAGCTAACATGAGGTGATTGATGTGGCCTGCCACTGAGGAAAATTCTGCTTGATCCCCTGTCATTAATCTAGCTTTTGTGTGGTGTCATCTTTCTGCCTCTTTCTTCTACAGTAGTTCTACCACAAAACCAGGTTATGAAAGTGGCATTCACAATAAATGAAGACAAATAATAATTGAATATAAAGGAAAAAAAAACATTTGTCTTTTCTATATAAATCAGCATTAATAATCTGTTCACTTTAACTGTTTCAAGTAAATTAAAACGTTAAAGGTGCTGTAAGCGGAATGGTTCTTTTATCTAACTTCCTGTCAGTTAGCAGTACCCTCGCTCGTCCCTACGTCACCACATTAATGCACTGCGGTCTTCGAGCAGCGGGTTATCTAGCATCATCTCAGATCCATAAATGTGATAAAACATGATAAAAACCATCAAACCAGACAATGGGAAGGATTTTTACTTGCTCCGCCATTGTAGGCGCATAAACATTCACCCATCTGTTGCTCTGGCGTGCACCGGCAGTGAGACCATGAGTGAGACGGGTCACGGTTTGTAGCGTTCACTCTTGTGATTGGATAAAAATTTCGGGATCCTCCAATAAGTTTATTTGACGATCACATCCAGAGCAGCTGACTGAGAGATCGGCTTTATGAAACGCTCACATTATGTAAGTGATCAATGTATGAATAAAGAGCGATTTATCACTTATATTAACATAAATAAACCGCTTACTTCACCTTTAAATTGATCGCATTTTACTACAGTAAAGTTTAGAAATGTCACTGTCTTGTCTTAGATTAATGTTTTTTTGCATTTCATTTGGCTGGTAATGAACTGTGAAGGTGTCTGAGACGAAAACCCACTTTAAGGAGGGGTTTTGATGTACAATGCAGATACCAAAGTTGACCAATTATTTTATTTTTCTTAACATATTTTTTGGGGCATTTTTATGCTTTATTGATAGTGCAGAGAGACAGGTGAAATGGGGCAGAGAGGGGAGTGACCGTGGGCGGGAATCGAACCCGGATCTGCTGCTGGGCCCAGCCCGGGGGGGACGCCCTACCAACTGAGCTAAGGGCGCCCCTAAAGTTGACCAATTTTAAGCAAAGCTCCAAGGGTATATTAAATACAGTAGTCTGTCTCCCAGGAGCATTAATTCATGCCTGATTTCCCACCTAGAAAATACCCCAGAAAAGGAATAGACTACGATCTATGGTTAGAGATTAAATCTGGCAGCCACTGGTTTAATGCATTTTGGGAGTGTACATATCCTTGCTCAGGATAATAAGCCTTGGGAGTTGTAACTTCTGACCTAGACAGTGATATACTTATTCTAATGCAGCAGACCATATCCACCTAAATATTTCCATAATGCAGACAAATAGCATAAACAAGTTGATTATTAAACACTGCTCCAACCACAACACCACAAACGTTTACCGTATAATAATATGGAATAAAGAGTTGACACTCTTGTGTTTAAAATGAATCATCTTCATACATAAATGATATTGCATCTGGTGGCAACCGACAGATTATTTGACAGTTGAAGTGACATGGAAAAACTCCAGAGGAAATGGGGAGATAGAGGAGGATGACATGCAGAGATCGGCCTGAGTGGAACCCGGGTCTGCTGCGATAAGGACTGAGCCTCAATATGGTACGCGCTCTACCAACTACACCACGGGAGTGCCCGGGGAAAGCACTTTTTTGAAAACAGCTCAGAGTTCAGTCTCTTCTATTGTCCCTGCAGAGATGATGCCTGCGACTAATCCCAAATGATTTCCCCTCAAATGCCCCCTCTCCCTCCGCCTTGTGACAAATGAACCCTCTCTTATCCCCTGCATCTTCATCCCAACATACTGACATCAGCCTGCATGCTGTGGAGAAACCTGTGTGTGTGTGGACCGCTACTTGACAGTGATGGATGGGACCTGGCCACCACCTCCACCCTCTTTGCCACTCAGTTCAGTCAGCAACCAAGCTTTATTCATGAGTTTGGGGGCAGCGAAAAAAGATTCTAAAAGGTATAAGAATATATTAAGGCGCTGTCATGGATGACGGAATTTGTCTTGATGTTATACTTAAAGTCTGTGGTTAATGGAAAAAGGAATAGAAACCCTTCCCAAACACCGCCAACTCTGCTTCCACACAACTTTATCTTTCATGGGACTGATTACATGGCTAGCCAGACCTGGAACAAAGGGAACTGTTGGTTGCTTCAGGGTAACCCTACTGCTCATATTCCTAATGAGGCACATTTACAATTTAGGGTTAGTATGTGTCATTTATGGTTAAATATGTAGTGTCAACCTATTGTATAATCAGAATCACAAACTTAACTATGAAACTGCATACAATCGAAGCACATGGTTGCATATGATCCTGGCTCTGATTCTGAGGGCCTAGTCAACATGGATATACTATCACATCCACTTTATGTATGCTGACTTACCTGTTACATAGTCATTCAATATTTATTCCATCACTCATTGCAGCACTGTATTCTTGTTTACTTACAGAAAGTTTTAACAAAGTTTCAACCGAGGTTGTATATAGACATTACATGTTTTATATTCAGTGCATACATATTTTATTAATATATCTTTCTTCGCTGACTGGTGTATGTACACTCACCGGCCACTTTATTAGGTTGTTTGAAAGTCACAGCCTACCTGAGCATTGTTGCTGACCATGTCCATCCCTTTATGACCACAGTGTACCCATCTTCTTCCAGCCCTTCCAGCAGGATAATGCACCTCAAAGCTCAAATCACCTCAAACTTGTTTCTTGAACATTGACAATGAGTTTACTGTACTCCATTGGCTTGGGAGATTCACATAATGGATGTGCAGCTGCCAGATCTGCAGCAACTGTGTGATGCTATCATGTCAATATGGACAAAAACCTCTGAGGAATGTTTCCAACACCTTGTTGAAAGTATGCCACGAAGAATTAAGGCAGTTCGTAAGGCCAAAGGGTCCAGCACTAGCAAGGTGTACCTAATAAAGTGGTCGGTGAGTGTATATATCTGTGTGAATATACTGAGAGCAACAGAAAGAATGGTGTGACATTCCTTGAACGTGTACAATATAAAGCTTATTCTGAATTGAAAGATATGATTGTATTTATGTTATGGTACGGGAGGATATGTATTTTAGGAATATCAAAACAAGTCCATTCTCTACAGTGAGCTGAAGGTTTTTTCTCCTCAAAGACTCACAGCAGATAATAAGTCAGCACTGCAGGCTTCAAACTGGTACGTTCCCAGAAGCCCCGAGGGGCCCTGAAGAAGTGTTTCTGGCACATTGAAGTGGTTCTTCTTTATATATCTCAATGCCACTCTGAATACACTCATTGACCAGCAAAGAGCTGCTTTAGCTGCGCTCCATTTTGTGTTCACATACCAACATTTGTCTGGTCCCTTATAGCGACTGCATATGAATCACACATGAAAGGAACTAAGTGAGGAAGTATTGAGCCATAATGTTGAAAAAAAATGCTCTGTCAGTCTCTGGCTAGGTATATACTGAAGGGTCATGTGACATTTCAGTGTAATAGGTCAAGCCATTGAGGAGAAAAATTAGTAATGACGGATTAATTGACGGACAGACTTTCATTGTTATATATAGTTAGAAGATATTGTGTGTGTGTCACTCCTATTCTTACCTTTCCCTTTCCCCTTACCACCCAGCTGTGATGCCGGTGTCTTGGCAATTTCTGCTACCCATCAAATTTAGCTTCCTAGTGGTTCTGCGCATGCGCATTCTGAAAATAATAATCCTGCCTGTGCATCCATCAAATTGTGAAACCTTTTTGGCTGATGACGGTATTTTATTTTAAACATGTTTTCAACTGCGCAAATATGTTGCAAATATGTTTTACATTGCGCCTTTTCACATGTGAGCATGTACACGTGTGCATGTAGACCCTGGCCTTGTGGGATGATCGGGATGACCCCCTTTTAATACATGCTTATAAAAAAACATAGAAGAACACAGAATAACTGTAAAACACTTTACAATTTCCGATCAGTGTGACAGCTGACAAGACAGGAGACTAAGTTTAGCCTGGCTGTTAACATGGTAATTTATATGCCTCTACTTTTGTGCAACCAAATCATTACATGGCTAAAGTAGGCCAGGATAACTGGAATATCCCGGCTTAATTCCTTATCTTGGTTTCATGCAATAGCCCCCTGGAAGCCTGCTGGTAATAATGAAAACAAAAGATACAGGGAGTGCAACATAGTTTTTTTGTTATTGATAATATTGCCTCATTATCTCAGTTTGTAAAGCGTTACTGTACTGCATCATTTTAATTTGTGCTCAGTAGAGCAATCAGCAACTGCAGCCCCTAGGACAGGAGGGCCCTTCTTCAGGTCCAGTGTGGCCAGGACTCTGCCGTAACAAAACCGAGACACATTAGGCAGCTTCCCTTCATTAATTAGGTGACTAATAACAAGATTAAAGAGACTCTGTTAGGGAAAAATACAGCACACATGTTGTCTACTAATTACTGTGTTAATGACCTCCTTCTATCTGCTGCTGTCTTAATGTGATTGTGTTTGTTTCTGGATGAGCAGGATTTCATCGAGCTGCACTACAGAGCTTTACAGCTCATTTATAGCGGCGGTTTTCGTATATGGGCTACTGACAAAATAAAAGTGAAAATTAAGTTGGAGAGAGGGTATTTATACTAGAAAAAACGTATGTGGTAACCATAGATATTACCTTCTATGCCTGACAACGCCACCTCCAATTTGATGGGCAGGAGGAACCCGTTTACATCAGCTATGAGTGTATTGTTTTTACCGATGTATCTTCCCTTAACATGAGCAATGACTTGAGGCATGAATTGGTGCAAAAATATAACTTATGTATTGAAGTTGACTATACTAATACTGTAGCGTCGGAAGCAGGTCGGAAGTAGCGACTTTGTTGCGGAAGCAGTTCGTTTTCTAGTATTATTTTGAAGGCCTATTAGAAACATATTCATAGAAGAGCTATGCTACAACCGATTTGAAGCAGAACAAAACACAAAGAGTAAACACTTCAAAAACGAGGGGCATTTTCAAAACAAGAAACAAGATACAGTATATCCCCATTCCCCACACATCTTTATCTTTGTTGTTATTTTACTATAGAAAACCTACTTTTAAGTGATAAAAATAATTTACAAATCTGAATAAAGGTGGTTTAATATTTCTCCCTTCACATAATGAATATGATCGGCCTAAAGAAAGTAAAAGGTCAAATAAAATATCCCTTATTATTAGTGCAGATGGCTGTGATGAAATTTATTATGATGTGTAACATGTAACATACAATTTCCAGACCATTTAGGTAGATCACTGGAAATAAGGCTATGATTTAATCTTAATGGTATAAAGGTATCACTTCACCACAAATTAATGTGACTCAAGTTTGTGTTCACTTCTAAATAAATCTATACAGGACAGTTAAACCTGCATGCTAATTATTGCTTTCTAAATTATTTCTGTGTCAAGGGTTGAGATCAGTGGAGGTTTAAATATATTTCTGCTTAAATGCATACACTGTGGAGTAGGCCCAATGATTAAACATAAATTAAAATCAAAAACAATGGATCGTAATTAAATTTTGAGCGGTGATGTCAGACTTTTGTGTAACCAATTGGGGAAACGCATCAAAGAAACGGGGTATAAACTCCCAATTAGTGCGCTCAGCTTCGCCTGTCAGCAAGACATTTCCCATCAAACATTTCGCTCCCGCAGCCCCTGGAAATCAACTGCAGCGACTTGCTCCTAGTCTCATGCAGCCGAGCCGAAGGTGCAAGTCAGACAAAAAGTCTAACCATAATGCTGTGCGCTCAGCAAGACGCGCGTTATAATTGCGAAGGTCTGAGCAAGATGGCTCCTAGTCGAATGAGCCTACTGTGTTGACACCTTTTATTGCTTCCTGCCTAATCAAGTGCTGGTCATGACATCATGATTCCCACACTTCCATTTAGTTATCCAACTCAATCTTTAAAAGTAAAGAATGTAGCCTTTTTTATTGTCCATTCACTTGAAACACCTGCCAGGGCACTAGAATACATTTTTCCACTAGCAGCACTGGTGCTACAAACTGATGAAAGCAGAAGCACATGATCCCCCCACCCGCCTCCTTTTCTTTGTACGGCAGTGCATTAATCAATGAGTTATGCAGCAGCCTAGTGTGATCTGTTATTCAAATTTTTAAAAAGGGATTTCCTCTTTTGCTAGTATATTATAGGCAGTGTTGAACTTGATAAGCATTTCATTCTCCTTTGTTGAGTGATTCCTTTCATCTAACAGCTGGAAACAGGTCGGGAGAGGCTCAGCACGTCATGCATCGGCCCCGGCAGGTTCTGTACTTCTTACTTTCAATGTGACACGGTTTTAAGTTTTAAATGTGTTAAAATATTTATTTTTGTCTCAAGTAATATTTCTAGTAATAGTTCTACTATTATTAATTATTTAATATTTTCTTTTTTATTTATATATATATATATATATATATATATATATATATATATATTTTAGATATTTTCTCTTCTGTCTTCACTAACCACACGCCCGACCACGAATAACATCTTCAATACAAAATACATATCAACCCAGTAACATTCCCCTTTCTCTCTCCCTTTCCCCTTTACACAATAACAACACAAGATAACTTTTAGTTTTTTGTTTTTCTGCTCTTATTTATCTATGATTATGACTCTTATTTCTATCATTTTTGTTTATCAGTATTGTCAATATGGATAACGATAGCCATTTTTCAACACGGTCTCCCTTATAACTGCTCACATCATTTACTATGCTTGTTTTTGCAAAACTTTTTTATTGTTTTTTTATTATTGATTTCTCTCTCCCAATTATCTAATAACCTTATGACAACATTCAAAAGTGTGGATCAAAAGTCTAAAATACCATAATGGAAACTAATACTATTTAAACAACCGAAAATGCCATTCTTATCATTACATTCTTATGATGATTATTCATTTCTTAGTACTGATTTATCTTTTATTTTTAATTTTTATTTATTATTTTGTTGTTTATATGTATGTATATATACACACACACACACACACACAGCCTGTCAACAACAATGTAAAAATATGCAATGACATCCTGCTTGTTTTTGTCTCGTCCATTCTTATCATTACATTCGTATGATGATTATTAATTTCTTAGTACTGATTTATCTTTTATTTTTTATTTTTATTTATTATTTTGTTGTTTATATGTATGTATATATATATACACACACACACACACACACACACACACAGCCTGTCAACCACAATGTAAAAATATGCAATGACATCCTGCTTGTTTTTGTCTCGTCCGTTCTGTCTTAAATGTGAACACTTAAATTGTCATATACCTCACCTAATGTTATGTCTTTCACCTGTCTTGTCCTGCATCACGTAAAAAAAAAATAATAATAATTTTTTAAATGTGTCGAGCCTGCTGTCTCAATCTTTAATCGTTCGTTTCCTTGTACACAGATATACACATAAGCATGCGGCGGTGTCGCAAATTACGCACAGGGATTTCCCACAGAACGACAGGAGGGGGAAGTAAAAAGTACCCTTTTCTAACAAAATTTGCAGCTCAAAATGGGCTTTTAAAGTGGGTCGACCCGCTTACAATGGGCGATTGCCCACTTTCACTCAGCAAGTGAAGCGTGAAGTGAAGACAGAGAAAGAGAAACACAGAGAGCATTTTTCTCTTGTGCACCTCATCAACAGAAATGCTTTCATTTGCAGTTGTCTGCATCGGGGCTAATGTCTCAGCTGATCACGGGCGTCAACAATGTTTTTCCCTCAGTTCCCGGTGCGATGCGGACGTCTCTTTCTGAAGACGGGTCCCAAGTTGGGGCCGATAAGACAGTTGCTGTCTTCCCAAATCAGCAACAAAGGCCTGCTCTCACGAATACGTTTTTGTCAACGCGGCGATGATTCTTGATCGATCTCATTTAAACTTTATACACATGTGTAGGTCACTTCATTTTCCCTAAATGTTTCATGTTTCATCTCTTTTTTTCTTATTTCTCATTATTTCTTCTTCCTCCTTCTTCTCTACCCCCCTTGTCAGACTATTGTTCCCAAGTCTTCTTCATAGTCAGGCCTGAACTATCTCGCTAAAACTTTATACATGTGTATGTTGGTACCCTAAGGCTGTCTACAAAATTTGGTGAGGAGAGGTTGGAAATCCATAAAGTATTGGAAATTTTCAAATGTGTCCTTATCACTATGGATGTAATATATTTTTGGCCACAAGTGAGATTATGGGGGCGCTGTTTCCCCGGTATCTCTCTGAACATTTCCCATTCATTCTCTATGGCTGTGTTCGGAAAGCCATACTAACGTCCTACTCATACTCATTTTGAGTATGTGACGGTTGGGTATGCGAGAAATTCCCTGATGAGTACTAACTTCCGGGAAAATTTTGGGTATGGATCGATTGGATACTTTTCCTACTCAACCGCCCCACAATGCACTGGGTCAATTCTACCCACACAGGAAAATTAAATATTTTCGAGCAAGTTGCTAGGCAACAACATTGTTTGGGGTCCGCGATCTGACAAATGTACGTGCAGTCCTTGCAGTCATTCATAGATAGATGAAACAACATTAGAGTTACTAAGTGAAAGGAGTGATGCCAGTCTGATATTGGAGATAGATCAGAACCAACCATAGATAGTATATAAAATCAGATCAGAACTGAATGCTGTGTTTCTCACACCGCGGCTCGTCCAGCTCAACTGACAGATGAGTCGGACAGAGAGCGTCGGAGGGATCCTTCGCCTCAAAACATAAACGTGTGAAAAAATGAATGAATAATCAATTAGAGTTTACCTAAAAAATAGTGTGCCATGTTACTGTCTATTGTATTTATTATTTTTTTTTGATATTACCCATTTCTTTTACAGAGGCTCTAATTCTTTGATCATTCTCATGTATTTTAGGATTATCTCTCATAGACACATCATTAAACTGGAATACCAATCTGATTTTAACTGTTACAAATGTTCCCACAAGCTCAATTTTAGGTCCAGTTCTTTTCACAATTTATATAAATAACATTGTTTCATCGCTAAAAAACTTCATGCCCATCTATACGCTACGACACAGTATGTATTGCATTTCCGATTGTCACCAATCTATTCAGAACCTACAAAGCTCTTTTAACACCCTGCAGGACTGTCTAGTGGACCTCAGGCTGGTTCTAAATACAGACAAAACCAAATATATTGTTTCTCCAGAGCAAGAACTACAAATTTGAATGATTTTAATATTTTTACAAATAATGGATTCTTAATTGAAAGAGTCACAGAGTACAAATATCTTGGCATCTGGTTAGATGATAAACTCACTTTTAATTTTCATATAAAAATCTTGTTCGCACTACGACAAAAATTGCTATTTTTATAGGAACAAAACCACCTTCCCTTTATTTAGTAGGAAAAGGATTATTGAAGCAGTTTTCATGTCTGTCCTTGATTACGGTGATGTGGTTTACGCATGCATCACATTCATGTCTTAAACTCCTGGACTCTGTTTTTCACTCTGCTTTAAGGTTCATCACAGGAGATGCTTATGACACACACCATTGTCTTTTATATAAAGTTGGGTGGTCCTCCCTTAAAGAGAGAGTCACATTGATATTTTAATTTACAAACCTTGACGAACTTCTCGTTACTTAACTGAATTGCTGCAAATCTCAGATGGGCTTTATCAGACCCGCTCCACTGACATCTTATGCTTTATGTCCCACAAGCCGGTCTGAGCTAGGAAAGACAGCTTTTAGCTTCAGTGCCCCTGACTCCTGGAACAACTTACAGCAACAAATTAAACTAAATAACTTCATATCCTTTAACCAATTTAAACAAACTATTTTAAATCTGCCAAACTCTACCTGTAACTGTTTTAATTAGGCTATATTGTACTCTCACCCATTTAATTTTAATTGCTACCACTTAATTTCACCACTGTGTAAATGTTTCAATTGTTTTTCTCTTCACCTGTTGTTGTGTATTTGATGTATTTGCGTTGAATATTGTTAATGTATTGTTGTTTTTCCTTTGAATTTGTTTGAACTCGACGTCATTGTAAATGAGGGTCACCCCTCAATTGGTCTCTCGAGGATAAATAAAAGTTAAATGAAATGAAAAATGAAAAATTTAGGATGTTAGCTCATTTGGACACTGTTTTGACCGTCTGTTTTCATTTAGGCTATTAGCGATATTATATCTAGGTTACTTTCAGTTTCATTACTGAGTCGCCACAAAACGTGATTAGTGTTCTTAAAGATACTTATATTATAAAACAAGAGGTCTAAAACACAGATGATGAACACAAGACTGTAAAAATCTAGTTCAATATCTAACATGTGGAGGGCGGTTATACGCTAAACAGCGTCTAAACTGCCTGAATCTTATAAGAAGAAGAAATTATTTATTGCTTGAGTAGCCTATACTTCAACTGAAAACGTTTCGACGCACCTCGCATACACAATCGATCTTTGAGTAGACAGTATGTAGTATATAGATGGTGAGTATGTATAGATGCAGGACGCTAGTACGGCTTTTCGAACACAGCCTCTGGTAGTTTTTGGTCAAGGGCAGCCATTTTTCTTGAGCTATCTCGCTAAAACTGTATGCACATGTGTATGTCTATCCAATAAGGCAGTGTACACAATTTGGTGATGATAGGTTAGAAATCCATAAAGCAGATGTCAATGAGTTATGGCAAAATAGCAGCCAAAGGCCCCCCCCCGCATTAAAGTTTTGGTCAATTGCGGCCATTTTTTTCAAGCTACCCTACTAATCTTTTAGGGACCTCTGTAGCTCATTGCCCTGGTGCTTTGTGTTGTGGTTAAAAACCTGTTTTTGCTAGTTAGCAAAAAATATTTCCAGATGGACTTATATGGTCCCAGATACTTTTTTATAGAGGACCCTCACGTGTACCTGTGTGAGAAATTTCTAATCAATCGGACACACTGTGTCAGGGGCGTGGCCTCTCAAACTTTTTTCATGTGTAAAGAGAAGATGTGTTTAAGAGATATTAAAGTGCAAAATATGATTTAGTAGAGCACAAGTAGTAGCAGAAGTCAGAACGGGATGAGCTAGTTCAACTGTGCACGCTATCGAAAAAAGCTTTTGATCAGAACTGGTTAGACTCCCAGCTCTAAAATGCTTTGGAAGTGCTCGCTGACAGAGTCTATTCATACAAATCCTACCCTAGCGATGCTGACAGTGAAGTGGCACAGGCACTCACACAGACACACACCTGTCTGAAAGAACCTGGGTCCTTCAACCACAGCTACAGATGGAAACAGAGACTCGAGACGAAGATGTATAACTATCGCACATACCTGAAATCACACAGTTCGTCATCTGATGAGCTAACTGTCTATGCTATGAAAAGAAAGTCCCCGATGGATGCCCATCCAACAAAGAACATAAAGAAACCCAGGCGAGCTGAGTCTACCCATTACCCATCTCTACCTCTCAACGAGACCCCATGGAGTCCATGGAGCAAGAGAGAATTGCCCTCTTGTCTGAGTTAAAGAAAAGGAACAATAAGAGAGAAGATGGCTCAGACATTCGCATTTCAGAAGCAAGAAATTGTCGACAGGAAATCATCTTTAGCTTAGTGTCATTGAAAGATGGCCAGGACTACTGTGGACCTGAAGATAGTCTCTGAGTGTTAAATGCCTAGATTATCACTCGTTAAACCAGAAAACTTGTTGATCCGTACGTACATTTACAGAACAAAGCTGTGAAATTACAGCAGAGTGAACTGTAACATCGCACTGCGGCTTTTTGCCCCATGCATTCAGTTATTGATGCAGAAAATATTAAATAGGCTACTGTATGCAGCGCTACTCACAAAGATTTCTATCAACTGACCTTCACATCCCCACCATTGTCTGTGGTGTCTACTAAGTTGCACTGTGTGGGTGTCTATTGAGCAGTGTAGCCGACTTTCTAATTGGACCACAGGAGCATTGTTGTTAAAGAGAGCAGTGAGGACACTGATGAGCTGCTAGAGACATTCACGCCGTCCACCGTAGCCATCCTCTCACAGTCCCACTGTTTACTATTCTGCTTGTTACTCCTATGAGGGATCATAGATGGAAGCCATTTTCAGCGCCTTTCCTCCCAGCTTCCGCTCTCCCCACCACCAAAGTCAATTTGCACTGCAGGGACATGTTGGAAAATGGGGTAGAAAGACATGTTAAAATAACCCCCCTGCTTGAGCACGGGTCGGTCCATATTCCCAGAAGAAATTAAAAAGAGCCTAACTGGGGGCTTCCATCAGGTTTTTCATCCATGCAGCTACACAACTGTTACAGTCCCCACCGGACACTGACACACCTGGGTGCTTTTTAAGTCCACAATGTTTCAAATATAAGGATTGGAAAAGTGAGCACTCGCATGATGAATACCAACTTTTCACACTGGAAAAATAAATCAGTACATTTTTATTTATAGAGAAAATCGTGTTTTTTCTGGTCCATCGCATGTAAGGTCACCCAAAGCCCTTTCAGTGGCTTTTACCATTTATTTGTGGCTTGTCAAATTCCCTTTTTGTAAAACCTCCATCACTGCAGTCTGAATTGATTGTATCAGCAGGACAAGGTCAGATAGATAGATAGATAAATTATAATTAGTGTGTCATCTGTGTGATGAAGACAATCTCCAAATTAATTTTGCAGACTTGGAGAGACAGAGTGCGCTGGTTCTACCAGTCAACTGGACAACTGCTGTTCAAAATTATATATCGCTTAAAAACATGTCTTAACTATAGAAACATCCATTCCTGCATGGAGCTGCAGCATACAAGCCTGTGTTGCCACTGCCACTGAGCTTGAGCTGCCATATGCAGGGAATATTCATGGTGTAAGAACTATCAAGCATTTTTTTGGTTTGCATTTTGCAATTATCTGCAATAAAAATTGTTATGGGAAAGCTGATTATATTGTTGTTGGTCAACGGGAACACAGACCTAAGAACACATTTATTTATGACCTTTCAGGAAAAAGCCACTTGTTAGTCTCTGCAAAACACTCAGTGCTACCTTTTGCTGACATGTGACTTTTTTGTATTATGTTTTGTTATTATTTCATGTGCACAGGTGCAGTGCATGTGTAAGCATACAGTACATCTACAAATCACAGCAATGAAAAAATACAATGTGAATTGCAAGCACGGACTTGCGCTGACATAATAACGGCACAGGGATAGAATTGAGAATACCTTTTATTAACCTTGTTTTTGTTGCTGACTTTTTGGAAGTACAAGATGGAAATCTCTTGGGTGGAAAAAAACAGTGTGATTGGCACTTTTATAAATTAATCAAAGAGATGGAGGAAGATGGCATTTGGAGTTTCAAATGAACTAAAGTATAACCTTTTTACTGTGGTTCCTGTCCACCCTATAATTTGGTCAATGTTAATGACGGCTCCACTTAGCAGTGATTGCCCATCAAATGAACGATAAGAAATCAGGTCAGGTTATTAGCCAGGCTATGGAAGAAGCAGTCATACCTTTCTTTACCAAGTTGGGGTCAGAATGACAAATAAGACCATTTTGATATAAACGTTATCTATTAAAGCCACTACGAGTAACATGGCACGTTGGCGTCCCCTTTGGACAAAAGCGGTAGTATTTTTACTACCGCTGTCGCAAAGCTGTTTACTAGCGCGTGCCAGGCGCGTGAGTGTGAACTGAGAAGGGAGCAATATAGTGCATGTCCGTGTGTTGAAAGTGTGAGGACTCTTTTCGGCTCCGTGAGAGTGGTTTTGACACTGCATGAACTAATGCCAGTCACTGCCACACGCACCTGATTGCAATGCTGATTGCTAACTACTCTCTCTCACGGAGCTGAAAGATTACGTGTCCGACTCCTCACAGAAAGCGAATGAACGATAGACGGCAGTTAGTATGGATCACGATGAGGTAATGTGTTTGTGTTGTTGATGTAAATAATGACTATTTCAGGTAATGGTTATCTGATGATGGTGAAGCAAAGCAAACTTTGTGTTAGTACCAACCGCTCATTCATTTAGGAGTAAACACTGCAGTCTAGTTTCGCTCTCGTGAAATTGTATGCACGTTGCATGGCAACGCCCTCGTCCCCCGTAGCCTATATCACTCTCTCTTTTAGCTTTTCTTCATTGCATTTTCTTTTTTTTTTCTTTGATGGTTCAGCCCCGTTATCAGTCATTATGACGACAAATAACTGTATCAAACAAGGCTCCCGCTCCCCTTCCCTCACCTGGAGGGATAGGCTTCTCAATTCACGTTGCTGCGCCGCACTGAAATCTGCGACCAATACGGATATGTGACCATAGAGCTTGCACGAGCGAACCGAAAATCGGACTGGGTGTGCGACCAGACCAAAAGCAGTAATAAAAACTATTTTAAAACGTCTTTCTTTGCACTGATGGTCTCGTTTGCTGTTTAAGGTTTATGATTATCAGAGGAAACATGAGGCTGTTTAAAAGATATTTAAATGTTACTCGTAGCCGCTTTAAAGTGTATTAAAAGAATATGAAAAAGGCAAATAGCAGCCTGTTGGTGGGATCACAAACATGAGGATCCACTGATTTGTCCATACTGATCATACAGCACACAATCTTAACACCTAACCCGTTTCTGTTCCCATAAAACCCACACATTGGATTATAAATCAAAGCCAAATAACGATGAAAGAAACTCCCCTGAATAGGATCACTCAGTGGGAGTAGAAAGCCAGCAATAAAGATCTAATGGAAATACTTTCCAACAGTATCAGAGATCATAAGACCTAGGAGATTAGGACAAAGAGGGGAAAATTAGACCCTACATTACATCGCTGGGACAGTGTCAGTGGTGCCCAGGGAGATAGGAGGAATCGATAGGTAAGGTACATAATTGAATGAAACATTATCAGGAAGCTACATTGACGAGTCATTTTCCCCAGAAACCCCCAGGTTCCCCCAGGCCTCCTCTTGAAGAGGGTGACGGCATATGGAAGTGTATTGACACAACAAAACATTTGAGAGGACAAAATTGACTAGAACACTAGTACATTGTACCAATCATCTTCAGAGAGTGCACAGCTATGGATTTCTAAGATCGGAATTAGATTTGTAGACGGGGGAGGACAGAAGTGTGAGCAGATGATTTTTAAAAAGTTAATATAGTGGCAGTGTTAGCTTCATGTAACACCTATTTCTGGTGTGATTTTCTGATCTAAATGTTGGATTTCCTCATTTCATCTTGTACTGTTAAAATAATCATTTGAACTAATAAATATTCTGAGAACCATGTTAGTGTGATGTAAAGGTATTTGAATGGGTCTGATTCAACGGTTTAAACAACAAATGCGCCAAAAATCTAATAATAAACTCTGCAACTGTAAAGAGATAAGCATTTTGAGCCCAAACTTTTTCAGTTTTTGTTGGCAATGTACATCCATTACATTACTGGACATAAATTCAGAGAACAAGAACATGTGACTCCCTTCTCAAATCATTCAATTTAATGACAACTAAAGGAATTCCTATTCAAGAATGGTCTTCTTTTGGGGAGCGTGTCTATGTTCCAACTGCCTTTATGTACCCACATTTCTAAGTAATCTAACTGTATTAAATTAACCGTGTCCCCTTACTCTAACCACCCAGCTGTGATGTCTTAACCTAATCGGCAATTTCAGGAACATAGGGCCAGTGTTGTGCCTGAACGCGTTCATATTGGGGGCGAACGTGAACTGAACGTATGTATTTCTGCCTCATGAACGTTTTTGCGAACGCGCTCATTCTGGCGTTTGTGAACGGCGCTCCTACAGTCGTTCAATCGTTCATCGAGTGCCAGATTTCTATCGAAAACCCCCGCTAAAAGACAGTGTAAACAGCCCTTAATATGTAGCTGAAAAACACCCAATCTGGCAACACATGCCACCACAGTGTCGCACCGCCGCTGCGTCATCAAAATGCGAAACACAGCGGAAAAAAAACAAAAACAAATGAATGCAGCAGCACTTACTCAGACCATGTACCTAGCCTCAGGCTATACCCTCTTCTTTGTATGATTGTTACCTACCTCAGATTGTGTTTGTGTTAACCCTCTGAACCCGGAGCCCGCAGTACTGCGTTCTAACGGTGATTTCGTTATGTTTTAATACATTATTTAACATTATCAAATCGCAGCAATGTGGTTTAAATATCTCCGGAAAGCTGGGATTCTGCCCTTTCAGGGACATATTCTCACGATAGTATACGTGACTCACAGCCAGAGATATGTTGCTGAGAAGCGCGAAAATGTATCAATCCTTTCCGTTGCGCTACTGGCTGAGCCGCTTGTCAATCAACATTTTGCGAAAACGTCATCGGCCCTTTCCCTTGCGTGATTGGTAGAGCTGCTTGCTGTCATATTTTGTGAAAAACCATCCAATCAACTTGGTGTAATCACTAAGGACCTCCCCATTACTTGTCAAACATGTTTACAATCACTGAACAAAGGACTCCTATTCATGCTACTATTTCGACTTCACCATGGCGCGGATGTTCGACAGCTGAGGCCCGCGACGAGATTCAGAGGAGCAGTAATGAGGAAGACGCCAATTCCGACATTGAGGGCTTTGACGAAGAGGAATATGAAGATGACATGGATCCATTTGAAGACGGGTAAGAGCATTTATTTGACAAAACGTCTGTTTTTGTAATGGAAGCTAAGTGTGAACATGTAAACTAGCTTGAATGTTGCGTCCGTGACATGACCGATTTTTTTTTTGGAACTGACGTGACAGAGCTGTATACTCTTGTCGCCAGCCTTCTGTTGTTTGAAAACAAGTAATAGTTTTCAAAAGGTAGAGAATAGAAATATATTTCAATAGTCTTACTTTATTCTCCGCGTCCGCAGTGTCTGTGCATTATTGATTTAGTGGGTGCAACAATGTAGGCTAGGTTCAAAACAGTACAATCTTCCCCGTGTGTCTCAATTTTGTTTGCTAGCTGTCTCGCATAAATGGACACCCGTGTGTGTGTGTGTGTGTGTGTGTGTGTGTGTGTGTGTGTGTGTGTGTGTGTGTGTGTGTGTGTGTGTGTGTGTCAATATTTTTGCGTATGAGTACGAAAATGGTGAATGAACCAGCATAGGCATTAATCGGTGGCAGTGCAGCGCTGTCTGTTGTGGGAGATGGAAAGTCGTCATTTAGTCTGGCTGAGGGGAGGAGACAGAAGTTACGAGAGAGAGAGAGAGAGAGAAACAAACATATTGTAGTAGGCTATACAGCTGTTTATAAACGGGTATAATAATTTATTTTAGAAATTGCAAATGAAGCTCTGTGTGTCAATGTTAGATAGCTTGAATTTTGCATTCTTGACATTACAGGGACTGATTTCTCTATTGATAGCACTACTTTTGTTTGAAAATAATAGTAATAGGTGTGTATTCTGTGTAAAATTATTTACCTTTACAATTTACAAATAGTAGAGAATGGAAATGTTTTTGCATCGACTTTTATTACACTGTTGTTTGCAAATACAAGTTGTGAAGTTTGAATATTTTTGTTATGAGATAATGAGACTGATTTCTGTGAATCTGTGGCAGGTCCAGGAGAAGAGGAGAACCACCCGCAAGAGGTCCCGTGTCCCAACTCCACCAGCACCCCCTACGCAGCAGCGGGCTTGGAAGACTGAGGAAGACACCGCTCCTCCTGTCTCCAGGTTTCAACCTGCACACACCCCTGGCCCACAGCTAGGCACACACTTCTACACACCAATTGAGCTCTTCAAATTGTGTTTCACTGCACACACTGTACACACACTCTGTAGCAACACAAACAAACAGGCTGCCAAAAAAATTGCCATGGGTAAAAAGTTTAAATGCACTGATTTGACAGTTGAGGAGTTTTACAAGTACATTGGACTCCTCTTTTACATGGCCCTGGTTAGACTACACCACATTGCTGATTACTGGAGGCAGAACCACAGTTTAACCTGTCCATTTGTGGCAACAGTCATGAGTAGGGACAGATTTGGTGTCATCTCCTGGAACTTACACATAATTGATCCAGATAAAGATGTAAACAATGATAGGAAGAAGGGAACGCCACAATTCGACAAACTCTTCAGGGTCAAACCTCTCCTCAATTCGATTATTTTCATCCACACTAATACCTGGCTGTGGATGAAAGGATGGTTGCCTCAAAGGTTAAAACCGGAATGACTCAATACATGAAGGCCAAACCTACTAAGTGGGGTTTCAAATTGTTCGTTTTGGCGGACTCAAGCAATGGCTACACCATAGATTTTAACATTTACACGGGGAAAAGTGACATCCCCTCCGGACATGGCTTCTCTTACGATGCTGTAATGTCACTTGTGCAGCCATACCTAGGGACAGGGTATCACATTTACACGGATTGTGATGCGTCCCTTTCATTACACATCCCATGGACCTTTTTATATGTGGTATCAAGTCATTATTCAGTCTCATTTTGCTTAATTCCTCATATGTGGTCAAAGTAGAGTAAGAGACTATTTGTATTTTGGCAAATTTGATTTTAGTCATGTTTTTTTGCACTTCCCAACTTTTTTTGGGAAAATGACAGTGCATTATAGAAGCTAATGCTTTGTAAATGGGGATAATGCTTTCACTCAGCAGGATAGTACTCTTTTTGTTTTCATGCCTGTTCACTTTTCTTGGCTCATTTGTTGTCTGTCTGTTCTCTTCCAGTTTTCCCTGGTGGAGACAAGACGGTGTGGATCAGGTCCTTCCTCTGGCAGCATCTGAAGTCCTCCTGCATCCACACTATTCATATTTTATTTTAGTATTAGCATGTTAACATTAGTCAATTATTGTATTTCTTCATGATTTTTTTGTAAGTGACATCTATTATAAAAATCGGACTTCAAATTTCAGCATTTGGCAAAATATATATTTTTTTTACATTGGTCTAGGGCAATATTGAACCTTCCTTACTGAGAGCTGAGAGTGTTCTTAACATTTTGATATGAATCACCTGGGTATTATGTTATCTACTTGCCCTCTAAAATGGTAATTTATAAAAGCATGTAAATCGAGAAAATGCCCTTAAACCTAACCCCATAAAACGTTGGGACAAAAAAATCATTTTTGTCATGTTTTTTGTACTTCTCAACCTTTTTTGGGAAAAATTCCAGTGTATTTTAGAAGCTAATGTTTTGGAGAGGCAATTTCAAGAGCCAAAACAATTTGTCCTGGGGAATAAAGGTATTATTGCACATAAGTTTCCAAATTTTTCAAAAATCTTACTTCAAATTGCAGCTTTTGTGTCAAAATATTTTTTTTCACATTGGTCTAGGACAAAATTGAAACTCCCTAATATAGAGCTGGCAGTGTTCTGAACATTTTGATATGAATCACCTGGGTATTATGTTATCTACTTGCCCTCTAAAATGGTAATTTATAAAAGCATGTAAAATCGAGAAAATGCCCTTAGATCTCAACCCAAAAAACGTTAGGACAAAAAGATCATTTTAGTCATGTTTTTTGCTCTTCCCAACCTTTTTATGGAAAAATTCCAGTACATTTTAGAAGCTAATGTTTTGGAGAAGCAATTTCAAGAGCCAAAATAACTCAATCAGATGAATAAAGGTATTATTTCACACAAATTTCAAATTTTTTCAAAAATCGCCCCATTTCAAAAATCGGACTTCAAATTTCAACATTTATGTCAAAATATTTTTTTTTACATTGGACTAGGCAAAATTGAACCTTCCTCACTGAGAGTTGAGAGTGTTCTGAACATTTTGATATGAATCACCTGGGTATTATGTTATCTACTTGCCCTCTAAAATGGTAATTTATAAAAGCATGTAAAATCGAGAAAAAGGCCTCAGGGCTCAGAGGGTTAATAAGTATGTCAACACATCTTCTGGACTTTGTTGTTAACAGTAGGCCCTACACTGCAGTTTAGAATGGTCTCCTTGAGGGTTTTCCTAGTTTAAGTTGTAGGCTAATTTGTTTGTAGAACCTGCCTGGTATATTTTTCCAGTATTGCTTTCTTTGAATGAAATTTCATGTGAATTGTTTCCAGGTTTGGAAAATTATAAATTGCACCTTAACCGTTTTTGTTTGAATAATTCTTCATTAAAAAGATCATTCAAAAAGCAACTTTTTCCTCATGTTTTTGAGAATATACTATAGGGATAAAAGCTGCAGCTGGCTTCTAGTGTGGACTGAATGTTATTGAAATAATTTCTGTCTGTGGTTTTATATGGTATGTGGCAATTATTTAGAAAAATAATAGCCTGCAGCAACATATTTAAAAAAAAAGAACTATGAACTAGTTCATTTTTGAACGGTGAACTTAGTTCATAATTTTGAATTATGAACTATGAACTGAACTAGTTCATGTATGTTGTGAAAATAAGTCAACCAGGATGCGTGAAGGACAGAGTTTCCAGTCAGGAGGTAAAGTTAATAAAGTGATATTTATTTCACCAAACAGCAGAATAGATGGCTCCGTACAGTTAAACGTGCACGGACCTAAACATGAGAAGTCAACCTAGAGTTAAGTTCTCAAAGAAAAGGCGCTTAAACAGAGTGCGCGGAAGCATAAGTAGGATTCTTCTTGTGAAGTCCTATTGGTCAAAGTCAAATGATGCAGACGGGGCGTATTCTACTGTACGCGGTCTGGTTGGAGCACTGAATATGGCCATTCAAGCTGGCTCTCTCTCTTCCAGGGTTCATCTTCCTCTTCTTATCAGTGATGATGTGTGCATGTTGTCGAGGTGCATAAAGAGGGGGCCCTTTGTCAATCTAATCTCTAAGTGTGTGTGTGTCCGCTCTAAGGTCAACCAAAGTTCTTTCCACGTTTCACTTCTGCAACCTTACAGTGCTATGGGTCAGTATAAGTTCTACATGTGTCAGTTCTCTAATTAGTGTGTGCTTAGGGTCAATCAGAGTTTCCTGAGAGTATCACTTCTTCTTCTGTGTACAGCCAGCCGAAATAAAACTGTCTGGGGATTCAAACTCTCTTAATAATTCTCACTCAATCAGGGGCCTGCTGATTTAAAGCTATTATGTATAATATGTTTGTTATTCTAGTGCCTGTTGATTAAAGCTATCATGTGTAATATATGTATTATGAGTGGGCATCTCTAAAAGTTAATTTTCTCTACATGTAGAAAAAGAACTTACCAAACACTCTTCACTCTTGCTGAGGTTACACACGGCGAAAATGATTCTTTCGAGCAATCAACAGACGGCAGTGTGTAGCTCCACCTTTTCGGCCCCCTTTCAGGCGGCTGGTACCTCAATGGAAGAGTACCGAAAATAGGAGCGGTTAAGCTCGCTTATATCCGTACCCTACCCAACTTTTGGCAAATAAGAAGGCAAAATAACCAGACCGAACCGGTGGAATCGAGGCATAAGTCAATGTCAGTGAAAATAACTTCTGAGGGTCCTGCGGGATTCCAGTTTTGCAAACCCACAATGGTCAGTACCGGAACCAAGCCGTGGCCCTAAATTGACATCAGATTAAAAGAACACAGACTACAAAGTCACTCACTTTTAAGTGCTTTAACTGTGCCTTTTGTTGAACTAGCTAGCAGCCTATATCGCTGTAGTATCAGTGATGTCCCTCCTTTTAACCATTCCACCATGTCCCTCAATTACTCTCCACTATATAGTCATACATCAATGGTGTCATTCTCTGCCCTACCAATCGATCCGTACAATGAAAATAACTAGGAATGAAGGATTAGGTTGAATATATTCATAATTATCCTTTATGTTGTGCCTGAGTGCAAAACGCACGAAAAGATTGATGACTCAAACGACCTCGGTATCAGCATACCTATTATCAATCGGTGCAAACGGAATGTTTTCAGCAGTTACTCTGTCCTAGATAGCATACTGTTTATCTGATAGCCAAAAAGATTCATTACCTTCTCTGCAATGAGAACATGAAATACAGGTCACTGCTGTGATTAAATTCTAAAGCCTATATGGGTCAAATGTAATCCACAGCAGCACTGTTGCAACAGTCATCCATCAGATATCAAGGAAAAGAAAAAAATATTACAAGTTCATTTTAGAAAAGATATTTGTAGCAGATCTAGTTCGTACCTGACTTTATCATAATTTTTATGTCTTTAGACATCTTCAGTGTTAATTAGAAGAAAATTTAAAAAAAATTGTGCTTAAAATTAAGGCAATGTGCAGGCATTTTTTTTTTTGCAGAGAAAAAATAAAGTGAAGGGAAGTTTCCTTCTCGACCTATGTTCCTCAAATTGGTGATTACGTTCAGGCCTTATGGGACAGGGAAAGGTTAGAATAGAAGTGACACACACACACACACACACACACACACACACACACACACACACACACACACAGAAACTACTCTTGTGGGGGGCCAGACATTGCTACTACGCCCCTCTGCCTGTTTATGTTATTGAACTAGCTTAGTAGTCAATGACTGATAAATCATTGTAGTCATGCAACATGATTAATGCCACAATACAATTAGGCCAACCTTACATTACATATCTCTCTCATACATGTCATAGGACATTCACAACAACAACAACAATAACAGAAAAAATAAAAATCATGGTTGAATGTTGATGCATCTTAGCGTGGTCCAACCAGACCATCGTACTTCATTTAATTTGTACAGAAGGTCTGGAAGTGCTGTAATTGGCAAACGTTCACTCACTTGGAGGCGGGTGTCTGTCGAAGTTTAAAACTATTGGATCTGCCCAGTGCCACTCTGGAATAGCCAACCAATCGCATCACGTTTGGTCGTCACGTGTGTCATGAGCTGGCTTTTGTCATGAGCCGGCTTTTGACGGTGCGTTCCAGTTGGACAGGGAACTCGGAAATTTCCGACTTCACTACATATTGTAGTCTATGAATCTACCGGTACCTGGCAACAGTAACTTGTTAGAGCCTAACGTTTAGTTATTTGTACGAGAACGGTTTTAGGCGTCCATACTTTCATGATCAGATGCACTGGAACACAGACAGGTCGGAACTCGGAACTACCAAGAAGTGGGCGGGCGGAGCCAGGCTAGATGCATCTAGCTTTGTTTGGTAAAAATGGATCTGCATGTAGCACTAGTGATGACATGCCAAACATTTATAGTTTACAATTTAACTCATATCAACACCTCAAATTGTCCTTCCATCTGTGCTGCAGGCCTTCCTCCAGCTCTGGACATCACACCTGACTGTCCTCCCTCACCTCCAACGGCCCATCCACCTGCAGATTTTAGTGTCCCAGGCAGACCCAGATGTTTTGATTCTGACTGAATCCTGGTTAAAGAAGAGTACAGATGACTCTATTGTGGCAATAAATGATTATAACTTATTCAGAATAGACAGAAGCACTAGGGGTGGGGGAGTAGCTGTATATGTTAAATCCTGTTATTCTGTAACACTTTTACATGCCATCTCTGTTCCAAATTGCTTTGAATTTATCGCGCTAGAATTATCTTTATCGTCAAATGATTGTTTTGTTGTAATTGGTGTGTACAGGCCCCCTTCAGCTGTAACTAGCTCCTTAAACGATCTAGCACATATGCTCTCCAGTTATGTAAATAGAGAGGTAATTGTGATGGGTGATTTTAACGTTGACTGGCTTTTTGGTGCCTCTGAATCTTTCAAAGAAATCTGTAGCAACATTAATCTTACTCAATTAATAACTGAGCCCACAAGACCTAATCTAAAAAACCCAGCAAAATCAACTTTAATAGATTTAATCTTATCAAATAAAATAAATAAAATAGCCTCAGCTGGTGTCTTTGAGCTTGGGATTAGTGATCACTGCCCAGTGGCCTGTATCAGAAGTATTCATTTAAAAAGATCTCAACCTAAAATCATAATTAAGCGTAATTTTAAAGGTTTTAATGAGCAAGCCTTTTTAAGTGATCTCCATCACAGTGACATTCAACTGACTACGCAAATTTCGGATGTTGAGTTAGCCTTAGACCATTTCATCAATGCTTTCACCTCAATTATAAACAAGCATGCGCCCCTAAAAAAACAGAGTAAAAAATAGATCAAACCCCTGGTTTACAAGTGAACTATCTGATTTATTTTCCGAGAGAAATAAAGCATGGTCTGTAGCTAGACGCTCTGGAGATAATACCAATTGGACAATTTTTAGACACCTTAGGAATAAATGCACAGCCATGGTCAGGAAAGCCAAATCTGAATACTACCTTGAATTAATCTCAAACTGCTACTCTAACCCTGCACTATTTTGGAAAGCTGTGAACTATAATAAAAACAATTCTAGCACAGTTCCCACTCAGATCAAATTAAATGGTCACACTCTCAATGATCAAAAAGAGATTGGCTTAGCTTTTAATAAACATTTTGTAGCTGCTGGTCAACTATTTCAGAATGGAGGATATAGGCCTTCTACCACCAGTAGTAACGTACCGCCTGTCTCTCAAACTCCTCTTTTCAGCCTTGATCTTCTTCCCACAAGTGTTGTTGTAGATGCACTCCTCGCCATCAACCCAAAGAAGTACATGGGAGAGGACAATTTGGACCCCTTTTCAATCAAGCTCTCTACACATATAATATCAAAAGAAATTACCCATATTTTTAATCTTTCCATCTCCTCTGGAATAGTTCCTAAAATTTGGAAAAAAGCTCATGTAATTCCTTTACATAAAGGTGGTGACAAGAATAATCTTAATAACTACAGGCCAATTTCCAAACTCCCATGCCTCGCAAAAATTCTAGAATCACTGATTAATAATCAGTTAAAAACATTTCTAACTAGTGCTTCCATTTTGAGCCCATTCCAATCTGGTTTTAGGGCAGGCCACAGTACCGTCTTTGCTGTGACTTTGGTTGTAGACAACATTGTTACAGCATTAGACAAGAAAAAGCACTGTGCAGCACTTTTTATTGATCTTTCAAAGGCCTTTGATACTGTTGACCATCATTTGCTTTTACAGAGGCTGCATGACATTGGCTTTGATCAGTCTGCATGTAGCTGGTTTAGGGACTATCTCTCTGATAGACAGCGGTCAGTTAAACTGGGAAGATACCAGTCTGAGTTTTTAACTGTTACAAATGGTGTCCCACAGGGCTCAATTTTAGGTCCAGTTCTTTTCACAATTTATATAAATAACATTGTTTCATCGCTAAAAAACTGTCACGCCCATCTATACGCTGACGACACAGTACTGTATTGCATTTCCGATTCGGTGCACCAATCTATTCAGAACCTACAAAGCTCTTTTAACACCCTGCAGAACTGTCTAGTGGACCTCAGGCTTGTTCTTAATACAGACAAAACCAAATATATGTGTTTCTCCAGAGCAAAAACTACACATTTTAATGATTTTAATATGTTTACAAAGAATGGATTTTTAATCGAAAGAGTCACAGAGTATAAATATCTCGGCATCTGGTTAGATGATAAACTCACTTTTCATTTTCATATAAATAATCTTGTTTGTCGACTACGACAAAAAATTGGCTATTTTTATAGGAATAAAACCACCTTCCCTTTATTTAGTAGGAAAAGGATTATTGAGGCAGTTTTCATGTCTGTCCTTGATTACGGTGATGTGGTCTACCGGCATGCATCTCATTCATGTCTTAAACTCCTAGACTCTGTTTTTCACTCTGCTTTAAGATTCATCACAGGAGATGCTTATGATACACACCATTGTCTCTTATATGAAAAGGTTGGGTGGTCCTCCCTTAAAGAGAGACGTGACGCACATTGGCACATTTTTATTTACAAAGCCTTGACCGGGAAGCTTCCTCGTTATTTAACTGAAATGCTGCACATTTCAGATGGGCTTTATCAAACCCGCTCCACTGACATGCTTATGCTTTATGTCCCACAAGCCCGGTCTGAGCTGGGAAAGACAGCTTTTAGCTTCAGTGCCCCCGACTCCTGGAACAACTTACAGCAACAAATTAAACTAAATACATTCATATCCTTTGGCCAATTTAAACAGACTATCTTGGATCTGCCAAACTCTACTTGTAACTGTTTTAATTAGGCTATATTGTACTTTATTCCTTTTAATTGCTGCCACTCTTCACCACTTTGTAAATGTTTCAATTGTTTTTTTCTCTTCTCTTCACTTGTTGTGTATTTGATGTATTTGCATTGAATATTTTGTATGTATTGTTGTTTTGAATTTGTTTTGACTCGACATCATTGAAAATGAGGGTCACCCCTCAATTGGTCTCTCGAGGATAAATAAAAGTTAAATGAAATAGAATGTCCGTCAATGCACGTACGACATGCACAATACTATAGCATTTATTTTATTGGACTAAATTAGGTCTAAAAAGTGCCACTGTCTCTCTCTCACTCACACTCACACACACACACACACACACACACACACACACTACATCTCTCTCTTTTATTCTAACCATTACAAAGTGAGAACTTATCCTACACTTGCTAATTTCTATTCCCAGCTGCCAAACATACCCTGCGTTCCAAATCACATACTCTTTCTTTTTACTACACTACATACTAAAGCAGAGAAGAGTTTTAGGGCCACAGGAGAGAAAAGAAAATTAGATAATGAAGATTTATTTTCATCATGTCGACATTTCAAGAATAAAGACAAATACTCCAAAATGCTAATGGAGTTAGTGGGGCATTTCTGTATTTTATACTACAATTGAGGTGCATGTACTGGGACATCCTAAATCTTTTCCTGGCGTACTAAATAGTATGGAAGTATAGGGATTGGAACGCAGGGATGGAGCTGCTCTGCTCAGCTGCCCTGCCACAAACTTGGTGAGTATTTCGAGTTTTTATTACAACTGCTTTTTCCATGTATTAATAATTGTGAACATCCCTCTTCTATAAATCAAGCATTAAACTGATTCACTATGGTTTTCATGACAGATCACGCTGAAATCATACTGTACATGACTAATGTTGGCAAGGTTTGATTTTTTTTTTTTTTTTTTTACGAAGCCAGATTCAAGCTTAGCAAGGTAACTTCAGATGTAACCCTGTTTTTTTCAGTATCAATGATATGCGCTCCCTCATGATGTTCCTTGCTCCTCCTTCTTTCTCCTCATTGCTCTCAGGTGCTGGTTGTCAGCCTGATTAGCCCTGCTGATATTTGAGGGGAGATTTGTGGCCAGCTGTCTCGCACAATTGTGACAGTCCCTGGCTGCTTTGTTTGATTCGGAGTTGCTTTTGTTTTGTGACTGTTAGTTTAATTTATTAGTCTAGGAGAAGGAAATTCTTCCTCCATCTTTTGTTCTGTTTAACTAGTCCTCCAGTTGCTTTGGGTTTGGTTAATAAATGGGTATTATTATTTAAACTTTAACTCTGGTTTCGTGTTTTTCTTTTTATCTTTCTGGGCACTATAGTATGAGCCATGTGTCTAAACGCACCGTTCACAGCAGAAGCGATGCACGTAATGGCCATGGATTTTAAGTTCTAATGCCTGAAACGCGCTGCTTGATCATATTTTCGTTCATCGCGTCCATTGCCTCTAATGCGCCTAGCTTCCCTCCCGCTATTTTATTTCCCCCCATCAACCTTTTTCTTTTTGGGATTTTTATGCTTTATTGATAGTGTAGAGACAGAGGTGAAATGGGGCAGAGAGGGGAGTGACATGCAGAGAACGACCGCGGGCTGGAATCGAACCCGGGTCCGCTGCTGCCCCCCCCCCAATACACATATCCATATGCACAGTAAAGCACTATAAAGCAGCCTGCCCATTAAAGAATCTTAGTACAGGGTCCCAAATCTTATCAAACACATCTCCTCTATCATCGTTATAGTATCTCAGTCGCTCTAAATGCAGTGTTAGACATTTCTCCTAACCACAGGTCGTATGCAGGCACCGAGTCTGACTTCAATAGCCTTCTTCTCATATTTACTAATTAAAGATAAGGGACTTGTAGCTCCCAGAATTGCCACAAGAGGGTTAGGTTCCAAACGTTTCCCAAAAGCCTCAGAAGCATTGAAAAATACTTTTCCACAATGAATGGAGTTTGCTACATAACCAAAATGAGTGTGCTAAATAACCTCTCATGAATTTACATTGATTACAGCTGAGACATTAGGTCAAAATTGGTTTAGCTTCTCCAGGGAATAATAAAGTCTGTGGACTGTTTTAAACTGTATCAGATTGTGTCTAACATTAACTGAACATCTGTGCACATTCCATAAACATTCATCCCAGATATCATCATTCAATTCCACATTTAACTCATCTGCCCATGCCTGCAAACACTCCTCAGTACCCAGCACAGCCACATTATGAAGAATTTTGTAAAAGAAGGAAACTGCCCCACGAGTAGCAGGGTCAAATGTATTCATTGTCTCAAGAGTTTTGTGCTTATTCAGGCTTTCAAAGTTTGTTACAGTTTTCCAAATAAAATCTCTAATTTGTAAGGCAAGAATATTTATACCGACAACACCCTTTGGATATCCCTGGAGAGTATCCACAGCTGTGTAACAAAGTCAGATATGTACTAGTGACATACTGCTTTATAATAAAACAAAATAGTCATACCTGATATGTATTGCTTCTGTTCTCCTACTTCATTTTTATGGGTCACTTACATGTATTAAAGATGTGTAAATGTATCATACATATTCATATATTTTACCTTTTTAATATTCTGTTTGAATTGTATTTGTTGCATGAACCCATGGTGACCCAGATATGCTAAGAGAAAGGAGACTGGAGGGTCAGCTTAATGGAGGATTAAGCTAATCTGAAGCTATGTCCCATTACAGAGACCACGCACTTGGTAGGACGCAGTCTCGCGGTCTATGAAGGCTATAGCCTATGAAGGCCGATTTTAAGGCCAACAAGCCTTGTTAAATGAGACGGTCTCCGCAGGTCTCGGTTTACGAGCATTTCCGATTTACGTTACAAGCCGTCACCTTGCGTGACGACTCACCGCTCCTGTGCTGCCTAGCAACCCTGATTGCTGCCAACGGAGACAGCCTTGTCAACGGAGGAAAAAAGAAAAAGAAGTTGCCTACCAGACGAAAAGAAAAAAAAGTACAAGAAAAAAATAAAGTAAAATAAAAGTTAAGAAGATGGAGCAACACGTTGCTGTTTTGTTATTTCTTATTTTATTTTATGCCATCTCTGAAAAAAACGCAATGAATCTTGAGATATGTTGGGCCACGAAGGATCCATCTGATGCAGCCTTCAAAACCGTGAAACGAAGGCTGCATTTCACGACCGCAAGCGGGACAGCCTTTGCGCGCCGCTATGACGCAATCGGTCTTCAAATGCAGCCTTCATAGGCTGCAATACCTGAATCAAGACACAGCCACAGTGTGTAAGACTCCTCCACCATCCGAGGTGAGAGGACATCTGTCCCACAGCAGTGTAAACTCTCTTTGTACTCTCTGGCTAATCTCCATTAAATACATCAAAAATACCTTTATCTGGTTCTTGCTGACCCAGAGGAAAAAACCTACCATACTTAACTTTTGAGATTCTAACAGAAATTATTATGTTGACCCTTGGTATGGAATGGATCAGGCTTGGGACATTCAACAAAGTCTCATCTCCCCACCATCTCTTTATTCTTTAGAGATACATGTTTGGCTTTTTTCAAGCTTTATTGATAGTCTGGAGAAACAGATGAAATGGGGTAGAGAGGGAAATGAGCCTCGGTGGGACGCTCTAACTCTTTTTGTGTTATAAGAACCAGAGCCTGTCTCATAAACCGTTAAGTTTATCAAACTTAAATGACAATGGCCGCGTTTCCCAGATTCGTTAAGAGCCTCTTTGGGCTAAGTACTTCTTTGGAGCGCTCTTAAGAACGCTGTGAAAGAAGAATGCGTTTCCCAGATTCGTTCTTAGCGAAAGTAGTACTTTCACTAAGATGGAACTGTAAGACGGAGCTGACCCACTCTTTCAACCTTTCTTAGCGACCAAATCGTCAGTGATCATGCCGCGTCGGAAATTTATTTCCTCCACTTTTCGAAATAATAAAACAATGCTCAATGCGGACCTGGCGCACAAACATAAACTAATAGTAGAGATTTTTTTTTTTTAATGAATTACAGGTTTACGTTTTCCACACACAAGAGTATATAGTACTACACATAAAAAAACTTCAACAACCCTGTGGCATTTCACAGATATCAAGGAAACAGATTGAATTGAATTCAGCTGAACCTCATTGAGAGCGGCTCCACCTGGTACTCTATATAAAGGCGTTGCCAAAGTCCGTGCGTGTGAGAAACCATGGCTGCAATACAGCAAATTATCGGTGCCAACCAACCGCGTGCCGTGCGCGAAGCCAGACGGTTTACATTAATGCCTACTTGTGCCAGAACTTCTCCCCACTGGACGTGCTGTCAGACCGGGCCGTCCAGGCAAAGTACCGGCTGCCCCGTGCGGAGATCCGACGACTGATAACTCTGGTGTTTCCATACATCCAGAGAGCAACCCGCTGCAATTTTGCCCTCAGCCCGGAGGTGCAGCTCCTGGCTGCTCCGCGTTTTTACGCAGTGGGGAGCTTCCTGGAGGTGGTGGGGGACGACACCGGCCTCAGCAAGACATCGGTGTCACGGAGTGTGGCAGCTGTGACACCAATTCTCCTGCGCCATGCCCGGACCCATATCAAGATGGCCACCACACGGGACGAGGTCCGCATGGTCCACCAAGGGTTCCACACAGTGGCTGGGATCCCCCGGGTGATCGGTCTGGTAGATGGCACCCTTATTCCAAACCACAATCCCTCCCTGGTGGATCTGTGCTGGATTGGTCGCAAGCACTACGCGGCCATCAACACGCAGGTGGTGGTGGATCACAATGGCCTCATCACTGACATCGTCACCAGGTGGCCAGGCAGCACTCACGACAGCTTCATGTGGGCCAAATCAGCTGTGGGGCAGACGTCTGGCAGAGGAGTGTTTGACCGGAGTATCATCCTAGAGGACAGTGGCTACCCTCTCCGGAGTTACCTCATGACGCCGGTAACCAACCCAACAACACCACAGGAGGAGAGATTTAATGAGGCCCACACACGCACCAGGACGAAGATCGAACGGGTGTTTGGCATTTGGAAGTCTCGCTTCAGGTGCATTCATCGTTCGTCGGGGGGGCTGCGCTTGTCACCAATCAAGTGTTGCCGAGTGATTGTTGTCACCGCCGTGCTGCACAACATTGCAGTGCGCGTTGGCGCAGATGAGCCGCCTCCTATTGAAGAGCAACATTCAGAGGACGAAGCCCCAAACCCCGCCATGTGCGAGCAGTACTGCATCAGGCCGGAGCCCAGACCAGACAGGAACTTATCCACCTCTTCTGAGGTCCAACAACCCCAGCCCCTACCCCTTCACCACAAGTCGCCAAGCACTGATCACTAATAAACCCACAACCACCACACCACCCATAACAACTGTCAGGCCTGAAGGCTGAAATAAATTAACAGAACCAGCAGATGTAGGCTACATGTAACGTCCTGCACACTATGATTGATTGCTTCAGTGTCCGGGTGCTTTACCTGAAAGTATGGCACTGGACTGTTAAGGAAATATTGTTGCATACAGTATGTGGGAGTATAGTGTCCACGTTTCTGAGGTGACCATGTAACAAGTGGGAAATTAGCGCAAAACATGCTGTGCTGAAAGGGTGCACAATACGCACACGTCATGAACCTACGCTTAGATAATTTACAAATTGCCTGGGACTTTTTGTTGCTATTTGACACCCTCATTTCAATGCAAAATGATCCACACAATACATGGTTGAAAAGGAAACCAAAGTAGTTTATTGAAACCATATCGGGGGGGGGGGGCTCGCGCTGCATTTACTGGGCCTCTGCATCACCTGCAATGAAGGGAGATTGATTAGTGAAATTGAACGGGATACATTGGGTAATGCAGATAAAACATTGAAATACCCATACCTGAATCCTGGGGAAAGATGATTGGCACCGAGATGGAGGGACGGTTGAACTGGGCCTCCGCAAGCGCCAGCTGTCTCCGGTGCAGCTCCAACCTCTCCTGCTTCATCCGGACCATCTCTTCCTGCAGGGCAGTTTGTCTTTGGAAGTGGCCCTCCATCCCCCGCAGCACCACCAGCTTCTCCCTCTCCAGGCGCACCAGCGTCTCACTGCAGGTGCAGGTTGTTATTGCGGGCCGCCATCAATGAGCATACGGACACCGGGCCCTGCTGGTAGGTGCGCAGGGACAGGTCACGGTTGTTGGGGGTCGTCCTCTCCTGGTGGCGTACACGTCCCTGCTCTGCTCCTGGATGGCTCCTCTTCATCCTCACTTAATGAGAGCCCCTCGTCCCCCAGCACATCGATGCCCCCACTAATGCCTTCAGAGGCCGTCTTCCCGATAATTGAGAGGACTTTCTCCTCGTCGGGAGTGAGTGTCGTCCCACCCGGTGCTCCACCACCCGTGCCCATGGCTTTGCTCCTCACCCCGGCACTCTTCCTCTTAGTTTGGCTCTGGAACTCCTGCCACTTCTTTCTGATAGCGCCCCAGTCACTCAGACCACATGGGCTGGAGGGGGACATCCTTTGGGCTATGGCCTGCCAAACATGGTTCTTGACGGTGATATTTTTTTTGCCCTTTGTTCCCCCGAATAAAATATCCCGGTGCTGCCAGACCTCGTTCACCAAGACGCCCATCTCCTCTGCGGTAAACGCCGGTGCCCGCTTGCTTCTTTTGACGCCGGTTCCTTCCATTCTCACATATGTGTGCCTATATCCACGGGGGTATATATGCGCTAATGGGCCTGATTACTACTTGGATACACCTGTTGGCACACACACACACTCACACCCACACACATACAAACGCTACATACTTAAACTAATTGAACCTGTGTGGGGGGACCACGGGGCGCTGTGTGTGACCTATGCGCTGATAAAGAGGTGGGTGATCGATTTGCCTGACATCTATTTATTCAGTTTTAGCACCACCTTGGTGGACACCTCCCACTAAAGAACTTCTTTCGATGCTTCTTTCGCTTCATCTTACGGCTCTCCAAAGAAGGCACTTAAGAAGCCGTCTGGGAAACACCCGTATCTTAACGCTCCTTCTTTGGCGAACCCTTCTTTCGACCCTTCTTTGGCCCCAAAGAACGATCGAATCTGGGAAATGCGGCCAATATCTTTAATTTGGATTGATAAATATGCCTCTCCAAATTAGAAGGATGTTGTGGACTATGGTTTACAAGGGCTCAAGATCAAGGTTATTTTAAAGAGGACCTTTTATATTACTTTTCTGGTCTTAATTTCTTGTTTTACACTGCTATAGAGCAACCTGACACGAATCACATCACAAAAAACTATGTAGATTTTCGGGAAGCTCTTTCTCTTATTTTGGCGATCCAGCACGTCCTGTCAACACTTGAGTGTGTGTGCTTCGGGCATATCCGCTCCCTCCACCTGTGCTTCGACAATCTCCGCTCGCCTCCCCCCCCCCTCCTGCAAACCCCACTCCGTTGTGATTGGTTACCTTCCTTCCGGAACACTTTCAGTGGCGGGAAGCGCGAGCATGGACCTATAAGGGCGTGAGGCAGACGCGAACAGGGAAGTGACAGCATTACCATACATGGAAACATCCGTGTGGTGACTTCACAAAGTTACATGCGACGTCACGAAGTTACAAAGCGTCAAGCCGCTTTGAACACGTGACTTCTTGACTGGCTAGAATAGTGTCTAGTGCTCTGCACAGACACCCCAGACGGTCAGCAGGGAATACGTCAAAATGCATGTAAGTCATTATTTGATAATTTAGTATGGTTAAGCATGACTATAAATCATCATAATAACGTTTATAGGTCATAAAAGTCAAAAAGCATCATAGGTCCGCTTTAAGGTAAACATGTTGTCACTCATGTTTCTAGTCACTGTTATCATACCATTTGTAACAACCAGCAACACTAGTTATGATACTGAGCACAAATATGTAATATCTTTTATCATTAAAAGTCTTGTTAAAGTAAGTAAGAAGAAAAGATAATTTCACTTCAGACCAGAATATCAGAAGCAGTAATGACTATCGCATGTCAGATGTCAATGAGTTCAATATGTAATGACACAACCAGCTCCTTCGCTTTCTGTGCAGTACTCCCCCTCAGCATTCACACAGAAAGGGTCGTTCACAAATCTCATGTCTTCAGTAGGGGATACTGAAATGTTCAAACCTTGCAGCAAAGTTGGTTTTCAATGCTTCAATACATTCTGTCATCACCTCAGTGATGTGTAGACTTGCCGGTGTGCAATGTTGGAAAATGGATTATTTGACCTGGACATAGATCAGCAGAAAAAGGTGCAAGCTTTCTCATAAAAGCATGAAGTCTTTCCACAAGTTGTGTGACTGTTTTATCTCTGCCCTGCAGCTCCATATTTAGTTGGTTCATGGTGGACCATGCGGACCTCGTCCCGTGTGGTGGCCAGACTGATAAAAATATATTGCTCGATCTACTTAAAAAAATCAAGGCAACTTTTTGCACAAAATTATTATGTAGACCTCACAAGAATACTATTTGTATGAACTACATATAATTTTTGAATTCAAGGAATACAATTAGCAAGTAGACGGGCAGACATGTTGACGATTCTGTAGTTGAGAAAAATAAATAAATAAAAAAAAGACATAGGTTATATTGAATTTTGGCATGCAGAGAAAAGGTATGGAGCACACATTGGGGGCTGTACCTGATGTGTCAGTTCAGTCAAGCACATAATTAGTTTAGTTAGCAGTTCAGATTAGTTTCAGCCTATGCCATTTTATGGTTTCTTCCATCAGGTAAGAATGAATGCTAGTTTTTTCAGGTAAGTATTTTACTTTTTTGTCCCAGTTTCACAAATGTATCATTCTGCACATTTATTTCCACAGGTAGTGCATGCAGAATCAATTTTAATTTGCCCCTTAGAAAGTGTTAGGTCAAGGTCACTTTTATTTATATAGCACCTTATAAGAACCTAAATTCACCAAAGTGCTTTACGTAAAATACAACAGCACACATTAAAAAAAACACTTACAGCAATGACACAAAACAATTAATTAAAACGTAAAAGCCTGTGAAAAAAGGTGAGTTTTAAGAGTGCACTTGAAAGTTTCCAGAGACTCAGATGAGCGAATATGGTGTGGTAAGCTGTTCCAAAGTTTCGGGGCAACCACGGAGAATGCACGATCGCCTTTAGTTTTAAGCCTGCTGTTTGGCACATCCAGAGATAAGCTGTTTGCAGACCTCAGAGCTATGCTTGGTCTATGGACCTGTATGAGTTCCGCCAAGTACACGGAGGCCATACCATTTAAAACTTTAAAAACAAACATCAGGATCTTATAATCTATTCTGAAGCGGACCGGAAGCCAGTGCAGGGAGGCCAGAACAGGGGTTATGTGCTCCCGCTTCTTTGTGCCTGTCAGAAGACGAGCAGCTGAGTTCTGTACAAGCTGCAGGCGACGCAGCGAGCGCTGGTCTAAACCTACATACAGTGAATTGCAATAATCCAGTCTTGAGAAAATGAAGGCATGAATAACCTTATCCAGGTCACTGGGAGAGAGGTAAGGTTTTACCTTGGCCAGAAGTCTCAGCTGGAAGAAGGCACATTTGACTACAGAGCCAATTTGCTTTTCAAATTTAAAATCTCTGTCAAACATGACACCAATGCTCTTAATGACAGAGCAGTTTTTTAAACCCAGGGATGGGGGTAGAGCAGCAATACAGTCGGCATAACATTCTACACACCCAAACACTATACCTTCTGTCTTACTGTCATTAAGACTCATCCAAGTCTTAATTTCATTTAGACAAGCAAGAACATTTTACTGAGTCTTTACAGTTCATTTTCAAAGGGAGATAAATCTGAACATCATCAGCATAGCAATGAAAAGACACATGTTTGCGGAGAATGGATCCAAAGGGCAACATGTACAGAGAAAACGATAAAAGACCTAAAACAGACCCTTGGGGTACCCCACTAGTAAAAGGGGTCGCACTAGAAGAAAAAAAGTCCTAAATTAACTGCTGAGAAAGTCCTATCAGTCAAATAGGACTGGAGCAGCTTGAGGGCAGCGCCCTTGATACCAAAATACTGCTCTAGGCGTGACAGCAGGGTCCTGTGATCGACTGTGTCGAAAGCAGCTGTTAAATCTAATGTCACCATGATAGCAGCACACCCAGAATCAACAGTTACAAAGAGATCATTAAAAACTCTTAAAAGGGCAGTTTCTGTGCTATGCTAGGGTCTAAAACCAGACTGGAACTTTTCAAAAATTTCATTACTCTTAGAAATGATAGCAGCTGGGTGGCCATTACTTTCTCCAACACTTTTGATAAAAAGGGGAGTTTCGAGATAGGCCGAAAGTTAGAGAGGATAGATGGGTCAAGACCAGGCTTTTTGATTAGCGGCTGCACTATGGCATGCTTAAAAGGAGCTGGAAAACACGCTGAGCTAAAACAAGCGTGAAACAACAATAAAATGAACGAGCCAACAGAATTAAATTTTTTTTTAAAGAGACGCGAAGGAATGCTATCTGAAAGGCAGTTTGTGGGGCGTTGTTTCTGCACTACATCCAACAGCTGAGACCGTGATAAAGGTTCAAACTGGTCAAAAACGGCAGGGCACATCGGGGGGGCAGACGGGTAAGGTGCAACAAGAGGCGGTACTGACCGCAGAGCCAGGATTTTGTTGACAAAAAAGTCACGAAAATCATTACAAAGAGCAGGTGAAGGTACAATGGGATCAGTTGTACATGGGTTTACAAGAGAATCCAGAACATTGCACAAAACCTTTGGCCTATTGATGTTGTTTGAGACCAGGTTAGACAAGTAGCCAGCTTTGGCGGCTTTTACAGCATTCTGATATTCCAGTAGACAGTCCCGCAATATTCCAAAAGACACATGTAACTTGTCCTTCTTCCACCTCCTCTCAGCACGCCTGCAGGAGCGCCTGAGAGCTCGGATAGAGTCGTTTATCCATGGCTCAGAAGAAGCCTTTGAGGACTTGTTCCTGATAGGGGCAATAGAGTCCAAGATGCTAGTGCATTTTGTGTCAAGAAGAGCGACAAGCTCTTCAGGACAAAAGAAAACAAACTCATCCATAGATGAAATTACAAACTCATCAAAAGCCATAGAAAACATCAGTGTAGTGTCCGAGTTTATAACACGGTAACGACGAGCAGCACGACTAGTTTCAGCAACAGAACAGGGGACAGTAGCAGAAAATAAAACAGGCAGGTGATCGGAAATGCAAGCACTGCTACAGATCTCGTGTACACAGACAGGCACCCCATGAGACAGCACCAGGTCTAATGTGTGACCTTTTTCATGCGTTGGGCCAGAAACCCACTGGATTAGGTTAAAAGAGTCAATCAGAGATAAGAAGTATTTTACCAGAGGTCTGGTCTCACAACACACATGGATGTTTACATCACCAAGAATTAAAAAATGTTCATAGTCAACCATGACACCAGTGGAATCTGCCGGCATTTGAAACTGGATTTATACACACAGGCTACTCCACCACTCCTTCCAGTGCTCTGCGGGGAGCTAAGAAAAGTACAGTCTGGAGGGAGAATTTCTGAGAAAGCTATGGACTCACCAGCGTGTATCCACGTCTCCGTTAGACACATAAAATCCAGCTCACGGGATGTAAAAAAGTCATTCAGCAGAAACGTCTTGTTTGCTAGCGATCTAGCAGTTATTAAAGCCATCTTGAGTGTGACCGGAGGAGCCACAGTTATTGAGGCCGCCGCACGTCTCAGCGGGCGGAGGCTTGAGTGCACAGCGCCTCCTGGGCGCGCTCGGAGGAGACGGGGAGGTAGCGCCGTCTTCGGGTCGAGGAGGGCCGGCGCCATCGGAGGTCCAAGAGAAGCAACAGGGAGGAGCAGCGAGTCTGGCGCAGGCATCAGAATGGGAGAAGAGTGTGAGACACCAGAAGGAGGGCTCAGAGCCACAGCTCTCATCCAAAGACCCCTGAGCTGCAATGCACACCGAACAGCGGAAGAGTAGCAAAAACCCTCACGTCGGAGGCGAGGATCAAACACACAGGAGGACGACAGGTAGGCCTTGATTTTCACCAGCACACCTCCCCGTTTCCCACGCCGTCTTCGCCGCTTCTTCCAGGGAGGGGCACAAGGTGTACGGCGCAGGTGATCTGGGATATCCGCCAGCAGGGGAGGTAGGCTTGAGGTCCAATCCACTAGATCATGTCTGCACAGTACTGTCTCAGCAGAAACTCGGATGTTAATTAAAGTTTGGTGATCATACACCAGTAGAGCCGAAACATTCGGACAGCAGACACAGATGAACAGAGCGACAGCAAACAATAAACTTAACAGCGTTTGACGCGACTGACGAGCTGCCAAACAAACTGGCGCCATCTTGTCAAAAGTGAGGGCTGCCTCTGTGTCTGTGTCAGAGGTAGCTCTCACTATTCAGCCTGGTATATGCTAACACAAAGTAGCTACTTCCAGCTAATAACACAGCTAAATGTATGGTTTTCTGTTGCCATTTCTTGATCAGGAGAGTGAGGCAAAAATGCTAAAAATGCAAATGTTTAACTAATTCTTATACACAGTTTATGCTCTGTAAATGGGCATTTTAATAGCTGCACTGGGCCCACTATTTTACATACCAGTTAACAGAGCCTAGGCTGTGTATTAACACCAGATTTGTATTCAGCGGACACACAGTGAGGACAGGTAGTGAGGAGATACTTACTTAGCAAGATGGGTGGTCTCTGGGGGAGGTTAGGGGGGAACAGAGCTGAGATTCATCATGTCAGGATGCTAGGGTACGGTCAAGAGCTTGGCTTCCGTTTGGCGGTGTCTACTGCCGCCTCTGATTCATTCATTCAGGCTCCATGATTCAGCGGACATCGGTCGTTTTTTTATATGGCCATACAAAGTTATACACTTAATATGAACAATGGAGGTAAGAACAACTTCAATCAAATCAATCACATAACTGTACATTAAACCGTGGTTTTTCTCAAGTGTGTTGTGCTAAGAAAATAAACTTTGTAAACAACCTAATGTTGGTTAACTTGGCTGAAGTGCTAGCCTAACGAACCTTCATGCTATGTTATCATTGGTACGTCAGTTGGTTGTACCACTGCTATATATTTATAGTAGGCCAGTGCGGTGGTATGTTATATAACATACTATTAAATCAGGGCTGCCAAGTTTCACCAAAAGTTTGGAGTGAGATTTTTTGGCCGAGGGAACCAAAACCGTGTCCTCTTTCCCACCCAATCATTTTTGCTAGTGTCCTGCAAGTTTACATATTGTTCATAATAAATCAGAAATAAAAGACAATTGGAAAATGTGATAAAACATCAAAAATCTTATTAAAATAAACAAATTCATGAATTGCGAAGTTGTAGGACAGGTTTTAATTAAACATTGGGTGTGGACATATTATAAGTGGGGGTCTGGTGGTCCCCCCCAGAACATTTTGAGCATTAAACACTTAATTTCCTGCATTCTGGTGAATTTATATGAAGCAATGTGTGCTTTTTCTGCATTCATATTTATGTAAAGTAAAAGAGAACATTCACGGTTTCGCTGACACAAATTTAATTGAATAGCCTACAATGCATGTGTAGTGCTTTCAAATATCTCCTGTAGCCTATTGTTAAAACATTTGGTTAAACTGTAATAAAGGTAATTATTCTATATCATGTCTACTATTGAGGGTTGAGTGGCTGGTGGTATTTTACTAGTAGCATTAGGCTTTATTCAAAGAAGAAACAAATTAGGGAACAGTTCAACACCAATGCAAACTACTAAGCTAAAATAAAACATCTGGGTTACTTGGTCCCTCCTCTTAGGCTACCTTGATTTGTGTTATGAAAAGTGCTATAAATGTGCAATACATAGGCTACAGTTTATTACACAGAAGAATAAAAGCATTTTTATTGGCGGATGAGCCATTTGTTACTTTGCAAACCTAATTTTCAAACTAAATTACCAAAAACAATATACAAAACGATCCAAAGATCTTCTGAATTTACTTGAGTGAGATTGAAGGGTTAATATGTTTGATGCATGCGCGCTCACTGGCCGGCGGGGACACAATTCTTATCAGCGGTAACTTGGCACGCTAGCAACACACACCTCGGAAGAGAAGGTGCGGGTAGGGGGCTTGCCTTTATATGTCCATGCTCGCCTCCTGCTTCGAATACACAGTGCACATCCCACAGTGCACATCAAACATAACGTTAACGCGCATTCCGAAAGAGGAAGTCACGGCACTCATGTCTGTTAGCTTTTCAAAATAAGAAATTTAAAATAAAAGTCCCGCAAAACAAATGTTATTTTGGGGATTAATGTCTCCGCGTGAGAAATTTGAGGTGTGGCGTGTGAGAGTGTGAACTGTTTGATTTGCGTGTGTCTCACGGCCAAAGAGTGAGACTTGGCAGCTCTGTATTAATTTGTGATGATTTATACCCCAAAGGGTAAATAAAATGTCTGAATTGTTAGAAATAACGCCAATCTAGCCCAGCTCTGTTACCGGTAGTTGGTTTTCCCAAAGACTACATTACCCATGTACCTTAGCGATGTTTGTTTTTTTTGCTTTTTTTCGTGTGATGGTGACAGGTCTCTGCCACAGGTCTCTGCCACCAAGAGTTGTGAGTGCAGAGTGTGTAAATAAACACATGTTCTATACTGCAGTAAGTACATTGTCTTTTTTTCACAGAACCGAATAAACAGGTAGTATGTTTTTGAGGGCAGAATTTTTGTAGTAATGTAGCCTATTTCTACAGTTACTCTTTTGTAATCTTGCTCTAGTCTTTATGTTTTAATATGTGTTAATATGTGCTAAGAAGTCAAGGGAATGTTTATGTGGGGCAAAATAAAATAATACGATACATATTGTGGGTAATTTTCACTTAGCCTACACCTTGTAAATAATACATGAAAGGCATATGCAGAACACTCTGTTTTTTTTCTGTCCTGGGTTCGCCAAACCGTAGGTGTAATAAAATAAACAGAGCACAGGTGAGTTGCAACTGTGAACAAAAGCTTCCACTTTATTCATCGATCCAGACACTGATCTCTATGTGGGACATAGCTCGCATGCCTATTGTAGTAACCAGTCCCGGAAGAAGGCACATTACCACGGAGAGCAGACCAGCAACAATAAAGGTGCTCTTTTAAAAACATTACAACAACAAAAAAATTACAACATTCATAACTAGGGGTACGCTTAATATGCACTGTAAAAACTTAGTAATTCCATGATCAAGGCTTCGAAACTGGCCACAACAGAGTACATGATCATTTATGTTTTGTTGGAAAAAATATAAGTAATATTTTTTTGGAATTTAATTTTTGTTGAATATTGTGAATAGAGGTGTAATGTACCTACGTTTTTTGATATTATATTTTGATAATATATATATATGATCTAATAAATATGCAAACAAAAAAAGGTCATGGTTCCGGCTTCTCAATTTTGATGTTTTTTTTTTGCCTCTTCTTGTAATAATTTTCATTTTTATCAAACAAACAGACCCAGAACTTGATAAGTGGGACAAACCAGGGTACAATGTTGAAAAATAAAAACCTTATGTGCAGAAAACTACATTGTGTATCCAACTCTTCTCTTTTTTACCTTTTTGTGTCAACACCATTAGCCACCAAGTACACAAATTATTGTCACTCAAATGATGCTAGACTTGGATGTCTTTTTTTTTTTTTTACTGAGGGCCACTACAGGAAAATATCTAAAGGGCCAGACTACTCACTTTGGTGGGGTATATTGCCTCACTTCTTTATTATTAAAGTTAACAAAATCAATAACATGTTGATTAATTATGCTTGATGATTGGAGATCCTAAAGGAAAGAAAAACCACTCTACATCAAAGCCTTACATTAATGGTTTTTCATTACTTATGTTACAAAAAGATAGGCAGTTCATTCTCAAAACAGCAGTCTCAGATTGCTTCATCAACATGTTTGGTCTAAAATGTTGTGTAATGTATAGACTAACTAGGCTTATAAGGTGTGTGAGGGTTACTGTGAGAGAAATTGGAGCTGCGAGGGGAAGGGGCGTTCTATCCAAAGAAAAACATTTTTGAAAGGTAAGTCAATAATTAAAAGTTCACTGCATGTTGGTCTCGGACTCCGGTCCCCAGCATGAGAGGCAAGATGGCTCCTCATTGAGCTAAATCATTTGGGAAAATTATCAACCCGATGGTAGACTTGTCCGTTCCATTCTCCAATTCGGGTAATTGTTGTGTCCATGGCAGATATAATAAAAACAAAAACACATTTCTTATTTTAAATGTTTGTCACACTTAATTTACACTAAAATAAATGGTACAGCAGTCAATATTTTTAGTATACAAAAAGTTGTGTTCTATATGTTGTTTTGGCCATATACCATTTGTCCCTGGGTCCAGTTTTGGACATTCAACCTTGCTTAATTGTACAATTAAATACTGATATAGTATTACTTTAAACTTTATTAATATTATTAGGGGGCCAAGCCCGAGTAGAGCCTGGGACCGGGTTTTGCAGAGCAACGCGGTTCCATAGCCCTGCTGGGCAGGGAACCCTATTGTTTTTGCTGAGATTATTATTATGCTTTTTCTTCTCCGCGTAAAAGTGGTGCTGCAGCCCAAACCGTTAAGGGTTGGGACATGCCACTTGCATGGCTTATTCAGGTCCATCCAAGGAAGGCAGACAAAAAAATTCAGACATGCCGGCCACTAGGTGGCGCTACAACAAATAAAAATGCGTTTTGGGCTTTAATTCCCAAACCGAACGTCCGACAGTCAAAAACTTTATATTCACGGATGCCCACAAGTCAGCTGCATCTTTTGAGATAGGCAACGCTCATTTGCGTATATATATATTTTTCGCTACATCGCAAAAACTGTCAGTCACCAAAACATACTCCTACAGTTTTCGCCCGATTTGGACGAAACCAAAAGCATTATGCTCTACCGACTCCCACGAGCAAATCAATCAATCAATCAATCAAAAAGTTATATAAAGAATTGTTCTACGACCATCGGAAGACCAAACGGTAGCGTTTTAAAGATTTGCGAAAATCAAAAAAAAAAAAGCAATTTTCTTGAAACTCAAGGGAGACTATCATGGGGCATACCTGAGTCTAGAAAAAAAATATGGACAAGAAATTCCTATGTATGCCGGACTTATTAAAAAAAATAGTTTTTCAATTTTTTTTTTCAATGTTTTCGCCATTTTCTAAGTCTTTAGGCGGGAAAATTCAAAAAAGTGTCTTTACAATGGAGAGGTTGACAATTTGATTTTGCTATAACTCCCCAACCAAACATCGCACATTCAAAAACTTGACATCCACTTGTTTGGTACATTGAGCTGCATCTTTCTATCTAACGTAGTGTTGCGAATGTCATCTATAGGGGGCGCCAAAACCACAAAAAGCAAAGAAAACGCGTTTGGGGCTATAACTTCCACACCGAACATCCCACAGTCAAACACTTTATATCCACAGATGGCCACAAGTCAGCTGCATCTTTTGAGATAGGCCATGCCCATTTGCGTATGGGATTTTTTTTTCGCTACATCGCAAAAACTGTGTCAGTCACCAAAACACACTCCTCCTACAGCAGTGGTTCTCAAACTTTTTTTGCAATTCCCCATTTTGGAGATGGGGATATTTTCGAGCCCCACCGTTCCCCGATTGCGTCAACAAAATTAAAATAGTAACGAAATAGGTCAGGCTTAAAAGCTTAAAATGTATTGAAATAAAATCAAGGAATACAATTCAAAAATAGAGAAAATATGAGCATTTGTGTCATTACTTTGCAAAAACAATGAGCAAGTCAGTATGTGAGTCTTAGGCCTGCATTGGTGGCTGCAATGAGCCTGTTTTGCACTGCACATATTTTCAAAATAAATAATAATAATCTCAAGTAGGGATGGAGATCGTTACTTTTTATTGATATCTATACCATTATCGAGTCTCCTTAACAATTTGAGTCTTTATCGTGACCACTATCGATACTTTTCTATTATTTTGTTGAAAGAGAACTGGTATTATTGCTTTAATTGCCTATAAGATGATGTGGTAGCCGAATTCCCCGGTTGCGACTAAGACAAAGGGTGAAGCCAGGACAATCATCATTGTGGTTCAAAGAGGTTTATTTCAGGAGATTTCCATCAGACATCAGACATAGGATTTCATAGTAGCATAGTAGCAGCAGGCTGAGGCCGCAATGGCACTCTAGTTGCTAGTTCCAGGACCCGTTTATATCTGTGTGTGGGGTGTATCATGTGTTCTTAATATCTGCAAATAGACATATCGTTTCATCACAACAAGTCAAGCACATGTCCTTACAGGGATCTGACCTTAACCTTTAGATATACATACTCAGCAACTTTGGTGCATATAAGCTATTAAAATATACCACATTCCTCCATTTTGATGAAACTTCATCAACCAAAAACGAGATGTAACCAAACATATTTGAATAGCCTAACAGAAACCCCCACCAAAACACAGAAACACTCTTTATGAGTGAAGTAGAATACAATGCATAGATGTAACACATTACTGCAGTAAACTACAAATGAAAGGGACCAACAAAGCAACTGCTTAAACACTGAACGAAGATAAAATGAGAATAGGGTGCGAGAGCCCTCTGCAGCCGAATCTCAAGAGTCTCAAGTTCAGATATTTTTAGCCATGGTCAGCTTGCATGGGAAATGTAGTCCATCCAACTTTGGCACAGAGGATGGCTCCTCCATTTCAAAATTGGCAGACTCCGCCAAACGTGGAATTTTGCTGGCCAGTGGCCCAGGAAAGTCCAAGCTGGTATGCGGTTGGTATGCATGTGGCCATCTCCGTTATCAGCCATGACCACGGAATGCACTTGCGACAGCGCGGGGGCAGTAACCCGAGCATTCAGCTATCTTGATGACAGACATTGGTCTCCAATCTATTTCCTCAAGTTCTTTAGCGTACATAAAGCACAGAGCGACTTAACAAGCTCGAATCCAGTCCAGCCTTTTTCCCAAAGTCTTAGTCAATAAAACGTGCACACGGTTCTTTGCTATAACAGTGGAACTACGTGGATACCTGGCCATAACGGAGCCTCTGTGTGGCCCCCCAGACCGGACGCTCACGCCGTGACCTTGAACCTTACACAGAGCACTATCAGCCGTTTACACATTATCTCCCATCGCAGTTCTCAGTTACTTTTAGATATTGGAACAGACAAGCACTTTTCAACAGCAACAGTCCATCTGATCTCATTCCACCAGATGTGTCCCGAAGTGTACAGGTAGTCTCATCATCAATGTTCCTGTTATATCCGTCATCGTGACGCCAAATGTGGTAGCCGAATTCCCCGGTTGCGACTAAGACAAAGGGTGAAGCCAGGACAATCATCATTGTGGTTCAAAGAGGTTTATTTCAGGAGATTTCCATCAGACATCAGACATAGGATTTCATAGTAGCATAGTAGCAGCAGGCTGAGGCCGCAATGGCACTCTAGTTGCTAGTTCCAGGACCCGTTTATATCTGTGTGTGGGGTGTATCATGTGTTCTTAATATCTGCAAATAGACATATCGTTTCATCACAACAAGTCAAGCACATGTCCTTACAGGGATCTGACCTTAACCTTTAGATATACATACTCAGCAACTTTGGTGCATATAAGCTATTAAAATATACCACAATGATCAGAGCTCAAGATAGGACGTTAAACAGGTCATAAATCCATATTTACTATCTATTTAATATGGCAAGTTTTTCACCAAAACCATAGTATACAAGTTTCTCGTGGAAAACAATTTGTATTAATTTTTTGTGTTAGCCTACATTTGAACACATCACGATGACCTTTTATAGACATTTGCCTAATATTACCGAGCCGACCTGAACACAACATATTTGACACCGTTAGCAACTTTTTTTAAGCAAATTAGCTCTATATCCTGCCTATTTTAACGTGGATTTGAAAACTGGATTACTATTTTTAACTGAAGGGACTTTCTCCACCGTCCGGTTGTGTGATTACTACCGCTGTTTTGAATGACGGTTGATGCGGACGGTGCCGACTCAGACTCCGAGCCCGACTGCACACCGTCTGATGCAGCAGCAGCTGACGGAGTTTTTTTTTTAACTGTACGAGACTGAGTTGGAGGAGTTTGAAGGAAAGACAGTTGAAGGTAGGCCTACAACACTTTTATATGCAGTCTATGAAGAAAAGAGCCGAATCTCCAACACCTTGCCTAATTGTGAGTCCAGCTGTATGATCAGTGTTGTGTGCGTGTGTGTGATCAGCTCCTATCTCCTCACAAAGTGCGGAGAACAATCGCGCTTTCAATGGTCGGGTTTTGATGAAATTGAGCATACTCACAACCTCTGTCAAAACTTTGTTTAGTTCGGGGATGAGCTGCCTTGACGCTAGCGGTGCTTCCCAGTGAATGACACAGTGTGTCCATTGCGCATCTGGCGCCACACTGTGTAGGCCTATTAGTGATTACGCCTGGCCCGCGCTGAGCCGATAATTTATTTCGGCTTCTGTTCTATCCACGTTATTATGGTTTGTATGTGTTAAATGAAGAAGGGGAATAGCAGGGGCTCTCCTCCACTCCTCCAACTCACGCTGGGAAACGGTAAAAAAAACATATATTAAAATCTTTCTAAAAACTATGCGCCACGGATGTGGACACATACTGTATTCCTCCCGTTCGTTGCGCCCCACCTGGCATGTCTCTATTCCCCACCGGTGTGGCGCGCCCCACACTTTGAGAACCACTGTTTTCGCCCGATTTGGACGAAACCAAAAGCATTATGCTCTACCGACTCCCACGAGCAAAAGTTGTGTAAAGATTTTTTCTACGACCATCAGAAGACCAAGCGGTAGGGCTTTAAAGATTTGCACATTAGCTACCTTGTACCAAACGGCTTCTAAATCCATAACGATTCATCCTATTAACACCAAACTTCCCACATGTGTTTGTCCTATGGTTCTCAGGTTGGTTCTACTTTTTCCTTAAATTGCTCCAAAAGGGGGTGCCAAAAACACACTTGAGCATCTTTCTCTGTGATTTTTTTGCCTTTTGGTCTATAACTCCCAAACCGAACATCCCACATTCAAAAACTTTACATCCCGGATTCCGTAAAGCGAGGGGCCGGCGCCGCGGACGACGACGCCCGATCCCGAGTCGCGTGGGAGGCTTGGCCCCCGTTCACAACTGCTTGCAGTTCTAGTTATTATTATTATTATTATTATTATTGTTTAATAATACAAAAAGGTCTATTTTAATTAAATGCATGATGTATTTTAAGAAATATTAGTATTTTAGGTATTATTTTATTAAAAGAACACCTGTCCTTTGGGTTACCATCACAGCACATAGGCCTATTTTGAAGTGAAAATCACAATTAACAAACACAATAACGTTATTTTTTTCAAACAGTCTTTTAATTGTTAAGCTATTGATACAATTAAATGTGTCGACACAAGATGGAAAACTAAAACATATCAATACATTTCTAAAATTAATATGTTAGATTTTTTAAAGCTTTAAAACACCAAAAGTGTCTGTAGTTAAAGGCCTACTTCACCGGTTTGAATATGAAGGTGTATTGAATTCTGAGATCCTATGTAGTATAAATGTGCGAAAAAAATTGAAATCGGTTCATCCTAGCCTGAGAAAAGGCAGAAAGAGTGTTTTTTTAACCCTATATTTCTCTTTCTCGTGACATCACAGAAAGAGAAATATAGGGTTAAAAAAAACTTACTTTGTAAATATTACTATGATGTCTTTTACTGTGACATCACAGTAATATTTACAAAGTACGTTTTTTTTTAACCCTATATTTCTCTTTCTGTGATGTCACGAGAAAGAGAAATATAGGGTTAAAAAAAACACTCTTTCTACAGTGTGTATTGAGTTTATTTAAAAATATTTGAAAATGGGGCTGCCCTCAGTTGCCCATGCACTGTGTATAGTCTATAGCAGGGGTCGGGAACCTATGGCTCGCGAGCCATATATGGCTCTTCCGGTGACGGCATATGGCTCCCAGACAATTTTGAATTGAACAAAAAATTAAATTTTTTTTTTTTTTTTTAAATTAAAAATCTGTTTGGAACTGATTTTAAAATACTTGTGACATTTCTTAATAATACTTTGTCATTTTAAAGTAAACGGAAATTAGTTTTGAAGATAGATTTCATGGGTCACGGGTCGGGTCGGGAACCAATGGCTTGCGAGCATGTCCGGGTCATTGTAAAGGTGAAGATTAGCAATTAGCAACAACAACAAAACAACACATTTTATCAGATAGCCAACTACTTTATCCGCTCCAACCCTTGTAACGGAAAAGATGGCGAAAAGAAAAAAAGACGATGATTACCGTGCATTCCAGGCTGCGTGGACAGAGGAATTTGCATTTGTGGAGAGAGCTGGATCTGCGGTATGTCTAACATGCAATGATAAAATTGCATCGATGAAACGGTCGAATATAAAGCGGCACTTCGATACGCACCATGCTTCATTTGCATCAAAATATCCAGCGGGGGACAGCAGGAAAAAGGCATGCGAGGAGCTACAGCGGAGAGTGCAGACGAGTCAGCAGCAACTACGTGTGTGGACCAAGCAAGGTGACGGTAATTCCGCTAGCTTTGCGGGTGCTTTGGCAATAGTAAGGAATGGAAAGCCATTCGCAGATGGCGAGTATGCCAAAACATTCATGCTTGATGTGGCCAATGAACTGTTTGATGACTTCCCAAATAAAGAAAAGATAATCAAACGAATAAAAGACATGCCCCTGTCAGCTAGAACTGTGCACGATCGTAGCATCATGATGGCAAATCAAGTCGAGGAAACACAAATTAAGGACATAAACGCCGGAGCATACTTTTCTCTCGCGTTAGATGAGTCAACAGACGTTAGCCATCTATCTCAGTGCAGTATAATTGCCAGGTATGCTGCAGGTGACACATTGCGTGAGGAAAGCTTGGCTGTTTTGCCAATGAAAGGGACAACAAGAGGAGAGGATTTATTCACGGCTTTCAAGGAGTTTGCTAAAGAAAAAAAAATACCAATGGATAAACTTATTTCTGTCTGTACTGATGGTGCACCCTATATGTTGGGGAAGAACAAAGGATTTGTCGCGCTTCTCCGTGAACATGAAAAGAGAGCCATCCTGAGTTTTCATTGCATCCTGCACCAGGAGGCGCTTTGCGCTCAGACGTGTGCCAAGGAGCTTGGTGAGGTGATGTCGCTGGTCATTCAAGTGGTCAACTTTATTGTTGCCCGAGCTTTAAATGATCGCCAGTTTAAAGCTCTGTTAGAAGAAGTTGGGAATCATTATCCCGGTCTGATTTTACACAGCAACGTGCGTTGGTTGTCAAGGGGGAAGGTGCTCAGCCGTTTTGCAACTTGCCTGAGTGAAATCCGGACTTTTCTTGAAATGAAAGGCGTCAAGCATCCTGAGCTAGAGAACACTGGCTGGCTCCTGCAGTTTCACTATCTCGTGGACATAACTGCCCACCTGAACCAGCTTAAAGAGGACCTATGATGCTTTTTGACTTTTATGACCTATAAACGTTGTTATGATGATTCATAGTCATGCTTAACCATACTAAATTATCAAATAATGACTTACATGCATTTCGACATATTCCCTGCTGACCGTCTGGGGTGTCTGTGCAGAGCACTAAACACTATTCTAGCCAGTCGAGAAGTCACGTCTTCAAAGCGGTCTACCCTTTCATAATTTGTGACGTCGCATAAAACTTTGTGACGTCTCCACGCGGATGTTTCCATGTATGGTAATGCTGTCACTTCCCTGTTCGCGTCTGCCTCGCGCCCTTATAGGTCCATGCTCGCGCTTCCCGCCACTGAAAGTGTTCCGGAAGGAAGGTAACCAATCACAACGGAGTGGGGTTTGCAGGAGGGGGGAGGGGAGCGGAGATGGCCGAAGCACAGGCGGAGGGAGCCGAAGCACACACACTCAAGTGTTGACAGGATGTGCTGGATCGCCAAAATAAGAGAAAGAGCTTCCCGAAAATCTACATAGTTTTTTGTGATGTGATTCGTGTCAGGTTGCTCTATAGCAGTGTAAAACAAGAAATTAAGACCAGAAAAGTAGCATAATAGGTCCTCTTTAATGTGAAAATGCAAGGTATTGGAAATACAATCTCATCCCTTCAACAAGCAGTGTTTGCATTTGAAAGCAAGCTGGAAGTCTTTCTCAGGGACATTGAAACAGGTCGTCTTCTGCACTTTGAAAGACTGCAACAATTTAGAGATGCATGCTTAGCAAGTGACTCCACTCAACATCTGGATCTCCAGCAGCTAGCTGGCTTTACGTCCAATCTCCTGCAGTCATTCAAAGCACGTTTTGGAGAATTTTGTGCGCACACTGGGCTTTTCAAGTTCATCACTCATCCACACGAGTGTGCAGTGGACAAAATCGACCTGACATGCATCCCCGGGGTCTCTATTGGAGACTTTGAGCTGGAAGTTGCTGACCTGAAGGCATCAGACATGTGGATGAGTAAGTTCAAGACACTTAATGGAGAGTTGGAAAGTCTTGCGCGACAGCGAGCAGAGCTGGCGAGGGAACACAAATGGACAGAAATGAAAAATCTTCAACCTGAAGACCAGCTGATTCTTAAAACTTGGAACGAGCTTCCTGTGACATACCACACAATGCAGCGTGTGAGTATTGCCGTATTGACCATGTTTGGCTCGACATATGCATGCGAGCAGTCATTCTCGCATATGAGGAACATTAAGAGCAACCTACGCTCACGTTTAACTGATGGAAGCCTCAACGCCTGCATGAAGCTCAACCTCACCACGTATGAACCAGACTACAAGGCCATCAGCAAAACCATGCAGCACCAGAAGTCGCATTAAAAGTAAGACATATTTAATTTATTATATGTTAAAAATACAATATGGCTCTCAATGAAATATATTTAGAAATATTTGGGTTTTAAGGCTCTCCCAGTCAAAAAGGTTCCCGACCTCTGGTCTATAGCCTATTTCAGCCTCGTCCCAGATGAACTGATTCAAACCATTGTTATAAATCCTTAAAGAGGACCTATGATGCTTTTTGACTTTTATGACCTATAAACGTTGTTATGATGATTCATAGTCATGCTTAACCATACTAAATGATCAAATAATGACTTACATGCATTTCGACATATTCCCTGCTGACCGTCTGGGGTGTCTGTGCAGAGCACTAAACACTATTCTAGCCAGTCGAGAAGTCACGTCTTCAAAGCGGTCTACCCTTTCATAATTTGTGACGTCGCATAAAACTTTGTGACGTCTCCACGCGGATGTTTCCATGTATGGTAATGCTGTCACTTCCCTGTTCGCGTCTGCCTCGCGCCCTTATAGGTCCATGCTCGCGCTTCCCGCCACTGAAAGTGTTCCGGAGGGAAGGTAACCAATCACAACGGAGTGGGGTTTGCAGGAGGGGAGCGGAGATGGCCGAAGCACAGGCGGAGGGAGCCGAAGCACACACACTCAAGTGTTGACAGGATGTGCTGGATCGCCAAAATAAGAGAAAGAGCTTCCCGAAAATCTACATAGTTTTTTGTGATGTGATTCGTGTCAGGTTGCTCTATAGCAGTGTAAAACAAGAAATTAAGACCAGAAAAGTAGCATAATAGGTCCTCTTTAACAAACTGCTAACAAAAACTTAACAAATCATTAATAATCATTAATTAAGAGTTTACTAATGATCTATTAACAAGTTACAACGGATAGTTATTATAAAGTGTTACCTGATTTTCTTGCCTAAATCAGCTCCTTGTGATGCTGGCCACCTCTGGTAAAACTCAGCATCCTCAGTTGAACGAATCATGAGATATCACCCCTTTAGTGTAATGGCCTATGTCAAGAGTGTGAATTAGGCCATTTTATTTAGCCTAAGTCACTAGACGGAGTGACTTAGGCAATTTTATAAGCGTTTCAAAATGGCGGTGGTTTGTAAAAAAATATATTTTATATGAAATTATAACCAAATATGGTAAACATTTACAATAAGGTTTAGGGTTAGGGGGTTAATCAGCATTAACAGTAAGTTTATGTTTAATTACCATGCTTATTCACATAATGCTTAGTTCATGCTTAATATCTTAGTTAAAGAATTACTCCCCCGGTGGAACCATGAATGTGTATTGAACTCTGAGATCCTATGTAGTATAAATGTGCAAAAATTTTAGAAATCGGTTCATCCTAGCCTGAGAAAAGGCAAAAATAGTGTTTTATGGTCTCTGTTGCTGTCTATGCCTCTAAAGTCAGAAATCCTCCTACTACCACAATGCACTGCGCTCGCAGTCCTCCAAGGCCCCGCCCACATTTCCCATGTAGTCTCGTGCATAGCGTCTCGTCTGTCTGACTGATGAGAGTTGGAAAACAACAACAACTTCCAAATACAGTTGTGGGCGATACCTCGACAAATACAGACACTATTTAGATTCCACAATGAATAATTTTTTATAAAGTATACATATTTTCCGGTTTCACTGTAAAACGGAGGGAAGGAAACGCGCACTCGGCTAAGTTTGCTACAGTTTTAGTTTTTCAACATGCCTGCTGCTAGGCCCACATGCTGCGCGCTATCAACAAAACTAGCCTAGCCTTCAAACCGGAGTCTGAAACTAAATATTCTGGGCAAGGAGAGGACACTCTGGACGGGAGGGACGTATGCGGACCGGGACCCTGTCCTATAGACTTTTCTAATGCACCACATCCTGCAGAACGCACTCGCGTACAGGTAAGACTTTCAGCCTATTAAACTATATTTCTGCTCACACAGTATGCAATTATAGCTGCTGTCTAGGGGGAGGGGGCTTGCTAAACTATTTCAGAAACAGACTAATGTAACAACCGTTTGTGAGTTTGTAAGGCAACTAAAGAAAAAAAGTGTTCATCCGCTCTCATTTTCAGTGAGTGCTCAAAGCTAACGTTTCACTTATAGTAGCCCAACTGTCATATTTTATGGTGATTTCAGAATCCGATGTCTACAGTCTCCCACTCAACTGCAACCAGTGCCCAAGGAGGCTGCAGTGAGCTTCACAGAGAGGATATCAGACCCCTACCTAAGCAGCATCCCATCTAAGGCTCTGCTAATACTATGTCCTCACACCTCTAGACCTATTGTAAATATTTTGTTTGTAACTCATCCTTTATATCTTATCTTTATCATGTTCGTATATTGGACATTTTACTTTTAAGAAGTGTCTCATTGTGTGTTACCTGGTTTCTATAGCATTGAGCATGATGTCATAAGATTTTGCTTTGTAAACAATAAAATATCTTATGTTGTTGTACCTTACCTTGGACTCCTGTCTACACCCATGTTCACCATTACAGACTTGTTGGTTGTAGGCTGAAGAATAGTTACTGATTTTGATGCACAGATTACTGTATGTCATATTGTTTTTAATTTACAATTTATGAGGTAAAATATGTTATAAAATCACAAGGATGCAAGGTAGGTCCAGCATACTGACACAATCACAGGAAAAAACACAGATAAACCAGAAAAATATCGAATATTTTACAATGAAGTAAGCTCACATTTCTATATTGATTGCATACATTTTTTGCTTATTTATTGAATACAGTAGCTGAGCATGAAGTTTGTCCTCAACCTTTTGATTAAAACGAGACCATCCACAAGTAATATGATTGCTCACAGCAATAATAGTGTGTTAGCGGTTAACTCGTTAGCTTTCAATGTAAACAGTCCGGCAAGCTATTGTCACACTACACACATTAATCGGCTTATTATTTCAACGACCCTTGGGTGAATATAGTCATGCCATACACCGTTAGAAAGCTTAGATTGTCATGTTTGAAACGAGACCATCCACGAGTAATATGGTCAATGTAAACAGTCCGGCAAGCTATCAACACTACACATTTGCTTAGTTATTGAATGCAGTAGCTCAGCATCTGAAGATTGTCCTCAACCTTTTACCCCAGTAGAAATGAGTATTTCTCTAATAGTACTCCAGTTGAACAGAACTCTGGTTAGTAGACAAACCACATCAACCAACTTGAATTCAAAGTTTTAATTGCAAAAATATGAACAACTATTTATCAAAATAAAATGTGTAGTGTGTTGGCTCCGGTCATTCTGGTTACAGCTGCTCTTGTCTCTTGATAGCCACGGTCCTGGGTCTCTCTCTTTGCAGGATTCACGCCAGGAAATGGCATGAATCGGCGAAATTGTCTATAAAACATTGAGCAAGACATTAGTAAGGCAAGTTAATTTTAGCTTACATGAAAAAGAATTGCAAGGTAACGTTACATTAGTTTTGCTGCCCATGTTACCAAACATAGTGCCAATAAGACATTTAGAACAGGATTCAAAACTGTAATAAGATATAACACTTGTGCCGTGTTTACGCCTGGGACACATGGTCACACACGTCTGTGCACTGCATCTAGACTAGCTCGCAGTTTTTGTTTCCCCCACACAGCCTGTGTCTCACTGCTGCAGCCTGTTGCTACATGACTTTTTCTCTGATAATTCCCATTAATAAAGCGCTGTGTAGCTGCTCTGATCTGCTAACACAATTAAGTGCCGGGGAAAAAAAGAAAGGCAAACGCAAGATGTGTGGTGGTGGTGATGAAAGAGTAAAAATACAAACTTACTGTGTTGTGGTCGACGTCCGTCTCTCCCCGCGGGCTGTGGCTGGCGCCTCCAGTTCCCCATCTCAATACTGAAATATGTCTCCGGGTCCCTCTTTCCATATGTGGAGCAAAGCTACGGTGGAGTTTCTAACAGTGAACGCAGCGAACACACCAGGCACAGCGGCGGGGCTCCTCGGCCACAGCATGTAGCAGCTGCTAGTGTAGCTACAGCTAGCGTCTCCTCTTCCTCCTTTCAACTATCACCTCTCTTCCTCGCTATATCCGGTGTATACAGGTAGACACGAATGTCCGTTCACTACAGTAAACATAAAAAATCCCCTTCAGGCTTTTCTAATGGAAAATCTCCTTCTGCCATGATCGGTGTTTCGGCTTCTCGCTTAGCGGGGAAGAAACATGGCGGACCTTCTGTTTACATCTCGTGAGGGAGGTCCCGCCTCCCTCATTCCTTATTGGTTGGCATAAAAATGTGCGGAACTAGTGGGTCTGTAGCATGGACATATAAAGAAATGGACACCGTATTGAAACATGGCGCCCATTCATTCCTATGAAAGCTGCTCATAGGCGCAGAGAAGCAACAAGGAAGTATAATCCGGAAATTCCATACGGCCCAAAGCATGACGTAGAGGCATTACGGACCTATCAAGAAAGAGGGGCGGCAAGCGTAAAACTTCTGAGCCGTGACACGTTGGGCTAATAAACGCTTGGTGGCGTTTTGAAATGAGAAAACATACATTTTAATAGTATATGGTCTAAAGATAAGTATGAGCCTATGATTGATATCCAGAAAAAATGTGCGGCCCTTGGGCTGTACTTGGGGGCTGGACCTTATCAGGACAGCTGGGCCAAGGGAAGACTGAGTGGGATTATCAGGACACTGGGCCAAGGGAAGACTGAGTAAAAAACAAACAAATTCCTTACATTATACTAGCCATTTTATAATGATAGAACCCAGGTTCTGTAGCGGTAAAGTAATCCTTTAAGCAGTTAAGTAAAATGTGTGGTAAATGATAATTGAGAATGTTTGTTGACAAATCACTTTGTCAACGTGAATATCTCCTCCCAATCTGCTACCGGTCCATACTGTGTGAGCACTGACAAATCTTGTTAATACACCTAGGCTAGGGAATTTTAACAAAGACGATCAGCTTAACCCACCTTCAATGCTAAATTGATGCTTATACAACATTAACTTAGCATTGATTAATGCTTATTAAGCATTAAATAACCATTAATTAATGCACCCTTATTGTGTGCATTAATAAGATAAGAAAATATAAGATAAGATAAGATCATCCTCCTCTCCACCTCCAGACTGTCCAGTTCAAGTCCCACAACCGAGCTGGCCTTCCTCACCAGCTTGTTGAGTCTGTTTGACTCCCCAACCTTGATGCCTCCTCCCCAGCATGCCCCAGCGAAGAACAGCGTGCTGGCTACCACAGACTGATAAAATGTCCTTAGTAGCCTGCCACACACATCAAACGACCTGAGCCTCCTGACGAAGAAGAGTTTGCTCTGACTCTTCCGGTAGAGGGCCTCTGTGTTGTCTGACCAGTCCAGTTTATTGTTGATGTGTACTCCAAGGAATTTATACGAATCCACCGTCTCTATTTCAACCCCCTGGATGGTAATAGGGGTTGCGGGCTTCCTCTTCCAGCGGAAGTCCACCACCAGCCCCTTGGTGTTGCCGATGTTGAGTTGGAGGTGATTCTCCTCTGCCCATCTGACGTCCTCCACCACACCTCTGTACCCGTCCTCCCTGATGCAGCCCACGATGGAAGAGTCGTCTGAGAATTTCTGGAGATGGCAAGTTCCAGAGTTGAAGCTGAAGTCAGAGGTGTAGATGGTAAAGAGGAAGGGTGAAAGTACTGTTCCTTGGGATGCGCCAGTGTTGCTCATCACACCATCTGACAGGCCGCTCTGCAGCCGCACGTACTGTGGCCTGCTGGAAAGGTATTCACCAATCCAGGCCACCATGTCGGGGGTGTACCTGCATTGCTGAGAGCTTCTTCTCAAGCAGGGTAGGCTGGATGGTATTGAGCGCACTGGAGAAGTCGAAGAACATGACTCTCACTGAGCTCTCCGGCTTCTCCAGGTGTGAGTAAGCCCTGTGTAGCAGGTACATGATGGCGCTGTCCACGCTGAGTTGGGCCTGGTACGCGAACTGCAGTGGGTCCATGGAGTCACACATCTGGGGCTTAAGGTGATGTAGAACGAGTCTTTCGAACGTCTTCATGATGTGTGAGATCAGCACCACTGGCCTGTAATAGTTGGGAGAGCTGGGGCGAGCTATCTTAGGCACCGGAACAATGCAGGAGGTCTTCCACAGCTGGGACACCTTCTTCAGCCTCAGGGAGAGGTTGAAGAGGTGTTGGAACACTCCAGCAAGCTGTCCGGCAAACGCTTTAAGCACCTTGGGATTGATGTTGTCCGGACCCATTGCCTTATTCCTCTGGAGCTTTGATAGCTTCCGCCTTACCTGGCTTGATGTGATGACAAGACTGGTAACAAGGGAGGGAGGAGGGGGAAAGACAGGGGGAGAGGGAGGGGAGGTGGAGGAGGGGGCACAGACTGACCTGCCGAGCTCACTGGGGCAGGGTTTGAGTCAAACCTGTTGAAAAATAGGTTCAGCTCATTAGCACGTTCATGTACGCCCGCCACAGCTGGACCTGGCAGTTTGTGTCCCGTGATCTTCTTCATCCCATCCCATCCCATCCTCCTTGGCACTGTTCCTTTCGAGCTTGCCCTCCAGCCTCTCCTTATAGCATGTTTTGGCCGCCTTTAGGTCCCTTCTCAGTTCCTTCTGAACTGATTTTACCCCCTCTCAGTCTCCTGCCATGAAAGCCCTCTTCTTCCTGTTGAGTAGGTTTTTAATGTTCTTATTGATCCAGGGTTTGTTGTTAGGAAAACAACGGACCTTCTTGATGGTTACAACGCTGTCCTCACAGAGCCTGATGTAATCTGTAATGCAATGGGAGAGTCCCTCAATGTCACCTGCGTGGTCCTCCAGGAACAGATCCCAGTCTGTACTCTGGCAGCAGTCCTGCAGGGCCTCCTCAGCCTCTCTAGACCACACCTTCACAGTCCTGGTGGTAGCCGGCTGCTTGCTTACTACAGGCTTGTACACAGGTGTAAGGTGTATCTGGTTGTGGTCAGACTGGCCAAGGGGAGGGAGGGGAGAGGAGCTGTATGCCTCCCTCACATTGGCATAAAGCAAGTCCAGGATTTTATTTCCTCTGGTTTTACATTTCACATACTGTGTGAAGCTGGTCAGAGTTTTGGAGAGGGAGACATGATTGAAGTCTCTGTTGAATATCATGAGAGCTGTGGGGTGCCGGGTCTGTAGTCTTGCGTCGGTAGAGTGGATTAATGGTGCCATTCACAGCCAAACTTCCCTCTGTCTCATGAGTCTGTGTGCTCCACTAGCATATTCAAATGTTTGTGGCATACCCTTCCTCATGGTATGTTACAGTAGTTGGGGAAAAAAAGAAACGCACTGTTTTGCCTCACTAATCCCAGAATTAATTTGGCCCAAGTCAGGTTAAAAATTGCATAAATCGCAAAGGTATGTTCATAAATTGGCCTAAGTCATTTTATCCTCTCATGTTACACAATTGACTGACATCCTTATTTGTATATCAATAGTCATCTATTGTCATAACCTTTTTGTTTGAAATTATTCATAAATATCATATACTCTATATATGGTTCAGTTTTTTCTGTTTTCTGAACAACTTGAAAATATGACTTAGGCCATTATTTTAAGAGGGTGACGATATTGTAGTCTATGGATCTACCGGTTCCTGGCAACGGTAACTAGCTAGAGCCTAACGTTTAGTTATTTGGATGAGAAAGGTTGTAGGCGTTCCCGATCAGATGCACTGGAACACAGTCAGGTCGGAACTCTGAACTACAAAGTCGTAAATTTCCGAGTATAAAGGAACGCAGCAGTCAACTGAAACTGGCGTGCGACTTCGACGTCATCGTTTTCAGCCACTCGCTCTGTTCGCTGATTGGACCGCCAAAAGTTTGGCCGGAGAAGGAACCCATGAATACACTTCAGCCCCAGACTGACTACTGAAGTGAAATGAAAGTTGAGCGGAAGAAGGTAGGCGGGCGGAGCCAGGCTGGTATTTCACTATATGTTCCACTGGAATTTCACATTATTAAAACATCCCATTTAGTGCCATATAAATCTGGGAACATTTAGCCCTGGGTACAATGGGATGACCCCTGGGGTAATGCAATGAAGAAAGCAGCTTGATTTTCAACCACATTGAAAGTTGATGGTACTAAGGCTGTTTTCCCTCCCTCCCTCATTTCCACTCTCATCTTTCTTGCAGACATCTTCAGCAGTGCTCCCTCTCTGTTAGCAGGGGAATGGATTCTGATCACAAACATGTTTTCAGGGACTCACAGCCATTTCCTCAGTGATCCACAGACAATACCATGCATCACATTATCCTTTTATTTCCTGTGTTCGGCTCCATGGCTGATTTGCTTGGAGATGAATGTTTGGGGAAGGGATTTACGGACACACTGCATAGGACAACATGGAATAGATACAACATTTTATCTGTGTTCCTATCTAACCTGTTTGTGACATGATACACTATATTGTGTAACCCTATTTAATCTAGTTTGTCTGGTTGTGATTGCATGACTAGACATAGTGTATTAATTGATCAGTTCCTTTCCTTCAGAGATGGCACAGATAGGTTGGTCAACTACTTTGGTCCAGAAATAGAAATTATGATTTAAATCGAATGTTGCACAAACATTCATAGTCCAGATGGGTCAAACTCTAAAAACTTTAGTGATTCCCTGACTTTTCCCATTTGTTTACTTGAATAGAATGAACATGACCTGTTAACAATAAGGTCGGAGAAATGATTATCTGGTCTGTCCAACATTTTGGTGCAGGGCAATATATTTCCATGAAATGTGATATGTTCCCCCAGAGAATGATAACTAATGATTGTTTTAACCTTTCCTCTGGAACTGCATTCAATATTCAATAGAATTGTGAGGCGTTAACACGTTAATCGCAGTTAATTACAATGAGAGGATAACACGTTAATATTTTGTAATCACGTGGTGCTATTTAACTTCTCAATAGTATCAGACACCATTCCATCAATCATCTGCTTCATGTTAAGCAACAGGGCTGCATTGACACCTAGGCACCATGATCCGGCTCAGGAGAAAGTATAGGTTTGTTGCGGCCTGCTTCAGAAGTGTTGGGTTTTACACAATAAGCCATTATATTTCCACTTATTTTTATTTTTTTTAAGATATTTTTTTGACATTTTTATGCTTTATTGATTGTGTAGAGACAGAGTTGAAATGGGGCAGAGAGGGGAGTGACATGCAGAGTACGACCGCGGGCTGGAATCGAACCCGGGTCCGCTGCTGGCCGAGGCCTATGGGGGGGACGCCCTACCAACTGAGCTAAGGGCGCCCCCTTATATTTCCACTTCTGACAAGAAAAAACTATCTAACCGGAGTGAACAGATGCAGTAGTAGGTTCAACTGTTAAAAGTAGAGTGACCAAAATAAATGCAGAAAATAAATGTCACATTGTGGTTGAGCAACGTACAGACCACAACCTTCAAAAGACCACACATTGTCAAAACTTCATGAACGCTTTTCTTCAAATACGTACGGGTGAAAAATTAGATAGAAAACCATTTAGCATGTCCCATATGTGAAACATCTGCAAAAAGGTTGTCATTGTGTCATTGATAGTACCTTCACATCCAGCTGAAATTGTAACATGTATTGGACTCTCTCATCTCCCAATTCAATTGTAACTCAAGAGTATATCACTATTGGTATTGGCTTATAACGGTTTAATTATACCAATGGTTGCACTGGTTGTTGCAAACCATGATAAATTACCTTAACTTAAGTTGTCAGATACATCAGACAACCTTAACTATAACAATCTGGTAAAACATTCAATCTGCACACTGCAGCAGCTCTGTCTGAGGTATACTGATCCATAAACATTTATTTCCCCCTTTCTCTGGAAACAGCACACACTCCATTTCACAGGATAAAAAGTACAAACCACAATAAAGGTCAAGGATTTAAGGCATGGCAACGCTGGATCCAGGACTTTCATCAATTTCACTCAGGTCACACATGTCAATCACTGTGGCAGACTTCCCCCTCTGTGCTCTCTGTCGACCACATTTTTTTAAATTTCTGCGCACAGACAAAAATAATCCACCTCTTCCATACATTCCTTCTATCCCTGCAGACATTGATGCATGCTCATTTTGTACAAAACACACTGAAATAATTTCACTCACCAATGACAGATTTAAAGAAAACAAGATTTTCAACTAAGAAATATGCATTCTTGATGAGTTTTGCAGCATAAAAACAAAGGAAGTTGTAGGAATTGCTTCCCATTTATCTGAGCAACAATGCTGAGTTTGCGTTGCTTATTTGATCTAAATGAAGAGTTTCCCTTTCCCTCCTTCATCTCAGTCTTACATTGCTGCACTTAGATGAGCCTGCAATGCGCATATTACATTCGTTGCTCGAGTCCTCACTAGGACCAAAAAAGTGGATCACATTACCCCAGTTCTGAGGTCTTTACACTGGCTTCCAGTCACTCAAAGAATTGATTTCAAAATACTGATGATGGTTTATAAAGCACTAAATGGTTTAGGGCCAAAATACATTACTGATATGCTGATACATTATGAACCGTCCAGAGCCCTTAGGTCGTCTGGGACCGGTCTACTTACAGTCCCTAGAGTTAGGACTAAACAAGGAGAAGCAGCTTTTAGTTATTATGCACCAAAAATCTGGAACAAACTCCCAGAAAACTTGAGGTCTGCTGCAACTCTCAGTTCTTTTAAATCGAGTCTGAAGATTTTTTTGTTTCCATTTTAACCTGCAATTTATTTTATTTGCTTCTTTTATTCGCTTTTAAATGTTTTATAATGTGTTTTATGTATTCTAATCTTGCCCCTGTAAAGCACTTTGAGTGGCCTTGTGTCTGAATTGTGCTATATAAATAAACTTGCCTTGCCTTGCTTTAATAACCACGTAGGATTGTGGTATTCATTTATCCTTGACAAAGAAAGGAAAGTGACAATTTACTTTACCCCATCCAGACTCCAACTATCCTAATCTCCCTCTAAACCATTGTTGTCTTTCACACTACATGCCAGCACACATCCGACCGGGCCCAGGCCTTTGGGATTGAAATCCTGCACAAGAAGTACTTCCAAAACACTGTGGGATAATCAATTTATCGTTGCATAAAGGTCATTTCATCCTCTTTTAAAGAAATGGAGAACTCTGATTAATATTTCATACACATTGATTCTCAGTGACCTTTACATGAGAGAGGGGGCAATTATCTTGCAATGAAAATTGTGAATGAAAGCATTCCCTCTGCTGCGTTAATGTTTTAACTGCCACATTTATCATGGTTACCAAGATAGGCATGAAGAATACACAGTGAAGGAGTATGTTGTTTTTTCCAACCGTGCGTTGATTTGTTTACTTGTGGCTCTTACTTGGATAATTAAATGGGGCATGGGGGAGTCAAGAAAGAGTTGCCACTGCAGGCTAAATAGGACGAGGGCCTCTAGTTGTCAAAGTAGACCTGAGGCAGAACACATAAAGAAGACCATTGAGATAATTCAGCACTATAGCATCTGTGTTCCTGGACTTAAAAATGTTGTGTTATGCAAAATAATACAATTGAAAAAGTGATAAAAAAATGTGATGAATCACAATTAACTGTAAAGAAATTGCACTATTAATCACAGTTGCAAATAATAATCGTTAGACAGCTCTAATCAGTCACTGTTTTTGCAACCACAAGTTTAGGAATATGTCATAAATTATCAAATAAAAGCAGATTTAGAAAAAAATTACCAAATAGTGGTTGTCATGCAAAAAATAAAAGTATATCCCTAATTAAATATGGTTGAGAGGTTTCCGGTTTACACGTAAGATCCGCTAGTTGTTACGTTACTGCTGCTTGTCCTGTCCTATCGTGTCTTAAGTTTATTCTATTGTTTCCTTCACACTTTCCGGTTTTCTTCACAAATTGTGCCCTGTGTATTGTTAATCACTTTCCTGTCGTTCTCCCCTACCTCGTTGGTTTTGGAGGGTGATGTGTTGTTGTCTGTATAGCATATAGGGCTGGCCCGAATTATTCGAATACTCGTTCGGAAAATTAGTATTCGGAGCTTAAATTAGTATTCGGAGCTTCGTTTATTTATTTTTTCAAATTTTATTATGCAAGAAGCTAGTAGTGCAATATAATGTCATCAAATAATTTTATATTTGGATATAAAAGTTAGTAATATTGTAGTAGTAGTAGTAGTAGTAATATTGCTCATTTAGGAGGATATTACATCACTAAGTGTCATAGCGCATCCATTACTTCACCTCCGAGCGCATAAATCTTAAACAAAATATGCAGATACTGTCAAAATCAGTTCCAGGGAGTATATAGGGATTATAAAAGTTTTTTTTTTTAATGTTGTTTTTGATGGTGTGTTTTTCTGGAACGAATCTTCGCTCGGAAAAACCAACGAATATTCGAAGCCTGAAAAATGGCATTCGGGCCAGCCCTAATAGCATATAGCATATCCTAGCACTTAGCTTCTCGCACTCTCCCCTGGGTCTGACTCTGTGGTTGCGTTCCGAATCGCATACTTTCTACTATATAGTATGGAGAAAAAAGATTTAGGATGTCCCGATTCTTGTGGCCAGATTTAGGATGGTTTGAATACCCGGATGGTCTACTTCATGCGGCCAAGATTGTTAGTGTTGAAAAGTGCATCCTATTTGGCCGATTCTGACCCACAATCCAGTGCGCACGTGAAGTGACGTAACATCGACGAAGCCTATAGGCAGGGCTGTACGCTTATTTTTTTAGGTGGTAGCACTGGTGCTAGCAAGCAAAAATAATCAGTAGCACAAAAATAAATTCAGTAGCACAAAAATAAATTCAGTAGAACACAAAGTATGATCAAAAACTTGCATAACCTTAACCCATGCATTTCGCTCTAATGACATGTTAGCCTGTCATCTTGATTTCTTTTGAAATTCTAAATTAATATCATATCCTAGTGTGTGCAGAAATAATTGTAGAAAAATGAATAGGGTGCACTGATTGTAATTTAGACAAAAAAATCTAACCTGCCAATTGTAATTTTTTGCTGATTCAGAATAATTTCTCCCCATGAAATTAATATCTATATATTTTTTGTACATTTTTGGTAAATGTCTTTCTGTTAATTAAAACCAAACTTTAAAACATTAAACATAGCCTATTAAATAAATAAGTATACATATTGGTACAATTTAGGATAAATTAAATAGGTTGTTCTGAATGTGTTGGAAGTTGTTCTTCAGTGGCTTATTTCAAACTTTGTTTTTAGACTACTGTTGACTTTTCTCTGCAGCTGAATGAGTTGCCTTTCTAGCTAGTGCACTGCAGGGCTGTGAAGCGCTAACTTCCTGTTCTTACCGGCTTCAAAATAAAAGTCAACTCACGTTTGGCTATTAACAGGCTTTTAATGTGAAGGCGCAAAGGAAATGTTCTGTTTGCACACGCGCTAACTTAACTGCTGTAATCTCCTTCCGGTTATTACCGTTGGTGAAGTGTATTAGATGCTGGAATCGCCGCACAAGTACAGGTCCGGAGCACACATCTTTCTCCAGCCAAAGTGGAGGGTGGACTCAATAACTTACTTGCCTTAGACCGCATTTGGAGAGTGTTAATGTCGACTACTGTTGACTTTAGTGTTGCGCAGTGTTGTGCATCCCTCCTCTGTGTCTCAAAGAGACAGCATCTGCTCATTAGCAAGCTGTCGCACTAGTGCTAGTGGACTTGTATTCATTATCGCACGTCATCAATTTCAGTAGCAAATGCGATCAAAACTGTCGCACTGTACAGCCCTGCTATAGGTCCATGTTATGAAAACAAACGGGGATGCTACGGATATAAAAGCAAGAGGCAAGATCAAGGCGCAATGTTATGATGAAATAAGAGAGAAAAGTACGTCCCAATAGTATGCCTACTGCATCCTAACTAGATTATTTTTATCGTCAGATGTAGTATGTAGAATAGAAAAAAGAAAGAGTATGCGATTCGGAACGCAACCTAAGTCTTACTCATACTTGTGCGTGATGGCTTGTGCGGATTGTGCTACTTTTACTGGCTAGAATGACTCGTTTAGAGAGTCGCATCCGTGAGTTGGAGCAGCTTTCTGCTACTGACGTTATAGACAGCACGGACACATTGCTTAGCCCTAGCTCCGGGAATCTTACTACCCCCGGTAGCATTGAGGTAACTGCTTCGGCAGACGCGGCTGGGTTCTGCCCTGTCCTGCGGGGCAGGGGTGCTAGCGGGCTTGCTCGGTGCCCCGGTTCGCGGTCCCCTCCCGGGACTGAGAATCGGTACTCGGCTCTGTTAGCCCGTCTGTCTCCCTCGCTCCCGTTGGTCGGGCTGGGCCCCGCTAGTCATAGGGGACTCCATCACTTGCAACATTGAACTTGATTTGCTAGCCACTGTTAAGTGTATGCCTGGAGCCAGAGCATCCGACATTGAGGCTAATCTTAGTATGCTGACTACATGCAGGGATAAGGGGGATAAAGGCGGAACGCAGACACAAAACAACACATGTTTTGATAACATTGTTATTCATGTCAGCTCCAATGACATTAGGCGGAAGCAGTCTGAGATCACTAAATATAGCTTAGCTAGGGCTTTTGAGACTGCCTCAAAGATGTGTTGGCATCCATTACTAGTCTCTGGTCTCGTACCCAGGAGGGGTGATGGTGAGATGTACAGTAGGGTTACAGCGTTAAATCGCTGGCTGGCACAGCACTGCCAGGAGCAGGGTTTTACCTTTACGGATAATTGGTCTTCATTCTGGAAGCGCCCTGACCTGCTGAAAGCAGACGGCCTCCATCCTAATGGAGAAGGCGCTGCTATTTTGTCTAGGAATATAGATGGGTACTTGAATTGAGGTTGATATAGGGATTTAATACCCAGCAGGTCGCAGGTTGTACATGAGCCTGCTAGTGCGGAGGTGGAGTCAATTAGCTTACCTACCATGTTAAACGTAATGTTAAATCATGAAACTGTTATTGTGCTTAACCATAACATTCCTCCTCATGTTAGCTCCTTGACCGATGGCTTGGTCTACTACGGCATCGAGACTGTGTCCCTCCCTCGCCGTGCAAATGGCTTACTGTATCCAAATGTTGCTAAGCACAATAATTTAATTACCATTCCCACATTGGGAGGTGGTAAGCCAAACCCCACTATGACCCTCAAATGTGGGCTCTTAAATACTATATCTCTTTCTAGTAAATCCCTATTGATAAATGACTTGATTATTGAACATAAGTTTGATATGATTGGTCTGTGTGAAACATGGCTTCAGCCAAACTTTTTTCTACCTCTAAATGAGGCCTCTCCTGCTAACTACTCATACTCTGGGTGGAGGTGTTGCCCTTATCTATAAATCTATTTTCAACCTGAGCTCGAAGAATGACTTTAAATGTGATTCATTCGAAGCCATGGTAATTAGGCCACCTCCTGTAAATAGGAAAAATGGCTTTCATCGGGAGGGTTTCAATTTGGTGGTGGTCTATAGGCCCCCCGGCCCATACTCACAATTTATAGAACAATTTAGTGACTTTCTTGCGGATCTTATCACCCACTCTGATAAAATCCTAATGATCTGTGATTTTAATATTCACCTCAATAAGGCAGCCGATCCCTTAAGGAAAGCCTTTGTTAATATTATTGATAACTTTGGTTTCAACCAATTTGTAAATGAACCTACTCACTGTGAGGGAAACACTCTCAACCTCGTCCTCTCCCGTGGGATTTCTGTGACGGCCGTAAGTGTTTCTCCTGTCACTTCTGTATTATCTGACCATTTTCTTATTTCTTTCGAGCTTGCCCTGGATTGCCCGAGTGCAGACGATGGAGCAGTGGTAACCACTCGCCATATCGGTGCGTCAACTGTAACAACCTTACTGGATCAACTTCCCACGGTCCTGGCCTCCTTAGCACCGGTGACCGAATCTGTCGATAGCCTGATAGCTGCGCTGAACTCAACCCTCTCTACCCTCCTGGATTCTGTGGCACCTCTCTCAACAAAAACCAGACAAACGATGAGGGCTTCTCCCTGATTTACTGACCACGCTCTGAAAAAGGACTGCAGGAGATTCGAACAAAGATGGAGAAAATCAAAACAAGAGTCCACCTACCGGCCTTGGAGAGATAGCGTCTCAATCTACAAGCGTGCTCTGAATGTAGCAAAGAAGGCCTTTTACTCTTCTCTTATTAATAGGAATAAGAGTAATACAACATTTTTATTTGACACTGTTGCCAAACTTACAAAAAAAATGCAATCATCAAATTGCTCAATCCACACTGCGCAACATTTTATTGACTATTTTAATAGTAAAATTACCAATATTAGAAACCAAATCAGTTCCTTCGGTACAACGAACTGCACAATAGCTGCGTGTAAGCGTAATATTGGTTTACTTAATAACTTTGAGCCTGTTCCGTATGAAGAACTGACTCAAATAGTCAAAAACTCAAAACCAACGACCTGCCTTCTTGATCCCTTGCCTGTCAAATTGTTCAAAGAACTCTGGCAAACCCTGGGTCCTACAATACATGATGTTGTCAACCTTTCATTAATGACTGGTAATGTTCCCACTTCCTTTAAGGCTGCTGTGGTGAACCCCACTCTCAAGAAACCCAATTTGGATCCTGATGATCTGAGTAATTATCGCCCAGTGTCAAATTTGCCTTTTTTATGGAAAACACTAGAACGTGTAGTGGCGCAACAGCTCTCGGATCACTTGACTAGTAATCAACTTTTTGAACTGTTTCAGTCTGCCTTTAGGTCACGTCACTCGACTGAAACCGCGCTCATTAAAGTAGTTACTCTGTTGATGATGGTCTCCAATACGGCCTCGGTGCTTCTATTGTTGGACCTCAGTGCAGCGTTTGACACCATCGACCATGACATACTCCTGGATCGGCTGGAAAACCTGTTTGGCTTTACAGGGCCGGCCCACGATTGGCTGAAATCATACCTATCCGGTAGAACTCAGTGCGTCGCCTACAACAACAGTACATCCATATTCACTGACGTGAAATACGGAGTACCTCAAGGGTCTGTTCTTGGACCTCTGCTTTTCTCTTTGTATATTTCTCCGATTGGTCAAATTATTAGTAGCTTCGGGGTCAATTTTCACTTCTATGCGGATGATACTCTGTCCCGGTCAAAGTTAATGATGTTACTCAAATCTCTAATTTAGAGGCCTGTCTATCCGCTGTTAAAAGCTGGATGTCGCAAAACTTTCTGCTCTTAAATTCAGAAAAAACTGAATTGTTATTAATCGGTCCCGCACACGTTAGAAATCAGCTTGAGCAACTGACAATTAATTCCGACAATTGCGTTATCTCTCAAAGCTTAACAGCATGAAATCTTGGTGTTAAGTTAGACTCCAACTGTTAGAAAAATAACTCTAATTTGTATGATATTATAGCCAACCACATAATTAAGTACGGGTCCCCAGTGTCAACTGGGGACCCGTAATTATTACTCTCCACCATACTTATTCTTCTGACTTCTTCTTCTTATTCTGCCTCAAAAGTTTGAGCTGCTTCTCCTCCCACACCGTTGCACGTAGAAACGCAAAAATGTCACACAACGGGCGTCCCCACCCCGAATCGTGTGCTATTATACAGTTTTTTGAATTTCCGCTAGGGGGCGCTGTTATGAAGTCCCGACTGAAAAAACTTTGAGAGGCCACGCCCCGCACACCGTAACTCCGATTGACTTGAAATTTCTCACACAGGTGTATGTTAGGGTGCTCTACAAAAAAGCCTCTTGGACCATAAAAAGTGTTCTGGGAATATTTCCGGCTAATTAGCATAACGTGAAAAACAGCGTGTTATCCACAACTTTCTTAAATATGACTGTATCAACACCAAATTTCTCGTGAAGCCCCGGGGGACTACAATAAACATACCCGTAAAAGATTAGTTGGACAACTTGAAAAACATGGCCACCATTGACCAAAACGTTTACGCAGGGGCGGGGCATAATAACACGTTGGCCATAACTCCCTAACCGTAGGTTCTATCATCATCAAACTTGCTGGGTATGTGCAGAAGTCATGTGGTAGCATGTCCCTTCGAAGCTTATCGCGATTAACCCATAGGGGGCGCCACAAATGGGCGGGGCATAATAACACGTTGGCCCTAACTCCTTAACCGTAGGTCCTATCATCATCAAACCTGCTGGGTATGTGCAGAAGTCATGTGGTAGCATGTCCATCAAAGCTTATCGCGATTTACCCATAGGGGGCGCCACAGGGGCGGGGCCTATCCACAAATTGGCTATAATTCCTTAACCATAGGTCCTATCATCATCAAATTTGCTGGGTATGTGCAGAAGTCAATTGGTAGCATGTCCCTCAGGGCTTATCGAGATTAACCCATAGGGGGCGCCACAGGGGCGGGGCCTATCCACAAATTGGCCATAACTCCTTAACCACAGGTCCTATCATCATCAAACTTGCTGGGTATGTGCAGAAGTCATGTGGTAGCATGTCCCTCGACGCTTATCGCGATTAACCCATAGGGGGCGCCACAGGGGTGGGGCCTATCCACAAATTGGCCATAACTCCTTAACCGTAGGTCCTATCATCATCAAACTTGCTGGGTATGTGCAGAAGTCATGTTGTAGCATGTCCCTCGAAGCTTGTCGCGATTAACCCATAGGGGGCGCAACAAAAGTCACCCGACTCCGATTAACTTGAAATTAATTGCACATGTACAGCTCATGGTGCTCTACAATTTAGCCTCAAGGAATTTTTTTCTAATTTCCGCTAGGGGGCGCTGTTATTAATCTCCGACTGAAGAAAGTTTGAGAGGCTGCGCCCCGCACACCGTAAGTCCGATTGACTTGAAATTTCTCACACTGGTGTATTTTAGGGTGCTCTACAAAAAAGCCTCTTGGACCATAAGAGTCAACCTGGAAATACTTTCGGCTAATTAGCATAAAATGAAAAAAACGGTTTTATCCACAACTTTTTCAAGTGTTACTCTATCAACACCAAATGTCTCACGAAGCCCCGGGGGACTGTGACGCACGTCTCTGAAAAATATTAGTAGGATAGCTTGGAAAACATGGCCGCCATTGACTAAAACGTTTACGCAGGGGCGGGGCTTAATAACACGTTGGCCATAATTCATTGACCGTAGGTCCTATCATCATAAAACTTGCAGGATACGTGCAAAAGACATGTGGTAGCGTGTCCCTCTAAGCTTGTCGAGGTTAACCCGTAGGGGGCGCCACAAATGCGAAAACCGTCATTCACCGATGCAATGTTTGACAGGCCACGCCCCTTTCCCCCTGACTCCGATTGACTTATTATTTGTCGAACATGTACAGCTCATGGTGCTATACAATAAAGCCTCTCGGACCACAGGGGTCAGCCGTGTTTTTTTTTCTTCCCCGATTTACACGGGCGACCCGTACTTTCAAAATCTCCGCGGGATTTTCTAGTTAAGTACGGGTCCCCAGTGTCAACAGGGGACCCGTAATTATTACTCTCCACCATACTTATTATTAAGTACGGGTCCCCAGTGTCAACTGGGGACCCGTAATTATTACTCTCCACCATACTTATTAATTACGGGTCCCCAGTGTGTCCCCAGTGTCAACTGGGGACCCGTAATTATTACTCTCCACCATACTTCTTCTTCTTCTTCTGACTTCTTCTTTTTATTCTGCCTCAAAAGTTTGAGCTGCTTCTCCTCCCACACCGTTGCACGTAGAAACGCAAAAATTTCACACAACGGGCGTCCCCACCCCGAATCGTGTGCTATTATACAGTTTTTTGAATTTCCGCTAGGGGGCGCTGTTATGAAGTCCCGACTGAAAGAACCTTGAGAGGCCACGCCCCGCACACCTTAACTCCGATTGACTTGAAATTTCTCACACAGGTGTATGTTAGGGTGCTCTACAAAAAAGCCTCTGGGACCATAACAATTCTCGGGGAATATTTACAGTGTGTTATCCACAACTTTCTGCAATTTCACTGTATCAACACCAAATTTCTCGTGAAGCCCCGGGGGACTACAATAAACATACCCGTAAAAGATTAGTAGGACAACTTGAAAAACTTGGCCGCCATTGACCAAAACGTTTACGCAGGGGCGGGGCATAATAACACGTTGGCCATAACTCCTTAACCATAGGTCCTATCATCATGAAACTTGCTGGGTATGTGCAGAAGTCATGTGGTAGCATGTCCGTTGAAACTTATCGCGATTAACCCATAGGGGGCGCCACAAATGGGTGGGGCTTAATAACACGTCGGCCATAACTCCTTAACCATAGGTCCTATCATCATCAAACTTGCTGGGTGTGTGCAGAAGTCATGTGGTAGCATGTCCCTCGAAGCTTATCGCGATTATCGCATAGGGGGCGCCACAAAAGTCACCCGACTCCGATTGACTTGAAATTGATTGCACATGTACAGCTCATGGTGCTCTACAATTTCGCTCAAAGGAATTTTTTTTTAATTTCCGCTAGGGGGCGCTGTTATTAATCCCCGACTGAAGAAAGTTTGAGAGGCCGCGCCCCGCACACCGTAAGTCCGATTGACTTGAAATTTCTCACGCTGGTGTATTTTAGGGTGCTCTACAAAAAAGCCTCTTGGACCATAAGAGTCAACCTGGAAATACTTTCAGCTAATTAGCATAAACTGAAAAACAGGGTTTTATCCACAACTTTTTCAAGTGTTACTCTATCAACACCAAATGTCTCACGAAGCCCCGGGGGACTATGACGCACGTCTTCGAAAAATATTAGTAGGATAGCTTGGAAAACATGGCCGCCGTTGACTAAAACGTTTACGCAGGGGCGGGGCTTAATAACACGTTGGCCGTAACTCATTGACCGTAGGTCCTATCATCACGAAACTTGCAGGATACGTGCAAAAGACATGTGGTGGCGTGTCCCTCTAAGCTTGTCGAGGTTAACCCGTAGGGGGCGCCGCAAATGCGAAAAACGTAATTCGCCGATGCAATGTTTGCCAGGCCACGCCCCTTTCCCCCTGACTCCGATTGACTCGTCATTTGTCAGACGTGCGCAGCTCGTGTCGCTCTATGACAAAGCCTCTCGGACCGCGGGGGTCGGCCGTGATTTCTTTTCTTCGCCGATTTGCACAGGCGGCCCGTACTTTCAAAATCTCCGCGGGATTTTCTAGTATTACATTACTCTCATATACTCAACTAATAATCAAATACAATTATAACATGACCTAAATGTTCTCATTTCAGTACAGAGCAGGGAGTGGAGAAAGGAGGAAAGTCTCAGGCCTTAGAAGAAAGTTTGGTGGATGGTACAGACCTGAGAGTACATGAGTACATGGGAGAGGACAATTTGGACCCCTTTTCAATCAAGCTCTCTACACATATAATTACATATAATTATATAAAAACAAATTACCCATATTTTTAATCTTTCCATCTCCTCTGGAATAGTTCCTAAAATTTGGAAAAAAGCTCATGTAATTCCTTTACATAAAGGTGGTGACAAGAATAATCTTAATAACTACAGGCCAATTTCCAAACTCCCATGCCTCGCAAAAATTCTAGAATCACTTATTAATAATCAGTTAAAAACATTTCTAACTAGTGCTACCATTTTGAGCCCATTCCAATCTGGTTTTAGGGCAGGCCACAGTACTGTCTCTGCTGTGACTTTGGTTGTAGACAACATTGTTACAGCATTAGACAAGAAAAAGCACTGTGCAGCACTTTTTATTGATCTTTCAAAGGCCTTTGATACCGTTGACCACCATTTGCTTTTACAGAGGCTGCATGACATTGGCTTTGATCAGTCTGCATGTAGCTGGTTTAGGGACTATCTCTCTGATAGACAGTAGTCAGTTAAACTGGGAAGATACCAGTCTGAGTTTTTAACTGTTACAAATGGTGTCCCACAGGGCTCAACTTTAGGTCCAGTTCTTTTCACAATTTATATAAATAACATTGTTTCATTGCTAAAAAACTGTCACGCCCATCTATACGCTGACGACACAGTACTGTATTGCATTTCCGATTCGGTGCACCAATCTATTGAGAACCTACAAAGCTCTTTTAACACCCTGCAGGACTGTCTAGTGGACCTCAGGCTTGTTCTTAATACAGACAAAACCAAATATATGTGTTTCTCCAGAGCAAAAACTACACATTTTAATGATTTTAATATGTTTACAAAGAATGGATTTTTAATTGAAAGAGTCACAGAGTATAAATATCTCGGCATCTGGTTAGATGATAAACTCACTTTTCATTTTCATATAAATAATCTTGTTTGTCGACTACGACAAAAAATTGGCTATTTTTATAGGAATAAAACCACCTTCCCTTTATTTTGTAGGAAAAGGATTATTGAGGCAGTTTTCATGTCTGTCCTTGATTACGGTGATGTGGTCTACCGGCATGCATCACATTCATGTCTTAGACTCTGTTTTTCACTCTGCTTTAAGATTCATCACAGGAGATGCTTATGATACACACCATTGTCTTATATGAAAAGGTTGGGTGGTCCTCTCTTAAAGAGAGACGTGACGCACATTGGCACATTTTTATTTACAAAGCCTTGACCGGGAAGCTTCCTCGTTATTTAACTGAAATGCTGCACATTTCAGATGGGCTTTATCAAACCCGCTCCACTGACATGCTTATGCCTTATGTCCCACAAGCCCAGTCTGAGCTGGGAAAGACAGCTTTTAGCTTCAGTGCCCCCGACTCCTGGAACAACTTACAGCAACAAATTAAACTAAATACATTCATATCCTTTGGCCGATTTAAACAGACTATCTTGGATCTGCCAAACTCTACTTGTAACTGTTTTAATTAGGCTATATTGTACTTTATTCCTTTTAATTGCTGCCACTCTTCACCACTTTGTAAATGTTTCAATTGTTTGTTTTTTTCTCTTCTCTTCACTTGTGTATTTGATGTATTTGCATTGAATATTTTGTATGTATTGTGGTTTTGAATTTGTTTTGACTCGACATCATTGAAAATGAGGGTCACCCCTCAATTGATCTCTCGAGGATAAATAAAAGTTAAATGAAAAATGAAATGAAAATGACTCATCCCAATTATTATAGATAAGAAGTAAATAGCCAAGGTTAGGAGCATAGTTTCACTTTTCGGGAAAAGACGACAAGGTCAGGATTGGTCAGAGAAAACGCATGGCAACGAGATCAACCAATCAATAAACATTGTCAAGATATGATAAAAGACTCTGCTGTAGAGAGAGAACTTCACTTTTTTTCACTTTACTTTTTTGTCCTGTCAAAATTGCTAGGATCACCTGTTCTGTGATATCACTTCATTAAAACATCGCTCTTGAGAACTTTGAAACTTTTTCCTGTCATATTTTTTCTTCCATATCCGAATAAACGAACACAGTTTGTTATTAAATTGGTGACCCCGACGTGATTCGGCGGAAGGAGCCAGCCTGTTGGGCTTCGGACCACTCACTCAAAAAACAGCTGAAAAAACCTAAAGGTGAGCAGAACACCTGTTGTTTATACCGAACTTTCTGTAATTGAATTATGTCAAAATTATTGAGTGAGTGTGCCAAAGCCAGACCTAAAGTTTAGTAAAATTTTGTAGTATTATTTTTATTATTTTAGTTTTTGTGTGTAAAGAGGCTGTTGTTTTCTGGGTGATATCACAGGACAGGAAATTTCTGCTCTTGCTCTGTGTCTGTGTGTTTTTTCCTCTTTTCTGCTGTGTGAAATGCTGGTTTATTTATATATTACTCTAATACAGAGGCCATATAGTACGTTTTTGATTAAATGAATAAATTATATATAATTTCTGGGTGCCTCGATAAACTGCCTCAGCTTACATACCATAGGATGTAGGCTATAGATAATTATTAAACGTGTTGAGTGAGGTTCTGTAAACCGCTTCTGTTTAGCGTGAATATATCTACTCTATTTCGGTTAATCTAAGCCTGTTATGTAAAAATATTGGTGTTGCACAGCAGGTCAGCCAGGTGTTCGGCTTGTACAAGGCCGTAATGGTGCCCATTTAATGGTTGTAACAGGCTGCGCAGAGTCTAAATCTAACCCCGGGTGTCGCTCAAGAATCTGCTTTGACTGACAAAAATCCATGAACTGTTTTTAAATGGATCCCTCGATGCTTTAAATGTATCTTTCTGTCAGTTAGAAGTTGACAGAATGAGTGGGTATTTTGCACTGCGGGGTTGCCACTTCGTTCTAAAAATATAACTTATCAATTGATAGTTTGCGTTTGAGTCGCACCTCAGTCACGGCAGCTGTCCCTTCATCCAAAACAGTTTAGCAGCTAAGTATAGTTGTAAGTGGACACTGTACGTTTGACGGGGTGTTTTAATAAAGTGATTTGCTTAGGCGTAACGTTGGCAGTGTTGATTAGTCTTTTATTTCGTTTTAGGGAACATTTTTGTTTGATGCGACCTCTGTGTTTCTGAGTATTGCTTTCCTGTGTAGAAAATGCTGTTTTTGAGTGATTTTGCATAGGAAACCGTCTTATATACTCTTCTGCCTCTACACCAGCATTTCACTAACTGTACGTCTCTATAACTGCATCGACGGACGCGTCGTAGTTATTTCTTGGGTATTTTTTAGAGTACCACTAAAATCCTGTGAAGAAATCATTTAAACTAATTTAAGCAATTTTGGAGGAAAATGAGAGAGAAATCAGCAGGGAGCAAGCAGACTTATCCAAAGTGTAAAGGAATGAGTGGGCCTTTGTATAGGGCAGACTGGGAGAGTTGGAAAATTAATGAATTAGAGAGATAATATGGAAGTATGTAATGCTTGAAGCATGGGAAAGATGAAGTGTTTGACGTTGATTTAACAAATGAGCAGTGTTGGGCAAGTTACTTCAAAAGCGTAATGCGGTATTTATTACTTATTACTGGCATTTCAAAGTAGTTAGTTACATTACAATATTACTGTCTTTGAATTGTAAGGCATTACACTACTTTTGCATTACTTTCACCAAAATAACATGAAATATGGATTTGGTGTTCTCAATAGATCTTCTTGTGTTCAATGCAGCTCATTACACAGCAGGAGGTGACATGGTATGGCATAATGACTGAGCTAGGCTTAAGGCTAACACAAGTAGGCCTATGCTATATAATATAATGGTCACAGTTATGGCTCATGGTGCAATACATTTTATAATAGAAATACTGTATCTTTAGGTATTTATTTAGCCTATATTAATATCAATAGAGCTAGAGCCTACTACTGTAGATTGAAAAAGTAAATTGAGCCTCAAAGATTTGTTTCTTGCGTTCTGGCGACTTAAAAGCACAAACAAGTTGTTCACATCATCATCAACTTTTGCCTTTTTTAGTTGTTCCAAAGAATCTGCCTTATCATCTTGCCATCTAATCTAAATGATAACAGCCCATTATGATTGTTTATCGTCTCTCTTGCGTGACATTTTATAATAACAATAGTAGCCTTAATATATCTCCTTTGCTAATTCAAAGCATCCACTCATTATGTTGGGAGTCGACGTGTGTGTCAGAGGCATGAATCGACAAAGCGATCAACTCTTATTGTGACTTTTTTGCTGCAGCACTTGTAGTGCTGAGGAGAGCTTGCCAACTGCGCTGTCCTTTAGGCACCATCATTGCCGCCGTTATGTTAAGATTTCATAATTTGCATCAAAGCAAACCCTTTAGGCGCCGGGTTTTATTTTTAAAAATACTAGATTTTGACACTTAAATTTCAGAAGGCTCTGGATTGAAAGTGGTTTGAGATAGAGACAAAGTGTAAATGAGACAAATATTGAGAATGACCTAAAGTTTATCTGGGGAGTAAATTTTCCCATCTAATTAGCATATTATGACGTCATATGGTGGCGGCCATGTTGTAGGCTATTATGTAATTTCCATGAAATACCTGATATTTTGAAAGAGAGTTGAACTTATTTAATCAGATTCACCCCTCCATCCATTTGTAATGATGTCCACTTTGTTGTAAGCCAACAGTTGCAAACTAGAACTAGAACTACACCACAAAACTCATGTAAACAGTAGGTGTTTTTTATGATTTTTTTTTTTACCCACTACCATTTTTATTTCCTTTTTTCTTCTATTCTGCATTATTACTATTATCATCATTATTATCATTATAATATGATAATATTAATATATATATAATGCTGCGTCGCATGGACGCACCGTGACCGGGGCCGTAGAACGAGTGAACACCAACTCCCTACTCGTCAACGTTTTGCTTGCCATATCTCTAAATAACTCCTAAATCCAGCAATACCGCTTCAGCATAAATAGCTTAGTGGCACACTATCTCCAATTTCGCACCTAACAACAGCGCGATTCATTTGCAGCCTGGACGCGGAGGTGTGTCACCTCTCTGCTCTGACAGCAGGCAGGGACTCGCTCCGAGGGGCTGCTCCGAGACTGACCGCCTCCGAGTGCTCTTAGACGGGGAGGGGCTCGCGGCAGCACCCGCTGCTCGTTAAGTGATACGTGCTTTCACGTCAGAGTCTCCAAACACCACAAAAGTTTTCAATAACTTGGGCAGTGAAACGGAAGCCAGTAGGCTAGCGCATCTTTGGAATCAATTGTAGCAGCAAATCGAGTTTTCTTCTCCTCTAGCAGTAACATTAGCGTGGGTTTTTTTATACTCTGCGAAACTCGCGGTGTTGGCCAATTTGTATAAAAACAACAAACCAGTCAATTTCGGCTTTAAAATGCATTGTAACGCACGTTTCTGAGCTATGTACCGCGTTACATATTACCATTTTTTTTGCTGTAATGCCTTACATTACCGCGTTACAGCAAAACGTAATGCATTACAGTAATGCATTACTTCCTGTAACGCGTTACTCCCAACACTGCAAATGAGTGTTTAAAAGTTAAGATACTTAGAAAACATTGAAAGTAGAAAGTAAAGTGGAAGTATGTTTTGAAGGGAGAAGCAGGTTGAGTCAATATATGTGCATTTTGGATAAGTCTATGATGCTCCTGTCTTGCTTTCTCCTTTCCCCAGAAGAATGTATTAGGGTCAAGCTCCACACATTTCATTTGGCCATATTTTACATTGGCAGTGGAGAAACCTTTTGATATTATTTTTGCCTCATAGTCAACAACTATGGACTAAGGATTTTAGAGGATCCGGACAGAAAGCAGCCCCTGTAATTAGAGGCTTGCAAAATTAAAAGAATGGGCGATATCAAACATTAAGTAGAGAAATGACCAAAGCTAGCCTTTTAACAAAATTAAAAGAGGAGAGGTGATCCATTTGGCAAAAGAGTTCACTTTATTGTATTTGCTGCGGCAACAAGAAACAAAAAATAAGAAAAATGTAAATACCTTCAATAACTAACAGCTAACCACACACACACACACACACACACACACACACACACACGAAGCCTGTGAGTTGTTCTCGTTGATATGCGCAAAAGTAACACTATTGACATGGCTGATAATTGTTATCAGATTAAAAGGTTTAAATGGAATTGATCCCTTAAAATTATTGCTAATGTGTCGTTTTATTTATGACACTAATATAGTGAGTTACAAACCACTGTAGTGTATTAACTTCTTAAAGCACATTTCTGTAGACTAGCTGAAAGGCATTTCTCAACCCCCACTTCTTGGAATGTGTAAGTTGGTGACGAGGTCTGAACTTCTGTAAATCATCTTATCTGTTTTTAAGCTAAAACAGACACTTGTATGACTGTTTTATAGGTTTGAGTTAACACTGGCCGGTCTTGGGTCCTTTTCCAGTCATTAGGAGAGGGGTTAATATACGGCCGCTGTCCAAAATTGTTGGTATTACTGGTCAAAGCCAGACTTCAGGCCGCCAGGCCGGACAGTGTCTCTGTTAATCTATTCCACAGATGTTTAGGAGTGGTAATTGCACAATAGTTAAAACTGACCAATCACCACGAAGAGGGTCGTCTTTGACGACCAATCAACTTACTGGACCTCTGTTTAAGATAGTGAGCAAACAGAATTCAGGGGGCTTTTTACGTTTGAACAGGAACAGTCTTCTATGCATCTTCCTCTATTTGATTTGGCTCCAAATACTCTAACTTTTTATTGGCTTCGTTTGACTGCAGTATGAGTTTTGTTGTTTTAAAATAAAGAGAACCGTTCCTGAAAGCCTCCTCAAACTGCGTCAGCTGTCAACTTCTTCATCACCTATCCACCAACACCGTATCTCTGAATTAAGACCAGGATAGAAACTACACCACACTCTGAGTTTTTTTCTTTGAAAAAATCTGTCCCATGCTCTTGTCAGATTAAAGGTGCACTTATATATTTTTTGCTAGGTAAAAACCAGGTCTAATTGGAGGTCCCCCCTTCTTTTCATAAGGTTAAATACACGCTTTGTGGTGTGTTCATATAATACAGCCCAGTTTTGTAGACAGATAGATAAATAAAACTTAAAGGTGCCCTAGGTTTTTGTTTTGTTTTTGTTTATTTTTTGTTTTCCTTTAAGGCGTTCTAATATCTCAAATTAAAGGTAGGCTACTCCACAGACGCATTGGTGTCTGGTTGTTAGACTCACTTTTGATGTGTAAAACTTAAAGGTCTGTTCAGACATTTTTGGTTATTTTCTTTTGAAAAAAAAAAAGGGAAAAGTTAAGAGTTAGACACACTCATTCACACTCAGTTTCTGGGTGTTTTGTGTATTGTAGGTTTCGTTAACTGTTTCTTTTCTTTTATCTCTTTTAGGCCCCAGCCTTGTTCTAGTGGACAGCTGTGTGGTTCTTTTCTCTAGTTGAAGGCCCTGATCGCTCTGACAACACAAAAGGCAAGATATCTTAGTTTTGACTGATATCTCTATAGTTAATTAATAATCCAAATTCAAGGGGAACACTTTTATTTATTTATTTTTGTTGGTTTTGATTATTTTTACCCCTGGCAAAAGCCTAATTCACTAACATACCTGCCACATTGATAAGATGAACCCTCAATATGAAGACGAAGTTGAGGAGCAGGCCTCTCTATGCCCTGTAGCTTCCCCGAACACTACCTCATTCCCACATGCAATGACCCCGAGATGCCTTCGTCTCCAAAGAAAAAGACAGTCACCTACGGAGAAGGACGTTGCTGAGCACATTAAGAAAAGACTTGAACAATGTAGGGCTGAATACCGGAATGAAAAGCTACAACAAAAGGTAGGGTTTTCTGATGATGTTTATGGACCAGAGGGGAGGGTGAATGTTTCCCCTCACATGATGAATGACCCTATGACCTCCACCGATGGAAATGATGCAGAGCTGCCCTGCGCTAGTCTGGAAGAAAAAGAGGGAGAAGCGACTGGGAGCCTGCTCGTCGACACCCCTCCCATGACCACCGATACAGCCCCCGCAAGCCCCGAGGATAACCCGAATGGCCCCCTCCATGTGGACACGACTGAAGCCCACGTGTACAACCGGATATTAGAATACTGTATGTTTGTGCTGCCTCCATGGCTCAGACTCATACACTTTACAGACACAAGTGACTCTATCTGCACCAAAGATCTGAGAGCTTTGCTGAACCCAGATGAAGACACTGACATTTACATGTCCCCTATGCCTACACTGCCCTGTGAAATGGCACCCTCCTATGGACCCCTTAATATGACCCCTGACCCCATGGCCTTATATGATCAGGATGTCAGCAGCCATGAGCCTAAAACGTTATCCCCTTCCCATGTCCCATTCACCGGCCAATTATATGGTGATTTCAGCGGTTTCATCAATGAGACACCAGCCCCCACCCCGAGCCCTCAACCAGGCCCTGAAGGCACCCACCTACCCAACCCCCCTCCCTGGACCCCTAATATCATGCGAACCAGAAGCCAGACGAACCAGTCATCAGCACCTAGGATGTCTCATAACCACCAAATGCCCCTACGTGTAGCAGCTAATGGAGCACACGTTTATGTACCCTTCGGACATAGAGACATAGAAACATTCCTTGAGATGGGAGACAGTCTCTGTTCAGGTGATCTGAAGGCCGTACTAGGTTGAATGGAGGGCTCAGACATGACATGCCGCCTCCTTGCTGGAGTACTCCCCCACACACCTGACAACACCCCCCTGAATACGTTTAGGGCTCGTCTATGGATGGCACTACGTGAGCAGTTCCCTACAAAAAGAACTGTCACTGAGATGGATGGAATTAAGATCAACAAGGACGAGGCGATCCTACCGTACCTAAAGAGGGCTGCTGAGGAGTGGGAAACACACACAGGGGAAAGACACGATGTCAGTATTTCCATTCAAGCCCTGTGGAGGATGCAGTGTATCAAAGGGCTCCCTGAACCCGTTCAGAAAGCATTGGCAGCAGAACAGCCATTCGCTCATAAGGACCTCATTACATGGAGGAATACTCTAATCCACTTCTACAAGATGTATCAGGCAAAACAAAAGAAGGAGAAGGAGGAGGAGGAGCTGAAGGACCTGGCTAAACGCCTGCTGAAACTACAGTTGGAGGAGAATGATAAAGCAAAGTCTAAGCCTAAACAAATAGTTGTGACTTCTCCATCCCCATCCCATGAGCAAACTACTTTCTCCCCCCAACAGAACCAATGGAATAACAATAGCAGGGGGCGTAACAACAATGGAAGAAGCAATGGATATCAAACCCGCCCTTGTTATGCCTGTCAAAAGGAGGGACACTGGGCTAGAGACTGCCCACTCGTTAAGGCAGTGCAAGAACTACAACAGCAGCAAAACCCACAACAACAACAACAAGGTGGAGGCTTCAACGATCCCTCCCAGGGTGGAAGAAGAGCATATGGAGGATCTGGAACTCCCTGGAATACACCAGCCAACAATGCCCCAGGCCAAATGTCCCAATTCCCTGCTCAGATGCCTAATCAGTACTGAGGAGACCCAAAGACTGATGCAAGCCGATTCCGTCACATGCAGAACCACCAGAGACAATGACATTCTGGCCCCATCGTCCATCCCGTTTTGTTTTATTATTTTGGCCCTGTGTTTCCCCTTTGAATTCAGTTTTATTCAGGCAGAGATTAGTTTTATTTGAACCTTACTTAGTTATTGCCCTTGTGCCATTACAAATTACATAACGAGTAGATGCTGTAGGTTAACTTAATTGACCCTTAAAGCACATTAGGATACTTTTAATATTAGTTGCAGACTGTTTTTGTTTTACCCTTTACAAAAAGGATGAGCATTTTTTCGTTATGTTTTAGGTTTTTTAATAAATCCACAGGTTGTTTTACTTTTATTTCTTTTTTGGTATCCTTAAGGTTTTACGTTTGTCCACATTGAGGGACTTCAGTAGGTTAAGTTTTTTCTTTTTCAGTTTTTATTATTGTTTTATTGAGTTAGGTTATGTAAGCTAACTGACACCCCACTGGTGCCCATATCAATGACAACCTCTCCAGGAGCGACACGCACACACATACACATATACAGACTCTCACACTCACACCACATGAATTGCTCCTAAGGACATGAGGAGAGGGAGGTCGCGAACCTTCTTCTGATGTCTGGCAAATTAACTATATAAGATGTTAACTGTGCTAATTGTTTGTCTGTACTAATTGTTTGTCTCAAGCTTTGTGTTGACCAGGTACAGCCTGCTGTGCCAGGAGCAACTCCTAGAAAGACTCCAGACCTAGGTGCGGGTCAAAGTTCACATTCACAGAGAAGGTGAGCTTAGAACCTAAGTGGTGAAATGTACGCAGTAATTCAACATACTTATAAGTAAATTATGTAAGTCTGGAGCACTTTGGCACCACTTAACACATAGTGCACCTCATCTCCACTGGGCCTCTCCTTTGAAAGAGGATAGATAGTTAAATAAATTGCAACCAAGTGTTGGCTCTAAAAACGGATAACTTCAAACTAATTGTCTACGAAGACAAAAGCCGTAACCAATTTTTTGTTAAGAAATGTTATCACTGATTAAGTGTCCTGCCCTGTTTTGATAAGGCCCCAATCTTAAATTAAATGTATGCTCTGACTGTGCTCTCAGAGCCAATGACCCTTGATCACCTATATGGGTGTTTGAAATTGACGAATAAATCACCCTTAGTATGTGACTTTAGAAATGTAAACCCCTTGTGTTCGACTCTGAACCCCTGAAGTGAAAGCTGCTATGTGTTTTTGTGTTAGTCATTTGAAAATTAATGTTTTGTCTAATATTGTGTTTCCCTTTTACTTCCAGACTGAGATTAGTTACTGTTAACACCCACCATGGACTTGGAGTTGTATGATTTTTGTAAACAAATGGAAACTACATAAAATGATAAATTACGAAATGATACATTAATGCCAGGTGTGGATAATGTCATCTGTTTGTTTTTAGACCCATTCTAGGCTACTGTGCCATTTCAATTAACTAATGCCACTGGTCATGTAAATGTTTAGTAAACTGAGTCTAATGTTTCCCTCTGTATCACTCATTGATTTCCCTTTCATTGTTGTCTATGTTGGTAATTACTTTTGTTAGTTAACTAGCACGTATTGAGGGTCTGATTTTTAGTATTTACCCAATAGTGAGTAGATGATTAACAAGAGGACTGGACTTGTAGTGCTTAGTCCTAACCTATATTTTTCCTGATTAATCATACATTAGAAACGTATGAATTGAGGGTTTTGTTAGAAAAATAACTCTAATTTGTATGATATTATAGCCAACCACATAATATTACATTACTCTCATATACTCAACTAATAATCAAATACAATTATAACGTGACCTAAATGTTCTCATTTCAGTACAGAGCAGGGAGTGGAGAAAGGAGGAAAGTCTCAGGCCTTAGAAGAAAGTTTGGTGGATGGTACAGACCTGACTCATCCCAATTATTATAGATAAGAAGTAAATAGCCAAGGTTAGGAGCATAGTTTCACTTTTCGGGAAAAGACGACTAGGTCAGGATTGGTCAGAGAAAACGCATGGCAACGAGATCAACCAATCAATAAACATTGTCAAGATATGATAAAAGATTCTGCTGTAGAGAGAGAACTTCACTTTTTCACTTTACTTTTTTGTCCTGTCAAAATTGCTTGCATCACCTGTTCTGTGATATCACTTCATTAAAACATCGCTCTTGAGAACTTTGAAACTTTTTCCTGTCATATTTTTTCTTCCATATATCCGAATAAACGAACACGTTTTTTTATTGTTATTACAACCTGTCCTTTGATCAACACGTCAAAGAGATTACCAAAACTGCGTTTTTTCACTTACGGAATATATCAAAAATACGATCCAGTCTGTCCATGGCTGATGCGGAAATATTAATACACGCCTTCGTATCTTCTCGGTTTGAGTATTGTAACGTACTACTGTCTGGGTTGCCCAGGGCAAGTACTCGAAGCTTACAAAAGGTACAAAATGCTGCGGCGAGGCTTTTGACCAGAACTAAAAATACGAACACATCACCCCCGTTCTTGCGTCGCTCCACTGGCTTCTGGTTCATGTCAGATCTGACTTTAAGGTGCTGCTATTGACCTATAAGGCATTAAATGAGCTTGCACCTTCATATTTGTCTGACCTAGTTGTGCGATATGCCCCATCACGGGCACTAGGGTCTACGACTGCAGAGCTCCTATCTGTCCCCAGAGTTAAGAAAGCTGCCGGCAGCAGGACTTTCTCGTATCGAGCTCCTTCGTTATGGAACACACTCCCGATAGAGATCAGACAATCTGAGTCTATCGAGGTGTTCAAGTCTAAACTTAAGACTTATCTCTTTGAATTAACCTTTGGTTAGCGCTCGTCCACCTCTCTGCTGGCGCGGGGTCGGTGGCGGGTCACCCTGTCTGGGGTCGGTTCTCTGGCCTCTGCAGGGGGGGAGTTTGCTCTGGGGTAGGTGCCGGTCTTGTGCTGTTCCAGTGGGCTGCCCTGGCCGCTCGGGCTGGGGCAAATTGGCGTCTGACCAGTGGCGTTTTCTCCCGGAGGCCAAGGGAAGCCAGGCTTCCCTGTTTTTTAGGCTGTAGTTGTCATCCAATAAAAACATTTACATTAACAGTTTCGGTAATCTTTGGTGTTGTGTTGCTGTCATTTCTTCCCCATTTCTCTCCTCTCGTTGAGCATTTCACAATGCGCGAAACAGCACCCCTTAAAAGTTACATTCTGAAGACGCGGCGAAACACAACACTGCACACTGTATGTCTGCGAGGAAGCCAGGCCGAGCTGGCATCCCTTGGTAAAACAAAAAGAAGAAGAAGAATTGACCAATCAGGTGAGGCTATTACCATTACACTGCCCTCCTGTGATTGGTCAGGAGGGTGCCAAGGGAGGCCACTCGGCCCTTGGCTTCACACGAATCAAACCAAAGCATCATTGTAAACGTCACCGAAAAAACAATAACAAAAAAATAGAGCAAAATTTTGAATTGTTCTAAATTTTGAGTAGCGTAATTAGCAGACATGGGGGACTCGAGTCACATGACTTTACTCGAGTCGCAAATTTGAGGACTTGAGACTTGCTTGACTAACACTGATAAAAGACTCGACTTGGTCTTCATGACTTGAGACTTGACTTAGACTTGGGACAGATGACTCGAAATGACTTGTTGGAAATTATGTTTTATCTTGAAACATGATCGGGTGATTTTACAGTGCAATGTACGCAGTGCGCTGCACGGACAAACAGCGTCAGCAGGTCAACACGGGCAGCAGTCATGGAGGCGACTAGACCTTAAATATGTCCATGGGCTAGACCAAGAGTAATTCACGTGAGCCTCCACACGCTTATAACCCAATCACAGTAAATATGTAGCGCCTTCTTCCCTTCCCTTTTCACGTTGTAACGGCCCCGGGAAGTCTTGTAAAAGAAAACGAAAGTAACGAGCGTTTCCTGCAGCGCTGCTGCCTTGATAACGCACGCTTCCTTATCGAGCACCCTACCTCCACGGACTGTAGGCTTTATAAAAGCATCTCTGTGAGATAAAACAGCGGTTATGAATATGATGCAGTTCAACCTTCCACGTTCAAAGGCTCCTTCCGACAGCTCACAGCCGCCGCCCCCGCACCGACAGTACAGCAAACTGCCCGTTATGACAGTTCGCCCCCAGTATGAAAAATAAATTAATCGGGATAAATCAAAATGTGATCCTGCCATAAAATAAAAGGTGATATATTATTTTTGCCATAGCGCAGATCCTTGCCCTGTTTTATTCTAAATGCATTATGGGCATTAAGTGTCTGTTTTGTGTACGTAGGCTATCTGTTACTATTTGCCTTTCTTGTTTTCCATGTTAAAAGTAAGCTACTTGAAAATTGAAAGTAGCCTAAATGTGGTTGAAAGAAAAGGAAATGTGCGGTGTTGATCATATGTGATAGATAAGGGGTCGCTATTGGATGCAGACATTATGAGATTCGGACCTTTGCTGTAAGAAAATGTTGTCAACTGGACCCATTTCAATTTTAGTTGAAGACCCCTTGGTCAGACCAAGAATAATTCAATTGTAGTTCAAGGATGATGTTGTCGATGACGGTATGAAGAAGAGAACTGTGAAATGCAGGTCTTTTAAATGTAGAAACTGGGTTAGATAATATGATTTTTGTATGACTTGACTTGTGACTTGCTTGACGCGAGCAATGACTTGACTTGTGACTTGCTTGATTCTCACCACAGTGACTTGGACTTGCTTGAGACTTGAAGGTTATGACTTGAGACTTGCTTGTGAATTGCACATTAGTGACTTACCCCCACCTCTGATAATTAGCAAATGCAGTTATGGAGGGTGGAGATTTAGAGTATTTACTCAAAAATAATTTTACCAAACTACCACAACAGCAGCGAATAAAAATAAAAACCGATGGCAGGCCAACACCGAAGCTGAACCTGCGCAGGGAGAGAAAACAGGGCTTTCGGACGTTCAATGAAGACAACTATAAGAGAACGGAGTGGCTAGCTGGTAGCAGCAAACTTCAGCGGCTATTTTGCTGGCCGTGTCTTCTTTTTGACGATTCGTGCTCCCTCAACAATCCCTGGGTCACTACAGGATTTGTGGACCTTGCCAACTTGTCCCGGGCAATCGAGAGACATGGAACATCTAAAAGCCACATAGACTGCGCTGTCAAACTTAAACTGTTTGGACGGGTCAGAATTGACGAAGCTTTGGATTTGTCAAGAAGCATCAGTGTTAAAAAACACAATGAACAGGTCACAAAAAATCGGGATATTTTGAGGAGACTTGTTGTAACCGCATTGTACCTTGCTCGCCAAGAACAAGCTTTCCGGGGACACAATGAGGCAGCTGGCAGCGCAAACTGGGGCAATTTTGTGGAGTTAGTTCATGCATTTGCGGAGTTTGACACTACGCTTGCAGAGCACTTGGGATCGTCGACAGTCTTCAGCGGTATGTCTAACACCATACAGAATCAAATAGCTTAGTAGCATAATAGCATAGCTCGAGTCATCCAGGATGAGACTGATACAGAAATAAACATGTCCCCTTTCATTGCTGTACAAGTGGATGACAGGTCCGACATATCAAACAAGTGCCAACTCACTGTCATCATCAGATATGATAACGAGAAAGGCAGTGTGTGTGAGCGTTTTTTGGGCTTTTTCGATGTCAGCAAAGAAAGAGATGCAAAAGCCATAACGTCAGTTGTGATGAGAGCCATCGATAACTACGGTCCAACTCAAAAACTAATTTGTCAGACATACGATGGAGCGAGCTGCATGAGTGGACAACATGGTGGCGTGCAGGCTTTGGTGAAACAACACTGCCCCAATGCGCTATTCATCCATTGTTGTGCGCACAAGCTAAATTTGGTTTTAGCACAAGGCACAAATAACGTCCAAGCAGCCGAACTGTTTTTGCCAATCTCGATGCCTTCCACTATTTTTTCTCACGTTCATGTAAGCGATCGGCATTATTGTGTGAAGTGGATCAGGCTGTGCGTGTACCAGGGGGTCCGCTGTGAGGTGGAACTTTAAAAGCTGCGCGGTACATGCCATTCATGAACCGCACATTGCTACGTGTGGCCTTTGACAAGATGACGACAGAGCCTGGATGGGACAAGGAGACCGTTGCACAGAGCGCGGCCTTGAAGAAAAAACTGGAGGATTTTGACTTCACCTTACTGCTCGGGGTTTTTCAGTCAATTTTCGGCCTCACAGAACCACTCTTCCAAGTACTGCAGAGCAATACGGTGGACATAAAAAAATGCCAGGATCGCATAAAGAGCACAATCAGTGCTCTCAAAGCAACACGAACAGATGAGACGTTCACTGGCATTAATGATGAAGCAGTCCGGGCAGTCGGAGAACCAGAGCCCCGTCGACGTAAACGTCGTCGCGGCTGGGATGACTTAGAGCAGGGGTTCAACGAGCAGCGCCGAGAAGGAGAAGAGGACACTGTGGCATCTTACAGATGTCTGTACTTCCAGATTGAGGATGGCATAGTATTGCACATGACCCAGAGGTTTGCCGATATGGAGCACCTGAGCTTTTTCCGTATACTGGAGCACACATCCTTTGCGTCTTTCAGCAAGCCTGCTTCATTTCCCACCAGTGCACTTGCTCAGTTGCTGAAGACGTATCCCTTCTTTGACGAGCAGAAGTTGAGGAATGAGCTGCACACTCTGTACAACAACACGTTGTTTCACAAGCCACCTGTAGACTTGCTACAGCTCCTTATTGAGGATGACCTACAGGGCACACTCTCCGAGGTCTACAAACTGCTGCAGCTCATGCTCACAATACCAGCCACCAGCACATCAGCAGAGCGCTCGTTTTCCTGTCTGAAAAGGATCAAAACATACCTGAGAAACACATGTGGACAGGACAGACTTGTGAACCTAGCGAAAATTTCCATTGACTCAGTAGTTGTGGAGGACCTGAAGGCCAAAGGGAATTTCTATGACAAAGTTATGGCCCACTTCGCCACCATGAAAGACAGGAGAATGGCCTTCCTCTACAAATAGGGTGAGTAAAATACACACCTTCTCCCATTGCGGCTCTACTGTCGTCTGTGTAGGTATGTGTGCTCTTTTTTGTGTTATTTTATTGTCAATTGTGCCTTGATTGCGTGGATTAAGTTGCATTAGTCAATCCACTGAAATAGTTGTTTTATCGCGGTTGTTAATGCTGAGAATCAGCACCAAGGACAGCAGCTGTAGGGCCGGCTCACCTGAACAGATGCGACTGTGATTGTTTATAGCCGCTTGTTCTGGGTTGTCTTGGTGTTGTCTTTAAGTAGTGTTGAATAATTAACATTTGGCCTAGTTTTAAACGAAACGGATGTATACCAAATTTTGTGATTGTGTGAGTCGCATTACACGTGAACATGAAACTTGAAATAGCCGACAGTGCGCTGTCGATTCTGTATTTGACCATTAGCGGCTTGTGCATTTCGGTCGGGGAGGGGTTGCAAATTTATAATTTAATGAGATGTTTAGGAGCTCCAAGCCCAACCCAGAGGACCCTCCATAATATTTTATTTTATATTAATATTTTTATGGAAAATCCATGTGTCCTTCTTCAATAGCTTCTAATTCATTTGACCCAGTGTCTCCAAATTATTTGTTCACACAAAATTTCTCAGATTTAGCCTCTAAATTTTCCTCTCAAAGTGCACCAGATTCATGCATTTCACTTTAAAAAGGTTAAAAAATCTCACGGGGGGCATACCCCCGAACCCCCCTAGTAGGGTCTGAATCTCGGCTGTCTAATATTTTCGCACAGCTGCACAGTGAAGGCACTAGCGGAAAACACAGTGCGGATGACATTATAACTGTCAGTCAGCCGGAGCGTCTGTTAGGTGAAGTTTCCTTTTCCTTCTCCCTCCCTTTGCGTGCAAGTTGGCGCAGTAAACTATCATTCCACAGTTGAAACGTGCTTTCCCTGAGTTTGTTTTGCATCACCTGTTTGAGTAAGTGCATGGGGTTTCCCGATCGCTGTATAAGTTATAATTTATGCACGTTATCAAACGGTCGCGATTCGCCGTTCGCAGCAGCTGTTTAATGTCTATGGCCGCGTCAGTCTGCTCAGTGTCACACTAAAAATGGTCCGTGCAGAAAACCGTTCTGTGGGTTGTGTCACACTAAAAATGGTCCATGCGGAAAACCGTGACCTCAACTGTAAAATTAAATAAACGATGACTCGAGGCAAGAAAAATTCATCGATCCTTTTTTGTAGTCGAATTACTCGAATCAATCGATGAATCATTTCAGCTCTACTTCCAACTCGGAGCCCGCAGTACTGCGTTCTGGTCAGTTACTTGATGTGCTGATTCCGTGATCACTTTTGATCCGACGCAACATAGAAACTAGAGCGGGGCCAACTTCGCTGACGGTGTGTGTCGAAAGTACTGTCTTAAAGCTATATGCCAGTCTTTGTTTCATTTAAATTGACCCAGTATAACCAGAGATATAATGGTTTGAAGTTGATACATATCTATTTTATTTTCGCGGGCTCAAAAGTATGAGAATTCGATGGTCGCGGCCATTATTTTGTCATTTTACGATCACAAAATGATGCCGGAAACTAGTTCCTACTCAACAGGCTGCATTTACCCATGGACATATAAAGAAATGGACACCGTATTGAAACATGGCACCCATTCATTCCTATGAAAGCTGCTCATTGGTGCAAAGAAGCAACAAGGTAGCGGCCATACTGCTCTCATGTGAGCCAGGCACGCCTTTTCGTATGACGTAGCGGCACCATGGACCTATCATGAAAGAGGGGGCGGCAAGCATAGCGGACTGGTAGCGGATGTAGCGGATGTAGAATCATTCTTGTTCTGTAGCATTGTAAGCTAAAGGTTTTAGCCTTTAGCGAGCACAGTTTCTATAAGTCACTAACCTCCCCCCCCGATGATTCGCTATATGTGATATTTATATTACACTCCGTTTTTGGAAAGTAATATAGTGGTTAACAATTCCTCTGTCATCTGGTCAACAATTGTTAGCTAATGAAAGCTAAACCTAGCGCTGTTTTGATAGCGTGTGTTACATCTTTATAGGTCCATGGTGCTTAAGTTAACTATTGAAATCAACAAATATTCAAATGCTGTGAGCTTTTTAAAGTTTACTTATAAGACTAATGTTGAAGCTGTGAACGCAATTGCCTAATCAGAATGAGTCAGAATTATATTATATTTATTTTATTTTCCTACCGTAAGCATTTTTGGTATATTAAAAATCACACAAGCTGAGAGTTGAGCTCACGCGACTAACAGCTGAACCAGTCTACAAATCCCTCGGCGACTGTAAGTGTTAAAAAGTCACCAAAATGCCTACAAATCATCAACGTCCTTCATGTTAAGTAAGAGGAAAAACCTCAGACACGAGAAGTTAATGGAGCCGTGCACTGAGCGAGTCATGGGTCATGGACTCATGGACCTATAAAGAAACACTGAGCCCTTTCGGAGACCGGGCCGAAAACCGAAACATTTGTTTCACTACGACTCTATTCAGCTGCCCACGGCTGCCCACTCCCTCCTCCTCCCTCGAAAACCAACTGAAAGCCGTTGGGCTAATAAAACGCTTGAGGTGGCGTTTTTAAATGAAAAAACTTCAGTTTTATTAGTAAATGGTCTAAAGATAGGTATAAGCCTATGATTGATATCCAGAAAAATTTTGTGGAGACACAGTCTTGTTCGCCGCTTGTATTGTGTGGACGGGGGAAATCTGCCTCTAGGCTCATGGGAAAATAAGCTCCCATTCACAGCATGCAGTACCAATGGGTTGGCCACTAGTCCATGCTGGCTGCTCGGAGAAGGCACAATCCTGGGGGCCTACATTTACCAGGGAGGGGAGGAGGAGGGGCAGGGGTTGGCGGAGTGATACGAAGCTACACCAAAAGAGACGAAGAAGAAGAGTGACAGGGGCTGGGAGCTGTGGGAGAGTCTCTCTATGCGAGTGAGAGACGAGGCTGCAAGCTAACAAAATTGACAGGAGGAAGATTGAGAGGTACTGAGAGATTTGAAGATAGACTACTGAGAATGTTTTAGTCATATTGAAGAAAACTTTGAACGTAAGTCAAGCTATCAGCTTGTTCTTTGACATGAAGGAGGAGGACGGTTCATCCTCAGAGTCAAAGTATGACTATGTAGGCTACATAAAGTCATTGTTGTCTGACTGAAGCACTGAGTACACACACAGCAGCCAGCCTTCATAACGTGTAGCCTACAGACACAGTAGGCTAATAATCTGTTCTTTACACATACATGTCATATATGTATCCATATACTGTATGTTTTATCTACCTTGGCCTAGCTTTTTTAATAAAAAGGCATATATGAAAAAAATGTTTTTTTTTTGTTTTGTTTTTTGCGGTTTGGGTCCATAATGTTCAAATATTATGTCAAATTTAAAAAAAAACTGGCAGGTAATGTAGGTGAAGTTTTAAATATACCAAACACAGCAAGCTTAAAACATTTGTATGTGCCCTCTGTGTTATGATTGACAGAACATTGAGGAATTTGGGGAAAACGCCTATGTATTCACCTGCTATTTGTTCATAAAATTTGTATGAAGGTTGATGCCACCTCAATCAAACTTTTAAATTACCATAAAAACATTCCATGTATTTATTTTCAGCTTTCAAAAAAATTCAATATGAATGTTTGAGTTACCCATGGTAGAAATAATATATTTTTTAAATCCGTTTTTACATTTATCATGTTGTTTTTGGTCCAATATGATCATTTAACATGTCAAAATGAAATAAATAACTATCAGCTCATATAGGTTAGGGTATTTCGAACAAAAAGATACCAAACTTTGGCATGATAAACATTTCTTACTGTAGTTTAGTAAGGATTGATCAAAAGTGTGCAAAACGGCCAAAATAGCCCTAGGGTTCAGAGTGTTATCTTCTCACGCATTTATTCAGCTACAACCTCCATTCAAACTTTAAACAATTCACATTAATTACAGCTATTAAATTCCTATTCAACTTTTTAAAATCTTCAACAGTCTTTGAACAAACATAGTTTTAGTTTTAAGCCTTTTTCAACCTCTTTCTAAATTTATAATGGGATCCGGATGGGACGGAATGTTCAGAGGCAGAGTGGGGGAACCAACTGTTACTGTGTAGAACTGTTGTAAAAATACACCAAAACCTTCCACATAACTGCCTCTCACTCCCACAAATTAAACCCTACGTGGATCAAAATGTAGGACATATTCTGCTGGTCGCATAGATGTGACTACTGAAGCAATTGGACCTACACAATGGGAGGTCTGGGCTTCCCAGCTAAATGGTGTCCAACCAACTGCCGCCTTGATAACTGAGACATGACATTTCTGGAGAAAGGCAGACTGTACCACACCTTTAAAATAGTCTGGTTCTCATATTCTTCACATTACAGGCACAATCTTCACACTGTGTCTTCATCAGATTCTTCTGGTTCTAACAATAAAATAATTTTGTCAGTTAGACTCACGGTCCGTCAGTTAGAGGCAGCGGTTTGAGGTGACATTTTGGATGAAATGACCTCTCTGAGGCCTCTAAAAGGTGGGATTTCTGCCTGATCACAGACCCTCAATAAGACATACACTCACCTTGGTGACTCACTCTGCCCATTAAAGGGCAATTTCACTTTTCTTTCTTGATTATTTTTTTCTTTTTTCCGCTTTATTAGACAGTTCGGAGAGGCACAGTTGAAATGGGGCAAACACTCTGCTCTTTGAAGGCCTATTTCACACATAATTTTCTTTTCATGTCTTTCAATTATACTTTTATCCAGACATTTTTAAATATTCAACATCATTCCTATAAGAGTTAAACAATTCACTACTGTTCATACTTAAGACTGTTTCTTACTTTTCCACATCTTCATACTCCTTTAGCTGATTCATATACATTCAAGCCATCAAGGTAGTTTAGCTCCAAGTCTATTCAATTACTATTTCATAGTTTTAAGATTTTTATCCATGTCTTTATGTCTTTTGTTATTCAAACCTCTATATATTCAACTTTTCAACTTATTTTACACAATTATGACCTTTATAAACTTCAACAACTTTATAAACCTTTATATACCTTTTTCAAATCTTCATACTCAGCTATCCAGTTTAGCTTAAGCTGTTTCAGCATTCACACACATTTTCAGCAGGAAATGCATTTTCTAGTTTATATAGCACATTTAAAAACAACAAAAGTTGACTCAAAGTGCTTTGTAGTGGATAAGCAAGGTCTCTCCCAGACAAAGATTACAAAGCGTACTGGGGTTTCAATATGTGCTGTTCAAGCTCATTTGAAGAACTACAAAGACAAGGGCAACGTTGAGGATCGTAGACGCATTGGTGGGCCAATGATACTGTGCAGCAGACGATAAACACATCAAACTTATTTCCCTTCTGAATCGGAAGACGTCCAGCAGTGCCATCTGCTCAGAACTGGCAGAGCCCAGTGGGGTCAAGGTACACACATCTACTGTCCGGAACAGCCAGAGCAGAAGTGGTCTTCATGGAAGAGTTGCAGCCAAAAAGCCATGGAAACGACATGGAAACAAGGCCAAGCGACTCAACTAAGCACAAAAACATTGGAACTGGGGTGCAGAAAAATGGCAGCATGTGCTCTGGACTGATGAGTCAAAAATATTAATAGTTGGCTGTTACAGCATTTTTTCACACATGCCTAAAACTTTTGCACAGTACTGTATATTATAATTTTAATTATTTAAGCATAGGGTTATAAGCTTTGTTATGTAGATCTTAGAGATAGTAATTTAAAAAATAAAATAAATGTTATCCTCTCGTGTAGTCACTCAATGGTATTAAAACAAAAACCAGGGGAAATGAAAGAGGTTGCTGATTTTGCATCACTTTTGTGCTCTTGTAACCACTAAGAATCTCACAGATACAACTGCTCTGTGAATACATGCATAATCACTTTTTATCCTCCAAAGTAACACAGGCACACTGCCCCTTTGGAGCATCCCCAATCCTGACTTACATTATGTCTTATAATTAATTTAGGCAGTTTTGAAGATAGATGTGGGATTTAGCTGATTTCCCCCTCTCCTATACACCTTTCTAAAACTGCTCTGGTTTAAGAACAGTAGAGACTAGAGTTTCTGCTTTGAGTAAAAATATTATAATTTGGCTGCACATCTTCAACATATCATAAGATTAATTCATGTTTGCCTTGTAGCATTTGTCTGCTGCACATAAATCAAAACATTGTAACATTACAGAAATACTCTTATGTTAGACATTTAAAAAAAAGCACAAAAATCTAATTATTTTCATGCAAGACATGGCTAATTGTTGTTGTCAGACATTTCATGAAAAATTATGTGTTTGGTCAACATGTTCTAGCTCTCAGCTCTTAAAGTATTGCAGCTTCAAACTATGACACCATGAGGTGCATCTGTAGCGTCACTCATTGCACTTCCTGGGCTGTTTCTTTAATAATATAGAATTAAAAAAATATTAATTAATTAATCCAAATGTTACAATTTATGTAACAGTTTTATTGCATGTGATTTTAAAATATGACATTTCTAATTTAATTTAAAATTTAGATTTGATATGTGGCTGGTGATATTCAATATGAAATAGGAGATGTGTGGAATCAGCATAATGTTAAACCAGGAGATGTGCAAGGAAACTGATCCAGAAATATTTATTTAAAATAACTTTTGTTTTAAATGCAATTGTGTAGCAAATGCCAACTTATAATGTACATTATGAAACCCCTGGTACAATATGAAAATGCTCATTATTTAAAGACTTTGTTCATAGACATAGGACAAGATGGCAGCAGCTGCTCTGGGTGGTTTGGCAGGCTCCACTCAGGTGCAAAGATATTTTAACATCGCTGTTTTTAATCTTTTCCACCTACTTTTTAAGATTATCTGGCCTTTAAACAATCTTGTGCATGGCATTTTGAAACTGTTCAGAAAGAACAAAGGCAAGCATGAACAAAGCAATGCCGGTTTGTACCTCCTCACCTGTGGCTTCCTACTACTGATACCGGCGTTGGTCGCCTGTGATGCACCAGAGACTCTGGCCGCAAAAGACAACCATCCCCACAGGCCTACAACCGCTGATCCACTGGGCATTTTATCAGCAAAAGCACAGTTCAAATTCTTAGGATTTGGATATGTCGCAGCCTACACGAGGTTACTCAAGGACGGCCGGGCCCAGCTGCTCACGCCAGTACTCACAACTACAATCAGACGGAATAACAGCCAGTCTTCTGTCAAAATACTACTTATATTGCTACTACTATCCGGAGATGTTCATCTAAATCCTGGACCCCTTTTTCGCTCACCAGCTATTTCAACCGAGCAAAATGTCAATCCGGTGCAGTCGTTTGAAGTCACTCATCCATTCCAACCGGTTATTATCACAACCCCGCTGCAACTCACCCAGACTCGGCAGCCTCTGATGCAGGAGAGCGTCTGTCCTGGCGTGGCCACGGGGGTCATGGGTCTTGGGAGTCGGCTCGCCGGAGGGGATACTGGTCGGTGCGGTTCCACTGGGGAGGCATGGATGGGTGGACGGGCTAGTCCACTTGTCGATGTTCGAGGTGTAGCGCTGGGTTCCCGTGCAGGGAGAGCATGTCGGGCTGGTGCGGCGGCTGCAGTCATGCCCTTCGGGCTCGGATGGAAGTGCGGAGTTGAATAATCCCGCACTTGTTGCTGCTTCGGCGGCGGTGGTGCTTGGCCAGTCCGGGACCACCGGCGGCACTAAAGGTGAGAACACACCGGGCGCGTTGGGTGTGGTGGGCGCGTTGAAAAATCCTATTTTTGCATAGGGAACCATTGGTTGGGGCGCGAGGATCCGTTGGCCGCGGCAAAGCGTTGCTTTGGGCGCTTTGGGCGCGTTGCCAAAGCGTCAAAAAGCGTCACCGCGCCGGCAAAGCGTCAAAAAAGCGTCACCGCGCCGGCAAAGCGTCAAAAAAAAGATGAAAAAATTGAACTTTCAACGCTCCAGCGCGTGACGTTTAGCCGCGTTGGCCAATCAGCGGTGAGCTTGACCCGACGTCACTGGCAGAGAGACGGAGGACAGAAAAATCTGAGACAAAATGGAGGAGCAGATAATCACCGCTGTGTGTGCGAGACCGTGTCTCTATAAACACCGTGGAGGAAATGCGGCTGGCTGGTGATATGAAGCCGCTCGGGTGGGGAAAGTGAGCCAGGAGAATGGGCTTCCTGGTTAATTCAGTGAATATGTGTGGCTGTGCTTAAGCCGATAAACCAAGTTAGCTCCGGTCGGATAGCGTTAGCTAACTCACCCGGCTGTGTGCGGCCACCACCTCCATATAATGAACCCAAACATAACGGCCAAGTCTGGGGAACTTTCACAACGAGTACAGCGAAGCACCGGTGTTTATGCCTGCCCTATAGGCTATCTACGCCAGCCAGCTAACTCACCCGGCTGTGTGCGGCCACCACCTCCATAATGAACCCAAACATAACGGCTAAAGTCCGGGGAACTTTCACAACGAGTACAGCGAAGCACCGGTGTTTATGCCTGCCCTATAGGCTACCTACGCCAGCCACGGTCCCGTCACAGCCAGGTAATGTAGGCTACATGCCTTTATTTTCTACTGCCCTGTGCACAATGCTGCCGTAAATGTGTTTGGTATGGTGCTGCCTTGCTGTTTGTGTTCATTTCCGAGTGGCGTGAATCTGCAATGCTGTTTTAAGGCTATTTGTTCCGTTCACTTGCTGTTTATTTGTTTTTTTTGGCACAGTTGTTGGCCGTGTAGTTGTTGTTTTTGTGTGGACATGAACGCTGTTGTGTCGGGTCGGATCTGATCGCAGCCATGGTTGATTAGGGGAATAAATATATCGGGGGAGACTAGCTGCGTAGCTCCGTTCCTCGGACTCCCACAAAAGATAGAGGACAGCGATGGGGATTATCACAGCCATGGTTGATCACTTTCTTTATAGGTCCATGGTTGATCAGCAATAGAAAAAGCGGGGGAAATACGTTTCGGGCGGGCTCATCTACGTAGGTCATGACGTAGGCGCGTTGGTCGCTTTTGGGCGCGTTGGACAATTTTTTGACACAAAATGACCAAGCGCCAGATCGGGCGCGTTGGTCGCTTTGGCCCAAAGCGCCAACGCGCCCGGTGTGTTCTCAGCTTAACACTGGGGTGAGTTCGGCGCTTGGTATTAATACATACAGTATTCCAGCTATAAACTGTCGCTCTCGCGGTGAACCGTTTGTGACAGCTGGCGAATGTCAACAAAGACGGTCGCCTGCAAAGGCCAAAAAACATTTCACTAATCGCGCAGTCCAGAAACAACGGCAGCTAAGACTTTTTCAAACTGTGAATCATGCCAAAATCATATGGAATTCTGAATGTAAACCTAAAGGAATACTGGGAGGACATATAAATATCAGAAGCATACTACCTAAAATAGACCAGATCCGGAATGTACTTAATGACTCTAATTTGGACTTTTTGTGTATTTCTGAGAGCTGGTTAAATCCTATGTTCCTGACCTAATTGACATATCAGGATACACATCCTATAGGAGAGATAGGGCCAAGGGAAGGGGAGGGGGTGTTTTAATTTATATTAAGGAATATTTTAAATGTGTAAAGCTTGAACTGAACCTGAATTTAGAGTGCCTGGGATTGACTGTAATGCTCTCCCCTAAAATGAAATTTAACATTGTTGTGCTTTATAATCCCCCATCTTATAATGCAAATGTCTACAATGAACTGAAGAATCTTCTCTCTGTTGTCGATAACTGTCATGAATGTATGTTGTTTGGGGATTTTAACATCAACTGGTTGGATAAAAGTGGTAAATCAAAATTAAAATCAACAATGGAGAAATTTAAATACAAACAGCTGATCAGTAGACCTACTCGAATCACTAGGAAAAGTGAAACCCTCATAGATATGATTTTTACAAACAGGCCAGAGCGGGTAACAAAAACATATAATCTAATAACTGGCCTTTCAGATCATAATATGATACTGATGGTACGAAAGCTAACAAAAAAATGCCTAGTACACCACGACAAAACAGAAAATCTAATTCTAACAACTGCAATTCCCAAGTCAAAAGTTGGTGACTTTGAGCATGACTTGAGTGAAATTAATTGGGGAAAAGGTAACTAAAGAGCCAGATCTAAACCACAGTGCCAACAACTTTGTCTCAACCCTTTGTGATATAATTGATAAACACAAACCTGGAAAAGCAGACCCAAGAAATTATCTCTTCCATGGGTCAACAGTGATATCATTCAGATCATTAAAAAGCGAGATCTTGCTCTTAAAAGGTCTTTAATAACAAAAAACAATACTGACCACCTTATCTTCACAGGCCTGAGGAACAAAGTAGTGTCTGAATTACGAAAGGCCAAGACCAATTACTTCTCTAAACTCATTGAAGAGGCCAATGGTAATAGTTCAAAACTGTGGCAACATATAAACAAACTAACCAACTCCAGCAAGCATAAGCACCCCAAAATAACCGGTCTGAAAGTAGGTGATACTTTTATCCATAGCAATGAGTCTATTGCAAATGTTTTAATAGCTTTTTTATTGAGTCTGTACAAGAGCTGGCAATTAATTTTAAAGCTACAGAGTCATCTACTGAAGAACTTGACAATGCTCAGTCTGACTCCTTTTATATTAAATTGGTATCTCATGATAAAGTTAAAAAGGTGATCACAAACATGAGTAACTCCAAGTCAAAAGATATTCATAATCTTCATGCTGCATTAATCAAGAAACATCAGAGCTACCTGTTAGAGCCAATCACTTACTTAGTTAACCTGTCTATACAAACCAAAATATTCCCAGAAAGCTGCAATAATTACCCCTGTCTATAAATCAGGAGACAAGGACATAGCGAGTAATTATAGGCCTATTGCTATCCTCCCTGTTGTCTCAAAGGTTCTGGAGAAAATTATAGCTGAGCAACTAATGGAACATTTAGAGTCTGTCAAGTTATCTGGGCTTGGTGTTCAATGTGCCTGCCACACTTGATATGGCAGGGATGGAAGAGAGGACGCAGGACAACTCAAATCTGATCCGTAGTTTTTATTTCACATGAATTTTTGCAACATGCCTTTTAAATTAGGATTTCTGATTAGGTTGAAAACCTATTGATGAAACAAGAGAAAATGAAATCAAATTAGTTCTCAACAAACAATAAAAATGCATACTCAAACATTTAATTTAAATCCAAAATAAATCAGTAAGATATTTACCACAATTATATAATTACAATATATATATTCCCATAATATATATTATATACTATAAAATATTCACCATGAAATACATTACATTATTTATGAATTCATCTATTTAATAAGTAGGTATATGTGTGTGTATATATATATATATATATATATATATATATATATATATATAAATAAATCACAGTGCATTTTTGGCGTCAATGATCTCCCATACAAACATTTCCACCATGTGCGCCTCCAACAAATGTGCCCAGGACGTCACTAAAGACGACTGCGCCGCCCGATGCGCTCTTACATAAAAGACGTGACAAAGTGAAAAAGTGCCAGACCCCTGCGCACTGTGCAAATTATACTTAGGTGCAAAAACAGAAAATACATACCAATGCGTGCTCTCGCGTTCTCCCGTGCACAAACCCTTCACCTCCCGACCGGAAACAGCAGACCTTTATTAACTCACCCGTGCGCACTCGCCTCACGTGCTGCAATCAAGCTAAGTGCCGCCCGGTGTGATCACAAATGAAAAGAGTTTTGTACACAGGAAACCCGCCACCACTGATATGTTTTAAGCACCACAACATCTAAATCTAAATGTGACTTTTGTCTTAACACCTCCCACTTGACCTCCTGGTGGTCAACCCAAGGAGGTCACCCTCCATCTATTCCAGTCTTTTTAGTTGCTCTTCAACAGGAAGAAGGATGACCAGTCGTCTCACATCCCTGCAGAGAATGGTCGCAGGGATCCTCTTCAAGGGTGTTTTGGTTCCTTGTTTGTTTGTTTCTCCTGCTGTGCTTGGCCTAACACCTGGAACAGGGTAGCTTGGGAAGGTCCTCACCCGGCTCTTCATCTCCATCCATTTTTTGGCAGCTCGCCACATCCAGGCGATGATTCTGACCAGTTTGGACAAGGAGCTGTAATTCCTACCTTCCAGTAGGTTCTTTATTTTCCAGCTTCTGGGTGGCCTTCCTGCCAGAAGAGCTGGATCAGCTGCCTTACTTTTTTCTTCATTTTCATCTTTTAGGTGTTTTTGTGGGGCATTAGCTTGGCTTATCTTATCCTTATCCTTGTCAATATTGGTGAGAATGCCTTTCTCTGGAGTCTGTTCACACTGTCTCTGGTTTGCGCTGCAACCTCTCCTGCTGACTTTTTAGGCCACTCCTCCACTGGCGACTTTGGGAACTCTGGTCCATCCTGCCATGTGGAATCCTCCTTTAGGTCTTCAGGAGTGCCTCCTCTTGTAACTATGTCAGCCATTTTAAGCTCTCCCGGGATCCACCATCTGTCTTCAACTGGGCCAACCTTCTGGATTTCACCCACTCTTGATATCGTGACCTTTGCTCCAGTCTCCTCTGGCCTCCCACTTTGGCCTGACCATGCTCTTGACATTAGGACCTTTGCTCCAGCTTCCTCTGGCCTCCCACTTTGGCCTGACCATGGTTTGGGAAAGAAGCCTCCAGCTCTCAGAGTTTCTTCAACCCCTTCAGTGATCTTGTTCAGTTGTTGCCAGCTGTTATGGGAAGTTATAGGGAGCTTTATGGCTGCACCCCTCTCAACCATCTCGTGGGCCTGGGCTGTGTATGCTGTTTGGCACTCTGGCTCCCTCCTTAGTTGTCTTTCTGTTCTCATGAATGTAGCTGCAACTGCACCTTTGTTGGGGAGTGAGGCAGGATCTTCTGTCCCTGGATACTTTGCATTCCAGTGTGGAGATGTTGTGTGAGAGTCTTCATGGATGTAGGTGAGCTCTTCTTTTATTACCTCAAGCTCCCTTTCTTCAGCCAGTGTAATTTCTTTTCCTCCTGGTTGCCAGTTTCCACAGCAACGTCCCACACACTTTGGCTCACAGGCTGCTTCGATGCTGTCCCATCTCCACCACTCACGGTTCGTAGCAGCTGTAACTGTTCCCTTGGCACTGTCCTCTCGCTGCATATGGGCTACTTCAGTACTTGGGCCTCCAACTATCTCCTCATACTTCACGGCAGCAGTTCTCATGGAGCGAGCGAAGTGTGTTTTGGACTCATGTGCTGCCACCTCTATCTCCTCGAACAGGTCTGGGTGTGCTCCGCCCACTGTCTTTCCCAATGGACTCTCCCACAAGACGAGGTCGCCAACAACTTTAACCCTTTGTGGAGCAAGTCTTCCCTCGCGGTGGCTGATGAGAAGGTCAATCTTTTCTGGCCTCTTCAATTCCTCCAGCTTTACTTCTGGGAAGAACTTCAGCAACTTTTCAGGCTTGACAACTTTGTGCACCTTGGCAATCTCATCTAGGCCATAACAGATCAGTCCATGAGTCTTCTCCGCCCCTTTAGGGGTCCTCACTCTGACTCGGAGAAGATATCTTTCTGTCTTCACCTTGATGTTCATTCCGCCTACGCCATGCACAACCAGGGTTACTTCTTCACTCCGCAGCCTCAGCCTGTGTGCAGCCTTATGGGTGATATAGTTCGTGTCTGAGGCAAGGTCAACAAGAGCTCCAATCTTCTGCCCAGCATTAGCAGTTACCTCCATTAGCATCATAATGACAGGAAGCTCGCACAGGCCACTTTTCCTCAATAGCTGGGACTGGTGGTTCTTCATGCCACCCTTTGTAGCTTTGTTAGTGAATGCCATTCTGCACCTTTCTGCTTGCTCTGCGGACAGCTCAGCCAAGAATCCTTCCTGTTCTGCTGTCAGCCTGCTCTTTCCTCTTCTCTCCTCGTTTCCATTCTTGTATTCTCCTTCTGGGCAAATAAAGTAATGGTGATCTGAGGAGTCTCCTTTGTTACAGTCTTTCTTCTTGCATAGGAAAGTGTCTCTGCAGTATCCATCATCTCCATGACTTCCAAGACATTTCCTGCATGCTCTCAGCTCCTTCACAACAGCATTCTTCTCTTGTAGCTTCAGCCCTTTGAACTTTCTACAGAAGAAAATCTTGTCACCGTGCCTTTCATCACCGCAGACAACACACACATCTTCCAGCCCTCTTGTCTTTGTGGTTCTTGTAGAAGCATACTTTCTGTCATATCTCTTCTCATGTTCTGGTTTCTCCATCTTCTCCACAAACCTTAGCTGGTCAAGTCTCTCTAGGATCTCTTCTTGATTCTTCAGGAACTTCAGGAGCAAGTCGAAGTGGTTGTCTGTGGTGACATTACTGCTAGGATTCTCCATAAAGGCTAGCCAGTCTCTCTGTACAAATTCAGGTAACTTGCTCTCAATGGATTTAATGACGAGTGGGTTCTTGATTGCCCCAGAGTTTCCCAGCTCTGTGAGGTCTGCTAGGGATTTTTCTACTGCCTGGATCAGGTCGATGACTCTCCTTGGCTGGCTTCCCCTCACAGGTGGTATTCTCTCCAACTCCTCCAGGATTTCTATTGCAATGGTTGATTTATTTCCATACCTGTTGTCCATGACTCTGAACATATCTGCTGCAGTGTTGTAGGTTGACAGCCGGATATCCTTCTGAATCTTGTCATCCACGCTGTCCAGGAGTTGAATTTTCTTTACTTCGGCTGAGCCAGACGGCTCTCCCTGTCTTTGAAGGCTCTCCCAGTCTTTCTTCCATCTGTGGTATTCTCTCTTGCAGCCTGAGAAGATGGGCAGTGTGGTTGGTTTTATTCTCACAATTGGTTTTGCTGGTGGGGGATGTGATCTCACTGCTTCAGGTCCTGAGGCTCCTGCGGCTAGCGCATCCTTCGACATCCTCCGTGCAGTGACAAACTCAGCCTTCTTCAGTTCAAGGTTGCCATCCAGTTCCACCCTCTCAGCCATAGGGATCCACCGCTCCCAGGTTGACATGACTCTGGCAGCCTCATTGATCCTCTTCTCCAGTAGAGTCAGGTGCACCTCATATCCATCCAGGTGAGTACTTTCCACAGGTAACTTCTCTGCTTGACTGCAGGCCTTCTCTCCTTCAATGATGGCAGTTGTGAGAGCATATTGGCCATATCTGGACCACAGGTTTGCCTGGACAATTCCTCTCACCTCTTCAAACCTTGCTTCTGCCTCATTAATGGTTCTCTCGACATCTAGCTCCTCCTTCTCTTCAAGAACCGCGCCTTCCTCTTCTGACTGTTGATACTCAGCCAAAAGCCCGGTCTTGTAATCATCATTCGCTTCCAGAATGACTTTCTGGCAGTATAAGAGCTTGGCGAACTCCTCCCTCAGCTCTGCTTCCACCATGCTGTCTGCCCCTTTGCTAAGGACGTTGGCCTGTCTGGTGAAGGTGCTTTTCGCAGCAGTTCTATCCTTCTTGAGCTGCTTCACCGTCTTTCCCAAGACATCTTCCGCCATCTTGACCTCACGGACCAGCACGGCTCTCTTCTCCTGCGTTAACAGCTTTTCCTGGACTTCCAAGGCCTTTTATCCTCCTCTCCTAGCTGCTCCGTTGGTTTTCAACTGTCAAGTTTTCTGGGCTTGGTGTTCAATGTGCCTGCCACACTTGATATGGCAGGGATGGAAGAGAGGACGCAGGACAACTCAAATCTGATCCGTAGTTTTTATTTCACATGAATTTTTGCAACATGCCTTTTAAATTAGGATTTCTGATTAGGTTGAAAACCTATTGATGAAACAAGAGAAAATGAAATCAAATTAGTTCTCAACAAACAATAAAAATGCATACTCAAACATTTAATTTAAATCCAAAATAAATCAGTAAGATATTTACCACAATTATATAATTACACTATATTTATATATTCCCATAATATATATTATATACTATAAAATATTCACCATGAAATACATTACATTATTTATGAATTCATCTATTTAATAAGTAGGTATATATATATATATATATATATATATATATATATATATATATAAATAAATCACAATGCATTTTTGGCGTCAATGATCTCCCATACAAACATTTCCACCATGTGCGCCTCCAACAAATGTGCCCAGGACGTCACTAAAGACGACTGCGCCGCCCGAGTGCGCTCTTACATAAAAGAAGTGACAAAGTGAAAAAGTGCCAGACCCCTGCGCACTGTGCAAATTATACTTAGGTGCAAAAACAGAAAATACATACCAATGCGTGCTCTCGCGTTCTCCCGTGCACAAACCCTTCACCTCCCGACCGGAAACAGCAGACCTTTATTAACTCACCCGTGCGCACTCACCTCACGTGCTGCAATCAAGCTAAGTGCCGCCCGGTGTGATCACAAATGAAAAGAGTTTTGTACACAGGATGTTATGGTTTGGTACTGGACCCAAGAGCAGACAGAGGCAGTTGTTGGATATAATAAAAAGGTTTATTTAACGAGTTGGGGGAGCAGGTGGTGAGTGGGGAAGCCGGGGTGGAGAAGCAGGTGGGTATGCTGGAGAGTGAGGTCCGGGTAACTGCAGGCAGAGGAAACATAAGTTAGAATGAGCACAAAACAACAGGAGGCTAGAGAGCAAGGTAGCGAGTAACACTAGAGCCAGGCACGTATAATTACCACGGTAGAGAGTAGTACGATCTGGCAATCGTTGCAGGGGAAACAGGAGTAGATATAGGTGTGTTGATTGCAGATGCAGACCAGGTGTGGAAACGGAGACGGACAGGGGGCGTGGCAGTAGGAGGAGGAGGAACACACACAGCAGCCAGCTGTGATCACCACAGTATCCCCCCCTCAATGGACGCCTCTTGGCGGCCTAGGCTTGTCCGGGTGAGCCAGGTGAAAGTCCCGGATGAGAGAGGGGTCGAGGATAAGGCCCCGCGAAATCCAGGACCTTTCTTCTGGACCATAGCCCTCCCAGTCGGCAAGGTATTGATACCCCCTGCCCCGACGACGGATGTCCAGCAACCGCCGGACGGTGAAGGCAGGGTGATTGTCCACCAGACGGGGAGGAGGGGGGGGGGACGGCCGGGGGTGAAAGAGGGCTGGTGGAGACTGGCTTCAGCTTGGAGACATGAAAAGTGGGATGGACACGTAGGGATGGAGGTAGTTTGAGTTTGACAGCAGAGGGATTGATAATAGCAATGATGGGGAAGTGAGGAGTGAGTTTCTTAGAGCCAGTCTGCAGGGGGAGATCCTTAGATGACAGCCATACCAGTTGCCCAACCTGGTAGGCAGGAGCGGTAACCCTGTGGCGATCCGCAATGTGTCTGTTTTGCTCCGCAGAGCGCAGCAGAGCGGAGCGCGCGCCCTTCCACACCCTGCGACAGCGGCGGAGATGGTGCTGAACGGAGGGGACGGAGATGTCGTCCTCTTGAGAGGGAAACAAGGGTGGCTGGTACCCCAGGGAACATTCGAACGGGGACATATTAGTCGCAGCACAGGACATTGAGTTATGGGCATACTCAATCCAGGGTAGGTATTCGCTCCAGGCCGAGGGGTTGCGTGCAGCCACGCAACGCAGAGCGGTCCCAAGGTCCTGGTTTGCCCTTTCCGCCTGCCCATTGGTCTGCGGGTGGTATCCGGATGACAGGCTGACCGAGGCCCCTAGCGCCCGGCAGAACGCTTTCCAGACTTGGGAAATGAATTGGGGCCCACGGTCAGAGACGAGGTCAGTGGGTATCCCGTGGAGGTGGAAGACATGCTGCACAAGCAGCTGGGCAGTCTCAGAGGCAGAGGGGAGTTTAGGAAGGGCAATGAAGTGAACAGCCTTTGAAAATCTGTCCACAACGGTGAGAATGACTGTGTGGCCTTTTGAGGGAGGAAGACCAGTGACAAAATCCAGGCCAATGTGAGACCAGGGCCGGCCAGGAACCGGAAGGGGACGTAGCAGACCAGCAGGGGGTTGGTGGGAGGACTTGGCCCGAGCACAAACCGTGCAGGCCAGCACAAATGCCCGGGTGTCAGCGTCCATCGCTGGCCACCAAAAATGCCTCTTAAGGAGCGACAGGGTACGACCCACGCCAGGGTGACAGGCAAAGCGCGATGTGTGGCCCCACACCAGCACTTGTGAGCGAACCGAACTGGGGACAAAAAGGTGGTTGGGAGGGCCGTTTCCCGGGTCCGGTTCGATGGCTTGGGCCTCCCGTACGAGGGACTCTATCTCCCAGGTGACAGCAGCCACCTTGAGGCAGGAAGGAGAGAGGATCGTGTCAGGGGGGCCGGAGTGTTCACAGTGTTGAACTGACGAGAGAGGGCGTCAGGCTTGACATTACGGGACCCGGGACGGAAAGTGAGGGTGAAATTGAAACGTCCAAAAAACAAGGCCCACCGGGCCTGACGGGAATTTAGGCGCTTGGCCGTCTGAATGTAAGACAAATTCTTGTGGTCGGTCCAAACCACGAACGGCTGTTCTGACCCCTCAAGCCAGTGCCTCCATTCCTCCAACGCCAGTTTCACAGCCAGCAGCTCTCTGTTACCCACATCATAGTTCCGCTCAGCAGGAACCAACCGGCGAGAGAAAAAAGCGCAGGGGTGAATCTTCTCATCAGAGGCATGGCGCTGGGACAGGACCGCCCCCACCCCAGTGTCCGATGCATCAACCTCCACAATGAACTGCCTGGAGGGGTCCGGTTGGATGAGAATGGGGGCAGACGAGAAAAGCCTTTTAAGCCCAGAGAAGGCAGCGTCCGCCTCAGGCGTCCAGGCAAATGGACGGGCAGGAGAGGTGAGATGGGTGAGAGGGGCTGCAACCCTGCTGTAATCCCGGATGAATCTCCGGTAAAAATTGGCGAACCCCAGAAACTGCTGCAGTTTCTTGCGGGAATCGGGGATGGGCCAGTCCGTCACCGCAATGACCTTCTCGGGGCAGGTCCTCACTTGCCCGCTCCCAATGATGAACCCCAGGAAGGATACCGAGGTGACACTGAACTCACACTTCTCGGCCTTCACATACAGTTTGTTCTCCAACAGCCGTTGAAGAACTTGTCGGACATGCTGAATGTGCTCCTCCTGGTTGCGGGAAAAAATAAGGATGTCGTCTAAATAGACAAAAACAGAGCGGTTGCGAAAGTCCCGGAGGACGTCGTTAACCAGGTTCTGGAACACAGCAGGGGCATTAGTAAGGCCGAAAGGCATGACGAGATACTCAAAATGGCCGAGGGGGGTGTTAAAGGCCGTCTTCCACTCATCGCCTTCACGGATGAGAACCAGATGGTAGGCATTACGTAGGTCCAATTTGGAGAAGACTGTGGCGCCCTGCAGTGGCTCGAATGCGGAACTGATGAGGGGCAAAGCATACTTGTTCTTCACAGTAATGTTATTCAGTCCCCTGAAATCAATACAGGGGCGAAGTGACTTGTCCTTCTTGGCAACAAAAAAGAAACCAGCACCAACAGGAGAAGAGGAGGGTCTCATGAGGCCAGCCGAAAGAGAATCCTTAATATACTTCTCCATGGCCTCCCTCTCAGGACGGGACAAGTTATAAAGGCGACTACTGGGCAAGGGGGCGCCAGGGAGGAGATTAATGGCACAGATGAGGAGGCAGGGTGAGAGCACGACACTTACTAAACACCTCTCCCAGGTCATGATAAACTGGGGGAACCAAGGAGAGGTCGGGGGTTCCTTGGGCAAGGGAACACCTCCCTCTACTGGAAACAGGGCAGATTGTAAGCAGGTGGAATGACAAAAAGTGCTCCAACTCACCACCTTGCCAGAAGACCAATCAAATTGGGGATTGTGAGGCTTGAGCCAGGGGTGCCCCAGCACCAGGGGAGTGAGGGGAGACAGGATGACATGAAACTGCAGTATCTCGTGGTGATTACCAGAAACAATTAACTCAAGGGGCTTAGTACGGTGAGTAATAAGGGCCAGGTGACGGCCGTCTAAGGCGTTAGCATTTAAGGGAGAGGGTAATTGTTCCAATTTAATGCCAACCTGAGACGCGAAGCCAGCATCAATGAAGTTCTCATCCGCTCCAGAATCCACCAGGGCTGAAACAGGAACGGAATGCCCGAGGAACAGGAGAGTGGCGTCCAGCAGTGAGCGAGAACAGAGAGAATCGGGGACGGAGGGGGCGTGGCTCAACAGGGCCCCGAGCCTCACTGTCGAGCCCTGTCTTTTGGCAGTGACGGACAGGTGGAGATGAGATGCCCGGGCAGCGCACAGTACAGACACACTCCGGTCTTAATCCGATGAAGCCGCTCTGCCTGGGTGAGACGTGTGCGGCCCAGCTGCATGGGCTCCTCTTCAGTGACACCATGCGTCACGGGGGCAGAGAGGGCAGTCTTAGGGAAGAGTGGGAAACAGGAAGCAGCGAAAGCCGGAGGCACGGAGCTGCCCACCTTCTCCCTACGCCGCTCGCGTAGGCGATTATCCAGCCGGATAGAGAGGGAAATCATTTCATCGAGAGTGTCAGCTTCCTCCTTCGTAGCCAGCTCATCCTTGATCGACTCACTGAGACTGGAAAGAAAAAGCCCGCGTAATGACTTGTCGTTCCAGCCTGACCGGGCTGCATAGGTCCTGAACTCCACGGAGAACTCAGCTACACTGCGGGAGCCCTGACGTAAAGAAATAAGCCGCTTGGCGGCGTCCCCTCCCTCTACTGGGTGATCGAAAACTTTTCTCATTTCAACTACAAAAAGGTCAAAACTGTTATTGACTGGGGAATCACTGTCCCATACTGCTGAAGCCCACGCTAATGCGCCACCCTTAAGTGACCCCATAATATAAGCGATCTTAGCTTTATCAGTAGGATAAGTGAGGGGCTGCTGACTAAAAACTAAGGAACACTGGATCAAAAAGGCCCTGCACATACCCATATCCCCAGCATAGCGCTCAGGCGCAGGAATGAAAGGCTCACGAGCTCGTGGCAGGTGTGACGGGGAAGTGGGGGCGGCAGCAGGCGGAGGCGCCGCAGGCAGTGGAGGCGCTGCGGAGAGGGGAACCAGAAGATCCAATTGCTGACCCATCTGAGTGACACGGGTAGCGAGATTTTCGAAAGCCTCCATAGCGTCCCGGAGGGCTTGGCTGTGCTCCGCCACCTGGGTGCCTTGGGCGGCGAGAGCTCCACGAATCTTGCCTAAGTCCGCTGGGTCCATCTTGGCCAGATCGTTCTGTTATGGTTTGGTACTGGACCCAAGAGCAGACAGAGGCAGTTGTTGGATATAATAAAAAGGTTTATTTAACGAGTTGGGGGAGCAGGTGGTGAGTGGGGAAGCCGGGGTGGAGAAGCAGGTGGGTATGCTGGAGAGTGAGGTCCGGGTAACTGCAGGCAGAGGAAACATAAGTTAGAATGAGCACAAAACAACAGGAGGCTAGAGAGCAAGGTAGCGAGTAACACTAGAGCCAGGCACGTATAATTACCACGGTAGAGAGTAGTACGATCTGGCAATCGTTGCAGGGGAAACAGGAGTAGATATAGGTGTGTTGATTGCAGATGCAGACCAGGAATGGAAACGGAGACGGACAGGGGGCGTGGCAGTAGGAGGAGGAGGAACACACACAGCAGCCAGCTGTGATCACCACACAGGAAACCCGCCACCACTGATATGTTTTAAGCACCACAACATCTAAATCTAAATGTGACTTTTGTCTTAACAGAGTCTAACCAGCTGCTTCATCCACAGCAGTTTGGGTTTAGACAGAATTTGCTTGAAAACATAAAAGCTTCAATGGATAAAGGAAATGTTGTTGGGGCAGTGTTCCTAGACCTAGAAAAGGCCTTTGACACGGTAAACCACAGTACTCTAATGAACAAGTTAAAACAGTTCAAAATGTCATCAGAAGCTCTGCAGTGGTTTACATCTTACCTGGAGGGGAGAGAGCAATGTGTCAGGGTCAATGGGGTCAGGTCCCATCTGCGTGCCAGCAGCACGGGAGTACCGCAAGGGTCTGTACTTGGTCCACTGTTGTTTTCTATGTATATCAATGACCTACCAAACTGCTGTCCGGGGTCCAACTGTCAAATGTATGCTGATGACACTGTTATCCATGTGTCCAGTAAAACACCCAGCTTAGCAGGTGAGCACCTGACACAAGCATTACTCAGCATTTCAAAATGGCTTGAGCTGTCTCAGTTGACCATTAATGTGAAGAAAACCGTCTCTATGTGCTTCTCCATCCGTAATAGACCTGTCAACGATGTTTTTGAGGTACGGATCAAAAATTAATTAATTGAATCAGTAAATGAAGTAAAATATCTGGGCATCATTCTGGATAAGAATTTAAAATTTGTTACGCAGGTTAAGTATGTTGCAAAGAAGGTCAAACTAAATCTGAACTGTTTCCGTTTCATAAGAAGGGACTTGTCATGGCAAACGGCCAAATTATTTATGCATGCTATGATTTTTTTTCATTTGTCATACTGTATCACATCATGGTCACAAACTTCTTCTACCACATTAAAACCTATCTTTTCAATATACAAACAGACAATAAAAGTCATGGACCAGAAACCCATGAGATGGAATCACTGTGGCATTCTAAAAAAACACAACCTTTTCACCTTTGATAACTTTATTAATTTGAGTAATCTTAAATTGTTTTTCAAGTGTGTAAATAACCATGTGTCACCACTGTTGTCTGAATTGGCCATCAGACGTCAGAGCTCTCGTCGGGCAAATACACGAGCCTCCATCAATGGTGATTGTCTTTTTCCAATGCACAAGACATCTTTCGGTCAGTCTGTTTTCTCTGCAAAGGGGGCAAAATTGTTGAACCTCTTGCCCACTAGTCTAAAACTAGAGACTAATAGCAGCACTTTTAACAGAGAACTTAAACAACGGCTCAAATCAAATCAACAGTGCTCACACAAATAATTTACAACTGGTGTATTGTTTGATCATGCTGACTTTGTTTTACTCTACGTAGCCTATATATATATTTGACTTATTATATTGCTGCTCTGTACTCCATTGTATACTGCATTTTTACTCTTTTAATTGTCAGTTTTTATCAGTATTTTGATCTTGTTTTTGTTTTGACTTGTTTATTGTGTTGTTTTTAAAAGCCTCCTGTGGACAGGTGTTGTAAACTAGCATTTATGCTAATACACTGAAAACATTGCATCTGGTTCGTCCAATGTCATTGTCATGTCCATACACAAATAAAATAAAATCAATCAATCAAAGGGAAGCTGTTCAGCAGGGTTTGCTTCTCTGCTGGCAGCCATTACTGCTCAAGACCAACATTTGATGTATTTCCTCTCCCAAGACTGAATTATTGCCCTTTAAATCCTTCTTCCTTAGTAATAATGTTTAAAATTCATGGTGCCTTTTATAGCTTGATTACCACGGAGAGCCATAGGCACCCACACATTGTTCTTCAGCAGCCGAACTAGCTCACGTACCTCAAGTCCTGAAAAACTAGCCACTCAGTTCAACACTGATAACACAATGATAATATGGATTCTTTGTATTTGCATATTTATCATAATGGTACTGTCAGAAATACATCAGTTATGATTTTCATTGGTATTTAAAAATGTTGATTAATCATAAATGTTTGTGTACTGAACTTGTTATTTGGAGAATAAAAATACATAGTAGTTATAACTGTAATGTTTGTTTTCTGACTTTTATTTTTTCTGGCTTTTATTTTGTCCTGCACCGTTTTTTCTGTCTCTCTTTTTGGACACATTTGTTCACCTGATTGTAAGCGCAAACTGCTCCAACTGTGGCGGCTGCATTGGCTTCTGCTTCGGGCGGGTCCGATTCTGCTTCCCATCCCACGTTCAGCCTGGTTTCTTGTTCCTAGTTCTCATGTTTGTCCTCACTCTGCATTGCCCCATTGCTGTCTGCTTTGTGCTATCACTACTGTGGGAGACCAAGCATCCCATGTCTGGTGCTGGTTGCGGTGAGACATAGTTCTAGGGGCCGTTGATCTGGCTTGCATTCACCTGAATTATTCTATCCTTCATGTTCCACCCAGGGACGACTATCATCCAATGTGCAGCGACGGAACCTTTCCAGCTACGGCTCTGCTTTGTGTAGCATCCACTGGCACTCCATTTTCAACCGGAAGATGGAATGCCATGGATTGACATCCTGGGTTCTTTAAACAAGGCACTTAGCCCATGACACTGACCTGACTAAATCATTGAAGGCAAACATCCTGATCTTCATCAGTGATGAATATCAAAGTAAAAGGACCTGCTGAATTTAGCAGGACCTGGACCCAAGGTTCCGTACGGAATACATGAGTGCAGAAGTGATCTCTGAGGTGATTTAATTATTACTTTCCTTAACGATTGCATGATTCTTTTTGGAGAATATTGACCAGATGTATTGTTTAGTATGATTGCTTTACTCTTTGTTAAAGCTGCAGTTGAGAGTTTCAGCCGTTGGGATCCCAACGGCTGTTTTCCCAACGCTCTCCTGCTGTAGCTCCTCCCTCCGAACGACAGCTATGCGCGTTCATGTGAATTCAGTTACATTGACAGGAGACAAACACCATGTCCGATTCCGAGGTGATTAAACATTAGTAATGATAACTACATATGTACATATTGAGCATACATTTTAATCACAGACATACCATGTATGTTAGCTTAAAATCATTGTAAGTGTGCTGGTAGGCCTAACAAAAGTAGCTGTAACAGCCAGGCAAGATAGCAAACTAATTGTAACAGAGCAGAGAGGTGTGTGTGTATCTCCTACTATCTATGCTCCTGCTCTGACCGCAGCTGGGAGGGGCTGCTCGGGGCTGCTGCGCGAGGAGCGGGCTGCGTGTCAGTGCTCCCGCTGCTCGTTGAGAAGAGGTGATACTTGCTTTGGCGAAAAAAGTCACCAATAACCCCAGAAAAAAAGCTAGATTTGTCGCTTGTCGCTGTTTTGAAAAAAAAGTCGCCAGGGGGGCTTAAAAGTCACTAAATATAGCGACAAAATCGCTTTGAGTTGGCAACACTGAGCACAGGACGAGGGCTATATAGGGCCAGCGGACGTCTTGCTGCTAGCGGCAGGCAGCCTAGGGGCAGAGGAAGGGGACGAGGTCGCGGTCGGAGAGGTCTTGATGTGATAGGGCAAGAAGACATGGCCGGTGTACTTTTTTTTCGAGCTCTCTCCGTCTCCCTTTCAGCAGTTAACTTTTCAACATTCGTCTTTCCTCGTTTTTTTTGCTGTCTTAGCGGTGTTAGTTGTTGGTATCCTGGGAATGGTAAATTGAGGGTTCGTTTGTGAAGACATTGCTACTCGCTGTCTGCCGTAGTAGCCTAGTACCAAACAGTAGGCTAGTGTCTCAGACTGCTAGGGTCGTGAACGCTCACGCAACTGACGCATCAACGTCGTTGCCAAGGTCCCACAGCCAATAAGAACGGAGAATCTGAACTCGCTCTGATTGGTCAAAATTAACATGAGCGGTGGCAATTTTGGGGGGCAGCACACAGAGGCAAGGGGGAGCAAAGTGATAAAAAAAATATTTTCAGACCACTTCACCAACATATAGCTGAATGGCTATTATGACAGTTTTGCCAAATATTACAGTAAAAAAACTCTGAACTGCAGCTTTAAGCTTGACTTTGAAGTATTTTAAAGTATGCTATATAAAATTAATTCTTACTAATATAGGTGAGCCTAAACCACAACGCACCACAACATTGGGGAAGTATGGCCTGGATGTGGACATTCCACCTGCAGCTAAAAGAAAAAAAGAAAACAACACTCACACCCCAACCGTAGTCAGTGTCGACCACATTAGATCCTGTGGTAAAGTGTAGAGAAACAGTGACTGCTGAACTCCACACCTACACTTTCATGCCCTGCGTAGCCCATCGAGAAGATCCACTGAAATGGTGTAAGTGCCACAAAATAAATCTGCCTTTGCTGTCCAAACTAGCACAGAAGTACCTGTAGCTCTGAGAGCTTTTAGCACAAGCGGTTATATTGTATCAGCCCATCGTTCCTGTCTGAAACCAGACATGGTGAATATGTTGTTTTTTTGTTGTCAAATAACCTCTAAAGTGGTACTAACTAGTAGCCAAAAGCTTTTAGGAGGAAATGAAAGTTTCAATTTATAGTTATAACAGAAATGCCTGCAGAAAGGCCTCCTTCTCTACATCAAAGTTCCTCAAAGCAAAGAAGATCAAGGTGCTCCAGGACTGGCCAGCCCAATCACCAGACATGAACATCATTGAGCATGTCTGGGGTAGAATGAAAGAGGAAGCATGGAAGACCAAACCAAAGAATCTTGATGAACTTTTGGAGGCATGTAATGCTGGGCTTACACTAGAGGACTTTTAAAAGACTGAAGACTGAAACCCTCTTACATTTAAAGACAATCAACTCACACCTGAAGACAACTAGTCATTAGTTTTCAGTCACAGAGTGAGATTTTGAAAATACAGGGGGTCTCATATTGCAAGACTACAACTAGATTCCTTTTGAGATTAATATTATTTCCGCAAACGCGATAGTGATTATTTAATTAAAAAAAGGTTAATTCAATATGCCGAGCGGGGGACTTCCTTTAGTTATTTGACCATCTTTATTTGCTGAGCTCGTCCCCCAATAACTTTAACTCCTAACCCTGTATTTGACGGTAAAGTGTTAAGGTTGCGCGCCTGTCAGCCTGGTTCTCCCGCCGAGGCTACAAGGAAAAAGTGTCCAAAATAAGTCTGTGCACAGGCGGACACAGGTCGCGACTAATGCCGCTCCTCCTGCGTCGTGCTTGGTGCATGCAAGAGTGTGCCAACCCCTTAAGACTAACAATAATATCAAACATGTTTGATAATGTCGGAACGTCAAGACGGGAAGAAGACTGGCTGAAATCGGGTCGGATGACCACCTTACACCAAACGACTGAGATTACGTGCGCGCGCCACAACTCCAGCACGACTTCGGTGATTTCAGTCCGACATTGGAAGATTGTCTGCGACTGTCAAATTGCGTGAAAAGTCGTGTAGTGTAAGCCCAGCATTAGACTGCTTTCTTTGCATTTCCTGATGACTTCATGAATCATTGTCAAACCGCATTGATGCAGTCCTTCAAGCTCATGGACGTCATACAAGATATTAAATATGGATCTCACAGCACCACTACTTAATTCACTGATGTTATGCAACATATTTTTGTATTTGAAGTAAATTATTTGTTCAATTTTGACATTACTCTCTGTACGCGACAACTTTTGTCTTGCCAAAATCTGACCTTTCTGTGTTCATTAAATGATCAATATTTCTTCATTGAAACCAATTTATTTTAGTCTATTAAACATAATTTGGGAGGGTTTTAGCTTTCATATGAGGCATTTCTAAAACTAATCGATTAATTAAGTCAGGTTATAGTAGTTTAGTTTATTTTTTTAATACAGGCAATTAATGTATTCATTACTGAATTTGAAAAAGAAATTGACCAAAGTCATAAAGGAAGGCAAAATAATCCATATGTAAGGGGATATTTCCTCATTGATGTCAGGTGTTTGTGTGATCCTCCACTTGCTGCTGAGACTGGAATGGATTGTCCAAGACCATCCTAGACAGAAATATAAAGAAAGTTATAGTTCATGTGTTCAACTTTTACCAAAAGCATTTCATAAATGAAAACGTGGAATAAGCCTGTGAAAACTGTCTAAAAATACAGTTTTCAAGTGCATTGCGTTTTGTATTGCATTTAAATCATTAAACTTCTTAACTGCAGCTTTATTTTATCAAATAAACATATGAACAGAATGCTACTGCCAATGGGATTACATTTCATAAAAACAAGAAAATATTACAAACTATTTTTTTTGTGAAATATATTATTGCTTTGCAACCATGGGTTTACCATTGTAATTAAAAAAATGTAATTGTTTTTATCAAGCAAATGATTAATAAAGAATGAGATAAGATCAAAATTGGCTTCTTGTGCCAGACCTCCTTTAGTAATGTGTAAAGGCGCGGACACAGCGGGCTGATAATCGGGCGTCGGACATGGTCGGAGAGTCTGGAGGGGGCGGGGACACAAATCTGTTTGGTGTGTTCGGTGACGTCGGCCGTCGTAGATGTCATCGGGGTTCTTTTCAGTCTATTCAACATGAAAACATTAGATTGTCCGTGCATGACGTTTTCACATGTTTCAGAAATAGTCGAGGTAGTTTGGGGGCGAGGAGCGGCCACAGGTGTGTGTGTGTGTGTGCCTACGTTATGATAACAGCGCACTTAATGTCATCCCGCGAAAGCGCAGCACGTATGGCGAGTCGGTAGTCGGCTCGTTGTGTTCTTCACACTTTTATGACCGCGTCCGGGAGAATGGAGCTGACTGAATCGGCAGACTCCATTTTCTGGTGATGGTCGGTAGTCGGCCCGGTGTGTCCTCGCCTTTTAGAGAGCAATTTTACTAAGAATCTGCAGAGATACAGTCATATGAAAAAGTTTGGGAACCCCTCTCAGCCGGCATTATAATTGACTCTGCTTTCACACAAAAAAGATAAAAGTGGTATGTCTTTCATTTACCAGGAACAGCTAAGTACTGGGATGTTTTCCAACCAAAGATTTTTTGAAAAGCATTATTTAGTTTTATGAAATTAAATAAAATGGGAAAAACTGGCTGTGCAAAAATATGGGAACCCTTGTGGTCTTGCTGATTTTAATGCATGTAACAGCATGTAAAACTGAGGACTTTAAACACAAAATTGGTTGGATTATGTTGTTAAGCCTTGAACCTCATATAAAGGTCTGTTTAATCATGATAAAAGGTATGTTAGGTGCCTAAATGCAAGTTCCACTTCTCTTTGACTCTCTGCAGAAGTGAGACAGAATGCGATCATCAAAACAGCTCCCAAAAGATTATTCATTGTCATGGTTTAGGCTACAAGAAGCTTTCCCAAAGGTTTCAATTGTCAATTTCTACTGTAAGGAACGTTGTCAGGAAATGGAAGGACACAGGCACAGTTGCAGTTAAACCCAGGTCTAGCAGACCAAGAAAAGTACAAGAGCGGCATATGAGGCAGATTGTGAGAATGATTGCACACAACCCAAAGATCACCTCCAAAGACCTGCAAGAACATCTGGCTGCAGATTGTGTATCTGTACATGGTTCTACAATTCAGTGCAATTTGCACCAAAACATCTGTATGGCCGGGTGATGAGAAGGAAGCCCTTTCTGCGCCCACGCCACAGATACAGTTGCATGGAGTATGCAAAAGCTCATTTAGACGAGCCAGCTTCATATTGGAAGAAAATGCTTTGGACTGATGAGACAAAAATTAAGTTATTTGATCTTTATAAAAAGCAGATGTTTTGGTGCAAATTACGCTGAATTGTTGAACGATGTACAGATACACAATCTGCAGCCAGATGTTCTTGCAGGTCTTTGGAGGTGATCTGTGGGTTGTGTGCAACCATTCTCACAATCCTCCACCCATGCCGCTCCTGTTTTTTTCTTGGTCTGCCATGCCTGGGTTTAACTGCCACTATGCCTGTGTCCTTCCATTTCCTGACAATGTACCCTACAGTCGAAATTGACAATTGAAACCTTTGGGAAAGCTTCTTGTAGCCTTCCCCTAAACCATGACAATGAACAATCTTTGTTTTTCAGATCTTTTGGGAGCTGTTTCGATGATCCCATTCTGTCTCACTTCAGCAGAGGTTCAAGGCTTAACAACATAATCCAACCAACTTTGTGTTTAAAGTCATCAGTTTTACATGCTGTTACAGGCATTAAAATCAACAAAACCACAAGGGTTCCTATATTTTTGCACAGCCAGTTTTTCACATTTTATTTTATTTCATACAACCAAATACTGCTTTTCAAAAAATCTTTGTTTGGAAAACATCCCAGTACTTAGCTGTTCCTGGTAAATTAAAGACATACCACTTTTATATTTTTTTTGTGAAAGCAGAGTCAATTATAATGCCGGCTGAGAGGGGTTCCCAAACTTTTTCATATGATTGTACATTGACACATACTAAGTGCTTGAGCTAAATGCTAACGTCAGCTGGTTAACATGCTTATGATGAGACATTACAATACATAATCTAGGTACCAGTAATGTCGGTTCTAAATGTTGTACCATTTCTTCGGGAGGATGGTGGGCTGTTTCATAAGATAAGTAAAACCTTTGTTGAAGACTGAGCATTTCATTAACATGCATGCTTGTACGAAAAGTAACAGCAATCCAGCATAGTTGGTGAGATATTTCAGTCAGGACCAAAGTATCAGACCAATAGACAAACAGACATAGTTACCCTTAAAGTTTAGTATTAATCAATTGAAGATAGATTAGAGATTATTTAAAGTGGCTACAAGGACCTTTCAGTTTGTGTTAATTCTAGCGGCCTCTTTGGACAAAAACGGTAGTGTTTTTATGACCCCAGCTTCTTGGGTGAGCATACCCTCAAGGCATTTAGAAAAACTAAATAAAAATTGCATTCTTTGCACTGATGGTCTTATTTCCCGTTACATGTAATTTCCTTGTAGCTCCTTAAATATTGTTTTAGGCTATTTTAAATAGAATGTTATCTTTTTTATTAGCATCTGTCACTTCATTCAACATCACTTAAACTAGATAAATTCAGCCAGGTGAATGCCTGTTGTATTTTAAGCTTTAATAATACCATTTATGGATTCTCAAGATGTTGTCTCAGATCTGAAGCTTCAGCTGCCATCTCCTCCTCTGATCTCCACTTGGAAGGAACGTCTTCATCTTCTCGATCATGCTTCTGCAACTGCAAAAAAACAACAGTGTTACAGTATTACGTAAGAGCAAAAATGCTTATCATTCAATATTAAGAGTCTGGTCTTGAATAATTGTATGAAATGTCTCCCGAGCTAAAATGGCACCCAATAAAACACAGTGTCACTTATGGATACAATCCCTTTCCCTTGATGTCGTCTAAACCAAAGTGCAAGTATCGGGTACTCGCAATAGCGTTCACATAAGTTTTTCTCTGCACATTATTCGTTCCACTTATATTCATATTAATTTTGTTTTCAATCCAGGAGTAGACTGACGGCAATTAAACAATGTTGTGGACAATTGTGTCTAAAATAACTGCAACTAATCATTTGATTTGTCTAATTCTAGACTACTGAAGCTTCATATTGCTTTCACCAGAAAACCAAAATTATTCATACCCAGGGGTTGACACTAAGGTTTCAAATGCACTTGTCCATAGGGCAAGTACAGGTAATGTTTTACTTGCCCGAATGTTGTGTTCACTTGCCCAAAAAAACCAAAAAAACTGTTAAACAATGATATATACAGTATAGGCTAATCAAATTGTACATTTTAGCGAACCATATCTCTTAAATGCAAACACTGCTTACTTGTCTCATCCTGACCACATAAAACGAACAACAATTCATATAAGCCTATATATCATGACATCACACAACACCAAGCGCTTGGTCCAGCTGCAGCATCGTGAAAGGGAAAGCATCAGAAAAAAAAACTCAGTCTAGCTCAGAGTCAAGCTGAATGTTAGCTTCCTCAGAAAAATTTAACTTATTACTTATTTAAAACGGTCACATTGTGCCAAAAAGTGATCATGTGCCATAAAATGATTAAAGTCCACCATGTTAAAGCTATTGCCCAGTTACATTGTAATAGGGAGGGGGATCATTAATTTCTATTCATATTGATACCATTATAAAGACTCCACAATCCAAATCTTTATCGATAATTTTCTATTATTTTGTATAAAGAGAACTGGTATTATTGCTTTAATTGCTTATAAGATGAGCAGAGTTCAGGATAGGACTTTAAGCATGTCATAATTCCATATTTAGGCCTACTATTTAGTTTATACTGCTGGGAAAACAAGTTTTTTACCCAAACTGTAGGCTATTGTTCAAGCTTCCCGCGAAAAACTAAAATTTCTTATTTTCTTGATGTTACATTTGAACACATCATGATGTCATTGTATTGATAATCATTTTACTGAGCCGACCTGAACATATCACATTTGAACCGTTAGCGATTTTTTTTTAGCTAACTAGGTCTTATCCTGCAGATTTTAATATGGATTTAAAAACTATCCGATTTTTTTAACTGCGGGACTTGCTACAGAGTCTCTCGTTTGTTGATCACCGCTGCATTGAATGAATGATAAGACAGTGCCGAGCTCGTCTGCAGCGGCAGTGGCTCAGCAGACAAGATTTTTTTTTTTTTTTTTTTTTTGGAGACGGAGCGGGTTGAAGGAGTTTCTTCAAGACAGTCGAAGGTAGAACACTTTTACAGTCCATGATGCGGACCAGTGATGGAATAATACGCTGAAGTAGGCCTAATTAGATGAAGATGACCCGACTCGATATTTAAAATTATATAATGTGACCTAGCTTACTGGACTCCATAGCGGTATCGATAAGCTCAAACGTTATTGATTTCTGGGTTTTGAATATAGCGGAACCAGGTCCGTAGGATAGAGCCGGCTTTCGGAACGTAGACAGCGAAACTGCGCGCACACAGGCTGTGTGTGTGTGTGTGTGTGTGTGTGTGTGTGTGTGTGTGTGTGTGTGTGTGTGTGGTGTGTGTGTGTGTGTGTGAGAAAGAGAGAGATAGAGAGATCGAGTGCGAAAGAGCGACCGTGGTGCTGCTGGCTGCCGCGCGCAGCTGCTCAAATTGCGAATATAGCCGATCTATTTTGTGTGAGTTAGCGGGAAAAAACATTTTTTGCAGACTGTAAAACACATGAATACATAGCCTAGACTACAGACAAACCCTCTAAAATCCACTTGACCGTTCGGGCAACCAAAAAGCAATCTCAACTTGCCCAAACATTACTTTCAGTTGCCCCGGGCAAGCGGGCAGCCGTTAGTGTCAACCACTGATACCCTTGTCAAATGTTGACTTAAAGTTACTTTTATGAAACCATCAAGCTTTGTCTTCATTGGAAATGACACAGGCTTCTCACAAAAGATAATAAGACGATGTACAAGAGGCATCATTGTGGAAAAAAAAATATTTTTCAGCTTTTATTAACATTTGAACAAAAAAAGGCATGTCCAAAAATGTTCATCTGGACAAAGAAGAAGACTTCTGATCTTCTGTTTTATGGTCAGATGAAACTAAATTGAATTGTTTGGCCACAATGACGTATCCTTAATTTGGCATTAAAAAGGAGAGGCTTGCTGGTTTCATAAAAGTAACTTTAAGTCAAAATTTGCCAGGGGTTCATTTCGGTTTTGACTGTATGTCTCTCAACATGGTTCCTATTTTATTATGTCAAATGCTATATCTAATATTATTAATTGCAGTCCATTGTCTTTGTGTGTCATTGTGTAGCTTCTTGATTATCTAACCACTTTGAAAGATTCATGTTTCTGCCATTGACATTTGGGAGGATTTCATCACTGCCGCCATGGCAGGGATGAAGATACAGTACCTACAATTGTAATAATGTTTTAATAATAAGTTATACGTTTCTAATGTAACATCCCCCATAATGATAATAACATATTAATAAAATTAATAAAAAAATATAACAGAAATTTTCTGACAAAAAAGTCCTAACCCCTAGACTCCACAAAAAGTGTCTTGCGGGTCCGTTGAAATGTACGCGCTAGATCAAACTCTAACATCTAGTGAACTGGATGCGGCTGGTGCAGACCACGGCATAGAATATTGTCAGAGCGTCTCTCGCGCGTAAAAAACACCTCCGAAACACTTGGCGGAGATTAGGGGTAAGCCCTCAAATTTGGGCCAAGTGAAAAATATAGAGGAATAGTTATTTTAATCTAATTTTATTTTTGTTCTTGTAAAACATCTCACATTTGCTTCCTGGATGGTTTGCTGACTCTCAAACTGAAATGTTTACAAGCTTAAGCACCACATGGTATTAAAATTAATAGATTGTCATCTCCTCCTTCAGCACAGTTCTCTTGTGTCGGCTGCCTCTCAGCCCCGTGGCTCTACTCACAACAGAGCATTTACCAAGCTACAATAAGTCAGTCATGCGACCAGGGAATATATCCAAAGAAGATGGAATGCAATTTCAACTTGAATTTACTCTAGTGCTTTTCATACTGTTTGAAACACTGGTACCAGTGTTCATACCTGGCATACCTGTATTCGGTCGATAGGGATTTCCTATCTCAATTGACATTTCTTTAAATCAATATTGTTGCAGTGACATTGTATAACAAAGCAAAATGGTGAATTAAGTCATTGATAGATTTCAAAAGACAATAACTTATCAGCCGACCCAGTAGTAGTTGTGCACTATTATTCTTATTTGGCGTTTCCCCTTCTGTCGTCCCCGCCCCTCATGGTTAACAGATATTTTACTGTCAATAACAAGTCATTACACTCCCGTTGTTGTATCGTTAGCACACGTTTGTTTTATTTTTAGGGGGCTGCTTAAGCTTCGTTCCTAACCCCTTAAAGTATCACATAATTAAAAAAATTAAAAAGCATTGTTATTTATATTGATGTCCCTCCTACTCTGCCTGATGTTGTATGAGTGGTCCACTAGTTTCCTTGGGCCTTTCGGCTCCTGCAAGACTCTACTAACTTGCAAACTTCTACAAAATATAGAAGTGTGCCAACTCTCCCTTTTTATGCTCTATAAAGGTTTATTTGTGTAGTTTGCGACATTGCAAAGGATGTGTCAATAAGCTTTAAGCCATCCTGTTTGTTTTTCCTGTGATAATCCCACTGCCTCTGAAATCCTTTCACTCTGTACTGCAGACTGTGTCACCTTGCTGTAAACCAAAACAAATGGACCAGTTTAACAACTAAAAACAACTAAGGGTAATTTGATTGGGTTATTTGACGTATGGTAAGTACACACAATGCCCTGGGTGTCCTTCATTAACCACTGTGGTTCAGTGCAGTAGAGATTATATTTGTAATATTATAAAAGGCCTATTATGTTGTGAAATGGGTATATGTCAACACAAACGTTTTCTGGATTTTTAGAAACTAGAACTCCTAGAATGGCATCGCTCTAGTGGCAGTCGGCCAACATCTACATGTATATTTTCTTGTATTATCACTTATTTATTACCAAACATACCAAGAACATACCATACAATGGTCAGGTAATTATACAGCAGTTACTTTTCATATCTTTCCTTTTATTTGAGACAATCAAACGAGAACAGAAGAAAATAAATAATAAAATAGATAATTAACCGTGTTTAATTTGTTTAAAAAAAATAACAAAATATATCCAACATTGCATAATTTGTTTAATTCTTTTTGGGATGGAAAATGGTCGCATGGTGTTGATGTAATCAATTTTTTTTAAATGCACATGCAGTATGACTGAAGAGAGATATGGTAATAAAAAATGAAGAAGTGGGTTTAATGTCTCTTATGTGTGTGAGACAAGGCTCTTCTAGCAGCAGAGCTTATGTCCAAACATTTGCTGGTGTGTGTGTGTGTGTGTACACTCACTGTATGCCTCCCTGGTGAGCTGTGTTAAACCTCTTTAGTACAGCTCCACTCTGCTCAGTTGCAGAGCTGCCAGTGTGGACACAGAGAGCGTGCTTGCTCTGTCAGTGACGAACATGTTCATGAATACTAATATTGTGCGTCTGTCTTCATCTGCTACTGGCTAAAGACAACACTGGGCCAAAAAGGCTCCATAATGACACCCCCTCCACCACTCACTACTCATTATATTCTAGGTCATTCCAGCTTATATTAATTTTTCAAAAACAAAATCTATCAACAAAAAATACAACTAGTTAAAATACCACTATTCCTATCAACTTCTCAGTTTTTCGATATTGATGTCAAGAATCAAAATTCATATTCAAATTAATCTCATGGAATTCAATTTAGTAGCCTATTTTAATACTTGCACAAAACAGCTTTATATCCTTTTTGCATCAACTTCACTTGTCAACATCTTTTTTTCCCTCTCCACACAAAAGATTCAGTTTATGAATTCCAGAGCTGAATAATAATCATCCTTTTTCTGACTGAAGGGAAAGGAAGGGTACTACTAGACGTGTCAAAGATGAGGACATGATTACAGAACGATACATATCAATCCTATGATGCCTAGTGTGATGTTTGAAAGTGTATACAAAGTGGTTTTCAACTCATTAATGCTGTTCAATCCACGATGAAAGTGAAAGCTGAAAACGATCCTCTTTATTTACACAGCCTTACACAGAGTCAAAGTCTGTGATCTCAGCAAGTATTTGCGATTGATCAGAGAAGATGACAAGATAGTTAACTGCAACAACAAAAATCTTTGAATATGTCCAGTGCCATGGAACAATACTATTTCTCATTGGGGATGAATGAAGTATAAAGTAATTATTTAAAAAAAAAAAAAAAAATAACCAGACTCACAGAGTGAAATAAACATGTAAAGAAAAGTAAAAAAAAAAATGGAGCAAACGAGTGTACAGCTCTTTCAGCACACACTGCTCAGAGTGGAAGAGGACATACAGTACAGGGAGAGGGAAATAAATTGCACTTGATTAACCTCTTGGCAACCCCATTTTCTCCTGTTGCGTCTGGGTGTTGGACGGCACACAGGCCACAGCCCTATACGTCAGACAGGACATGCTTTCATTAAACAGTGACCCCACAGGGTGAATGAGAGGTCGGCCTCAACTCGGCACCATCCACAGAGCAGATAACAACCCCTCCATATAACTATTGTAGCAGGCGCAATACTCATGGACACAAAATGGTGGCCCTGCAGTAATCCCGAATGAGACCAGGCTAGGTGAAGACCTCAGATGTTCCCCTCAAAATGACTTGATTTATTGTCCCAGTCTGCTCTATGCTATTGTCTTAGTCACAGGAATATATAGTAATGGTACCAGTATACATGGTGCTGAGGCAATTTGTAAAATGAACACATTGCAGTTTTTGGTGAAACATTTGTGTCTGGGGGTTCGCAACAATAATTTTAAAAATATCTTCATTGTAACTGGATGGCAATGTATTCTTACTTTAACACTGGGATAAAAAGGACAGGTAGTGGACCATGTTAGCCTTTTAACAGATCTGAGAGAATTTAAATCCAAGACACCTTTCCTGAATCTAATAGATAGATTACATTTGCAATATTTTCTGAAATACAATTAAAAAAAAACACCATACAAAGCTGACATTTATGAGAACAGCGTGTCATTTCTACTAATGTGTCCACAATTTGATTTAAGTCGCTTGAAATTTCACCTTAAGTCAAATGCACAGTAAATGAATGTGATAATTTAAAGTACAACCCCTCAAGAAGGGATATTTTGTGGGAAGTAACTTAATGGTAATTCACTATAATTTCACTCAAAATGCAGGTGATTTTCCTAAAAGTATTTTTGAAATGTTCGAGCAATTGAAAAGAGGTATATAGACCTTTCTGTAATGTGCACTTACGAATAACACTATATTTGAGGTGCTTACATTTAAAAATGTCAATACTGTAGGCCTGTTTTTCAGACTGTTTTTGTTGGTTCATATTTTTTATACTGAGGGCAATTTATTGGTGTGAAAAAATGAAATTCATTACGAAACATATAATGATGAATGTGGTCTCCTAGTACATTGGTTCTAGTACACCTTTTATGAAGTTAAGCATTAGCAGGACTATCACCTGTTTATTTGTAACTTCTTCAAAAAATAGCTAGTTTGATGTAGCCTAAATACATGTATTACATTTTAAGGAGTATGTAATTGAGATAGCAGTTGTTTTTACATTGGTACACTTTTCACTTTTACTCAAATGTAAGGCTATCCACTGCAATCATGATGAAAGAAGGCAAACACACATTTTCAAACTACTTTCCCGTGGCTCAATTAAAATATCATCAAACAGAATCTCTAAAGCCAGTAACTGCCTGATTAATTCATGTCCATTTAGTGGATTAAAAGAACTAAAGAATCCTCTTAATCACAGCTGTCTGACATCCTGAACTGAAGGTCATGACATGTATTACACATCAGAATATGATTATTTACTAACTTCACTTCCACTCAGTTTACAGGAAGGTTGGGTCTATTTTACCTAATGCTAACATCACTGAACTATACAGTTTCTCATGCTAAAGAACAAAGCAAATAATGCTGACTTTTTGCATTCACACTGGACCAAGCAAAGCCGGCGGATCAGTGTGTGAATTAAAACAGCGTTCCACACCCCGGTATGAAAGAGGGGCATGTGACCCAATGCCGTAAGCAGCGTGAGTGTTGAGTGAAGTATAACATACCACAGCTCTGTCAGACTTTCAGCACGTCTTGAAAACGTCACACTCGCAACGCCCCTTTTAAGGTTGACACATTTATAGAGTGAACTATCCAGGAATCTCACTACCTCTGAGGAAGTAGAATTGCCTAAAAAATTGTTTCACCTGTTCGCGTCACAGGCTTAAGATAGGCATCAGTAGTCTGCTATTGCACGACAAAAATCAAAAGTAGAACACATACACATATATACCAAATATTCAAATAAAAAATGTGACATTAATATGTTCTTAAACAGAGCAAAACAGATAATGAAACTGTTGTGTTGCTTCAAATACAGGCGTCTAAGGTAGGCCTACTGTTTGGACAGAACAGAGACATGCAATATATGGATTGTTGTAACCTGGATCTAGTCTTTTACAGTAGGGTGAGTTCAGGGGCAAGCAAACCGGACTAAAATGAAGCAGTAGGCATGAGTTGCATCAGTTTTATATGTATATCAGTTTTCACTGTATGCATAGGAGCTTTATGTTGAGCTGAAAGGCTGTACCTGTGAGAGGAGTGGTTATGACCGGGTAAAGATAGACTCTTTTAAGTGTATCACCCTCTCCTTCCGTCAATTCTGCCCGCGTGTGTGTTCTTCACTAACATTAGGTTGCAACTGCTTGTTTGAATCACCTACTTTGATCTCCTTCCTTCCTAATGAGGTGTTGCATTTTGTGTAGAAATCATAAATGTTTAAACATATTATCTCTTTGTTTTTTTTGCTCAGAGGCTCTACATCAGTATATGAAGGGCATAATGTAGCAAGAAAGTACAAGAAGTGAGAAGACTCCCTTGATTGAAGTTTTCCTTAAATTAAATGTTTAAACACGTATACATGTGCCTTTATGTTCTATTATCAAGCTTTGTATACAGTGCATAAACAGGTACTGTACCATCAATTGCTTTGCTATACTGCTTTGTAGTGTACCAATTTTTTTTTGGGGGGGTGGGTATTGTGGACTTTGTAAGCATCTTCTTAAGAACTTATGGTATATCAAAGTATGATGGGGTCAGTCCTATGTTACCACATTTCTAAGATCTATTTTATTTTATTTCTTCAAAATTAGGCCCTACTGTCACACAGCCCTATATTTCTGAAATTGGCAATTAGGTTCAGGCATCAGATCTGGGTGGTTAAGGTAAGGGGACAGTGAGAGGTTACAATAGGAGTGAAACCAAAAGACACACACAGACAGACATCTTTTTCTCTATTAGATTACTTAGAAATTCTGGAACATGCACAGTGAACGCTCCCGATATGATTATGCCAGTTACGCCAAATGGCTCTTGGAGAGTCAATCTTCCTCTCACGTTGCCCCTTTTATCATCTAATCACTTTTCATGTAATGCAGCATCTATATTAAGAAGCAATCGGCTTTCTGCTAGCATTGATGTAATGATCGGCTCTGTCAGTGGCTTACATTGCTTTGATGCCACTCTGAGCTTTTTAACTTTTTTTAGATATATTTCCCCAATGTGAAGAATGCTGCCAATTAATGATAGAACTGTCATCTTCCTTAACATAAACTGCCTGACTGTCTAAATGAGTTACAGGGGGACAAAGCACACACACAGAGTGAGAACATTTGGCTTTGAAAGTTGACAGGTGTTTTCATGATTCCCAAAGACAGCGGCTGCCAATAGAAATTACTTCTTACATTTGCTTTCATAAAGTAGCAGTGAATTCACCACAGTTAATCACTGCCTCTAAAGGCTAAGCTTTGATGTTAAGATTATTATTGCACAGATAAAATGTTGCCTTCATGGTTATTTTTAAATTGTTTAAAATAAGATTGTGTTATGTTTAATGTGACCTACACAAGCTACCCTGCAACAGTTAAATCCATATTTATATTATGTGCAAACGTTGGACAAAAATAGATAGAGATAAAGTACATTTGTCAGTCCGACAATGTGGTCCATTGCTGATCTATGATAATATATTTCAAAGAGGAATTGCTGCTTGCATGAAATTAGCAATTTATATGAACTATCTCCAGAGGATTAATCCTTGTGTTGGATGACCCTTTAACCTTATACACCGGCATTAGAATTCAATTTTCATTTGTGCTCAAGAAATACCATCCTTTATGAATATGATTACATGCCCATTTCTGTAGTGCAGCCGTTTGAAGGTCCACTGCTGCAGTCTAGCGTCAGTCATTTCAGTTAAGGTTAAAGTGATAAAACCCTCAAACAGTAAAATGTAGTAATGAGTCGTTCCACAGGAAGCAAAGGAGGAAGTAGTTTCATTCTAGGAGAGAGCCTCAAAGTCTGCAGAGGGAAGAGAGTGCACGGCAGTTCCTACAGATGACCATGAAGAGAATTTATCGTTGGAATAACATCATCCTTTCCTTTAAACTTTTTATTTCTTCTTTTGGATAATATTTTGTTTCACTCTGTTGTTATTACATAACCCAGCCTGAAATACACACACATACACAAACAGGACCTGTACACAAGTATTAATGGAGAGATGTCAGAGCAAAGGGGTTGCCTTGCTGAAGGGCACCTCAGCAGTGCTCAGGAGGTGAACTGACACCTCCCCAATTACAAGTCAACACTTATGCCTCGTTTCCACTGAGCAGCACAGTTCGGTTACAGCACTGTGACCATGGATCTGGCTTGCATTTCTACTGCCGACAGTATCCTAACTGTCTAATTGACAGGCTGGTACATGCAACCAAAAACATTATCGAAAACGTATAGTCTAGGTCTAGGAAAAATGTATAGTTTCTTAAAGCCCTTGAGCTCCACTGTTTAAGATGGCTGTAGGATTTTTACAATACACTAATGGCTGACTTTTTAATTCTACATTTATCTGGTGAAAGTTTTTGAGTTATTCTGCAGTTTAATATTTACATCTCAAGAGATAGACCCATGAAATGTCACTGTAGTGAAGTCAAAATGTTCCCCCTCACACACACTTAGACAAAAGGCTTTTAGCAGCACCCTATTTTTTCCCTGGCTGACTTCACCTTTGACCATTTTGCTGATGAAAGCTAAATTCAAGGGCTCAAGGGGTTATGTTTTTCTGAAATCTACGTAAGCCTATTGTACTTCAAATTTGCATAACAATATCAACTGTTTTAGAGACAGTGCTTATACATATTGAAGCACTACTTAAGGTTATGTGGGTGTTCAGGTTGTCCTCTCTTCTCGGAGCAGATTGTCTGTTCCAGTATGGTATGAATATAACACCTATTGTGGATTATATAAACAATCCCAATGATGCCCCATGACTGAGAAAATGTGAGTCTTTTGTAATTGCAGTGACTTATAGGCCTTTCACACCAAAATGAACCAAGAGTCAGTTCCAGGCTGGTGCTGGGGTCAGTTCAAAACTGGTTACAGCCTTATCCCAGTTATGAACCGGTTGGTTTCACATCGACCGGAGACAGCCATGGAGCCGGCAAGAGAGCAACGTCATGACGTCACTGTAAACGTGTGTGTACGTCGCCCGACGTCGCTGCTCTTGTGGCTAACGCTAAAGCTACCGCTAGCTTTAAGCACAACAACAGCGGCGAATACGTCTTATTTTTACACGTGTTAGCTCTCGCTTTGCTTTCTTTACCAAACAGGACCCATACAGCGTATTCTCGCCGGTCAATTTGATCGCTACGTTCGGTGATTATGTTATGTTTACGTCTCGTAGTAGCGGTGTTTTTAAACATGGCGGGCATGAGGTTTTAGTTGGTCTGGTTGGTCAGGATAATCCCTCCCCCGGCCGCTTGCGCAAGCGGTTCACTTCAAACCCTGCTCAATCCTGGGGTTTGAGTTGAACCGGTTTTTACGGCCCGGAGCAGGCTTTCTGGCGGTGTGAAACCAAAACACTGGCTCTAACTCCGAACTAGCCCAGAACTAGCACCGATTTTGCGGCGGTGTGAAAGGCCTATTAGTTTACTTTTTTAAGTGGGTTTATTTATTGTGTAAAAACAGGCATGTAAGAAGCTCCATCTGCCTTTATCTGCAGTCATGCCACATGCTCCACAGAAATAATTTTGTAAAATTGAAAAACACAACAAATTAAGACATTGTTTGTGTGCAGAGTAAACATGAAACCCAGCTTGCTAAAGGGATGCTTACTGCTTGCATTAGCTCAATGCTTTTCCACATCCCTATACCTTAACAACAAAAAATGGCCTTTGTTCTTTCCTTCCAAAATAAAACATGGGTCCTTTGTTTTTGGTCTGTCACCTCTATTATTAAGGTTCACAGATTCATAGACAATTGTGCCCATTGTTAAAGTGAGGTAAAACAATGTTATTTAAATTAGGAGAAAATGTATTTTAAAACACATGTATATAGGGGAAGGTGGGGTGATTTGTGCGTTTTGGAAGTTGCAAAACCCCTTGTTTCTAGAAAACCGTGGAAGAAATTGGAAATGTGACCACATATTTAAGAAGAGCCATCCATTTGACTCATCCTGTAAAGAAGGGAGACACAAGGAATAAGATATAAGCACATTTAAGCTCAAAAAACTGTGTTTTGCCTTTCAAAGTAAAATTTCCATGATCAAGGTTTTTTGATTATTGTGTCTGAACAATTATAGACACGTTTGAAAACATTTGACACATGTTTTAGTGCTTTGGTATGCTACACTTTGAGTCTATATAGTTAGCACAATGTCAACCCTAAATTGCTGCATCATGCCTATTATCCAAAATTCTGGGGATGGGGTGATTTGTGCGCAAGGGCCTGGGTGAGTTATAAGTAAGTAAGTAAGTAAGTAAAATGTATTTATAAAAGCACATTTATGACAGTTTGCACTGTCCAAAGTGCTGTACATAGTGCATTCAGTAGGTAAACAATGAAGGTACAATAACAATAACCAAAATAAAAGACGTAAAGCCCATACATCCACATAAACACAGATAGTAGTGCAGAGGTAAGTAAGTAGTGCAGAGGTTAATGGGGAGGAAACACCAGGGTGTACATATGGGTTTTGAGCCTTGATTTAAAGGCAGAAATGTAGGGGGAATCACATTTGTCAGGTGGCAGTTGGTTCCACAAGCACGGAGCAACTAGTGCAAAGTACATTTCTGAGAGTTGTGCCAGTGGCATGGCTGTATACGCTGGTCACCAAAAGAAAGTGATTGTCTACAGTAGCTCAGAAGAGAGTGACATCTCAATTCCACTTAACGACACCACTGATGAGAGTTCAGATGGCCAGAAAGATGATGATGGTGACTTTGTCATTGTGACACAATGACGCACAAATCACCCCACGTGCGACAAGACAACTTTTTTTCCGAAAGCTATATTTCTTAAACAGTTTATTCCAGATCCAAAGTTTTTATTGCCAGGGATGCACAACATCCTGAAATATATGTACATATTTGAGTTGGAGACATAACTGTCAAGGCCTCACTTTAAAATCACTTTGAGTAAAAAGTTGCACAAATCACCCCACCTTCCCCTATAAGTTATCTGAAATAGATATGTTTGCTTTATTTTCTAACTGTCTTATGATCTTTGTAAACCAGCTCCAACTTAATTTGTGTTTGTCACAAGTGTGTTAACTAGATTTTCATAATATATCTAATTATAGAACAAGAAGGTGCCCCCTTTATATTGTTGTATAAACTCCTTAACTTGGTGCCTAAAACCTAATATTTTCATCTGTAACTATCAGATTTCCAATTACAATTCATAATTAACACAAATTGACCAATAAAAGACAACAATAGCCAAGTTTGCCATACTATACAAAGCCCAAAGAATCCATATTAAAACTGACATATGAGATTGTCATTTATTTCTGCAATGACATGCTTGAGTAACTGCCACATGACGTAAACATCTGAACAGATGAGGTATTTTCCTAAAGAACGTTTGATATTATGAATGTTTTTCAGAAACAGAGTTACTGTTGCCCAATTGTGCTCTTTCTTTTTCACTAATGATCTCCACAAGGACAGACAAGCCACTTGTAAATGACTGACGTCTGAACAGAAGGGACTTGATAGCATCTGAAGCGCCAAAAATGCTGCTATCAATAAGCAGCACAAAAACACTGACTATTTATGTCCCTTAAGGAATTTAATATGCAAATGTTTTCTAACACATGCTGTGTCAGAACAAAGTTGTGTGATGTGCTTAGCCACCTTAAGCCAATTTGACCTTGGCCTGTCAAATCCCAATATTTTCATGTAAACAAGTCATAGCTGCTGCTTTGGGTCTTAAGTCAATGAGACGCTGAACACAACCCCACACCGAGCTGTAGAGGTAGAACACTTTTAATAGGGAGATGAAAGTGTTCATCCTGGAGTAAACACAAAATGTGTATTTAGCCAGTGTAATTTATAAAACGTACTATATCAGTAGACTAAGACATGTTTTGGACAGTCAGTATCGTCACACGCTGACACTCTTGATGCATTTGCGCACACACTGTGTCACCAAATTATATTTTGTCTGGTCGCAACCTCCTCAACGGGAACTTCGGCGAGATGGTATTCTGCATACCTTGGTTGTATCAAGTGGTTACTGTGAGTTACTGTTGCCTTTCTATCATTCGCAACACAGTTCGCCCATTCTCCTCTGGCCTCTGACATCAACAAGGCATTTTCGTCCACACACAATGGGCCTCATTTATCAAACTTGCGTGGAAACTGGTGCAGATTCTGGCGCAAATACCTCCCTACGCCAGGTATTGCGTGGTAATTATCAAACAGTCGTAGCTCGCCAATCTCGGCGTACGCCAGGCCACTATTGATAAATGCGGCGGCTGAAAACAATTGTTATTTGAATATCACCCCCCTATATTTTCTCAGTTTAGAGACCTCGCCCAGAGGTTTTACGACATGGATATGCGCATTACGGCACAGGAGAGGAACTTCTCTGAAGTAGAAAATGACACCATAACAGCGAAAGTAGAAAAAAAAAGAGTTTCATTCAGGAGCATTACAAGCAGCATCAAAGAACGCCAAAAGGCAGCAGTTAGCAAGGAAAGAACTGCTGCGGTCAACAGCGTTGGTATTAACAATCTCCAGCTGAGGATTTTGCATTTTAGGTTTACAACAGTATCGCTCAAATGCTGTAAAACAGCATATACAATTATATGTCGCAATTTCTTTGCATAGCCTATGAATGGTCTGACTCAAAAATCGCCACCAAAAAAAGCGTGTTGCTGCCAGGCCCGGATTAAGAGGAAAGATTACACTAGGCATACCACATTTTTTCGGGCCCCCTCCAAACGGATACTTCACGATTTGGTGAAAAAACTACATACATTTGAACTGCCACAAGAGTATTATGCTCATTCATTTGTTTAAGAGTTGCACGTTTGTAAACGGGAGTAAAGAGAAATGTAACCGTGTAGGCCTATGCGAGTTCACGTCTGTTCATGAGCTCACTGCAGGAGCATTTCTGTAAGGTGCGTGTGCAGAGTCCAGTGTGGGAGTAATTTTTCAAACTGGATGAAAAACAGTGCAGTGCAATGCTTTATTCAGCATAAAGTTAAAACACTCGTGCAAGCCTGATCTAAAGACAAAAGCCTTGCGCAAGCGAAGCAGCGATTCACCTGGTGAAACCTGGCGTGGAACTCTATAGTTGGTACAGTAAGACATCGCCGATGTGAGCCGCCGCACAGAAAAACTCTGGTTTGACGACTAAAATAATGACCGGGGAGCAGAGCCGGCCCAAGCCTTCATAAGGCCCTAAGCCGAATTTGATTAGGGCCCCCCTCTCCAATGTTATCGTGGCCAAATGATTGACTTTTGTTAAATGTCATTCACACACCCAGTTCATCGCTAGTGCCTTTAAATGTCCAGCTTATTGAAAATAGTGGCCAGCCGAGATCCTGACTCTCCTAGAGGGGTCCGGGGTATGCCCCCCCGGGAGATTTTTTTTACCTTTTTTAAGTAAAATGCATGAATTTGGTGCACTTTGAGAGGGAAATTAAGAGGCTAAATCTGAGGAATTTGTGTGAACAAATAATTTCAAGATACTGGCTCAAATTAAGTAGAATTAAAAGCTATTGATATGGATTTTCCATAAAAATATTAATATATAAAACATATAATTCAGTGTCCTCTGAGATGGGCTTGGTGCTTTTTTTTGCTTTTATGGGACATATTTCTCTGTAATATAATGAATGCATTTAAATGCAGTGAGAGGAATGAAGCAGAAGAACTCTGTTGCCCAGCTATATCTTTTTTTCCACAGATGAGGCTGAAATAGGCTATAGACCATACACAGTGCATGGGCAACTGAGGGCAGCCCCATTTCCATTTTTTTAAATAAACTCAATACCGAGTAATAAGTTATTTTATTTATTTATTTATTTATTTATTTCTTTCGGACAATTTCACACAATACACAAATTATCTCATTCACATCATAAATCTTAATTAGTATTGCCCGAAGGGTGACGGAAGAAGCCTAAGGCTTATCGAGTCCCGCCCCCACTTTCATCAGATTCAAAATCAGATTCACATTTACTGATCACAGAAAAGAAAAGAAAACAGGAAAAAAGAAAATAATGAAAAGTAAAAAATAAGAGAAAAATAAAAAATAAAAATAAAAATAAAAATACCTCGGATGAACTGATTCAATCATTAGGCTATTAACTATCCAGACCAAAACATTGTATTCCTTTTTTTGTATGATAACTTACATTTGCATAATATGATGTTTATATAAAACACATACTAAAAAAAAAAAAAAAAAAATCTTCTCACTAGGCCCCCTAGTGGAAATGGGCCCTAGGCACGTGCCTTGAATGCCTATGCCTAGATCCGGCCCTGGTTGCTGCTCTGAAATGCAACACCAACTGGAAGTGTGGGCATACTATAAGTGGTAGAGAAGAAAAAGACGCACCAACTGTCCGATAATGGTCCCCATGAAAGAAATACACGTCTGCAGAGATTTGAATGATTAGAATGTATTGGCCCTTTTAAATAGCACTATTCAAAAGGGTTTTAAAAACTGAAAATTACACTTTTTTCGTTTTAGTGTATGACAGAAGTGCTTGGCACGAGTGGTCAGCCCAGCCGTCAACTGCACAAGCCGACCCGGCAACGATCAGCTGTGAGAGCGCCCACCGTCCTTCTCCACCAACGGATTGGAAAACAAAATAAAAATAAAATAAAATAAATTGCTCGCTGTAACGATCAATGACACATTAAAAGAGGAAATACAATCTCAAAAGTGCGTCAAATAAATAAAATGTTAAGCTGAATGTTGTGCCGTGTATTTTTGTCATAAAGAGCAGCGTAGCCTACAACTTGCATAGCCTACATATTTTATACTTAGGCTAACAATGTGAATGAATGCAGCCCCCGTGCCTCAGAGCTCATTTGCATACTAAAGTCTAGAACGTTTGGCTAGTGTGACCACACCATCCGTATTCCAGCATGGAACAGGCCCTTGGCCACGGCACACTTGGGAGAGGTGTGCCGTGGCCAAAGTACAGATGCTAATGAGATGACGCACGCACACGCACGGATACGCAACCTGAGCTGGCTGACGTAGTCCATGCGCAACCCTTCTTCCCCACAATAAACAATGGCGGCAAGAGGTTCACGAGTGGGTTCCGGTGCGATTGCAAAGTGGAGAGTTTGCTAGAAATTTGGACCGCAACAGTATTCAGTCGCAGCCATGGTCGCAGCTGGATAAGACCCACAAAAATTCGGAGGTGTTTGGGGCAATCCGCGACTACTGTTGTTCTCCATTGTTGTTCTACTAATTCCAGCAGCGAGTACGCTTGGTGATGACGTATGTATCGTATTACGATGTGATGACGTACAGTATGTATGATGGTGCAATCGTGCCCGGGCCGCGGCCTTTGGGAGCAGTGTGACCACGGGCCAGCGGTGGAGTGGGGGGGATCTTCCTGCAGCACGGAACATGCAAACTTGTGAGTGCGCCCTCAGTGTCCCCCCCAGCTGCTCCAAGTCGGAGATAACTGCCCTTACGCAGTCCCATGCAGCGCTCCTAAGTGGCCCGTGTGCACACTATTGAATCAGCTCTCCTACTCAGTTGCACACCATAAGCTGCACATTTTTAAGTAATTAATATATTTATTTCGGTCTGAGCAAACACTGAATTTGTTTTATCTTCTAATAATTGTCCAACAAAGTCATCGGCTACCCGGCACAGACTGCACTGCGAGTCCATGCTATTTACAAACTTATGTACACGAGCTGAGAGCTGGCGTGGGATTTGAGCATACCCTACGCTCACGTCCATATTGATAAATGCCGAGGTTTGGGTGGAAATGTGCGTACAACCACTTTTCTGGTCTACGCACGGTTGATAAATGAGAGCCAATGCACTAATCTCACAATGTCAGAGCCCTTTTTGTGAAACTACTGGTTGACACATACATAATTTAATACTGGATTATTCACTGCTCATTTTATCCATTGGGTGGAATGGACATCTGAAGTGGCCGTTTCTCTGCGTTTTCCAACAGAAAATGTATAAACTTGAGGAACAAATGCAAACCCTCCAAGCTTCCTTTAGGTGCTAATTGTAAGTAATTACAGTCTCCAGATTACAGCCCTGAGAAGGTGATGGCAGTGTGGGTGGTAATACAATGTCCCATTTATTAAACTGTGTTCAATTCTACTCCCCTGACATTCACCTCTCTCAACTGAGGGGGTGTAATAAGCGCATCATTTTCAGACGTGTCTCCCTTTATTCAGAAAATTGCTGTTACAAAGTCAGTTAGGAGGGCATTTTCAGGTTTATTTTTCACTGTAAATACTTTTCATGTTAAGTGTTTTCTTCCTACTCTGCAAAGCTTTATGTTTACACAAGTCTAGAGAAGGATGTGCTTAAAGAAATCCTGTCTATATGCTGTTTTATATTTATCAAGCTTTTTTAAACACCATCACCTTTATACTCCCAAACAGTTAATCAGAATTGAAAATTGAAAAGTCCTAAATGGGACAAATGGCAAATCCAGTTGCCGAGAAAAAAGCTAATAGTTTGGTTTAAAGGCCAGGACACACCGGGCTGATAATCTGGGGGCGGGGACACAAATCTGTTTGGTGTGTTCGGTGACGTCGGCCGTCGTAGACGTTGTCGGGCTTCTTTTCAGCCGATTCAACATGTTCAATCGGTGTCGGTCAGTCTTTCAGCCAGATCTGATTGGTGGAGGGCTAGCCCATCTCTGCTCTGCCACGGCAGCGGAGCATATTGGTTTCACTTTTGTCAAACATGATTTAGGAAGCTATCGATAGAATCGGAGAATGTTTGGATTTTCATGTAGGCTAAACACAATCAGCACACAGCATTAGATTGTCCGTGCATGACGTTTTCACATGTTTTCAGAAATAGTGGAGGTAGTTTGGGCAAGGAGCGGCCACAAGAGAGAGAGAGAGAGAGAGAGAGAGAGAGAGAGAGAGAGAGAGAGAGAGGTGTGTGTGTGTCTGCAGCATGCATTCTCTCCGTTATAATGACAGCCTACAAATGTTAACAGCCTACTTAATGTCATCCCGCGAAAGCGCAGAACGTACGGCAAGTCGGTAGTCGGCTCGGTGTGTTCTTCGCATTTTTTTGACCGTGTCAGGGAGACTGTAGCTGAATAACCCGCCCGACTCAATTTTCTGCCGACGGTCGGTAGTCGGCCTGGTGTGTCCTGGCCTTTAGGTTACAAAAAGGTCATGGCCGTGACTGAGTGCATTCCTACTCCTACTAAGTACTACTGGTGTAATTATCTATTGGTTACTTCAGCTATGTTCTAGTTCAAGATATTTTTCAAATGCACAACAATTACAGTGAAGCAGTTAAATTATTTGTTCTCAGGTTCCCTCCAACAATGCTCTACAAAATGTATAAATGAATAATCCAGTATAAAAGGCATAGTTTTTTTTTATTACTAAACAACAAGAGTAAATGGTAATTGTTACTTTAACTCCTGGTTACCAACTGAAAACAGTTTTTAATCCCAAGACTGAACTTATTGGCAGCCATTTACCATTTATGTTTTAGTGTCACAAGCAATCAATTATCAATAAAAATGTTGACTGTTTCTCTTCCATAACCCCATTGCCCCCCCCCCCCACCCTGGGCCCCCCAAAAAAGTATTCTATGGTTTACCTCTCTAATCATGTTTTGATGTCAGTCCTATGTGATCTTTTAGAGTCTTTTCATTGCAGGCACACAGCATTCTAAATAGTTTGGGAACGGGAAAGTTTGAAAGAGAAAATCACATAGATTCTCTCTGCCTCTCTTTTTATCTTTGTCTATGCATAAAAGTGCGTGCGTGTGTCATAGTTTGTCCAAAGCACCATGCTGGTTTGAAGCAGATTTGCAAATGATAAAAGTTAAATTTGAGATTCTGTTGAGAGCAACCAAGAAGAATAATGGACTCTGTGTGTGGACATTATTTTTAGATAACGGCACAGCTGTGGTCTGAATTAATCTTCACAGTAAAGCTGCTGGTTTCCAACTGAAAAAGGCACACCAAAAATGGTATTTTGATCACACGCACATGGTCATGATATTAGCAAGCAACACTATTTGATTTTATATTATGTATTATTATTGTATATTATATTGAAAATGAAACATTTTCAATATATTATGATGTTTTTTTTTCTTTTTGTGGAAATATTGCTCTTTTGGCACTACTCTTCAAATGACATGTCATCCATATGGATGCATTTTGCTTTGGACTTTGACTTTCTCTGTCCACCCATGAATCTTATATGTTTAATGCTCAAATAATCTGTGTGCATTAAAAAATAACTGCTGATAGTTAGGTTTGGGAGACATGACAACATCTGCATAGAGATTCTATTAACCACAACTCTTTTCAACTACCAATTATACCTGACCTGTTGAGACTTATGAAGTTTGGGTGGGGCAGCATGGTGTCCCCCTTAGGGCAAAACTGATATTTTTAGCTCAACTACTTGTGAGAACAGCAAAATCATTAGTATAAATAATGGAGTGTTCCACAATGACAGGAGTTACGCTTTTTGTCTAATTATTTTGTTTTATTTGTACATACAGGTGCATCTAAAATATACATATAATGTATATCGATAAAGAGTGCATTTTTTACGTAATTTAATTAAAGTCAAACCTTCGTATATTCCAGATTCATCAAACATAAAGTGAAATGAATCTAGGATTAACATACTTTTCAGATTTGACGTTTCTGTATTATATATCCTTTTGTTGATTGGTTTCTAAGTTATATTCTTACATTTTGAGATGGTGGATTTTTTTTATTTTGTGCCGTCAATATCCAAATTAAAACAAAAGAAAAACCTGACATATTTCACGCTGTCTAATGATTCTAGAATATACGAAAGCTTCACTTTTTAAATTACTCTGAAACTATTCTAAGTTTTTTTTAGATGCACATTTAATGTGATATGCTGTAGGCATGAATGTCAAATTCATGGTTTTAAGTAGGCTCTTGGTGCTGTGAAAAATGCCAAGCTTCTGTATGTATATTAAGCATGGGCAAATAAGGACAAAAATAGAAAACCCCAACATTAATTTCCTTTATTGCTAAGGTTTCAAAGGACTAAAATGAATAAAGCAAAGGCAACGATTTAAATATCCTGAAAAAAAGATACATTCAATTCTCACAAAACAAGTATGATGCACAGTGACAGCTCCTTTAAAGCAAGGTGACACTGTAAAGATAATTGAATGTGCCATCTGCTACATGAGAGAGGGACAGTTAGAAGGGAGAGAGAGAAAGAGAAAAGGAAACTATGAAGACAATGATATAAGACTTTATATTTATTAACCCCTTCAGACCCGCATTTTTTCTGCTGAGCAATTTTTTTTTTTTTTTTACTGATTCAGACTACTCTTCAACATAAAAACAGAGTGGATAGTAGGCTAATTAACCTTTAACAAGATTATTCGCCCGACTCTTTGAAAAAATCCTACAAATTAATTACGTGACATATGTTCAAAATAACTTCAAATATTATCACTTGTAATAGTTGAAATTATACTGAGAGCATGTTTGTTTGGCTAGCATGAACATAAATGTAGATTTTAGATTGAAAATGGGCAGTTACTCTTCCCTCTCTGGATCGGCTCAGCCATACTTGTCTTGTCAGATGTCTGTCACTCTCTCAGAGCATGCTCAAAGTCATTACATGGTTTTGATTGGACAATCAGGATCCAATCAGTAACCAGCAGTGCTGACATCATCCAATTACAGAGTATTTATTGGTTTAGAGAAAGAAATATGTAATGTCCATTCCAATGGACGCAGGGTCTGAAGGGGTTAATATAATAATAATATTTAATCATAATTTATATAATCATTTCTATTATATACTGTATAGTATTTTAAACCCACAGTGAGGATTGTAAAGATCTGGCCTGTGGGTGCAGAGGCCACTCTACAGTATGTTTGTCACCAATGCCACCTCCGACTCCCAGCTGGACATATGAGACATATACCTCCTCTGTTCTGGAATATATCAACACATGCATTAATGATGTCACAACTCATAAGCAGATCAAGATATACCCCAATCAGAAGCCTTGGATGAAAAAGGATTTCCATTTACTGCTAAAGGCCTGTGAAATTGCTTTTCGATCCGGAAACGCAGAAGCCTACAGCACATCAAGGGCTAACCTGAAAAGGGGAATATGGATCGACCAACAAAGCCACAAACTGCGGATTGAGGAGCACTTCAATAACTTCGAACCCCAACGTATGTGGCAAGGGATACAGGCCATCGCAGACTACAGAAGAACAAACTCAACCCCCCTTACCACCACCTCCTTTGCTTACGAGCGTAATAACTTCTATACCTGCTTCGACCGTGACAACAACACTACGCCTGTCAAAACTACCCCACCACCTGAGACTCATTGTCTCTGACGTGCAGTCAGAGCTGAGCAGGGTGAATATGCGGAAGGTAGCTGGCCCGGATGGCATCCCTAGGCGCGTGTGGAGAACATGCGCTGAGCACCATCATCAACAAGTGCCTTGAGAAACTAATCTTAGCCCACCTCAAGCCCAGCCTTCCTCTTGCACTAGACCCCCACCAGTATGCATACCCTGCCATCAGATCGACTGAGGATGCCATATCCACAGCCCTGCACTATGCCCTCACCCACCTGGATAATAGCAATTTCTATGCTAGGTTTCTATTCATCGACTTCAGCTCAGCTTTCAACACAATCACACCATCTGATTTGATCACGAAACTACACAAGCTTGGCATCATCATATCCATCTGCAACTGGATATTGTACTTTCTGATCAACAGACCACAGACAACCTCTCCTCCACTACAATTCCTTTAAGGGTGTGTGCTCAGCCCATAACTGTACACCCTCTTCGCCCATAACTGCTCCCCCATTCACAACACTAACTACATCATCAAATTTGCAGACGACACAACACTGCTCGGCTTGATCAGGAACAATGATGAATAAGCCTACAGGGAGGAAGTCCAGCACTTGGCAGCATGGTGCGCACATAACAACCTTGTGCTCAACACCACCAAAACCAAATAACTCATTGTTGACTTCCGGAAAGCAAAGGCAAGCATCCACACATCCATTCACAAAGGGGCTGAAGTAGAGCGGGTTACCAGCTTCAAGTTCCTGGGTGTCCTCTCTGATCAAGAAAGTTCAACAACACCTTTTCTTCCCCAGATAACTGAAAAAAGCTGGACTCTCCCCTCAGATCCTCCGGAACTTCTATCCCTGCACTGTTGAGAGCATCCTCACCAACTGCTTCACGGTGTGGTATGGTAACTGCACAATGGCTTACAGGAAAGCCCTACAGCGAGTTGTGAAAACTGCTCAAAAAATCATTGGCACATCACTCAGGGTGACTGCGATGTGTGCACAAAATCATCAAGGACCACACACACCCCAATCATGGACTGTTCTCTATCCTCCCGTCCGGAAAACGTTACAGGAGCCTTAGGAGTCGCACCAGCATGCTCAGAAAAAGCTTTTTCCACAACACCATAACACTGCTCGTCACCTAGACCCAACACTACATTTTAAGATAATGTTTTGGCATTTTTATGGTTTATTGGACAGTTTTTTGAGAGAGAGAGAGAGAGAGAGAGAGAGAGAGAGATATGAAATGGGACAGAGAGGGTAATGAAATGCAGAGAACCACTGCGGGACAGATTCGAACTGGGTCTGCTGCAAGGAAGACTGAGCCTCTATGGAGGTGGGGGCTCTAACCACTACACCACGAGCGCCCCTGTAAAATTGTATCTTTTACGCATAATTCCTTGCTTAGCCATACATCTTTCAACAGTTTGTAGGTTTAAGTCTTTAAATAAATGTATGCTTGTCATGCCCTGTGATTATTTATCACAAAGCTACTGTCTGTCAGCCAGGCAGATAGACTGAGCCTCCTGTGCTCCGCTTAATCTACATAAAATGATAATACAACTGCACTCTTGGATCCCATGCCTTTTTCTTTACAGCCATAAACAGCCTGTTGACTGTGGCTTCTCTGCCATCTGCATCTGATAAAAGACTGGACTCCCTCGCCTGGCAGTGCATGGGCTATGGAATAAATTGCTTTTTTAACGGTTCATACTGTGAAGAACTGAGTTATGAACCTCACACATGTTTGTTGCGCTTTAATTCTAATAGTTTTTGACACAACATTTTAAATCATTTCCACTGTCATGTCCACATATTATAAGAGACTTTCAAAACATTTTGTACTGACAGCTGGCTCTAAGAATGCTGATACAGTATATTAGCAGCCACTGCTACCATGGCTTTATCATCAAATTATTATTATGAATTAGTTATATTATAGAAGACGCTCTCGCGAAGATGTTTTAGTCAACTGTGGCCATGTTTCTTGATTTATCTAGCTAAAACTTTATACACATGTGTATGTCGGTCCCTTAAGGCCGTGTATACAATTTGGTGATGATAGGTTGGAAATACATAAAGGAAATGTGACGTGACTGTTTTTCAAGTTATGCAAATTAGGGAAAAAAGAAAAGCATGGCTGACCCTTATGGTCCAAGAGGCTTTATTGTAGAGCTGTACATGTGTAATAATTTTCAAGCCAATCAGAGTCAGGGGGCGATGGGCGTGGCCTGTCAAACATTGAATATGTGTATGATGGTTTTTCGCATTTGTGGCGCCCCCTATGGGTTTGGATCGACACGCCTCTTGTGACATGCATGTTTTGCACATATCCAGCAAGTTTTATGATGATAAGACCTATTGTCAATAAGTTATGGCCAGTTAGCTGCTAAGCCCCAAAACTAAGTAAACGTTTTGGTCAATAGTGGACATGTTTTTCAAGCTATCCTACTTATTTTTTATGGACATGTGTATTTTAGTCCCCCGAGGCTTCGTAAGAAATTTGGTGTCGGTACAGTGAAATTTGAGAGTTTTGTTTAAAAACATTTTTTTCAGGTTACGCTAATTAGCGGAAAAAATTCCCATTCACGAATTTCTGCGCGTAACAGTGTGGGAGGAGTAGGATCTAGAAAAATGTCATGGAAGAAGAAGAAGAAGAAGAAGTACCCAATACTTGAGGGCCCTTATTTAATAATGTAAATCGAACAACCAAAGATAAGATGGATATTAATGTAATTGTTTGTAAAGTAGCTCAAATGGAGGTCATTATAGGTTTATTGTGGTCAACAGCACAGGGCATTAATGAATCATTTTGTAACTGTTTATCAGTTCATCATCAACATCCTGGAGAGATGAGGTCAAACCATGGCCGGGAGGTGGGATACTGTTTGGAATATGAATTTAAAACGGTTTATTTTTCTTTCTTTTTTCATTTCTGACTTACTGCTTACGGTTCCCTGTTGATGTTCTGACGTGTAAGACAAAAGAGGATACAATACAGTGCTGTGGGTCACTGTCTTCACTGTCCACCACTAGCTACTGATGTTGGGACTATTTAACTTTACATTGGCCCATTTTCTAAATCTGTACAAATAACAATCTTATTAATTTGAAACATTGTACAACGCCTTTAAAGAGAGACAATTGACATTTGAAATATTTTTGTGATAAATAAAAGGTGCTCCGACAAAATCAGTAGTGTTTTTACTACGCGAGCTGTAGGTCCTGGGTGAACTTTCCCATGACAAAAGCATTAAAGGTGCTACGAGGAACTGTTAGAGGTTTCTGTAACAGTCTTATTTTTCCTCTGATTTTAATAAATGACATGTAACAGCAAACAAGACATTACCATCTATTTTATTGTCTGTTAAGTTCCTATCGATCAAATAGTGAGTTAAAACGATGGTGATTGAGCATATGACCCACTGATAAAAGCACGTGGATTTGCTGCTTTGCCCAGTTATACTATCGGAGGGGCTATGTCTTATTACCTGTCCTGCAGCTATGCATTCTTTTACTCGGATATAGGAGCTTCAGACTCAACAATACTGAGTTCAGACCTGTGTGCATTCCAGTATATCTGTTAATTTTTTTTATTTTGTTTTTATGTTTTCTATGCAGTCTATGGTTTGTAAAAGACATGGTCTTAGGTCCCACATTTTCCAAATGTATGAAGAGGTCTTTTGCACACTGTGTGTGCTTCCGTGTATGAAGTTCCCGATTTTCCACGTACAATGGAACACAGCAGGCAAGCCTGGGTGAGTGCACTCACTTTATTCACCTATTTTGTTTGAGTGAGATGAGATGGTACAGCATTAAGAAACCTGTCATCATAAGTTTAAAAATAATTGACAGTTTCTCACCTTATCATGAAATGAATTTGCAGCATTAACATGTTCCCATGTTTTGCATGTTCACATGCAAAACCAAACGAGACCGCAGCTGGCTGTGTTTCCTCCCTTTTTCACAATATATTGAGAGAAAGGGCTTCACCTGTGCTATTGCCCCTTAAATAGTCTTTTTGAAAATATAAATGTGTTAAATCTAGGGCTATAAAATACATAACCGTGGTAAGGCATCAGGAAAACATACACTGGTTGATTCATCTCTGCAAAGAAAGCACCACAGAGAAAATGTCTCTTATTTTCTCTGTATGACATGGAGGATATAAATGGCTCCAATGCTGCTGCTCTCACAATAACCCTTATTATGCCATGCAAATTAAAAACAAACCCATTTCTATTTTGTTGCTGAGACTCATTTCTTCCCTTGGGGAAGATGAGGAAGTACAAATAAGTTGTTATTTATTAAAAGTGCAAATGAGAATATTCTTATCAAACTCACAGGCTACTGATATGCATTTGCTAAGGAATTTGTAGCAAATTCAAAATGTCACGGGGAAATTTAAAAACAGGCTGAAAGGCACGTTCATTATTCTCTTATTGAAGTGTTGCGGTTGGTTAGTTTGGAGATTGTGGCTCCCGGCGTGTAGAGCCCACTGATATTTGTTTAAACTCATCGCTCAGATGTTTCATCAAAGTTATAAGGAGATACAGGTAATTCAGATCATTAATAGTACAACTTTTTTCTTTTTTTAAATCTCTGCAGTAATGGAGAACAATGACAGGCTCGCAGTAGCAGAAGATAAATGGCTCCACAATATCAATACTCTTTTCACATATCCATTTATTGCCCAGTAGTGGTGCCGGTGTAGTGGTAACTACTGTAGAGCCTATAGTTTCCACAGAGCCATGTGGTTCGGTACAGCTCAGCTGTAGTGGCAGTCGCAACACATTTATTTGCGTTTCCACTGTCAAAAATTGGAAAAGGTACCAAAATGAGCGAATAGTGGTGCACCTATAACCAGAATTCATCATTTCAGTGCAAGAGATACACCACTGTGCGTAATCTTCTCTGCAAGAGTGAGTCCTATGTTTAGAAAAATGACAGTGCGCAGCTCTTTGTTTATTGTGTGGTATTTTACCTCTTGCTGCTATGATGTCAGCATAGTTATGCAGCTGCTGCGGCCAGTGCCATAAACCACTCTGACCCATGGAATGTATATATACTCTGGCCACGGCTATCGCTGTCCAGCATTAACCCTGCCTACCAAGTGAGGGTAGCCTACTGTCTGCAGTGAAATCACAAGCTTACATATTTTTCTGTTAGAAACAATCAATCTACTTGTTTTAATTGTACGGTAAAACTACGGTAATGTTCATGTCTGAGAGGCTAAAACTGGAAGTAGTAGAAGAGAGAAGTAACAAAATAATATATCTACAGTATTATTAGTATATGTAAAAGTTACTATCATTAGCTAACATAAGCCCCTATATGCTACTCGTCACACCTGACCAAGTAGTAAGTAGCTCTAAATCCTCTGTTTAGTTCGCCAATCAAGAGTCCATTTTTTTTCCATGTGAATACAACTTTTCATTTGAACAGGACAAAGTATTTCTTCTTTCAGAGAGGACAAAGCCTCAGTGTATTGTTATTTCAAGTTACTACATACAGTGATAAAAAAGCAGTATCATGAAGAATAAATATATGGATAAACACACACACACACACACACACACACACACACACACACACACACACACACACACACAAGTATAAATGAAATCCTCTCCATTGGCAAAACATCTTCCGAGACTACAGAATTGCTAGTGCCTTTGACTACTAGTACTTAGTAAATATGACGCGGATTACTGAGAATTGTATAGACAATGGTTTTTGGTTATTTTCATAAATTTTATTCACGTGTGACAGATATTACAATAGCAGTCTAGCCCTAGGGCAGTGCACATCAGATATAGCTTGTCATTTAAATGAACATGCCTTTTGTAACGCAGTTAAGATCATCGGAAAATATGCCATCTTACCTCATCATAGACGCTATCATTGCACTCAAAGTCCCCCGCCTTCCTGGGCAGCACATGGACGTGGATATGCTGGAAGCGGAACAAACAAACAAGCCACAGCATTGTTTTAAAAGTTGGTGGTCGTTGGAGAGAAACCACTAGTGTATTACACCTGGGAGTTTGTCTGACAGGCTGATGTGACAGAGATGGTTTCCATAGAGACTTTTTATTTTTTGACGGTATGTTGGAGAAGCCAGAGCAGAGTGTTACCGCTGTGCCACAAATCACAGGAGGGTGGCCGTGCATTTCAACAAGCATGCTACCTGCACACCCGCAGAGACTCTTTATTTTTATACTCTTATAAGATTGAACTGACTTTTTTTTGAGCCCCCACTTTTGGTGTCAACCCCCTTGCCGTCACAAACTTGGCCATCTGTATGGTTAACTTTGTTTTCTGCTTCCGCACGAATGATATTACGACGTCCCTTAGAAACTGCTTTATCCCAAACTGCACACACTCACTAAAGCAGAAACAACACACATTTTTCCGCTGATGCATTTTGTCCTTTCTTCTCATGTTAGTTATTAAGCTTTTCTATATGTCAAGTGAGTTTTAAATAGGCAAACAGGAAACAAGATCATTTGTAAAACAATAGACATTGGGCCCGGCCAAAAATGCTTCTGTGAAACCACTGCCACACACTGTGGTGAAGATGAGTACCAGGTGTGGTTATGATTGGACAAGATGTCACGTGATTGGATTATAGTTCATGCAAATTAAAGGTGCTACGAGGAACTTTTAATATTTCTGAAAAAGTAATTTTTCCTCTGATGATCATAAATGTCATGTAACTAGGGCTGTCAAGCGATTAAAACAATTAATCTAATTAATTACAGGCTCTGTGATTAATTAATCCAAATTAATCGCACACTTATATGACACTTTTATGCCTGTTTATAAACAAGTGTAGGCATAGGCTACCGTTCGTCTCTCTCTCTCTCTCTCCGTCTCTCGTAACTTCTGTCTCATGGTAAACCCATAAGATAGAGCCCTCGGCCCCTTTCCCCTGCTTCTTTCTTTACTCTTTAATCCCGTGCGGGCCGTGTCCGCAAGATAGAGGTGCAGCTCCGCTATCATCTCACCTCTTTTGCACCGGGTCAAAGGGCAATATAGAAGTGCGATTATTTATTATTATTTTTTAATCACGTTAATTATTCTGTGTTAATTTGACAACCCTACATGTAACAGTAAACGAGACCATCAGTGCAAAGTATGCTATTTTTATATAGTTGTTCTTGATGTCTTTGTCATGGGTCCCTCACCCTCAGGAACTATAGCTGGCTTAGTAAAAACAATACCGCTTTTGTCCAAAGGGGGTTTAAGAATGAACACAAACTAAAAGTTCCTCGGAGCACCTTTAAATAAAATACTTCAAGGTAGACGTCTAAGCTTTATCATCTAGCACATTGAGCTGGTCGTGTGTGTAAAATGACAAGCTAATTACCCATACGGGGTGAGGGTCATGGCCTTTCAAATATTGCGTTTTTGAGGAGGTAAATGGTTATGGCATATGTGGCACCCCCTATGGGTTGGGCGCAAAATGCTTCCGGGACTTGCTCCCACTTGTGTTCTGCAGATATCCCCCAAGTTTTTTGATGATAGGACTTATTGCCAATAAGCTGCTAAGCCCCGGCCCTGCGACAACCTGTTGGTCTATGCTGGCCATGTTTTTCAAACTGTTATCTTTTACAGACATGTGTACCATAGCCACCCGAGGTTCTCTAAAAGATGTATGTTGATTCCTTGAAAATTTAAAAAGTCAGGCTCACTTCCATGGTCCAAGAGGCTTTTTTGTACCTCTCCCTGGACCTGTGTGATAAATTTAAATTCAAACGGCCTCAAAAGTATTTTTTCATATGGGGCTTAATAACCATGTGGCCAATTCCGCACACTAAGTGGGGATACATGTCAGTTGAAATGTGTGTGTTTCCAGGTGTACCGATGCGGGAGGAGTAGCAGCTAAAATATTTGGTGGAAGATAAGAGCAATGAAAGCAAATATGTGCTGCCCTCCTGGAAGGCGGGCATATTTAATATTTTGTTTTATTTAATAGGTTTGCTTACAGCTCTTAAATTGTATTGTATGATATGTATTATATTGAATGACTTCAGAGTCTGTTCTGGACTTGGCAAAACTGAACCTTTTAACTATGCACCCTAATAAACACAATTTTAGATTGCAGTACACAAAAGCAATAGAAAATGGTTTATCTTACTTATTTTCTATTCTATTGAAAGTTGTATGAGATAATTGAATAAGATGCATATTTGTATGTGTATCTTGGAATGTGTTGCTGTGCTTTACCTTGTATGTTCATGTAAACATGTTTCGACTACTTCCTGCATGTCAAGGTACAAACAAATGAATACTAGTCTGTTTACATGAACATACAAGATAATTTACCAAGTTAGACTAAATGAACCTTTTTGAGTGTTGCTGTTCTTTTATTTATTGCTGTTTTTGCTATGTGTGTCCCACGGAAATAAATAGTGTGGTTGTATGTCCACTCTGATTGCAGTAAAAATGTTCATGCTTTGTTGCATGCAGAATGCATTAAAATAAATAAAAGTACTTGAATTTCATAAGGAGCTGTTGATACATTTCTTAAATTCTAATAATTGTATGCAAGAATGTAGCATACAAATAATTAAAAAGTCTTACTAACAATCGTCATTTACTTGAAAGTGGCTGCATATTTACTCAAAATAGATCCTTGACCCTATACAGTATATCTACCTGTCCAAGGAGACCACTTGGTGGTGACATTGTTCTGTTTTGATGTTTAGTACATTTTCTTTTGCTTTATTTAAGGGTTTAAGTGGCTAATTGTTATTTTTTTTCATTTTTTCATTTAACTTTTATTTATCCTCGAGAGACCAATTGAGGGGTGACCCTCATTTTCAATGACGTCGAGTTCAAAACAAATTCAAAGGAAAAACAACAATACAAAACAAAACAATATTCCATGCAAAAACATCAAATACACAACAACAGGTGAAGAGAGAAAAAAACAATTGAAACATTTACATAGTGGTGAAGAGTGGCAGCAATTAAAATTAAATGGGTGAAAGTAAAATATAGCCTAATTAAAACAGTTACAGGTAGAGTTTGGCAGATTTAAGATAGTTTGTTTAAATTGGTTAAAGGATATGAAGATATTTAGTTTAATTTGTTGCTGTAAGTTGTTCCAGGAGTAGGGGGCACTGAAGCTAAAAGCTGTCTTTCCCAGCTCAGACCGGGCTTGTGGGACATAAAGCATAAGCATGTCAGTGGAGCGGGTCTGATAAAGCCCATCTGAAATTTGCAGCATTTCTGTTAAATAACGAGGAAGCTTCCCGGTCAAGGCTTTGTAAATAAAAATGTGCCAATGTGCGTCACGTCTATCTTTAAGGGAGGACCACCCAACCTTTTCATATAAAAGACAATGGTGTGTGTCATAAGCATCTCCTGTGATGAACCTTAAAGCAGAGTGAAAAACAGAGTCCAGGAGTTTAAGACATGAATGTGATGCATGCCGGTAAACCACATCACCGTAATCAAGGACAGACATGAAAACTGCCTCAATAATCCTTTTCCTACTAAATAAAGGGAAGGTGGTTTTGTTCCTATCAAAATTGCCAATTTTTTGTCGTAGTCGACAAACAAGATTTTTTATATGAAAATTAAAAGTGAGTTTATCATCTCACCAGGGGCCTGTTTCAGGTAGCTGGTTTTACATACTCTGAGTTTAATTGATGAGTAACTCTGGGTTTTCGGTTTCAGAACAGTGGATCAGCGTTGGGTTTATCAACTCTGAGCGTGTTCACTCTGGGTGGAGCATGTGCGTAAAAGCCATCGTCAATGGATCGCTGATAACATGATTCACCATGGAAACAGAAGAAACAAATGCTTGATCCTCCCACTTCTCCACTTCTCAAAAAAGAAAAAAAGAAATCTCTGCTCCTCCCACTAGAGGTAGAAATATTAACGAATGAGTTTATGGTAGCCTATGGAGAAGAATTAACGGGATATTGTCTCATAACTCTGATCTAATCTCCTCGGCAATTCAGAAAAAAAACAGAGCAAACATTTTTTGTCAAGAGAATCATTTCGCTTCCGTATGAGAAGCCATAGTCTATTTTAAAAAGTTACACATATCAGCTGTAAAGTAGTCTCGCAAAGCCAGACCAAACTACAGCAAGTAGTATGGTCTGGAAGCACTCCGTTTAGAGCCGTCTATTCGGGGGGAAACTGGGCTGGCCTGTTTTTATTTATTTAAACCAATCACAATCATCTACGGCGGGGCTAACCCCGGGAAGCAGCCAATGGAGGCGTAGCGTTGTTTGCCGACACCAGCGCTTAATAGACGCTGTCGGGAGTGGTCAAGCCAGACTAGCTGTAAAGTAATAAAGCTGGCGCGGCACAGCATTACTGACAGTGTTTTATATTTGCTGTATAATATGTTGGCATGCTATAGCCTAATAGCCTACTGTGCAGTAAACAGAACAGACTGTCGCTTCTTTTAAATGGGGAGTGAAAGACATTAACGTCAAGACACATTAGGTGACAGTTTCCATTGAAGAGCCTGATTGATTTATTACCAGATCCATTTTCCTCAAGTGATCACAGTTTAAATTATTATATAATTTTTATATTCATAGGCTATTTAACGAGGCTCGTCTGTGACTTTAGGATCGCAGAAGTGAACTGTAACGATCTCGTGCAGCCGCAGCGTTACATGAATCCACCTGACATAAATATGTTCAGTGGCACATACGTTAAAAAACATACAATACAAATAGGTTTATTAATCTGAATGTAGAGCATGTCACGATGTGTAAGGTGGCCGCCTATATGAACGGACCGAGGGCTGAGAACAAGGCTATACTGATCAGATAAATGATCGGTCAAATGTAAAATCATCAGGAAATGATAAAAACATCCCGATGGAGATTTTTATGGAGTGATTTTGCTTCAAACTGTACAGGGACGCGTGTGACAGTGGCACTCTTTCTTCAGTCGGAGCTGCAGAGTAAAGTGAAAACAAACTCAGGGTAGGACTAACCACCTCCCGAGCAGGTTAGACCCACGGCGTATGTTGCCGCAGTAACTGACCCTCGGTTGCGCTGAACCTACTACTTGAAACGGAAAACCCAGAGTTTCCACCAACTCAGAGCGAACAAACTCTGGGTTGCCTCAAAACCAGCTACCTGAAACAGGCCACAGATGCCGAGATATTTGTACTCTGTGACTCTTTCAATTAAAAATCCATTCTTTGTAAAAATATTAAAATCATTAAAAGTTGTAGTTCTTGCTCTGGAGAAACACATATATTTGGTTTTGTCTGTATTTAGAACCAGCCTGAGGTCCACTAGACAGTCCTGCAGGGTGTTAAAAGAGCGTTGTAGGTTCTGAATAGATTGGTGCACCGAATCGGAAATGCAATACAGTACTGTGTCGTCAGCGTATAGATGGGCGTGACAGTTTTTTAGCGATGAAACAATGTTATTTATATAAATTGTGAAAAGAACTGGACATAAAATTGAGCCCTGTGGGACACCATTTGTAACAGTTAAAAACTCAGATTGGTATCTTCCCAGTTTAACTGACTGCTGTCTATCAGAGAGATAATCCCTAAACCAGCTACATGCAGACTGATCAAAGCCAATGTCATGCAGCCTCTGTAAAAGCAAATGGTGGTCAACAGTATCAAAGGCCTTTGAAAGATCAGTAAAAAGTGCTGCACAGTGGTTTTTCTTGTCTAATGCTGTAACAATGTTGTCCACAACCAAAGTCACAGCAGAGACAGTATTGTGGCCTGCCCGACTTTACGACTTTAGACGACTTTAGACTTTATTGTCCCCAAGGGGAAATTCTTTTCCACATCACATGTACATTTATGGGCTGCACGCCGACAGACAATAGACAGACACAGAGTAAACATACATACAGGATATATAAACAGGGTGGGACTGGGGTGATTTATCTTGGCCTTTTGTTGAGGGCTGCTATGGCTGCAGGCACCAGGCTTTTGCCATAGCGAGCCCTCCGGCACAACAGGGACCTGTACCTGCGTCCTGAGGGCATGACAGTGAAGTGGCAGTTGAGTGGGTGAGTGTTGTCCTGTGCTATTGTAAGTGCGATGCGTGAGATGGCCTTGACATTGAGTTCTGACAGTGTGGGTGTGGGGAGACCGATTAATTTGGCAGCAATGTTTGTGACACGCGTGAGTTTGACCCGGTTTTTGACAGTGAGCATGTTAAAGAAGCAGGTGGAACAGTAGAGCAGGATGGGCTGGACAATACTTTGATACAACAGAAGGAGGAGATGGGGGGAAACATAGAGTCCTTTAAGTTTACGGATGGCATACAGTCTTTGGTGGCTCCTTTTTTGAATGTCCGTTGTGTGCTGGTCGAAAGTGAGTTTATTGTCCAGTGTGAGTCCAAGGTATTTAAAGCTGTCAACTGTTTCTACTGTGTCATTGTTGATGAGAGTGGGGGGCTGGGGTGATGGGGTACCTATTGTTATTTCTTTTGTTTTGGCTACGTTGAGATGGAGGAAGTTATGTGTGCACCATTGGGAGAAGTGAGTGACAGTGTTGTGGAAATCTGATACAGAGTTATTGTCTGATAGGAGGGCGAGGATGGCAGTGTCATCGGAGTATTTGAGGTAGGTGGTGGTGTGGGAGGGGCTGGTGCAGTCATTGGTGTAAAGTGTGTAAAGGAAAGGGCTGAGCACACAGCCCTGGGGGGCTCCGGTGTTGGTGGTGAGTGTGGGTGATGTGGATGTGCCTACCCGAACAGCTTGTCGTCTGTCGCTGAGGAAGTTGTGCAGGAGATGGATCAGGATGGGTGGAGTGTTGAGGTGGTGAAGCTTCTGGATGAGCAGGTGTCTTTGGATGGTGTTGAAGGCGGAGCTGAAGTCCACAAAGAGGATCCTGGCGAAATTGCCTGTGGAGTCCAAGTGCTGGAGAAGAAGATGCAGCAGGCAGGCGACAGCGTCCTCTGTGCCCCTTTTTTCCCTGTAGGCGAATTGAAGGGGGTCCAGATGAGGTTTGACGAATGGGAGGATGGTCCTGAGCAGCAGTTTTTCGAAGCATTTCATAATTATGGGTGTGAGGGCGATGGGGCGGTAGTGATTTAGTTCGGTGGGTCGTGATTTTTGGGTACCGGGATTATTGTTGCACTTTTCCAGAGGAGGGGTATTGTGGCTGTGAGGTAGGATTGGCAGAAGAGGGAGTGGGCAATTGGAGCCAGCTCAGCGGCACAGGTCTTCAGCACCCTTGCTGGGATGCCGTCGGGTCCTGGGGCCTTGGATGGGTTGCACCGGCTGAGCTGGTGCCGAACTTCCTCCACTGTGAAGGGGGCAGACTCATTGGGATCTATTGGGGGGAGAGCCTGTAGTGCTTGTATGCAGTTGTTTGTGAAATCCTGTGAGTCAAACCGGTTGAAAAACGTGTTCAGTTCAGTGGGGAGAGCATGTGTGGTGTGTGAATTTGTTTTTCTGTGAGTGGGTTTGTAACCAGTGAGTGTGTTGACCATCTGAAAGGCTTCCTTAGTGTTCATGCTGCTAAACTTGTGTTCCAGGTTGTTTTTGAACTGTATTTTGGCCATGAAGATTTTATTTTTAATATTGCGGTTTGCATATTGGAGACCAGCTGAGTCCTTGAGCCTGAAGGCTGTGTGCTTCTCTTTCAGGCATTTTTTTATTTCAGTGGTAACCCAAGGTTTTGAGTTGGGGTATTTTTTTATTGCTTTCACTGGTATGGTGGTGTGTATGCAGAAGTTGATGTAATCGGATATGGCAGTGACTTTGTTGTCCAAATCTCCGTCGAAGATCGTCCAGTCGGTGCATGCCAGGGAACCTTGGAGTTGTGCAGTGGAGTCCTCCGACCACTGTGGGGCGCTGTAGGACTGTGGGGGGAGGCGTTTTAGTACTTGTTTGTACAGCGGAAGTAAACAGATGACGTTGTGGTCTGCGAGTCCGAGCGGTGGATATGAAGTTGTCCTGAAGGCATCTGAGATGTTACCGTAGCATAAGTCCAATATGTTGTTTCCTCTGGTAGGAGTGTCAACATACTGCTGGAATGTTGGGAGCACGGAGTCGAGTCTGCAGGTGTTGAAGTCCCCAAGAATAAGCACTGGCGCTCCGGGGTACTTAGCTGCCATGGCGTTAGCATCCTCGGCTACCAGCTCTGCTGCTACGTTGACGTTAGCGCTGGGTGCGATGTACACACAGCTGACCACAACAGTTGGGAATTCCCGAGGGAGATAGTAGGGGCGAAGGGACACGGTGAGCATTTCCAGGTCGGGCGAACAGACCCTCCGGTGTGTTTTGATGTTGCTACACCACCTGTCGTTGATGTAAAGACAGAGCCCGCCGCCTCTCGTCTTCCCCGATTTCCTGGTTCTGTCTGCCCTGATGATGGTGAAGTTGTCCAGGCTGACCTCGTCATCGGATGCCGACTCGTCCAGCCAGGTCTCAGTCAGGGCGATGATGCAGATGTCTCTGAAGGCCCTTTCCATTCGGCACCGGGCGTGAAGGAGGTCCATTTTGTTCCGGAGGGAGCGGACATTGGAGTGGATGATGGATGGGAGAGGAGGCCTGAAAGGCCGTCTCCGTAGTCTGCTTCGGACACCTCCGCGTCTCCCTCTTTTCCTTGGCCGGAGCTCTGGTGGGATAGCTACCGCCGGCTTGATGCTACACAGCGGTGAGCTACGGTGGAGCAGGAGTTCATCGCGGCCATAGGTGAGTAATCCATTGACAGTGACAGGTTGTAGTGCGAGGCTATCACAGATTAGCCATACAATAGTCACAGGGATGATGAATGATTTGTAGAGGGTGGACATGTTTATCCAGTCCATACATACACAGACAGACAGTGAGACGAGACGTAGACAGACGTGGCGTGCAGCCGAGCGAGGTACGGTGAGTGATGTCGCAGCAGAGCATGCGCCAAGACCATGCGCCAAGGCCCTAAAACCAGATTGGTACGGGCTCAAAATGGAAGCACTAGTTAGAAATGTTTTTAACTGATTATTAATAAGTGATTCTAGAATTTTTGCCAGGCATGGGAGTTTGGAAATTGGCCTGTAGTTATTAAGATTATTTTTGTCACCACCTTTATGTAAAGGAATTACTTGAGCTTTTTTCCAAATTTTAGGAACTATTCCAGAGGAGAACGAAAAATTAAAAATATGGGTAATTTGTTTTGATATTATATGTGTAGAAAGCTTGATTGAAAACGGGTCCAAATTGTCCTCTCCCATGTACTTCTTGGTGTTGATGGCGAGGAATGCATCTACAACAACACTTGTGGGAAGAAGATCGAGGCTGAAAATAGGAGTTTGAGAGACAGGCGGTACATTACTACTGGTGGTAGAAGGTGTACATCCTCCATTCTGAAAGAGTTGACCTGCAGCAACAAAATGTTTATTAAAAGCTAAGCCAATCTCTTTTTGATCATTGAGAGTGTGACCATTTAATTTGATCTGAGTGGGAACTGTGCTAGAATTGTTCTTATTATAGTTCACAGCTTTCCAAAATAATGCAGTTGGAGATTAATTCAAGGTAGTATTCAGATTTGGCTTTCCTAATCATGGATGAGCACTTATTCCTAAGGTGTCTAAAAATAGTCCAATTGGTATTATCTCCAGAGCGGCTAGCTAGAGACCATGCTTTATTTCTCTCGGAAAATAAATCAGACAGTTCACTTGTAAACCCGGGGTTTGATCTATTTTTTACTCTATGCTTTTTAAGGGGCGCATGCTTGTTTATAATTGAGGTGAAAGTATTGATGAAATAGTCTAAGGCTAACTCAACATCCGAAATTTCCGTAGTGAGTTGAATGTCACTATGACGGAAATCACTTAAAAAGGCTTGCTCATTAAAACCTTTAAAATTACGCTTAATTATGATTTTAGGCTGAGATCTTTTTAAAAGAATACTTCTGATACAGGCCACTGGGCAGTGATCACTAATCCCAAGGTCAAAGACACCAGCTGAGACTATTTTATCTATTTTATTTGATAAGATTAAATCGATTAAAGTTGATTTTGCTGGGTTTTTTAGATTGGGTCTTGTGGGCTCAGTTATTAATTGTGTAAGATTAACGTTGCTACATATTTCTTTGAAAGGTTCAGAGGCACCAGAAAGCCAATCAACGTTAAAATCACCCATCACAATTACCTCTCTATTTAGATAACTGGAGAGCATATGTGCTAGATCGTTTAAGGAGCTAGTTACAGCTGAAGGGGGCCTATACAACACACCAATTACAACAAAACAATCATTTGACGATAAAGATAATTCTAGCGCGATAAATTCAAAGCAATTTGGAACAGAGACAGCATGTAAAAGTGTTACAGAATAACAGGATTTAACATAGACAGCCACTCCCCCACCCCTTGTGTTTCTGTCTATTCTGAATAAGTTATAATCATTTATTGCCACAATAGAGTCATCTGTACTCTTCTTTAACCAAGATTCAGTCAGAATCAAGACATCTGGATCTGCCTGGGACACTAAAATCTTTACATGGTCTATTTTATCATGCTGCAATAAACTTCTAATATTTAAATGTAGAAAACCCAAGCCCTTTCTTGATTTGAGAATTTGTGGGGAATTTAGCTTACAGCTAGGAAGCATGGCTTGTTTTTCAGGGTCATACAATACAGGTTTGTGCTTGTAGAGGGAGCCAACGTTAGAAGCAGCAGATGGATGGGTCATTGGAGGTGAGAGAGGGCAGTCAGGTGTGATGTCCAGAGCTGGAGGAAGGTTTGCAGCACAGATGGAAGGGGAGTATAATTGATGTTGAGCAGGACTCCCGGGGGGTCTTTTTTAATGGAGGTTCTCCTGATGGGGTCATGCTGTGGTAAATATCAGTCCAAATTAAATGCAATGTGCTGAATGAAGTTATTGGTTAGTTCTCTTACACCTTTGGTGTTGGGATGGAGGCCGTCAGATTTAAAGAGCTCGTGTCTGGTCCAAAAAGAGTCAAAGTTGCTGATGAAGCCCAGCGTGTTTGCAGAGCAGAAAGACTTCAGCCAGTCATGTAGACTCAGGAGGCGACTGAAGCGCTCTGGGCTTTTAGACAGAGTGGGGGTGGGGCCGGAAAAAATGCAGGTTTTCCCCAAACTCTGCAGGGTGATGGACAAACTCTCTAATTGAGCATAGAGTGTACACGATTGTTTGTTCATAACATCATTTGTCCCAATATGAAAGATGACAGTGTGGGCTGTAGGGTGGCTTTCGATGAGGGTAGGTGATAGCTCCATGATGTCGCATACCTTTCCTTCAGAAAGGCAATAGGTGAAGGCACCAGGAAGTTGCAGGTATCTGATGATGGAATCCCCTATTATCAGAATCTCTGGTTCATCATCTATACAGCTCCCTCTGTAGAGTGACAGCTTGGATGTGAGTGACAGCTTGGATGTGAGGGACGGGGCATAGCTGCGAGAGTGAGCAGCACCTGTACAGGATACGTCATCGCCAGCTGCAGCGATCTCGGGGACATCATTTTGTAGAGGCTCTGATGGATGAACACGGGACTCACATATAAATGGAGCTGGTGGACGGCGGCGATCCTGGCGCCCGCCTTGGGGAGTGGACTGGGAACTTGAACGCCTCTGAGTCAACATGGAGCGAGTTGGGACTGGTGACTCGGATCGGGAGAATGCGTTAGCCGCCGGTTCAGTAGCCCCATCTAGCTCTACCAGCAGAGCAAACAAATTATGCAACAGCACAGGACCAGGCGAGAGAAGAGGGGGAATTTGTCTGCCCTTCTTGACGACAGACGACCATGAAGCGTTGGCAGGTGGAGTAGAGACCGGAGCAACAGAAGTGCCACTAGCCGGCGGCTGAGAGCTTCGGAGCGGAAAATGCTCCAGTACAGCTATCCGGGAGATCAGAGAGGACTGCCACTGGAGGACATCGTGAACTAGGCTCTCTAAAGACTGTAGCTCTGCCTTCAGGACAGAAAGCTCCGGATCTGCCTGGGTGAGTGGGGTCATCATTTTTGTATTTATCTTTTAAAAGAAAAGAACACTGTTTGGCTAGCGCTTTCGGGGTTAGCACTGGCTAGCATGGAGCAACAGCTTCCATCACTCTGTATCCGAACGGGACGCACTCTGAGGCGGTCACGGAACACTGGACTCACCGCTGAAAGTTCAACTGACAAAATAATCCGCATTTGCTGTCCATTTCAGTCAGGAACACTTTCAAATGTAAATTGGAGCCTCGGAGTCGAAACTGGACGATTACAACTGTTTAAAACGTCTGAAAAATGACTTTTTTGTAATTTTTAGCTAACTAATGCGTTATAACAAAAAAATTGCGACCGTTAATTAACCGTCGAGAATATTAAATATATATATTTATATATTACACACACAGAGCAAAGGGAAAAATTATGGATTCGTTCTACTAAAAGATGATTGTTTTGATCTGATGGCGTCCAAAAACTGACTACAGAGCAGTTTATGGTGAGACACTCCAGGTGAATTAACTCTCTCAACACACATACAATGAACTCTGTTATAAACTGTGGAGACAGATTAAATTATTTTTTAAATTTTAAAAAGAACTTGGACTGTTGCGAGGCATCTGCTTTTTTACTATGTGTTTTCTATTAAATGTGATTTACATAACATCTTCACTCTTCAATTTGCCTACCTTGAGGAAAATGTCGGAAGCAGAAAAACAAATCATAACGGGGGATCTATTAATCACAGAGGGTTTCTAAATAAGTGCTGAGTGAATGAGGTGAACTGGACACTGTGTGTGTGTGTTTAATTATGTGTGTGTGAGCACCTGTTTACCAGGAAGCGGGAGGGTTGTTTGGGTGTAATGGGAAATTAGAGTGGCATGACGCAGCACTGTGTGTGTATGTGTTTGTGGCAAGTTCCAGACAGTTAATTGCCCACATGCACAGCAATTTGACATAAACAGCTCTGCTGTAGGAAAGACTACTCCTCTTGTATGAGTAAAACCAACTCAAATGGTATAAGATGCAGAACAGAGATAGACATTAACATACAAAATGTGTATTATCTGATTAAACATTCTGTAAAGAAATGTAGGTCATTATATTCAGGTATAATCTTGAAAGTTTGACTATGCAACATTTTTTTTATTAAAAATAAAAAATTTGTGAGTGAAGCAAAAGTAATCCGACTCAATTATCACTTCTGCCTCACTAGAATGTGCGGTGGTGGTGTTTTTAATGAGATATTGCCTATTTTTTTTTTTTTGACAAAGTGTAATACAAAAATAATTTCTCTTAATATACAGATTAATCTGGTAGAAATGTATGAGGATATCTATAAAGGAGAAAACAAGTCCAATTCACCATGTAGTGTGATACTAGTGTAACCGGTTGTAGTCATTTTCAGGACTTTCGTCCCGCGGGTAGAGAATTTGGCACACATCCCATGTTGTTCAATGGGGTCATATTAGTCTATAGCAGTTGAGATATTCATGGTTAAATGAAGTGAATATAAATCGTATCCAGGACTTCTACTAAAGGGTTTATATAGGCTACGCATATTTAATGAGATATTGCCTAATTTGCATTTTTTATTTGATTTTTCAGACAAAGTGTAACACAAAAATAATTTCTCATAATATGAAGATTAATCTGGTAGAAATGTATGAGGATATCTATAAAGGAAGAAATAAATCCCATTCATATTGTAACCTGGTCTATAGCTGTTGAGATATTCTCCGCTAAATGAAATGCATACAAATCTTACCCAGGACCTCCACTACCTCCACTAATAAGAACATAAGAGCTTGATGATTATAAAAAGTCAAACATCCGTTGTTTATTTGTAGAGGAAAAGTGCATATATAATCTCAGTACCTTTATTTTATTTCTTATTTCTTATCTTGTGTATTTGTAATCCAAAAAGGATCCAACAAAGAAAAATTAATTCACTTGAAAGCTTAATTAATTTATAGACTTCAATACTTGAACCCAAACAAGACTCAACTAAATAACAAAACCAGCAAGAATCATAAGAATAAATGGTGCAAGAGCCCCTCAGAAAAAAATCTGCCTCTTCAACCGCATATTGGAAGGTGAGGAAGGAAGCATGTATTTCCTTTACTGCATCAGTGCCCCGGAGTAAGGCATTAAAACCCCTAAGTGGGTTTTTCCAAGACGCTAACAGAGCAGACTGCTTTGTAAATCTGTGAAGCCAACCTGTGGTGAAAGAGCTGCCAGCTCCCAACCAGAACAGCTGCTGTAAATAACAACATGTTATTGACAAGTAAAAATAAGAACTACACTTAATTGTCATATAAATAAATGTTCATTTTGAGTGATTTTACAGTGATTTAAATCCATTCAGGAAAAACTTTGTCACAAAAAATGTATCATCCAATATTGAAAAAAAAAATCACCCTGTCTTTCATAATAAAACAAAATAACCAATTACATCTAAGAAAGGAACTGTTACGGCTGCTGTTTTTTGATTATTATTGTATTTATTTGATTGTACTTGCTCGTGTGTATTCTGTTAAAGCACTTTGTAAACCCTTGTTTTTAAAGGTGCTATATAAATAAAGATATTATTATTATTATTATTATTATTATTATTATTATTATTATTATTATTATTATTATTATTTTTCAGGGATCCGAAGGCTCAACACACACACACACTGTTTGGGACATGTGTCGCTTTTTAACAGGTGAAACCGTAGCGCGCCCCTGAAGACAGCGCTGCGCTCAGGGAGTGTGTTACGGCTCCAGCTCAGGAGGGACGCCTATTTTTGCCGCTTGTGTCTGACAGGAAGTAGACCGTGAAAATGATATATTTGACATCATACAAGCCACAAAACTTGGCAGAGAGATACATACATTTAACCATATGCAACCCCAATAATCTGATGCATTTATTTCTTTATTTCACCCTTGTATGCCCAGAAGAGGAAATTAACCAACACCTCAGTGACACTTACAGTGACAGAAGGAGGGCCAGTGGTGAGCCTATCAAGGTGGGCTGCAGGGGATATCCAGGCCAGTCCCAACACCAGGCACTCAGATTCCGAGGTTTTAGAACGTTGCAGGAAAGGAAGGCCACCAGGAACATCAGGTTTGATGTGGTTGTGGATCAAAATGAGTGGTCCATGGTGAAGTGCGTTGATTGGCCACAAGCCAGGGACTGATCATCCCAGGATCTTTTCCACTGGCACTTTTGGACTGTTTTGGACTTTTCAAACAGTTGCGCTTTCCATTACCACTTTCATTGCCTCATAGATTCTTTACAGGGTTCAAGTCAGGCGTCTTGGCTGGCCGATCCAGCATAGTAATACCAGTTGTGGTCATAAAGTTTGTCAGCAGACGGAAGCATTAAAGTGCTCTAAAATCTCCTGGTAGACGGCTGAGTTGACTTTGGACTTGATAACACATTGGACCAACACCAGCAGATCAAATCATTGACTGACTATGGTATTACTGTGCTTGATTGACCAGCCAACTCTCCCGACGTGAACCCCATAGAAAATCTATGGGGCTTAATGTCAAGTGGAAGCTGAGACACACCAGACCCAACAATACAGAGGAGCTGAAGGCTGCTATCAAAGCAACCTGAGCTTCCATAACACTTCAGCAGGGGAGCGTATCAATGTTCCCAGGGCTCAATGTTCCAAGACTCAATGGAGTAATGGACACCAGGGCCACGGGCTGATCGCCTCCATGCCATACTGCAGGGTAGCCCTGCTGCAATGGAAATGCAACCCCCTTTTGTTCTGGGCTGATGTGCTAAGCCAAACCGAACCATGCCAGCACATCCATATGGATGAACGCCTTTTGCGTCCTTGAAACTAAGTCACAGTGTATTTCCTCTCTTATTGGTGTTGCCTGATTACACACTCTGCAAATGTTGAGGTCATGGTTCACTGTTAGCTCCTTTGTGGCATCCTTCAGAAGGGATTTGGGTGAGTACCTCCCCAGGCAGTGTGTCCTGTCCAATAAGTCAATCATCCGCTGCTTGAAGATACTATACACTCAAACAGAATGTCCTTCATGCAAAGCTGCAAGTTCACCTCCCACCAACTGCACCGATAGATAGAGGCTTTCAGGAAGTAGTTTGCTTAATGTCTGCACAAGATACTCAAATAAAGCTGTGGTGAACAGACAGCTCATGAAGCAGACCAGATGCTTCTATACTAATCTGTTACAAATGAAAACAAAATCAACAAGGGAAATAGCTGCTATATAAATTCCAGAAACTTAGGTAGAATCTAGTCTGACAGGCACACAAATATACTTTGTCATAAACTGAATTGATCCCTGGTTAATAGAATGGGCAAAATCATAATTAGATATACAAAGAGAGAGAAAGATCCTTCCCACAATGCCCTGCTTTCACAGGCCCACGTCACCGGACAGCAAAGTGAATTTGTCTTTGGTAAATCAGATGATTATTTCTTACATTATATTCAGACAGATTCAAGTTTCACGTTTTTGGGATGTATGAAAAAAGTATAGTATGAGCTGCTGTCAAAAAGATTCTTCCCTGTAGCAGGAAAAAGCTATTACACATGAAGTAGTAGAAGTTAAATTCCCTTTTTCACTTTCAATGTTATATTTGCTGAACATATTTGACTAAAACGTATGAAAATGTTGAACTCTATAATCAAAATTCAATTAAATTTGTAAATAGTGCCGACACTTTTCCTTTAGAGCATGTCTAGACCATACTCTATGTGTCAGCGATTCAGGTAAATACTTGTTGTCATAGACACTATTTGTCAAAATCAGAGAATATCTCCTCAATCTGCTAGCTGTCCATACTGTGTGTGTGCTGAAAAGAAATATGTTGTTAATACACAGCCTAGGCTCTGTAAATTGCCATGTAAACAAAGGGTGTGTAAACAAAGGGGCCCACCAGTAGCTAGCAACATGCAGAGCCTGGTTTGGGTATTAACACTGGATTTAGTTTTATACAGTCCTGAGAGGAAGCGGATCATGAGGAGTAGGGATGAGCCCGAATCCGAATATGTATTCGGATAAGCACGGATAATGAGTTAGATACGGATACGGATAATTTCCGAATAGTCCCGTTATTATTCGGGGATTTAATTTTTAATTTTTTATGCGCTTAATTGACGCAGCGTGTTCCGCATCAATGACACAACAGGTAGAATGACACTAACAGCTGTTCTGCGGTGGATACGAGAGGACCGGGCGCGGCCCGTGACCCACGCTCTCTCTCTTTTTATCCACTGATAAACGCAGCGCGTTCGCCCTTTCCCTTGAATAGAGGGTTCTACCGGTCACATTCGCTGCCGTTCTTATTTGAGTTTCCTCTTAAACCGCTGCCGTGGCGGAGTAGAGACGAACCGACTACTGCCTAAACTCTTTCATACACCACAACGTTTCCATCAAACTGATGCTTAGGACCTGTACTTTTTCAGCTGTCAATCAATGAGTATACGCCTAGGCCTCCTTCAGGACCCATACAATAAAATCGGAAACCGCAAACTTGACACATTAAAATCACATTTGTGGAAAGGCTAAGATATTATTTAGGGTTTATGAGATTGGCACATACGTTGATACAGATTGTTCCTAAATCTTAGTTTAGTAAAACAAAAGTAAAAAAAAGAGGGATAGGGAGAGATAGAGATAAAAAAAAAAAATCATGAAATACAGCTATATTTCCCCCAGTTAAAGGGAGACCTTAGTTTAGTTAAAAGTAAAACACTGACCCTCATTTACTAACAGTGATTAGCCTATGCACAGATTTGGGCTGTTATTTATCAATATTTTCGTTCCCTGAATTTCTTCGTATTCTGAGAACAAAGAAGAGAGAGATGAAAAGGTAAAAATATATCTGACTTTTTGACTTATATGTCAATATTACATTAATGTGATGCTTTGAAGGGACAACAATTGCATTGACAATGAATACTAGTTTAGAAAATCAATTTAGGTGTGACTTTAATGTACCTTACATACCTTTAATGTAGGCTAATGTAAAATAAACTTTCGGTATACGCCACTTCTTGTTGTGTATCTGGATACAGATACAGATAATTTTGTTGGTTGAACTGATACAGATAATGATGTCTCCGCACACCCCTACTGAGGAGAGATATTCACTGATTTTGATAACAAGCGTCTGACTTCACCGTTAGAGACCAAACATTCCACCATGAGGAAGCACTTGGCTATGGTGACAAGGAAAAACTCTCCTTTCTACATGAAGAAACCTCAAACAAAGCCTGCATCTTATACCTGTTTAAGATTTGGTTCGGTTTAGACACCCCCCCTCACTTTCTCCAAACAAGATAAGAGAAAACACTATTTTCCCAAGAAAAATTACAGCACCAGTCATTTAGGTAAAATGCCCGCCAAAACATGTTTCTTCCAAACAAGGGATGGGTGATGGACAGGTGATATTGTTCTACAGCCACTATGTCGACTTGGGGCGACTGTGGCTCAGGTGCGGGTCGGCCAAAGATCGAAGGGTTGGCGGTTTGATTCCCGTTCTCAATACTTCATGGTTGTTGTGTCCTTGGGCAAGACACTTCACCCACCTTGCCTTGTGTGAATGTGTAGGACTGCTGTATGTTTGACGTGGTGGTCGGAGGGGCCGTTGCCGCTGAGTGGCAGCCAAGCTTCCGTCATTCTACCCGAGGGCAGCTGTGGCTACTATCGTAGTGTACCACCACCAGTTTGAGTGTGAAAAAAACGCTGTATAATTATGATTCATTATTATTATTATGTCTACAGATCAAGAAATAACATCAGACTTAACACATGAGACCACTGCTTATCACCTCTTCCCACCGGAAATTAACATTTGATTGGTTTATATTTATCCACACATAGCAAAGTATTTCTCCCTATATATTAATCCTGAGATTGCAAGATATTGTATGTTTTTCTTCCCTTTTTTGTTGTTGTGGACATTGAGTATTTATTCTTATTTGATATTTGGAAGTTCTGACTTCTATATTCAATGCATAAAAAATAAATACCTGTGGGTTCATAAATCTTATACATCTTATCATTTGTATCTATAAAAACTCCTACAACCAAGCCTGCTTAAAAACAGCAGGATCTATACATAGCCTATCTAAGATGAATCACTATAATCACACTGCATTTTTTCATGAGAAAAAAATACAATCCAATTCCATCATTCAAAACAAAGATTTTTCTTGTGTCTGTGAGACTCCAGGCAGTGAGTTTATAGGAGTACATTTGCCTCTCTCTCATAGCCTGCCTCACTCTTATTCAATCAAAGGACCATTTTTTATTGCTTGCGTGCAGGAACCTGATTGCAATAACCCAGCTGATAGATGGGGGTGGCCCACTACTGTAGCAGGTGTGATATATACGCGGGGATAATCTGTTTACATAAAAAGAGCAGACAGGTCTCCACATTGAGAGTTGCTTTATCTTCAAATTACTTGATAAAATATGTAGATTATTTCAGTGAGTTAAGGATCAGTGTGAAGCTCCCCTATTACTGCCTTGATTCACTGCTCCCCTCATGTGCTCTGCTGAAGCAAAGGCCCTCAACAAAAGGGTCTGCAAGAGTATTTCAGAGCTGCTGATATTCTAGTAAAGCTAAAATATAACCTACCATACCTGCTGGAATGACTTACTGAAATCTAGCAAAAACTCATTATTCATTACCTTGTTTATATTGGCAGATGAAAGCCATTTCATTTCAAATAATCTGTAGATGAAAAATGGAGGTACTTGTGAAAATGGAAAAATAAAGATCTTTTCAAAAGACATTGTTCTCTTAGGGCATGCAGTGAAGATTGCTTTTTAAAAATCAGTATGTAGGGAAAATTCTGCTGGACAGAGGGGCTTTTGCCTTTTTCGTACTAACTGAAGGGTGATTAGGTTCACTTTTTGATACTAAGGGTGTATTCACACATGCTGTGTTTAGTTCGGTTGAAACGAACTCAGGTGCACTTCCACCTTCGGTGCGCATCTTTCAGACAGGTGTGAATACAGCAATCGCACCCGGGGGCGGACCAAACAAACGCTCCGAGACCCAGCTGAAGAGGTGGTCTCGATGCGCTTCGAAACGCACTCTGCTGCAGTTCGTTTGTGGTGTGAATTTGGCCGGACTCGATCCGACCCAATTGCAGGAAGCACTGCGCCTTTTCTTTCTTTTCTTTTTTAATAAATCGCCATCAGCTTCACATTATGGGAAAGTGTTGTTGTCGCCATTGTTAGGAAGATTAGTTGTGGTTTGACCGAGAGCCCCGAGCGAAAATATTACATTTGATAATGACGCGTGCGGATCAGCGATCAGATGGAGAGGAGCGTCTCCCGTAGCCTACAGTGCCAACAGATTCACGCTGCGCTTTGCATGAAGTGTGTGTTTTTATTGTTCTTCGTCAGTACTATCCCCGTGGCAGTTTGGTGCTGAACTGCCCCGAACTGACACCCAGCTGATACACAGCTAAATCAGCTGTGTTTCAGTTTGAGCCTATTCTTCACGCGAGCCGCGGTCCAGCAGCAAGAATACAGTAAAAATGATGTTTCACATCGTAGGCTAGAAGCCACATAACGTGGCATTGACATGGGGCTACATATTATAACCATATGAAACAATAATAATTTGATGTGTTTCTTCTTTATTTATAGGCTAGATGTAGGCATTTTTATTATTTTTAACCATATTATATCAATGATATATTTCGCAGTTTTTACTTCGTTCTTCCTGCTTCTCTCCACCCCAGAATGTCTGTCCAATGAATGAATGACTTCAGAACACGTGTGGTTTTGCTTCGTATTGCTGGTTCACTTGCAAAAGGGGCAATATGAAAGTGGACCACACCAACAAAAAAAATCCAAATTCTATTTGGTCTGGACCAAAGCAAGTGAACTAACGGACTTTCCATGTGTGAATACACCCTAAGTCAGATTCTGTAGCACGAGCAGTTTTGGGACAAAATAACAGACCTATATTATGTATTGAGGGACTTCTCATAGTCTGAAGAAATGTAGTACTTTGAGTTTGCTACATAATGGTTGGGTATCCTTCAAACAAACTCTCTTCGGTATAATTCTGTCCAGGTCTAAAGGAAAAAGCTGTTATACTGTATAGTGTCAGCTTGGTTCACTATATCTAGTTAATTATCAGATGGTCGCAGTTTGCAGAAATTAAATGTTATTTTTCAATGATCGGTCCCCACTCAAAATCTGTTCAATGTACTAGGCTATTTTTTTATTACTCAAACACAAATGTCAAAAACAGTGTAACCTTTGAGACATCATTGTCATAAAAGCTTGCACAGTAATGTTAAGCAGTTAATAGGCACTACACCTGCTGGCACGATTAGTTTGTTAGCATTCATGCTAGCTAGGATATCCCTTGTTGGTCACCTGATCCCATCCTTACAGGTCACGAGACATTGTTCTTGGTTCCAATCACGCAGCATAATTTGACCGTGTAATATCTGTAGTTCAGAGTGTAGGTGTGTAGAGCAACATCTAATCATGTAAACAGTATATTTATGAGCAATCACTTCCGGCTTGTCGAGGGTGAACAGCTATTACTGAGAGCAGCGGAGAATTCAGATTCTGAAAATCTCTAAAAATCTCTGGAGATGTCCAAAAAAGGAAAAAACACTGATAAGGAAGAGGACAAAGGCTTTGCCGAAGAAATTAAAAAACAGTTGGCAGACTTGAAGAAAGGAATGTTGGCAGAGTTGAAGAGAGAAATAAAAAGTGAGAGGGAGACGGGGCGAGCACAGCGGAAGGCTGAGCTGGCTGGAATTATGGAAGAATGGATGGGGCGTTTTGATGTTAAAATCAAAGAGAAAATTGCTGCTGGTCTGAAGCCACTGATGATTGAATTGAAGGAACTTCATGCCGTCAATGTGAAGAAAGATCAGCTCTTGAAAGAGCTTGGAGATAAAATTGATGAACAGGATCAACAAGCAAAAAACAGAGATGTAATACTGACTGGAATGGCTATTAAACCAAGGTCGTATGCAACTGCCGTGAGTGGAGATGAAGAGGGCGACACAGGGTATGTGTCGGTGGAAAACCAGGTTGAAATGTTCCTGAAAAGCAAAGGCATTAGTCTGGATCTGGAGAACGTGGATTCCTGTTTTCTTCTCCCGAAGGGAAAATTCGCCAAAAAGCGTGCTGTCATTCTGAAATTCGTGAGTAGAAAGCATAAGATAAATTTGCTCAGTCAAGGCAGGAAGCTTAAAGGCGAACTAATTGGAATGAGTGAAAATCTAACCAAGAGAAACGCTTATCTGGCCTACCAAGCAAGAGGATTAAAAAAGGTGGACAAGCCCAACAAACCTGGGCGAGAGATGGAAGAATCTTCATCAAAATGAATGGAGCTACACCTGAAGAAGCTAAAATTGTGCAAATCAGAACCGAGGAAGATCTGGTTCAATTCCGGAGGGAAGAGGACCTGAACGTCTCAAGCAGCGTGGATGAGTAACACAACTGATGGGATAAATGATCATGAAAGGCTGGAGTTATTAGCTAATCATTATGTGGAACCCACATTTTCGGACCCAAATGAAATAATTGACCCAGACAATCATTTCTACAATACTGAGGATCATTTCATAAGACGCTTTCATTCAAATGGGAAATTGTCCATCATTCATTTTAATAGCAGAAGTCTCTACACAAATTTTTCACAGATTAAGGAATATCTACAGAAATTCAGCAACCCCTTTAACATCATTGCCGTATCAGAAACATGGATTAATGAAGGCAAAGGCATGGACTTCCAATTAAAGGGGTATAAACTGGTTTGTGTCAACAGAATGAACAAGAGAGGGGGAGGAGTGGCCCTTTTTGTGGATGAAAATATAACGTTTGAAATCGTAAATAGCATGTGCACTGCAATTGATAACCTATTGGAATGTGTGACTATTGAAATTCTAATGAAGGATAAGTCTTTAATTATCAGCTGTGTGTACAGAACACCCGATTCAAAAATGGAAGACTTTATAGAATACGTGGGAGAACTATTTTCTAAGTCAAATCAAAAGAAGATATTTATCTGTGGGGATACAAACATTGATTTACTAAATACTAATAATTCACTGACTGAAGAATTTGTAAATACATTGCATGTTATGGGTATTCAGCCCTTAATTACAAGGCCAAGCAGGATTACAGTAAATAGTGCCACGTTAATAGACAACATATTTACGAATGTTATGGGGGATGAAATAGAAAGTGGACTCCTGATTAATGACATAAGCGACCATTTACCTGTATTTGCTATATACGATTGGAAACAAAAGTTGCAGCAGAGAACAAACAAAGACATATTTGTAAGGTTGGAAACTGATGAGAGGATAGAAGCACTGAAAAATGACTTATTGACGCAAAATTGGGACTCTGTTTACAAGGGGAAGGATGTTAATGCAAGTTTCGATTTATTCCTGCAGATATTTCAAAGGCTGTATGATAAAAATTGTCCACTAAAAAAAAGGGCCTTAAAGCAAAGACATGATAAACAGTGGCTAACTAAATCCTTGATTAATGCTTGCAAAAAGAAAAATACATTGTACAAAAGATTCATAAAAGCAAGGACACCATAGGCGGAGTTAAAATATAAAACCTATCGTAACAAGCTAAATAGCATTCTCAGAGACTGTAAAAAGAAATATTATGGTAAGTTGTTAGAAACAAATGCAAATCAACCCAAAAAATTGTGGGATATAGTAAATAGTGTTAAGAAATGACAGAATACATAATTATCCTCAGTATTTCCATGAAAATAACGTTAAGTTTGAATGCATGAACACTGCGGTAAATAAACTAAATAATTTTTTTGTTAATATTGGACCTAATTTAGCAAAAGGTATCTGTGGGAAGAGTGTAGGGGAGTCTAGTGAAAACGAAGCGTCTCTTCAACACTCCTTGTTTTTGAAGCCAGTTGAGGCCAACGAGATAAGGGAGATATTGCTCGGAATGAAAACAAAGACCTCTAGAGACGCGCTTGGGTTTCACATGAGAGTAATCAAATCAGTGCAAGAAAGTATTATTAAACCCCTAACACACCTTTTTAACCTATCTTTTCAAACAGGCATTTTTCCTTCTAACATGAAAGTAGCTAAGGTTATACCATTACATAAAAATGGTGATGAACATTCATTTACTAATTATAGACCAGTCTCACTTTTAACACAATTTTCTAAAATTCTGGAAAAGTTATTCAGCAATAGACTTGATGAATTCATTACTAAACATCAACTTCTGTATGACAGTCAATTCGGCTTTAGAAAGAATCATTCCACCGCACTGGCCTTGGCTGAATCGGTAGAAATTATTAGTAATGATCACAAATTGTACTCTATAGGAATTTTCTTAGACCTCAAAAAAGCATTCGACACTATTAATCATGACATCCTTCTTAATAAACTGGAGAATTATGGCATTCGAGGTTTGGCACATGACTGGGTCAGAAGTTATTTACATGACAGGAAACAATTTGTGAAATTAGGGGAGTTCACATCGACATGCTTAGATATTGTTTGTGGGGTCCCTCAGGGGTCAATCTTGGGGCCGAAATTATTCCTGCTTTATATAAATGACATATGTAAAGTGTCAAAAGTCTTAAGGTTAATTTTATTTGCTGACGACACAAACATCTTCTATTCGGGGAAAGATCTGAATAATATTGTTGAGATCGTAAACATTGAATTGACTAAGTTACATGAGTGGTTAAACCGAAATAAGTTATCACTAAATTTAGATAAAACTAAATTCATGATGTTTGGCAGGAGAGCATCAGATGTCGCTGTAAAAATCAAGGTAAATGGGATTGAAATTCAAAGGGTCAAGCAACACAAAGTCCTAGGGGTAATAATTGACGATAAATTAAGCTGGAAACCACAAGTTAGCCATCTCAGGGGCAAAATAGCCAGGAGTATTTCTATACTTTGGAAAGCACAACATTGTTTCAATCAAAAGGCCTTACTTGTTTCCCCACATCTGCATTACTGTGCTGAAATATGGGGAAACACTTAAAAAGGTACATTGCACCCGTTGGAGATTCTTCAAAAGAAAGCAATACGAATTATTTACCAAGCCAATTACAGGGCACACACTAATAACTTTTTTATTGAAGGTAGAATTCTCAAATTACGTGATGTGGTAAATTACCACACAGTACAAATTATTTACAAGGCTTCAAAAAAAAGCCTTCCTAACAGTTTACAAGTAATGTTTGAAGACAGAGAAGTTTTGCATGATTTAAGAAGAAAAGATAAATTCAATGAGAAAAATATACGGACCACACTTAAATCCTTTTCGATTTCTGTAAAGGGTATTAAACTGTGGAATGGACTTGATGAAGTTGTCACAGGGAGTTGCAGTTTCCGCAATTTCAAAGCAAATTATGTTTCAAAAATTATTGAAAATTACAGACTAATAACCTGAGCACAATGTCAATGTCATTTACATAACAATATTGTAAAGAATAATACAGGCCAGCAGACAGACTTGTTTTTGAATACTTTTGCTGAAGTGTTTAGACTACCAGTTAAGAGATGGAACAGGCCAAATACAAGGCCACTTCACACTTTATACACTTTGGCCACGAAAAAACTGAACTGTGCTGAACTGATCTTAAAAGCTGAAGCAATTAGATTAAAATTGACTGTGTATTGGACTGCAGATTCTTAAAAAAAAAAAAAAATGTATGGGTATATATATATATAAATGTTTTTTGTTTTATTTTTATTTTCTGTAACAGTAACTGTGTATCTGAATCCGAATTTGATGAAAATGGGGGCGAGACCTGATAAGCCTTTGGCTTCTTCCGTCTCCCTTCGGACAACACAAAGTATGATGTATGAATATTTGCAAGAGAAAATTGTGTGGAATTGTCCGAAAGAATAATAATAAAAAAAAATAAAAAAAAATGACGGAATTAAGACTATAAACTGATCCTGTCTGGAGTTAGATTCAGGGTTCGTAAAGTCAGCCGCAACATATTTAAGAAGTCTTTCTTTCCTGCTCAATTCAGGCATTGAACACAATCTGATTGTACTACTTGTTACTTTATACCATTTATTTAACCTATTAGGTTAGCTACCTGTCATTTGCACTTATATTCCTGATGTTTTTTTTATATATATATATTTTTTGGCATTTTTATGCTTTATTGATAGTGTAGAGACAGTTGAAATGGGGCAGAGAGGGGAGTGACATGCAGAGAACGACCGCGGGCTGGAATCGAACCCGGGTCCGCTGCTGGCCGAGGCCCTATGTATCTATCTAGATATAACTTCCCATATAGTTCAATTGACAAAAGCATCACTCTAAAATACTGTAGCAACGGAGGTCTTTAAATTAGTAATACTAATAGATGTGTTATCATGACCATGTACCATTATGGTGTGTTCTTTCCGTCCACATCGATGTCTGCTTCTATATCTGTTATGAACAGAACCCTAAATATCAACTGAGTATGCATCAACTGTGGCAGGGGACTAACATCAACGACCACATAAAATGTTTCATTTGGAAATTGCTTTAGCAATGTTTTGCTCTTTCATCTTCTATTTTCTTCACTTTCTAGTGTGCTGTAGATCATGTTGGAACACCTGGCTAAAACCTGATACTACTTCAAAGTCTGTAGAAAAACCACATACAGCAAGATAAGCAGTTGCATTCCTGTCATAGGGTCTGTCAGCCTTTGTCGCTGCAAACTTGTCATTTTGAATCGGAGTCAGAAGGGTATTCAAGAAATGATCAATAAATGCAGTTCTGAGATGGCTCAAAAGCCAGAACATATTTCACTGATTTACCTTGCTTGCTCACAAGTCCAAGATGAAGATACTAAAAGTGTATTCTACAATAACAGAGACCTGCCTTGCATTAGGAAGCACCTCTGCTAACACTAACTCACTGAACTCTTCCCATGCTGCTTAAGATAACCAAACACGGACAGCCTCCACCCCTCTGACCATACCTTTGAATGTGTCCTGCCCAAATTGGATCAAACTGAGATATGAACACTGAAGAATTCAAACAGTTCCCTGTAATGTGGAAATCCCAGGTGTTCATAACATTTCCTGAAAGCCAGTGCTATCCCTCCCACAAACGTAGTCACTGCTTAACCAATGTCTCATATCTGAACTTTGTTTATTAGGGCTGAGGAGTCAATTGCCAGTGTGCCACATAAGCACTGTATCAGCATGTTGGATGTAGTATGGCCTGGAGAATTTGCCAATGCCTGGCAATGCCCATAACTAACCCTTTGTAAAGGCCAATATCTCACAGTCCAAAATCCATCAACTGTAGCAAACTGTGAATTCAACAAACATCTTGCAAAATGCTGTCACTGTGCCAGCCAAGTGGAGGTGAGTCATGCCCGCACACACACACACACACACACACACACACACACACACACACACACACAAGATCAAGGGGGTAAAGTGAACCAGCTGGGGGTAAACTGATCCACTTACTTTTTCTACTCAAATACTACCATAACAACACATATTGTAACAGTTAGAATCCTGAAAGCTAGCCACACATTCCAGAATTAATGTCGGACTAGTAAAATAATGATGGGGTTTGGTCAATTAAGCAAAGCAAACTTGAAAGTAACTCAGAACAAAATCTAATACAACATATTATAATTCAAAAGGTTTTAATAAGATTCAAGTGAAAGATAGAACCAGTTAGATTCGAACACAGTCTGGGGGTCAGAACACAGGACCCTTAGAGCCAGCTTGTGGCTGGGGGTCAAATCATAGGAAAATCAGAACCAGAGAGAACAGCCTGGGACTCAGAACACAGGAGAAGACCCAACTGGATTATAACATCAGCCTGCCATACTCTACAACCAGTGTTGGGAGTAACGCGTTACAGGAAGTAATGCATTACTGTAATGCATTACGTTTTGCTGTAACGCGGTAATGTAAGGCATTACAGCAAAAAAAATGGTAATATGTAACGCGGTACATAGCTCAGAAACGCGCGTTACAATGCATTTTAAACCCGAAATTGACTGGTTTGTTGTTTTTATACAAATTGGCCAACACCGCGAGTTTCGCAGAGGAGAAAAAAACCCACGCTAATGTTACTGCTAGAGGAGAAGAAAACTCGATTTGCTGCTACAATTGATTCCAAAGATGCGCTAGCCTACTGGCTTCCGTCTCACTGCCCAAGTTATTGAAAACTTTTGTGGTGTTTGGAGACTATGACGTGAAAGCACGTATCACTCTGTGCTCAACGAGCAGCGGGTGCTGCCGCGAACCCCTCCCCGTCTAAGAGCACTCAGAGGCGGTCAGTCTCGGAGCAGCCCCTAGGAGCGAGTCCCTGCCTGCTGTCAGAGCTGAGAGGTGACACATCTCCGCGTCCAGGCTGCAAATGAATCGCGCTGTTGTTAGGTGCGAAATCGGAGATAGTGTGCCACGAAGCTATTTATGCTGAAGCGGTATTGCTGGATTTAGGAGTTATTTAGAGATATGGCAAGCAAAAAGTTAACGAGTAGGGAGTTGGTGTTCACTCTTTCTACGGCCCCGGTCACGGTGCGTCCATGCGCAGCAGTGGTGCAGCCATGCGACGCAGCATTATATATATATTAATATTATCATAGTATAATGATAATAATGATGATAATAGTAATAATGCAGAATAGAAGAAAAAAGGAAATAAAAATGGTGGTGGGTAAAAAAAAATCATAAACGCCTACTGTTTATATGAGTTTTGTGGTGTAGTTCTAGTTTACAACTGTTGGCTTACAACAAAGTGGACATCATTACAAATGGATGGAGGGGTGAATCTGATTAAATAAGTTCAACTCTCTTTCAAAATATCAGGTATTTCATGGAAATTACATAATAGCCTACAACATGGCCGCCACCATATGACGTCATAATATGCTAATTAGATGGGAAAATTTACTCCCCAGATAAACTTTAGGTCATTCTCAATATTTGTCTCATTTACACTTTGCCTCTATCTCAAACCACTTTCAATCCAGAGCCTTCTGAAATTTAAGTGTCAAAATCTAGTATTTTAAAAAATAAAACCCGGCGCCTAAAGGGTTTGCTGTGATGCAAATTATGAAATCTTAACATAACGGCGGCTATGATGGTGCGTAAAGGACAGCGCAGTTGGCAAGCTCTCCTCAGCACTACAAGTGCTGCAGCAAAAAAGTCACAATAAGAGTTGATCGCTTTGTCGATTCATGCCTCTGACACACACGTCGACTCCCAACATAATGAGTGGGAGGCTTTGAATTAGCAAAGGAGATATATATTTAGGCTACTATTGTTATTATAAAATATCATGCAAGAGAGACGATAAACAAACATAATGGGCTGTTATCATTTAGATTAGATGGCAAGATGATAAGGCAAATTCTTTGGAACAACTAAAAAAGGCAAAAGTTGATGATGATGTGAACAACTTGTTTGTGCTTTTAAGTCGCCAGAATGCAAGAAACAAATCTTTGAGGCTCAATTTACTTTTTCAATCTACAGTAGTAGGCTCTAGCTCTATTGATATTAATATAGGCTAAATAAATACCTAAAGATACAGTATTTCTATTATAAAATGTATTGCACCATGAGCCATAACTGTGACCATTATATTATATAGCATAAGCCTACTTTTCATTTATTTCATTTAACTTTTATTTATCCTCGAGAGACCAATTGAGGGGTGACCCTCATTTTCAATGATGTCGAGTCACTTGTGTTAGCCTTAAGCCTAGCTCAGTCATTATGCCATACCATGTCACCTCCTGCTGTGTAATGAGCTGCATTGAACACAAGAAGATCTATTGAGAACACCAAATCCATATTTCATGTTATTTTGGTGAAAGTAATGCAAAAGTAATGTAAAAGTAGTGTAATGCCTTACAATTCAAAGACAGTAATATTGTAATGTAACTAACTACTTTGAAATGCCAGTAATCAGTAATAAATACCGCATTACGCTTTTGAAGTAACTTGCCCAACACTGTCTACAACTAGGCCTACTCTACATTCCAGCCCTGAAGGTTATGGGGAAAGATGAGAAGGTGCTCTTTCCGTGTGGTTGCCCCAGGTTGTCTTCCTGGTGTATTTCCTTGGCATGATGGCTTTTCTACAATGTGTATGACATTAAAATAAAACATATGTCATGTAATATTACATTAAAATAGGTTTAAGACTAAACTTAACTTGTGCCTCAAGTGAGCCACTGTCTCACTTTCCCCCACCACTTGCCTGGAAATCCAGACCCTGATATCTTGAACGATAGAGGGTCTGGCCACGATCAATAGTAATTTCCAACTCAAGGGGCGGCTCCTACTCGTGCATTTCAAATGCCACTGCACGCAGTTGGATAGCACTGCAACCAATCAGAGCGATGCACAAGGCGACGTAAGCCCCTTTCGTTTAGCGAACAGCTGTTAAACTGTTAAATTAAACGTTTGCCGTTGTCGGTCGGCAAAATAGAACATTCCACTTACTTGCTAATGAAAGATTTGAGTGCCGTCTTCCAAATCGTTAAGGGTCGAGGTCAAAGCAGTCTCAAACTCACACAACATATCCGCAGCCATCTTTGATGTTTACTATCACGGCTTCGACGTCGCATGCACGTCACTGTCGTCATCCGGTTACGTCCTCCCCAGAGTACCATATAAGGGGCTCTGGCGCGCCCATATTAGATAGAACCAATTGAAACCATAGCAGATTTCTGGCTTTCTTGATAAAGCTTCAACGGAGCGTGTCCAGACCAACACGCGCAGCAAATTTAATTTGCCAGCGCCTAGTGGCAGGTCTGGGAATGCCAGGCTACCCCACCACCACAATTTGAGAAAAAACTACCTCTCTTAGCTTTCAGGCTAATCTTTAGCTAATATCTGTTTCTGTTCTAGCTCTGAACGAAGGCGGTCGCATTTCTCCTCCCTCCGTAAACCTTATCTTCCCTGCTCTGCTCTCTGTCTCTGTGCTGTCTCTGTCTATCCTTGAGACTCTCTGTGCATATTCCTCCGAATACCTAAATTATGGATCTGATCAACTGGGGTCTCTCTGCAATAGATCAAATTTTCTCAACGAGAAAAGTGGGCTCAGGAGAAGCCCGCTGTCCTGATGGAACCTTTGCTGCCAGATACAGCTGGGACGCATGGAGTAGTTGGAACCCGATGTGTTTGGCAACACTTTCCATCGAGGATGCTGAAGATATCTACATAATTGGGCTTTTGGTAACAGGGTTCCTGCTGTTTGGTGTTGGCGGGTTCCTGTTCTACCGCAAAGTTAAAAAGGCGTTGGCAGCACATCAGGCCATTGACAAGCTGCCCGTCTTTCAGGGCTTGTGCCAGACTGTTAACGACTCAAGTATTAAGCGAAGTGAACCGCAAGCTGGAGGTGCTTTACGGACTTAATCGAAAAGTGGATGTGATCTGGGTGAGCGTTAACAGTCCGTAGGCACGGAAAATTCGTTGCAGAATGGATGCCGCGGGCGGGGCGCCTGCCGGCTGCGTACGCCCCCTGGTGCCTGGGCTGTGACACCTACCGTCCCATAAACCCCTTACCCGTACCTCTGTGCTTATCAACGTGTTCTATTTGTCTGTGTCGATATCATGTGCTTATTTTGCCAAGGTGGTTTTTGTACTAATCACACACTTTGCACCCATAAGGAGCAGAGTGTGAGAGTAGCATTTTTTTAACCTGTCTTTCCCTGATGTTCTCTTTATCCTTTCCTACTTTAAGGGGCGCAGCGCACGCTAGACGACTCTTCAGTGTATCCCCCCTGTCTCCCATGTTTGGTTACTGTCACTCTATGTCTCTTGGCGGGGTATAACTGTAAACAGATTATCGTTGTTCTGAAACATGTACAATGACAAAATAAATCATCTTGAATCTTGAAAAACATCATCACATGGTTTTTATATGTTGGAAGTTCATCAACACGTATGATAGAAGTTTTTCTACATGAATACATTAGCCTTGGCACAACAGTTGATTAAGTTGACAGCAAGAAAATGTACTTTTAGATGCAAAATACCTATTTTGGTGAAAAAACATGCTTACCACAGCACCATGAGGTCCTCTTTCAGGGCCATGGGGAAATGAGAAGGGCTTGAAAACATATATCTCACATGACCACAAATGTTTTCCGTTTCTTAGATACAAGAGGTGGCTCACATTACCAGATGCCTCAGATTCCCCTGTTCTCCCCTATATAAAAAAACTGGTTGTATGATGAATTTAAATCAATCTGTAAATTGTGTTAAAGTCACACAACATTTAAATGAAAAAATAAATGATAGAGACACACAAAATCAATCCCTTTCAATGGTCACTTCTGCACTACTAGAATATGTGGTGGTGTGTTTATCTGCAAAGTCCTCCTCTCTCTGGCTGTATTTTATATAGTAGCATTTATGGGTGTTGTTTTGTAAACAGAATACTCAGGTCTAAGCTCCTCCCTGCTACTTTGCAGGGCCCCCTCCCCACAGCAGAGCACAGAGCAGCAGCCTCTCCCCACTTCCTTCACTGAGGTTAGCTCAGTGGCTACGCACTAATATGTACTGTATGTCTAATTGGAAAGTGTTCTCCCCCTTCACCCGAGTGCCGGAGGTGCGTGCTCCCTGTTGGACCAAGTGCACCAGAGAATGCCTGGAAGTGGAGAACCTTCTCTGATCATATGCCTCCTTCTTTCCTACGGACTAGCCAGTTGAACCACCAGGTGAAACCTAACATTTTCCAGTGATTGGGGGTTGATGCAATAGAGTTGTAAAAATAGTGATTTATTCGATTTAGGTCAACATCAAGGTCTCCAAGCAATATAGATACATTATTGAAGGTGTTTGACTATGGCTCCTCAACAAATTATAAGCGACTGAACAGTGCATGAAGTTAATTTTACTGGTTAATTGTAAAGTTTTCATATAGTGGATATTGATCTTTCCTACCAAGAAATAACACTGCTTTATCGCCAACTGTCAATTGCAGTGTTCAATACTGTATGAATTGTTGCATTTATATATTTATTGATTTGTTTTTCATTAGTTTATGTTAGGGATGCACCGATCCACAATTTTTAGTTCCGATCCGATTCCGATATCTCGGTTTTGGATATCGGCCGATATTGTCCGATACGATATCATAATTATTATACAATTCTTTGTTTGTGGTGACTTTATGTGTAAGGCTAGGAAGGCTTAAGCAATTCTTATTTAAAAGAGCAAGAAATACATGAATGCATTAGGGCTGGGCCGAATAATTCGAATATCCAAAAACTTGTTTAAGTTTGTATTCGAAGCTCAATTCAGTATTCCAAATATATATATTTTATGTTGTTTTTTTTGCACAGGTAGCTTAAACTGCAATATATGTTGTCAGCAAATATTACTACTCAGATATACACGTTATATATACAACAATTGTTAAAATATAAATGTAATGCTCATTTAAAGTAAATTATCAAATTATTTGAACTTTGACCTAGTTGGCCACCGTCCTTTCAAAGAGCAATCGGTGATACACCAGCTGTTGGCTACGTGACATTGTCATAGCGAGGCAAACTAAAAGCGGCACCAAGCGCAGTAGGAATACAGAGAGGGAGGAAGAATATCAGCATATGTGTTTCCCTTAACTTCATACCACAACATTAGCGGGATCTCGGAAGGGAAAGCAGTGCCCGGCGAAATGCTGACGTTAGCTTAGCTTAGCTGTTTGTTTTCATTCCCTATGCAGCACTGCTATTGCCAATCAACAGTGACTGCCTTGCATCATAGGAATACGCGGTCAATAATGGATATAATATGGACACAAAAGACTATCAATATAGGATCTTTTGTATGGATTTATAAATCCCCGAAAATGCATGTTCCAGGATGGATTAATAAACTACGATGGCACAGCTGATTTGGAACGGAACAACAGCTCTGTTCGCTTCCAAGGGGAAAAGTAAGAAACTCAGACTTTGGTGTTTTTTTAGAACGGGTATTCAAATCCTATCTCCCTCCACCAAACGTCGGCATCTGCTCGCGCGGGGCTTTCGCTCTTTCATAGTTTATAAAAAAAAAAAATTAAATTAATATATATTTTTTTTTTTTTTTTTTAATCGGATTTTATATCGGAGCTGTCAGTCCGATATCCGATCCGTAGATTTCACCCATATCGGAGCCGATACTGGATCGGATCGGCCCCATCCCTAGTTAAAGCGGCAGTTGAGAGTTTTTTTACTGTAATATTTGGCAAAACTGTCATAATAGCCATTCAGCTATATGTAGGTGAAGTGGTCTGAAAATATTTTTTTATCACTTTGCTCCCCCCTGCCATGTTAATTTTGACCAATCAGAGCGAGGTCAGATTCTCCGTTCTTATTGGCTGTGGGACCTTGGCAACGACGTTGATGCGTCAGTTGCGTGAGCGTTCACGACCCTAGCAGTCTGACACTAGCCTACTGTTTGGTACAAGGCTACTACGGCGGACAGCGAGTAGCAATGTCTTCACAAACGAACCCTCAATTTACCATTCCCAGGATACTAACAACTAACACCGCTAAGACAGCAAAAAAACGAGGAAAGACGAATATTGAAAAGTTAACTGCTGAAAGGGAGACGGAGAGAGCTTGAAAAAAAGTACACCGGCCATGTCTTCTTGCCCTATCACATCAAGACCTCTCCGACCGCGCGACTTTTTTTCAAAACAGCGACAAGCGACAAATCTAGCTTTTTTTCTGGTGTTATTGGTGACTTTTTTCGCCAAAGCAAGTATCATCTCTTCTCAACGAGCAGCGGGAGCACTGACACGCAGCCCGCTCCTCGCGCAGCAGCCCCGAGCTGAGAGGTGCTCTCCTGCTCTGACCGCAGCTGGCAGGGGCTGCTGCGCGAGGACCGGGCCGTCTGTCAGTGCTCTGTGACGGGGGACGGGCCGGGAGGCTCCCGCTGCTCGTTGAGAAGCGTTACAAGTGATATTTTCTTCGGCGAAAAAGTCACCAATTACACCAGAAAAAAAGCTAGATGTGTCGCTTGTCGCTGTTTTGAAAAAAAAGTCGCCAGGGGGGCTGAAAAGTAGCTAAATATAGCGACACAATCGCTAAGTTGGCAACACTGCCCGAGCAGCCCCTTCCAGCTGCGGTCAGAGCAGGAGCATACACACACACCTCTCCGCTATGTTACAATTAGTTTGCTATCTTGCCTGGCAGTTATAGCTACTTTTGTTAGGCCTACCAGCACACTTAAAATGATTTTAAGCTAACATACATGGTATGTCTTTGATTAAAATGTATACTCAATATGTACGTAGTTATCATTATACTAATGTTTAATCACCTCGGAATCGGATATGGTGTTTGTCTCCTGTCAATGTAACTGAATTCACATGAACGCGCGTAGCTGTCGTTCAGAGGGAGGAGCTACAGCAGGTAGAGCGTTGGGAAAACAGCCGTTGGGATCCCAACGGCTGAAAATGGCTGAAACGATCAACTGCAGCTTTAATGTATACATTTTCAGGGGTGCATGCTGACAGTCCGACAGCCCCTCTTTCCTCCATCCCTCCACTCCGACGTACTTCCATTCCTCCAGCCCCCCACTACGACATTCCGCCATTCCGACAGAATAATTTTTCCTGTAGCCTATTTCCCCAACTATGTAGATAGCCGTTAAATCACAAGGCGTGAAATGATGGTTCTAGGCCCAGGGAACCATCACTGAAATAACGTCGGTAGTAGGCTATGCATCCGTCTGTCTTGTCTTTGTCTTGAGACTGCTATCTATCTATCTATCTATCTATCTATCTATCTATCTATCTAATTATTTGGTCAGAAAAACGCACGGAGACTATTTCATCCCGATGCTTGTGGGACAGTCAGTTTTTTGACAGACGCACTTCGGCATTAATATAAACCGTCTGGCTTCGCGCACGGCGACCCTGTCATCACACAGATATAGGCCTAATATATAGGCCTAGGTTATATATATATATAAATAAATAAATAAATAGGCCTTAATAAATGATCATGTGACATACAGTATGCAACGAAAGTAAGTACACCCCGGTTGCCAGCCGTCCCTTAAAATACGGAATCGTACCCTATTTGCCAATAAAATGTTGCGTCCCGTAGCCTATTGAATTAGTAAGCCGTGGACTTACAAGTGATAGGTGTCCCTTATTTTAATTTATGAAAGGTGGCAACCCTATTCTGAACACAATGCAGATGGATATTTTTCGGCTAACACATTCCAGGCCAACACTTGGTATCAGACGCGCTGTTTAAAATAACCAGGTAAGATTTTATGGCCACGCCAATAGGCGTTTTAATTTGCGCACTTTAATTGCTGCTCTGGGGTAGACTAGAGTAGGCCATAATAAGCCTATAGCCCAGGCACAGCCCTACACAAGTTTATCTAAACACCTAGATAAGTCGACACATAATTATCGTGCTTTGCTCTGGTAAGAGCAAAATCACTAGGCTATATATTGTTTTATTTTTTGAGCCCCTGGTTGTTTCTTAGAAAATCAAAGCGAGTCCTGTTTGGTTTTAATCAAATGCAAATAGGCTAGCCTATGAGTTGTATTTTAGGATATAAATATTTGAAGGGGGGGGGGAAAGCACAGTGTCCATTAGACCTACGTTTGCTTCTTTCATTAGTAGGCCTAGGATGAACTGAACAGCGAAACAGACGCATTTATGAAGCACCCAAAAGCTACACCTGCACCTTGAAATCAGCACCTTTAATTGAACAGCGACACAGAGGCAGAGGCGATATGACCGGCGACACAGAAGGAATCGCTTGTCGGAATGATGGGCCGTTTCTTATCGACAAAGGAAACTTAAAATGTCGGAGTCGCGACCCCTTTTTAATTAAATAAAGTGCCGCCTTTGCGACAACAAGAAGTCAATTGTCGGAGTGGCAGCATGTCGGAATGAACCTCCGCCCCCCATTTTCAGCTATTACGCTAGAAAGTTTGGTGCCTTATAAAGACATTGATGCTTCACTTCTTTCAACGATGATCGTTCTTATTTTGTCCCTGGAGATATTACCCTACAGTGCAGGATACATGACGGGTAATAGAGTTTTTATCCTTCTCTTTCTTTGTTAAGGAACGAGTTTGTCACAACTTCAGCCACAATTTAGTTTTTTCACATGTCTGTTTTCCTGGTTTCCATTCTAACTCTCATGTAATTTCAGACCCGGCCACTCCCCCCTGCTCTGCACTATTGGTTAATTGCATTCACCTGGCCTCCCCATACTCACCTGCTCCCCATCAGCTAATCAGCCCCTCAGTATATATTCCACTCCATTTCCCTCAGTTCTCTGCCAGATTGTCTATCGTGTTCACGTAGCTCTCCAGCGGTCCAGCCTATTCTGATTCTGTCTGCCGGCTTGTTTGCGGTTTGAGGTTTGACCCACCCTTTGGACCTTTAATTCCCCTTTTGCCTGCCCCTACTGGACTTGTTTGCCGTGCTATCCTACTACTAGTAATGGGCAAATGAAGCTTTTATGAAGCATTGAACCAGTTGAGCCAATGTTTGAAAAAGAAAAATGAAAAAGTGTTTTCATTCATTCTGAAAACAAAGATCTGCACCAGTGTTGCAGCCGATTAAAAAGCTAACTAGAGCAGTGTTCCTCAACCAACTCATGTCCACTTGTCCTACACATTTTAGACTGCTTCCTGCTCCATCATCTGATCCTAACAGCCTCTGCACACATCCTGCGTCTACCTCTGGAGCGCGTCGCCTTACCTTCCTGCTACGTCTCTCGGACACTCGGCTTCTAAAAGCCCTATCTTTCTACATGGAGCTTTCATAGATAATTCCCATTTTAAAATTAAGTTCTTTCCTGTCATTTATGATGCATATGATTTATACTGAGTCTAATATTGAGTCTGGACAGTAATCCGTGCGCCCCATTGCCTTTTTTTTTTTTTTTTTTTGACACATTTTCGCTTGTTGGAAGTTTTATTTTGAAAGGGACACACCAGGAAATGGTGATACTACAGCGAAAGCTGCCGGTATGAAGTCAATATGACTCTCAGCAGAGTATTTCTCAATCAGTTAAAGCAGAGAGACCCGAGAGAGACGCGCGGCTCTCAGAAAAAAATAGGCGAGCCTCCTGAGGTAAAGGGGAGCGTCGCAGCAGTGCGTCTGAGGTTGGATGTGTGCCCGCTCTAGGTTGATTACACGGTCAGTGACAAAAGGTCAGACGCAGACACGAGGTAGACGCGCAGTAGAGGTAGGACGTGTGCAGAGGCCGTAAGGATCAGCTTGTTATCAAGCAACTTCAGGAGTTTATAACGAGTTGATTTGAATCAGCTGTGATGGAGCAGGATAGTAGATAACTTTTATGATTTCTCTAATTTTGTTTCCAACTGACCTGGTACTGTTATAGCCTAGCTCTGCCCGCCTACCTACTTCCTCCCAAATTTCATTTTCCCTTCAGTAGTCAGTCTGGTGGTGGGGCGTATTAGTGAGATTTTTCCGAACAGATTTCTGAGTATCCAATCAGCGAACAGAAGAAGTAGCTGAGAACGATGAGAGTCGCGCTCCAGTTTCAGTTGAATGCTGCGTTCCCTTACGCTCGGAACTCGGAAACTTCCGACTTGTTAGTTCCGAGTTCCGACCTGCCTGTCTTCCAGTGCATCTGCTCGGGAAAGTATGGACGCCTACAACCTTTCACATCCAAATAACTAAACGTTAGGCTCTAGCAAGTTACCCTTGCCAGGTACCGGTAGATCCATAGACTACAATATGTAGTGAAGTCGGAAATTTCCGAGTTCCCTGAACGCACCGTCAACAGCCGTCTCACGACCAAACGATATGCGATTGGTTGGATAATCCAGAGTGGCACTGCGCAGATCCAATAGTTTTAAACTTCAACAGACACCCGCCTCCAAGTGAGTGAACGTTTGCCAATTACAGCACTTCCAGACCTTCTGTACAAATGAAATGAAGTACGATGGTCTGGTAGCGCCAGGCTAGTACTGTTACATTCACATTGAAAATAAATTATTTAAATATGACAATAAGGCCTTTTTGTGGTAGCCTACATTGCAAATAACAATAGTTTAATGGAGATTATATCACTCGACACCAAGTATTATCTTTTGAAAAAATAATTTAAAAAATAAATTAGTTATGGCATAACGCCAATGATCCTAGACTATTATAGACTTTTAAATGGCAAATACATAAATCAGGAACTGAATCAAATTTTGACCTCATAATTGACCTCGATAATATGGAGAATCGTGACACCCCTACTAGACAGTATTTGAATTTTGGAATTCTCACACTTTTTACATGACCTCTCTTTTCCTCTTTGTTCACATGACGAGATGAGAACAACTGTTACTCCAACATTTGAAAACAAAAATCTGCATCTAATTAGTGCTTAATTGTTTCTCCCTTACTATCAACCCACAATTTTACAGAAGTGAAATGCCTCATAAGGGAATGGGATAGACATAAGAAATAATCCTCCATATGTCCTGCTCCCTTGAGAGACACAGTGTGAGGACTGCAGCTGCATGATAAGAACGTGACCTTTTCCCTCTGACATTGCTGGTTAACCGACAGCCTTTTACATTTTCCTGTTCAGTATAGCTATTGATGAAGCTTCAAACTCATACCCATTCTTTGGTCTGAATTTTCCCTAATATAATACATCATTGTGTTGAAGCAACAGTAACCTCAAAACTGTAATTCAAAACTGTACAATGATGACTACTGATCACACTATCTGACTAATTGGCCAAATAAATATTCCAATATGGCTGCCTTATGCACATCTAGGAAAATGATGACATTCATTTTCTGTTACCTCATAAAGTACCCTTTCAAAAAAATGTATAACGTTGAAAATTCCCAATAAAAAATATAAATGATTTTGTCAAGACGCTGTAGAAATACAGTATGAGCAAATAGGACACAATGTTGCCAATGTTTCTGCATGGAAGTTCAAGAGATCCTCCTTTTTCCTACCACTCCATACCAGTGAGAAGAGTACAGATAAAACAAGCACATACACAAATCTTAAGTGTGTATGGCAGAAAGAGTGTGTAATTCTGACCCTGTTGCCAATTGTAAGAAACTGAAAGAGAGAAATGTGTTCATGACCTGAGTCATTATGAATAAATCTTAGGTAAATCTTCCAAATGAATGCAATGTAATATACTCATTTTGGTACCAGAAATAGCAGCATGGTATAGTTTAATAGTGTGTGAAGGTTGAGTTGAGATTTGGGTTGCAGTGACTAAAAAAAAAATTATTCTGTCCCTTCTCACTTGAACCTATACTGTCCCCAAGTGAGTCCCCAGTCAGCCACTGCGATCATTCTATACCGCCCCCAACCAAACGTGAAATGAATTAAACCCTTTTGGAAAAGATCTCTAAATTATTCAGCCGTGCCAAGAGTTTAGCACCTGAAAATGCGATGATTATTTAATAGTGTATAACTGTTTAGGCGACCCTCATGACGTATTTAAAAGGCAGGTGAATTATTAAGTGCTCACCTTCACAGTTTGTCCGGCTTCGGGGCCGTCCTAGTGGGAACAGAAACAGCCAATTAGAAATCAGTTGGGAATTCAGAAATATGCACATTAATAATTCAGAAAAATGGTTTTGATTTCAGAGGAGCTATAGCACCTCACTTAAAGAAGAACTTCCTCCATTAAAGAAAAATAATTTCCTCCAGCTTCATTTCATTGCCTGCTTTGTCCTCACATTTACTTATTAATTATACATTTTATTCCATTTCTCTTGAGGGGGAAGATACAAGACGCAAAATTATATTTTTGTTATACATTTAAATAAAACCTTCAAATAATAGATTCTAAACTTCACTACGGCCGATGACTACAGTTGCGGCCACACATTTGCAGATAAATGTTATGTGGAATAGAAAATTATGTTTTTTCTCGACGCCAGCTGCTCACTGACAGTGTGTTTCATTGTTCTCATACAGCATCTACAGTAGACATTTAACAGTAATAATATTTGAAACAAGTATACTGTTTTTTTATTTATTTATCTGCATTAATATGAACACAGGAGGGTCACATGTTATTTTATATATTTTAAGGTGAGACACTGCAGGTGAATTGGGTCAACAATGTAACTTATATATCATCATGAATCTTTAGCAGTTTATTACTTAAATTAAAACTATTGTTTTTTGTGATACAATTTCTTATTGAAATGTTTGTATAAATATTCGAATCTAGTAATGTCTAACTAATTATGTGTATATTTTCATCTATTTAAAGAAACAAAATCTAGATGTTGGATAACGAGTTCAAATGTTTGTTTCATTTTTACAACATATTAGTGTCCAAAGTATTATGCTGAAGAGATTTTTGCTACAGGCTTATTTCATTATTATACCATGCATTTTCTTCAAAAACAAAATGTATCATAAATCAGACAATTAATAGCATTTGAGTAAGTCCTTCTATAATTACCTTTTAGAATAGTGCTACAAATGATTATGTAAAGTGTAGTTGATATAAGTTTAACTTAGTTGTTTAATTTCATTGAAGATGTTAAGGGCTTTAGAAGTTGAGATTTTTAGTTCAGTATTACAATAAAAAACTGATGTTGAGATAATGGAAGACAAGGTTTAGTCAAATAAGCACCTAAAGGCTCATTTTGGACCCTTTATTTATACTAGTATGAAAGAAGTCAAATGTGGGAGCAAAATAGAAATCTTAAAACTGACTTGTGCTTTGGATAAACTATGTTTTTGCCTGCAGTGTTTCTTGGCACATACATCAACAACCACGTAACACTTTAATATTTCATACACTCTTTCTTTGTCTTCTTTTGAGCATTTATCTACTTCTTAATTTGCTGACAATTCAAAAAAAGTTCTTCTCAGAATGGCATAAGTTGTGTTCACAATGACATGTATTGAGATAATACTTTATGCGTTACAAAGAAAGAGTAACTTAAAATTGAATGGCTCGAATGCACATCATATATTATAAGTGTTTGTGTTTCTATCCGAAAGTTTATTTGTTCTCCCAGCACCAATCCTCTAGTGAACCCTAATGCTATTCTCATTATGATAATTATTATTTGTCAGATGAATGGCAGCTTCCCCCTCCTGCAGCCAATTCTCTTTCCCGATGTTTTTGGCTCTAAACTGCAAGCTGTCACAACTAATCTCCTATCATCACTTTTCATCAGTCAAAGATAATGATATCCAGGTAAAGATTTATTCTATGCTGCTCTACTTCTTTGTCCTTCTCCCTCTCCTAACCCTGTGAAACAATCTTCTCTTGACAGGGCCACAGTGCGAGGCTAGGTGCTACTTTGATATTAGCATATATATCGGCAGTTATGCAGAATAGGGCCGTTCAGTCTGAGGTGCTGTCTGGATGTCAGAGTCAGCTTTGTATTTAGCTTCCATCACAGAGCTGATCCATACTGAAAACACCAAGCGGCTTCATGCTGCGGTGCCCTCAGATTCTCTCTTTTCACGTCATTTGGTGTTGTATTGAGTTAAAAATCAATACAATGATACCATACTATTTGCTTAAACTAACCAACATGTTCCAATACAAAGCAATCAGATCCTTAAGATCCAATTTAAACCCAAGTGACACAAGCCTATAACTTGCCCTCTCAATTTTCTTAGCCCCAGTTAGATGTTACTCTGAGGATCCCTATGCATGGTAGCCTTTTATTTTGATTTTATTTATTACATTTTTTCCCCCCGATTGATTTATTTGTCTATATATTTTTCTTTTCTTATTTCTTTCTTTTGTCTCTTTTCTTTTCCATTGTATACATTGTGGTTCTGGTCATCACTGTTGCTATCACCACCATTATTATTGTAATGCTTCAATGTCGCTGTTTTTTGTTGCATAATGATACGTTTATTTTTAAAGCGGCAACTGAAAACATTCTTTGTCCCAAAAGAATCTCAACATAACTTATATATTATATGGCCTCTACATTGTTTTATGTAGGAAAAAAATAATCACAGTCTGACATATCTATGTATGGAAACTTTGAGATCTCCAGAAGAAATTACATTCACGTTAGAACCAAGCCTAGCAGTGCTAGAGTTTGTTATTTAACACCATTTCAGGGATGAGATTACTCATGTGTATTTTGCTACCCACTATGAACTGGAGTTGAAGCTACAACATGTTTAAACCACTCCTAGGTCTGTGTATTACCTGGATGGCGATGGTGAGCGAGGTGGCGTTGAAGTGTGTCTCCACCAGCTTGGCCACTCTCTGAGCGGTGCTGAATAAATCTGCCACCTCATCGGGCTGAAGGTCCTGAAAACGCTCCACTATTCTCAGAGGGCACACCAACACATCTGAACAGTTTCTGTTAAGGACATTCTGTGCTGAAAACATTACATTACAGTACATTTTCAATTTATTCAGTTTACTGCATATTGCAAATATTGTAAATAGTTTTCTTTATATTGCACATTTGACTTTATATTATATATATATTACTTGTCTTATCTATCCTTTTGTACTTATTGCATCGTGGGTCGGAGCAAGACGTATTTGCGATTCCTCTGTATGTCTGGCACATTTTGCAGAAATTGACACTAACGTTGACTTGACTTGACACATTTAGATATTAAAACAGAAAAGTCTTATACATTATAGTGATGCTTCGTGCTATGCTCTCTCTGTTTCACCATGCACAAACTAGTTGCATTTCTGCAGTTATGACTAGAAGCCAGGATATGTGTGTAATAAACCAAAATGTGCAGTTACTGAGAAATAAAGCAGGATCTACCAAATGTTATGTTTTTGACATCAGCGCTTAACGACAAGATAAGCATGCCCTTTAAGTTGTTTAATGTGTGTAAAATTGTTGCTCGGAAAACTAACAAATATTGTTGTTGCTTTGATCTTTTTTTTTTAAATAGTAGAAATATTTGATCTTTGTGTATTTTGATATCCAGCTGAGAAACAAGAAATTGTTTCACCAGCATGACATGTTCCATCATTAAAAAACATTGGTGCATGTTACAACATTTCAATTTGAGACGTAGTGAACACCAGAACATCGGTTCAGTTATGGACTCTACTACTTGGACACAGTAAACACCCACCCATTGCCCAGGCGCTGCAAGGTGGGGAGCCTCCTTCTGTTTTGTGCCCTGTGGACCATAGTGGTAGACCAATTTCATTTACATTAACTTTTTGACCCTGTGGGCTTGCCTAATGCCACAGACAGGATTGCTAAATTGGAAAAATATCAATAATTATGTAAATGAGAGATTACATTTAAATTAAATTGTGTGGGCAAATAGGGCTCTGAACATATAAAGCCTATGTATATAATGTGAACTTGGATATATAAAGTAGTCACAAGGAACATTTTAAATAGTTCTGAAAAAGTCTCATTCCTCCTCCGGTAATCATAAATTACATGTAGCAATGCAAAGAATGCTAGTTTTTCTTAATACCTTTGTCATGGGTACGCTCACCCAGGAACAACAGCTTTTGTCCAAAGGGGCCGCTAGAATTAACACAAACTGAAAGTTCCTCATATCCACTTTAATAGAACAATTCTTAAATACATGTGACAAAATACAATGTGCCTCCATGTTGGCTCTTGGCGAAAGTGAAAAATGGTCCATTTAATTTCATTCATAACGGTTATGGAACATATTGTTTCCAGGGACATGCTCATCCCACGTCAGAACGATTGTACACAGAAAAGTAATCAAGCTCAGAGAGAGAAGAGAGAGAGTCTGATGAGTGGTGTGGCTAACGCAGCGGAGAACAAATCTCCAAAAGGCTTCAAGAACATGTTGCTTTGCGTTAGCGCTATTGATGAAATGACCATTTGATCAATAACAGTGGCTTAAAGGGAGCAGAGTGAGAGACTTCTCTAAAGAATGGTACAATATAATAGAAGCTATCAAAGAACATAGATGCAGCAGTGGCCGGCAAAAAAGACTAAAGTAACACAAGGAATTTTCCCTTAGAGCTTTATTGCCAGCCAAGAAAATTACAAAAGCTTTATGAAATCAATACATAATTAAACTTGATGATGTTAAATCATTAGAAATTAACAGTTGTATACACATTGCAAAACCAATACAATGTTAACCAAACAACTTTCTAGTTCTATTCTAGTCCAGCAGTCTTTTTTCATATAGTGTATGTTTTGAGACGGATTTTTTTCAAATATTTTAACTAAAACCACAGTAGTTTTGACATTTCTTTTTGTGTTGAAAATAGATTTAACTTTAATTTGTTTAATGGAAACAAGATACATCCATAAGGAGTCAATTGCAGCTTCATACTATATAGATATGTCCGGCTCTTATTTGCTAATTAAAACAAGATCAACAAATTAACAATCCTAAGTAAGATTTCCCGGACTGACCACCATAAGGTTATTTACACATACATTTTTTCCACAACAACACCTATTATGCAAAATGCATTTTTCATGTGTCCCCAGTGTGACTAGAGACTCACAAAGTATGATAAAAAACAACACTCTCTCTTTTTCTCCACCTCCACCATTCTGCAAACCTGTTTTCAAAAACCCCGGGCGGCAGCAGGCTCTAAAACGGAGCATTTCAGACAGAGGCTGAAAAGAGGTGATTTAGCTATGTCACTGTGAGAAATATAATTTTTTTTTGGACTCTGTTACTACTATAAATTATTTTCATGTTGTATTAAAAAATACAAAATATACTTTGAATTCTTCACCCAATTAAGGCGAGGGAGATGATGTTAAAAATGCAAACTTTGTTAAGAGAAAACATGAAAGCAGCAAGCGATACAGAACGGAACAGATACATTGGAGTACATTGGGCTCCCATGAAACAGCTTCCTGTTGTGAGAAGATGATTACATCTTAGCATTTCATGCCACAGTGGCCTCGTCTGGGAGACCATTCATCTCAAGAGCCACAAACAGAGGCTCAAATGATCGCTTTGCTCTGTGTGTGGGTATGTGTATGTGTGTGTGTGTTAGAGCCACACTTGAATGAAATCACACGTCACATGAGCTGATATCTTCCTTTTCCACATGAAAGATGAGGCAGTGCCGAGGCCACAGAGCGCGCACACATGCACACACACACACACACACACAGAAAGAGCTTGTTTACTTTGTGTGTGTGCCCAAAGACTGTTTTGCAACAAAGATTTAGCATTAACCTCAGCAAGTTATCCACTACACTGCATGGCCTGTCAGATCTGTGTTTGGAAAGCTAAGGCCTTAACTATTTCTTTTAACTCTATTGCACTTACCAAAACATAAAGGAATGTATAGATACAGTATAGGAAGGTCGTTTAGAAAGGAAGTCTGAAAGGCCACACCCCTCACCCCCTGAGTCAGACACACTTGACATTCCTTACACAAGTACATCTTAGGCCTGGGACACAAATGCCATGTCAAATTTTTCGGCTACCACGTTAGCACACTAACGCAGCCACACGTTCAACCTCCGACGCCCGTTGGAGGTGCGTCTGCAGGGACCCTCCACTTCACCTCAGGAGGCTCGCCTATTTTCTCTCTCTGCTTTAACTGATGGATACATACTCTGTTGACATTCTTATTGACTTTATTCCAGCAACTTTTGCTGCAGTTTCACCATTTCCTGGTGCTTCTCTTTCAAAATAAAACTTCCCATAAGCGCAAACGTGGAGAAAAAAAAATATGGCAATGAGGCACACGGATTACTGTCGAAACTCAATATTAATCATATGTATCATAAAATGACATGAAACAACTTATTATTAATGTTAATCATCTATGGAAACTCTGTGTAGAAAGGGCTTTTAGAAGCAGCGCTGCAGCAGCAGCTGAGACGTGGCGTGTGTGGCCAAAAAACAGGGAGAGAGACGCAGCAGTAACAGACACAGACGTGCTCCAGAGGTAGAAGCAGGATCTGTGTCTCGGACCTTATAGTGCTATACAATAGCCTTTTTGACCATAAAGGACAGCCACAAGTAATCGGAACTTCCGCATATAAAAGTACAACAAAAACGCATTTAGGTTTTATGTTAGCATTTATTTATGTGGTGAAAGAGTGCTTTTCTTCTGCCCCCCTCTGCGACGATAAAAGGCGGACTTCTGCTGCATTGACATCTCCCCCAAATTTCCAATTGTGACTGCACTGACTGCCAGCTCCATAAGGTAACATACTAACTATAACCAAGAACTTCATACAACACCACTTCAAAGATACTGAACTATATCCCTTTAATCATTGCTGTAGAATTATCCAACAGGAAGTCAATGCAGAAAGTAATGAGCATCATGCTAGACCCCCAGAGAAACCTTCAGGATGCCCAGACCTCAGTAGTGTACACATCAAGAAGCAGACTTTACCCAAGCCTGGTGCTCTGTTCATCATCTCAGCCTCTTTCACTGTAGGCCAATACAGTCCTTTATTGATGGGATCCCCAAAGGCCTGGGTCGTTGACAGTCATGGGAGGAGGACCTCACCCCCATACAACGTACCGTATGTATTGGTTCAAGAGGGAAGAGGCTTTCCATATGTCTCTGGCTGGGCCAATCTCATCTCTAGCTCCAAACATCCCCGAGGACAGGATTGAAGAGCCAAAGCATTTTCCATATAGTAAGAAAAACCATCTGCTCATATCACTATTATTATTCGTCACAACAAGTCATTTGTCTGCTTTCCCCATGATTTACTCTCGGGGTCGTGGTGCATGTAATAAGAACAAGGCATCACAGATTGGTTTTACATTGCAAATGCAATCATTTCTTTGAGGGAAAACATCTGTCCATTCCCATTTCAAATGACATGCTGTAGTGTTGCACTACAACAATGACTTCACCTGAGCCTGAAAACACAACCTCTCTGAGGGACCATCCTCATCCTGTCTGTACCAATCGCATCACCTTAATTGTACACCATGGTAATAGTTTATTTTTTCTTTTGGGTGTTCACACTGGAAAATAAGCAAATTAAGTAAACTTTATAATGGCCATATGCAGGATAAAAAATGCTCCAGATGTGTAGAGTGTTAATGGATACTTATGTCTCCAAATGCTCATGTTGAGGAAGTTTGCATAACACTTGGAAAAGCTCAGGCTGGGGAGAAAAACTTTATTTTGAACCAAAATATTCACTTTATTCGATTACGATAAAACAATAATTTTATTTATTGTGACCTGAGCAAAATAAATCCTATCTCATCTTACTGTAAAAAACCTTATGAATATTTCCCTCTGTATGTTCTAGAGTTCTATTTATCGCTGTGTCAACGAGCAACCTAACCCAGCTAAAGTGAAAAGGATGGAACTGGCAGGGGCTTTGTACCACAATAACTTATTCTTTAACTAACCTTTTTCAATCACCGAAAGCTACCAGCAGCTAGCCTGGTGAGACCAGCCTGATCTCGCAAAATTTGCATTAGATTTTTCATCATTCCCTAAATTAGACTCTCTCCAAACACATGTCTGTGTTTATGTAGGAATGAACACATGCACACACAGTGATATGAGTACAGCATGTAGTGGGCCCATTGATATTTGGGGTGGTAGGATGGCCTAGAGGAAAGATGGCCGACCAGTAACCATGGGGACTCTGGTTGGATCTACGGTGCCCACCGTCCCTACCATTGTGTCCTTGAGCAAGGCACTTAACCCCAAAACTGCTCTAGGGGCGCTGTACTAGGGCTGAGCCTGCACTCTGACCCCCACCGAAGTGTGGTAACTTGAGAGGGGATATGCGAAAAGACACATTTCAATGGAGCCATTGACTAATAAAGTAACATAACTTAATATTTGTGTGTGCGGGCCTGTCTCTGCTTACTGGTATTGGAAAATATGTGTTGACCTGGTAAGCAGCTAGTTTTCCCACCTGAGATCACACAAACAACTGTCAAAGCAGATGTTGTGATGTGGTCCACAGCTGCATACAAGGTCCTATCATTGAACTGACTCTCCCTAGGGAGGAAGGGATACCAGCAGCACAAGAGTTCAAGCTGCTAAACTCCTCTGAACAGCCAGCAGAGTATATGGGCGCTGTTGTTAACTGCTCTTTATCTACTGTCTTTGAATCTCAACAGCCCCTTGCAGAAGCTCTTTGAAATATATATTTTTTATTGTAAAGATCAATTCAAAGTCATGCAGGTAAAATGAAAAAGTAGGCAGAGGTGAAGGTAGAGGTATCAGAGGTATTGATGTAAGTGTTGTATTGTAACTCAGAAGACTCTACCGGGTGCCACTCCTGTCAGCTCAGAACAGGAAACTGAGGCTACAGTTCGCACAGGCTCACCAAAATTGGACAATAGAAGATTGGAAAAATCCTGCCTGGTCTGATGAGTCTCGGTTTCAGTTTCGAAGTTCAGATGGTAGAGTCAGAATTTGACATGAAAGCATGGATCCACCCTGCCGTGCACCATCCACCATGCCACGTTCAAAGTCACTTAAATCCCCTTTCTTCCATTCTGATGCTCAGTTTGAACTTCAGCACGTTGTCTTGACCTCATCTACATGCCTAAATGCATTGAGTTGTTGCCATGTGATTGGCTGATTAGCTATTTGTTTTTACAAGCAACTGAACAGGTGTAGCTAATAAAGTGGCCGGTAAGTGTATATACATAGTACTGTGCAAAAGTTTTAGGCAGGTGTAAAAAAAAATGCTAAAAAAACTAAGAATGCTTTCACAAATAATTATTTTTATCAATCCTAAAACATGCTAAGTGAGGGAACAAGGCAGTTATACTGGATAAGCAATGTTTCTCCCAGACAAAGATTTCAAAGCAGACTGTGGCTTAAAGATATGCTGTGCTTTTGACGAAGCACAAAGAAACGGGCAACATTGAGGATGGTACGCAGTGATCGGCCAAGGAAACGTAGTGCAGCAGATGAAAAACACATCAAGGAAGATGTCTGCCAGTGGCATCAGCTCAGAACTGGCAGAAACCAGTGTGGTCAAGGTACACCCATCTACTATCTGGATAAGTAAAGAAGTGGCCAGAAGTGGTTTTCATGTAGGGTTGCAGCCAATAAGCCATACCTCCGACATTGAAACCAGGTCAAGCAACTCAACTATGCACCAAAACATAGGAACTGAGCCTCAGAAAATTGTCAGCAGGTGCTCTGAACGGAAATTTAAAATAGTTGGCTGTAACAGAAGGCAGGTTGTTCGATGAAGGGCTGGAGAGCGGTGCAATAATGAGTATCTGCAGGCAACAGTGAAACATGGTGAAGGTTTCTTGCAAGTTTCTGCGAACGGAGTTGAAGATTTGGTCAGGATTAATGGTGTCCTCAATGCTGTATTCACTGCTTTTGTTAATTTAAGAAAATAAACTATTCACACTTTTACCGTTTTTGAAAGCATTTGTAGTTTACAGCACCAGCACCTGCCTGAAACTTTTGCACAGTACTGCATACAGTATACTGTTTAAATAAGCTATCGCAGGTGGATTTGAAGACATGCTTCTGTTGTGGGGTATCCCAAAAAGTTCCGTTCACACTGTGCTCCGGGATAAAGCTAAACATATGATTAGAGCCATGAGTGGTGCTGGACTCCAGACACACCCTCCAGCTGGCTGTTAACGAGGGACTTTTAGCTCAGAGAAGTGTGTTCTTCTTCCCTTTTGATAATTCCACTTGATAGCGTCTTTTCTTTAGACCTCCCCCTCCTTGTTTAAATCTACATATTATCAACTCCACAACTCCAGTAACGAACACATCCTCATGAAAACTAAAGTTACAGTCTAAAGTGTGTCTTTGCCTTGAGAAGAGGCTCACCGATACGGTCAAGAAGAATGAAGAGAAACCACAAACTCACTCTCTCTTCCTGTCTCTCTCTCACACACACACACACACACACACACACACACACACACACACACACACACACACACACACACACACACAGTATAACACACTGTGATGAAGGCAACAGCAGGACCTCAAATGAATCAAAATGCCCTTTCCCCGTGGCAGCTCTGAATCCTGGATGGCCAAAACAAAGAGATCCATCACTGCTACTGCTACAATTGGCTCTTTCTGCCCGATTACAGCTGGCTTCAAATGGCCCCCATCACCCAATTATGCTGTGGAAAAAAACGACACAAAGCCACTGACATGGGCATTCATCTACACACAATAAATATCAAAGGGCTTCAGTGAAGCCATGACTATGTGTCATTGATTTGTGTTTATTATTATGGGAGATGACGTTTTAAAAAAAGGCCAATTTGGTACAATCTGCTTAGAATATTAGAAAAACCTTTGATCTTAATTATCATTTTATTTCTATGTATTAAAAAGCATAGAGTAGATTAGGCTTCCTATTCAAAAGTCTTGATTACTTTTCTGAAAATACAAATTTATGATTTGGCTTTTAGTCACTCAGAAAATGAAAAGGAAATAAAATATGTTTTATTTTGTGCCAAATGGAATCAACTACGTCAGTGATGGAGGAGTTTGGAGGCTTTTATTTGTTTTCACATGCATAGAAGCCATCACCCACCCCAATCCCCTATCTGAGAACTCGTCAGCCTGTAAGCACGCAATTAAGCCATCTATTTAACCCATTTCTCCCCTCCTTCCCATTATCTTATCTATTTCATTTCCCACATAACCTTCATTTTCACTATTTTGTTGATTTTTACCCCCCCAAATTTTTTTCATCCTCAATCAAAAATATATAAACAAAATATTAATCTATTCGATATCTTTTATCAAGTCTACTATAGACTACTGAGAATCACACACACATTCATCTATTTATTAACAATATTTATAATTTTCTAATTCATCTAATTTTGACGATTTTAGAATATTTGTTGGTTTGTATAGGAATGTTTAATAAACCTGGACCTTACTTTTAATGTATTTTATTTCATGTTTCTATTTACACAGTTAGATATTAGTTTTGTGATAAATTATATTTTTTCAAAACCCTCACTTAACATTCCTAATCATATCATCAATGTAAGAGCTGTGGTGTGTGTGTGTGTGACATGGGGCACGTTTGTGTGTATTTGTGGTTGGGTGTGTTGTCGGTGTTCAAAACAGGAACATAACTTAGCTTGAGTAAAAGAGATTAAACAGATCAATGACATATCACAACTTTGTCTTTTGTCTGAATGCCGGTCTCACTGTAAGTCTGTCTTCAGAATGAATTGTTTGTGGGGCCTTTGGGTGAATAGAGTAAAATGTATAACTTATAAATTTCATCATTGACACTTTGCCAGTTGATTACCTACATTAAAACACAAACAAAATGTATAAAAATTGTTTTCATAAATGTTTGAATACATATACAAATTTGACAATATTTCACTCATTTTGAGTACATTCGCATCTCTTTAAAGCTGGGGTGGAGGATTTGGGGAGAAAATGGCAGTTGGGGTAGAGATTCGACTCCAAATACCTCAACCGCTCCACTTGTTCTCTTTGGTCCCTCCCCGACACGCTCTAAACCAACAAAGTCGTGCCAAAGTGAATGGACAGTACCAACAGCCAATAAGAACAGAGAATCGGAGCCTCGCTCTGATTGGTCAAAGTGTACAGCTCATGTTAATTTTGACCAATCAGAAATCACATACCTCAGCTTTAAGAACCAAAAATCTAAATGTTGGATAAAGCCATAGTTACAATCTTATTTTTACAACATACTGTACTAGTGTCCAAAGATTTTACTGAACAGATTTTGAATAGTCTTTTTTTTAATTAAAAAACAAAACAAAAACATACCATGTACAGGTCTTTAAAATGCATGGGAGACATGTTTTTAAAGAGGACCTATGATACTTTTCGACTTTTATGACCTATAAACGTTGTTATAATGATTTATAGTCATGTTAAACCATACTAGAGTATCAAGTAATTACGTACATGCATTTCGACGTATTCCCTGCTGACCGTCTGGGGTGGTTATGCAGAGCACTAAAAACTATGGCAGCCGGTCGAGCCGAACTTGTTGAAATTTCCGGGTTGTGTCTGTCACGCTGGGGTCGTTTCTGTCATGTTTCCATATATGGTAATACTGCCGCTCAGGCAAGCTCTGGCTGCATGCATCTCCTCTGACAAAATATTCTCGGTTTTGATAGATAAAATCCAAGAAGGGAAATAAATGTATTTCACTTCTCCAGTGATGACTCAACCTGACGGCACTCATTATGTTGTTTTGTTCGCAGGCCGTTTTGTGTTCCTTTCCTGCTGATTCACAATGGCCTCTAAATGTGCTAGCACATTAACTAGCATGGGGTGAAGTTTCTATAGGTGGAGTGGTGGAGAGATGGAATGGCTTCATGTATTAGTGTCACCCTCAGGGATTTATTTTCTCTTCCAGTTGGCAGGATACACATAGAAGCTAGAGAAAAGATGTCTTAAGACGAGTGACTTGCTAATTTATCATCTCCTGATAAAAAAAAAACACTTTTTAAATTTCCATATTTTTTTTTCAAAAACAGAACATTATTTCAAATTGACATTGCAAAAAAAGTGCACAAACAGGGGCTGTTAAAATAATAATAATAAAAAAAATGAATAGCTTTAACAAAATGCCATGGACTAAGACAAAAAAAAGACATGTATGCTTTACAACGTCTGAAAAATATGTAGGTTCCTTTTTCAGAGGTATTTTCAGTATTTTAATTGGTGAATTCAGTGTAGGGGTGTGGCTCCTATACGCTTAACATAAATACGTTTAGTAAAACTAGCAACATTAATTAAGCTTTTTCATCATGTAGTAACGTGCGCATCTTTCTGCACAAAGCACAGAGCGAAAGCATCCCTTATGTGCATCAGTCCCTGGCAAATAGCGAAAAAAAGAAAATCGCTGTTTTAGCAAATTCCATGGACTAGAGTCATTTGCAAACAATGTGACAGTGAGTTGGTTTACTTCAACTGCACAGGAACAATGACGAACCATAATAAATATAAACCTCCAACAGTGACATTGTCGAGTGATGTGACGCAAACATCAGCTGATTGTCTGTGTGCGACGTGTTCACTTAAACATTGGTAAATAGTTTGAAAATGTATTACCGGGCATGTCATTTGCTTCCAGTCTGAATGGACTGAACCTTTGCCGTGCTCTGCTCAACTCCTCTGCATGTGAAGTAAACAGCTCCGTGAAATAGAGAGTGACTCAACAAATCGATAAGGAAATTTGTTGCCAACACTTTTAGTAATCCAATTTTGTAGGATTTTATCAATTAATTGTTGCAGCTTTACCTAAACTTAGTTTCTAAGGCTTCTGAATTGATGCCCATGTCGCTGACTTGTTTAGCTCCTTGTATAGGTCTGATGCAGTGCTCACTGAAAGCTCATTGCCTCACTTAAGAGCCCATTGGTCCAGTCTCATCATGTTTAGTGTTCACCAGCGTATACCTTGGCCAGGTTTGTGCGCATTAGTACGGTACGCCTATAGAGCATATTGGAGCCTGACTGACCAGTGAGCCAACTCATTTGGTGGCTTCAGTCTTGAATAAAAGACGATAATCCCCCTGCAAAGCATCGACCGTAGTGTGTGTGTGTGTGTGTGTGTGTCTGTTTGTCTGTTTTCAGTGAAGGCTCCAGCAAAGAAGTAGGTGGTGTTGCCTGCCAATGAGAAGACGTAAGCCCCGGGTGCAAACTGAGCCGGCAGTCAGCGCTGACTGGCAGCAAAGAGAAAGAATGGGAGAGGAATATAAGTGCTTCCCATCATGTTCCCTTCACAAGAACAAAGGCTTTGTGCTCATCGGGAGTCTTGCCTCACGCTCAAGAAACGTCTACTCACTTTAACCACCCGCAAGCCCTAACATACATCATTCTGGCATCACAAAAACAACAGGGGTGGGGAAAAAAGACTGAGTAGGAGGAAAAGAACGCAATCTGAATTTCAGTTCAATACACACTCTATTGAGATTTTGTAATTTTGTCATTGTGCCAATGTGCAAGACTCAATATTGTAAGAGTCTGAGAAGATAAGATTTATTCGTCTGTGGTTGAATATTTTTTTTTTTGGCAGGGATTAGCCAAAGAGAGTGCACTCAGTGATAAATTGCACCGCATGACGGCTGCCAGAACTTCTATTGACAAAAGAAATGACACCTTTATTTGAGGATGGTTTCAATTCAGTGCAATTCAGTAAAATGTCCCCCCAGCCACCATCCAGAGCAGATAACAGACAACTTGAGGAACTGGCAACTACTGGCAGCATGGCGCACTTCAGAAAACCAGATTAATCTGAAAATCAAATTGCATCCAGACAATCAATCAGGCAAAAGTGACACTTCTGCACCCACAATATGGCCTGAGGGAGGAGGCAAAGCTGTTTAGGTCCCCAAGTGCCAACAGCCTATACATTTGATCTATGATACTAGGGAGAACCTTTACTGGAAAACACAAGGGCAAGCAAGTGTGGTGTTCTGTGTCCCCATTATAAATACACCCCTCTGTTTAGAGGGCATATTATTCAGGGACTCCGTTGGGTTTCGTGATTTATGATTGAAATATCCCCCCCTAGCCTGAAACACAGACAAAAGCGGAGGATAAATAATCATATTAGGAGGAGAGGCAGTGCTTGAAATTATGCACACACTACTCCATATTCGCCCCATAAAACTGACATGAAGACCTGTAATTTTTGATGAATATACAGTGTGCAAAAAGTGGAGTCGGGCACAGAGTACATAACCGGGAGCAGGCCATAGAAGCTTGTTATAGTACAAAATGAGTTTGTTATCTGCATTTAAATGTAATAAGTCAAAATCTAAATATTCAAAAGGAGATCTCAATTATGTTTTCTACATTGACAGGATGCAGTGGCCTTATACATAAAACAAGGCCTTCATTATAATGACAGCAACTGACCTCATAGAGGTAAGGTTACTTGTGGTCACGGTAGTATGAGACACATTATACATAATACATAATGTGTTTGTATTCTACTAATTTCCTTTTCTGAATATATTTTTCAAGGGAGTATAACTGTGTTCCTAGGTTATGTTTACCACCAGCCATTTCCAATTCAGGAAGTGGGACATTCTGACACCATACAGAAGTTGTAGGGAGGATGCCGCTGTGCATGGTTAGACATGCTACACTAAGAACTCAAATGGTGTTTTTCCATATGAATGTGCTTGCTTGGCTTGGCTCGGCACATCAGCCCAGCACGGCAGGGGTTTGCATTTCCATTACAGCAGAGCTGCCCAGTTGTGGACATGAATTCAACTGATGATTTGTCGCCATGTGGTGCTTATGTGTGTTAATGTATTTGACCATTGAATGTACCACCGCACAACTGTTAATAAAACATTAGAAAATAGAAAATTAGGTGCCATCTTGAGTTCATAAAGTAAAAAATAACTGTCCTGTTTTTCTGTGTATAGCTCTTATAATACATCCATGGATTAAAGTTATAGTAAAGTTTAACATTACCGCAGCCTAAATGCTAATTGCTGTCAATGGTGTTTTCCATGATAAATTAGCACTAATTTTATTTTTATTTTATTTAGCCTTTATTTAACCAGGCAAAATTGCTTGAGGTCAAATGACCTCTTTTCCGAGCAAGGCCTGGCCAAAATGGCAGCAGCTAGAATGAATAAAATACAAGACAAGAAGAAAGCTCAGACATGAGAAAACAGAGATGAAAGCACAGACATGAGAACATAAGGAGAAAGCACAGACATGAGAACATAAGAAGAAAGCACAGACATGAGAAAAATACATACATTTCAGTGGGTGAAAAAGAAAAACAGTTTTCAGACAATGATAAAGTGCTACTCAGTGAAACATTGACACACTCCAAAATTCGCCATTAAAAAACATGTGAGCCGGGTTTTAAAATCATTCATAGTGATGAGTTCTTGTAATTTGAGTGTTTTTTGTACTAAGCTAGCGATAAAGTGCACATTTTTGCCACATGGCATGTATGTGGCAAATTCAATTCAATTCAGTTTATTTAAGAAGGTGACCATACATGGGTTAAAAATGCTAGAATTAGCCAGAAGGCTATTTTTCATCTGTAGTCACATGGTTGTTATATATTCAGCGGAAGCCATTTACATGTTGCTTCATTGTCACTGAATAATGAAACTGATTCGTCACCGTACAGTGATGTCATCACAGCTTGCTCGGAGACGGGGCCAGCTGGATTTGGCCCACCCCCAGAGAAGGTCCATCTTGGGCGTGTTAAAAGTGGTAACGGAAATGCAAGTCAACGCAGTACAGTTTGGTTCGGCACAGCCAAAACCCTCAAACCACAATTTATGTCCTGTGAGTTCAGGCTACTGAAATCTGAAGGGTTATGGAGGGGAGAGTTGATGCTTTTGGTTGAACAAAATAAATGTGCACGTCCAACTGTGAGGTTCAAGTCGATTGATATAATACATAATATTGACTTTTTCAATATTTAATTAGGATCTTTTAAAGTACTTTCAATCAACATAACATAAAAACATAATTCCTACTAAAGCACCACTGTATATAAATAGCTGGATATGATAATGCATGATGATGTATAAACTATAGGTGCATTGACTGCATGAAGTCGATTTCCTTGACACCTTTGATTTAAACAGTTCAACAGCGATGTTTCTTTCCAGCAACAACCTTCATTGTTCCGGTAAATTGTAGTTCCAAGTAAAACTGTGACGAATGTAAGATAATTCAAATAAAGTTGTCTTGCTTTTTATGGGGTAGTACCGTACATGCACCTGCTACACCCACGTAAAAACAACATTTTTGGATTATTTGGATTACAGTCGAGTCAACCGCTTTTCTCATGACACTACTCAACCAATGGTCAAGCTTTCAACTGGCCGAAGTGGGCCTGGCCTGATTTGTCAAGTTTTTCCTCTCGCTACCAAAGCTGTTAATAAGTTAAAAATAGACTTCCCCCGTCTCCTGGCAATATCTACCTGAGCCCTCATTCAATACCAAGTGTCTCGGTCAAAGCCTGCCTCCACAATAATTACCTAACTGTCAACTAGGATTAGAGTCTTAAACCACCCTGAGTCAATCCACAATCCAAAGAGAAAAAAAACCTGGGGAGATGCACTGTGACATCTCAGCACTGGCGCCTACACTGTCGGATGGAGAAGCAGAAAGGGAAGACAAAAACCTGTAAGGAATCATCTGGGACAAAAAAAATATATATTCAACTTTCTTCTCCAAATCCCCATCTCAACAAGATCACACTAGGCTTTGTGAAAGATGGATGTAAGGGCTTAAGTAATGTTTTTCTATATAGGTTGAAGATTAACATAAGACCACAGAAACGTTACTATAACAGAGCATTTTGTTTCATCTCATCGACCAATACAATATCCAAGAAAGAAGCAAGCATTTGTTTTTACCCTTTGAGGTTGTATACACAGTTGAATGCACTTCTTGTAAGTCTTTTTTTAGGATAAATGTGTCAGCTAAATAAATGTAATGTAATGCGTAATAGTGTCCTGGATGCTTCTTTGCCAACACTACACAATTGGATGACCTTTAGGTACTGCACATAGAGAACATTTTAATAAACCAGGAGGTTTATTTTATTCTTTGCAAGGAAAACATGTTTAGTCATTTCTGACACATGCCAAAAATCAAGTAAAGTACATCAAGGGAAAGGCTAAAAAAACATATGAAGAGGCACATTTAAAAAAGAAAAAAAAGTTTTTCATGGACAACAGCCAGGCTAGGATTTTTTTTTAAATAATGGTTGGTTATACTATAGTTGTCAGTGACTGGGTGCCTAGGCTACTACAATATCAATGTCAGAGCTAATCTAAGTATTTTTTCCTTTCAGATTTGTCCTCAAAACTACATTGATTCTGTCCGATCAAATCACTCAAGGTCTCTAACCTAGCAGAGATGGGCCTAAAAAAGAAAGAGAATGCATTCCATAGAAATTGGCAGCTTTGTCTCAGGCAATTCATTTTTTATCAATGCTGAGCATGCGTTTTTATCTGATATTATTAAACAAAAGATTCAAGGATAGGGGTGGGGAAATGGAGAATGTTTTGTGGTAAAGGCTTCCAAGAGTAGGACAAGTAAGCCTTTTGGATATAAAGGACATTACACCACTCCACTACTCCCCACATCTCTCTATTTCTCTTTGGTCTTCCCCTGTCTGTCTGGACTTGATGTGAGATGCACAGGGACCGACTGTCAACCAGAGGAGCAGCTGTTTTTCCAGATCACAGGGTTAAAGCAGTCAGAAAGCCTGGGGGCCTTTAGAGACAGGGACTTGTCAAAGCAATAAGCCTTGTCTGGGAACAGCAACCCCCCCCCCCCCCCCCGATGCTCCACAGGAACCTTTGTCTTTGTTACAAGCTCACCAGCCTACATGACCATCAAAGAAGAGCCAAGGACCATTCTCCCAGACTAGGAGGAGACGTTCTGTCATAAATCAATTTTGGGACAATAAAACGCATTAGATTATTTCACACATTTAAAATCACATATAAGACAATACAAAATTAGTTCAAGACACATCCGGTAAATCAAATATTTTGGCTGACAGCAGTTATAATCACAATATTGCTTTGTATACCACCATGAACATATACAAGAAAGCTTTGCACTTTTTTGAAATGTGTTGAACGTTTAGGTGCTATTGTGAGATTTCTGAGGTAACGATCCCATTATATGAGAATACATCGTCCACTTAGTTTCCATTTGACACATTGTATAAAAATTTAATTTATATTTTACCTTCTGTCGATAATCAGCCATTCAGTATACAACATTAGGCTACATTAACCCACGTATATGCGTACTGAATATGTGACTGACTGAATGCATGAAGGAATTTGCAAATCATTTTGAGAGACAAGCAGAGGGCTTAAGGGCTCTTACTGGACACGCTTTGAGACAACCGACTGGCACATGTTTGAGGATGCAGCTTACGGGCAACTTCAGACTCTGTCCCAGCCTGTATAAAGTAAGGGCTGCCAAGACGCTGTTCCAAAAGCCATCGTCTGCATTTACCCTGAACAGAAAACAAGCACTTTCAACCCCTGGGGGGACTCTCAGGTGTAGAAATGGACATTAAATAATACAGTGGAATTTTAGTTTCTGTTTGGGCGAGACACTACAGGTGAACAGGGTAAACTTTTTACTTATAGAAAAAAAAAACTTATCAATGGATTTTGTGCATTAAAATAAAAAGGCGAATGTCAGTTTTAAGGATTTCTTATTTTTTTCTGGTGTGGTGACTGCGTCATCAGATGACTTTGATCATTTTATTGTAATTCCATCAATGTCTCAGAAGCAAGGTGTACTATTTTCTTATTTTCTTTTTTTTTCTACAAAATGACTTCTAACAAGGTTTATGTTGTCAGTTGTTTGAGCATTTCTGCGTGGATGTAAATCCCTTTTTTTTCTTAAACATTTTAACAATCAGACAGCTTAGTTTTACACTATTTAAGGTAGATGTTTGCACATCATCATGCTACTTTTGGTGTGAATTTAATTTAGTGGACAATCAACTGTACTTAAATTATAATGCCAGACCATTCCTTTAACTTAACCATTTGGCAATATATGTGAGTGACAAGCAGAGCGGTGTTGGTAAGATGGAGCTTTGTAAAGGGATTCCAGTGGCCCTTTTTGATATGCCCCCAAGGCTACAGCCCAAAGGCATTTCAGAAACTGTCTTGTTCCTGAGAAACAGCACCAGCGTTCAAGGCTTTATTATGGTCCCCCTCTGATGTGTTGCATTAAGAAAGAAAAATTGTTTCCTTGTCTTGTGTGTTTTCTGTTTGATAACACACCTGAAGACATCATTTGTTCTTGAGATGGCAGTTGTAAAAGATGACAAAATGGCTCCCGGTGTTTAGTTTAGCCCTCATCCATGCGTGCTGGAACCTGTTTTCAGATGTGGCTGTCCTGGACAAAACCTGTGACAGCTCATGTTATGAAGACTGTAAAGGTGTATTATATTTGACATTATTCTATTACATGTACAGAATCATATCTTGTCTACATTTGATTTAATTATTTTTTTTGTATTGTACATTATATCAGTGATTCTTGAGAAGTGGGACACAACCGGGTGAAATGTTGAAAAAATACAAACCCTATGTTTTGGCAAATTAAATAACATGTATTTATCCAACATATACTAAGCTACTGACCTAAGCTTTGACACAACATCCCAGCTTTTGTTTTTTTTACCATCATTGGCCTATCACCACCGTCAGATTTCATGTCTGACGGTGTTGACATATTTAACGTTTCTTAAACATAACAAATGGAATTTATCTAGTAGCATTTGGTTTTTCTGTTGATGTTAGGTGCTAGTCCTATGAACTAGAGTTCGTGCACAGAGGGGATTGTCGGAAAGAGATGGCTGCTTGAGGAAGCTCCCATTTATTAACATTTCAACAAACAAGTTGAATATTTGCATAACGTACGTAAGTGTTACCATTTAGTGCAATAGTAGCTACTAGTGTTTTCGCTACTCGTGTGATCGCTTGCATTCCTCGAGGATCAATCGATTCCTCATTAAACTTTTTTCTATTTTTAGAACGCAACGCATCTGTCTACAGAACAACGGTTGACCGCAATAAAGCGCTCAATGCTTATGTCAAACAGTCACAGTTGCCATATGATATTAAGGATTTTTTTCCCACAAGTTTAAAACACATTTTCCTCACTGAAAGTAATTAAATAGATGGGCCACAATTTAAACTGATCCAGTAGGTCTGCGATGGGGGAAAAAAAAGCATGGGCTGTAGTTGTGACAAAAAAAATAGCCTAAGTCACCATTTAAAATACGAAGGGCAGCAGATAATATAAAATGGTTGTCCTACAATTTAAATACATATAAATAACTCACCAAAGCAGATAGGTAGGCCTATATCCAACCGCGTACCTAATGCTCACTCCGTGTCCGTGAATAATTACCGCGACTAATTCCTCAATAACGGAACGTTACACCGGTCGGTTTTTGAATCGTATCCCCATATTCCCTATTGAAGGCTTCTTAACTGTTGTTGGCTCGGAGCGAATGTGCCTGAAGTAAGCCTTGCTTCTTCTTTTCTTTCCAAGCGGAGAGCACATTGCATGCTCACCTGGAGTCTACTCATTACTAACTGAGAGTAACAAGTGGCATCTCCCCTTTTTATAACGTAACTTTATCATCTGCTTTGAAATAGCCTAATTGGACAGTTATATTCCTGAAAATGTTCTGGAGAAGAAAGGAGAGACCGTGTTCAGCTCCGCGGTGCTGTGGAGGCTGCGCTGCGGTGGCACGGAGGTGGCAGTTATTTGCAGTTAATGTTTGACACAACGCTCAATTTATTGCACTTGCATCAAAATATTTAATTTTGTTAAACTTTATTTTATCCATTTTGTGCCGTTTTGTAGGCCTATATAACATTTTAAAATAGGGGCGGCTGCGGCCCGCCGGCCTAAAGGCTACAGTAAAAAAAAAAAAAACTATTTTCCTAATCCACCAATCGAGTTCATTTGAAACGAGGAGTACTCGATTACTAATGCCCATCCCTAATAGCTACAGAACATATACTGTGCTGTGTAATAACAGGGTCGAAAAATGGGGGAAAAGTCACGACTTATAGTCCGAAAATTACGGTACTTGATCAAAAATAAAATTATCAAAACACTTCAAATAACTTCTTCAGAAATTGTAAGTCGGTGTTGACATATCATGGTTGTGACACAGGACTTTCAAGATTCGGAATGTAAAATATTCTAAAACTACAACACTTATCAGAGCATAATGACTCTAATGTACTCAGCAGAGGTAGAATTTGACAAGAGGTCCTTCAAAGTGACAGCTGACCCTTATTTCGCCTGATTTTATTGCATTTAAATGAAATGCCTGACGGTGTTGACCTGAAGTGGTCCCACCACTTAGAAACCTTATAAAACATGAATGTGTTGTAGAAAAACAGTTTTTATTGATATGAGAGATTATTTAGTGTTGCTTTTGATGAAAAAAAAAACACATTTATAATCATTAAAGTACATTTTTAATAGGTTTTATTGCATATGAAAGATTAAAACCTTCTCTGAGGACACACTGTTTTGGACGTCGTGAGAAGATAACAAGTGTCATATATTTGACATAATAATGATAAAATTTAATTTAAGGGGATAATTGTGCTCCAGACATTATATTCTTAAGCCCTAATAACATCTACAATTTAAAATATGTTTAGTTTTAAACATAGCAGCAGTTACATATGAAAGACGGCCTTTTTTCCTGGTTCTCAAGAATCACTTATGTATATGTATGTATCATGGTGTATCTGCACAGTGTCCTTGCACTTGCTCTCTTCACCTGTGTTCCTATTATACATTTTCTTCTTCTATATTGCATTGTTGAAAAGATTGCATTGCCAATGACTGCTGCTGTGATTGTTGTGCATATGACAAATAAACCCTTTTTCTGCTGGATTTGTTATATTCTAATTGTAGAAATATGCTATTCTATGTCATTTACTGTGTCATTATTTTGCATTGGCCATTTACGTTGAGGAGCTCCCCTTAACCTTTAGAATTGCATGCACTTCTGAATCCACAAGATCTTGAACATGAATGGAAAATATTTCATTTCATTATTAAAATGAAGGTTGATATTGATATATAAGTTGATATTTCCACTGTTTTTGAATCCAACCTGTACCCACCCACTGAGCATTCAAGCCAACATATGGCGTCTGGTCCACTATGAGTGATGGAAGAGAGTGGGAATGTGGAGGAAAACCGGTGAGATGAGAATCTATAAATGTCCTTCAGTATGAAAGATGACTTGAGTCGCTCAGCCGTAAAGGAGATCCATTCACATTACTGTTTGAAACAATTATGTGTTAATCGAGAGAGAAGATAGATGGACCAATCCGCTCGATTTTTTCATGTAGCATAGGGTATTTCCATGTTACCACTAAAAAAATAAACAACCTTCCGTTTTTGCTTATCTCTTGCAGGTTAAGTGGGTTACAGTAAGCAGTGCCTTCACAGCAATGTTTGCATACTATATCTGCTAGTGTGCAAATGATGTAGCTTTCAAGTAGAAAAACAAGCAAGTTTTTCTTTTTGGCAGTGAGTGGACGGCGCCATTCACCATTATATTGTCATTTGGCTACAGTGATACAGTTCTCGTCTAATGCTGGGCTTACACTACACAACTTTTCACGCAGTTGCAGTCAATCTTCCAATGTCGGACTAAAATCATAGAAGTCGTGCTGGAGTTGTGGTGCACGCCCGTAATCTCAGTCGTTTGGTGTAAGGTGGTCTTCCGACCCGATTTCTGCCAGTCTTCTTCCCGTCTTGACGTTCCGACATTATCAAACATGTTTGATATTATCGTTAGTCTCAAGCGAAATTACGTAAACACTGTCACACTCTCGCATTCACCAAGCACGACGCAGGAGGCGCGGCATTAGTCGCGACCTGTGTCCGCCTGTGCAGGCACTTATTTCGGACACTTTCTCCTTGAAGCCTCGGCTGGAGAACCAGGCTGACAGCCGCGCAACCTTAACACTTTACCGTCAAATACAGGGTTAGGAGTTAAAGTTTTTGGGGGACGAGATCAGCAAATAAAGATGGTCAAATAACTAAAGGAAGTCCCCCGCTCGGAATATTGAATTAACTTTTTTTTAATTAAATAATCACTATCGCGTTTGCGGAAATAATATTAATCTCAAAAGGAATCTAGTTGTAGTCTTGCAATATGAGACCCCCTGTCTTTTCAAAATCTCACTCTGTGACTGAAAACTAATGACTAGTTGTCTTCAGGTGTGAGTTGATTGTCTTTAGATGTAAGAGGGTTTCAGTCTTCAGTATTTTCAAAGTCTTTTACAAGTCCTCTAGTGTAAGCCCAGCATTATATGATTTGGTTGTCGACTTTGTCTCAGCCAAAAAAAAACAGGTAAAGTGGAATTATGTTAGGATATTGCATTTAACGTCACAAAATGACATAGCCAATGTTATTATATTTTTTTGAGTTGTGTACTAAAACACAACACAAATGTTTCCATCAATTTCCAAAATCAGAGAAATTATTCATAAAGTGCAGAGCCACTTGTTGCAAGTACTGTTGCACACAATAACATTAGACATGAAGAAGGGACTTAAAGCACAGAAGCACTATGTATGTATGCCAGAGCAGCAGCCCCCTTCACTCTCTATCCAGCCCATGCTTTTAATGATTTCTAGTGAAGGCTCTTCTGTCGATGCCCCGAGGCCGCCAGCAATATTAATTCTTCATCAGGATACTTGTTATGCTGCAAGTTTTCCTGGCTTTGAGTTTCACAAGCAGCTTAAATATACATTAGCAGGTCCGGGTTGAGAGGAGGGGCGAAAAGGAGAGGAGGATGAAGGGGAGAACAAGATAAAAGGGAAGAGAAGAACAGTAAAAGTGTTTGGTTCCTTACTCAAAAAAGTATTTTCAAAAGTTGTAGGGGAGAGTGGCCTAAGTTGTGCCGGTGGGCAAGTTGTGCCACCTCTTGTTTCTAGAAAACCATAGAAGAAATTGGAAATGTGACCACATATTTAAGAAGAGCCATCCATTAAACTCATCCTGTAAAGAAGGTAGGTACATGGAATAAGATATAAGCACATTTAAGCTAAAAAAAACTGTTTTTTGCCTTTCAAAGTAAAATTTCCATGATCAAGGTTTTTTGATTACTGTGTCTGAACAATTATAGACACTCTTGAAAACATTTGACACATGTTTTAGTGCTTTAGTATGCTACACTTTGTGTCTATATAGTTAGCACGATGTCAGCCCTAAACTGCTGCATCATGCTTACTATCCAAAATTCTGGGGATGGGGTGATTTGTGCCAGAGGGCCTAGGTGAGTTATAAGTAAGTAAGTAAGTACAATGTTTTTATAAAAGCACAATTATAACAGTTTCCACTGTCCAAAGTGCTTTACATAGTGCATTCAGTAGGTAAAAAATTAAGGTAAAATAACAATAACCAAAATAAAATACATAAAACCCAGACATCCACATATGAACACAGATAGTAGTGCAGAGGTAAGATAGTTAATGGGGAGGAAAAAACAGGGTGTACAGATGGGTTTCGAGCCATGATTTAAAGGCAGAAATGGAGAGGGAATTGCATATGCCAGGTGGCAGTTGGTTCTACAAGGGCGGAGCAGCTAGTGCAAAGTACATTTCTGAGAGTTGTGCCATTGGCATGGCTGTATACGCTGGTCACCAAAAGAAAGTGATTGTCTACAGTAGCTCAGAAGAGACTGACATCTCAATTCCACTTAACAACACCACTGAGGAGAGTTCAGATGGCCAGAAAGATGATGATGGTGACTTTGTCATTATGAGCTTTGCAGAAAGAACCAAGAGTCAGTTCCAGCTTTTTCATTCAAAACTGTTCCAGCCTTATCCCAGTTATGAACCGGTTGGTTTCACATCGCCGGAGACAGCCATGGAGCCACAAGAGAGCAACGTCATGACGCACTGTAACGTGTTTCTCTTGTGGCTAACGCTAAGCTACGCTTTAAGCACAACAACAGCGGCGAATACGTCTTATTTTTACACGTGTTAGCTCTCGCTTTGCTTTCTTAACCAACGGGACCCATACAGCGTCCCTCAATTTGATCGCTACGTTCGGTTGTTTACGTCTCGTAGTGCGGTGTTTTTAAACATGGCGGGCATGAGGTTTTAGTTGGTCTGGTTGGTCAGGATAATCCCTCCCCGGCCGCTGGCGCGCCCCTCATCCTGGGGTATGAGTTGAACCGGTTTACGGCCCGGGCGGCTTTCTGGCGGTGTGAAACCAAACACTGGCTCACTCCAACTAGCCCAGAACTAGCACCGATTTTGCGGCGGTGTGAAAGGCCTAATTATGAGCTTTGCAGGCAAAACCACTTGATCTGCTAGGCCTTGTTTAAGAAAATTGACCTTCAATCTTTGTAAAATATTTACTTTATTTACTTACTTTGAAAAAAAAAAAGGTTTTATTTTTTTCAAGTGCTAGCAAGCGCGATGTGTGCTTGTGTATGGTCATATTCGCGCGAAAGGCCGCGATTTGCAGTAAATACATGTCCACATGTGTCTCCAAGTGTCTCTGTAGGCTATTTAAAAAGAAATCAAGCAAGTATACTAATAATAACATTGATGAATTATTGGTTATCGCATCACAGAAGGCCTATTGGCCTATAATAATAAAAAAACACCACCTTAACTATGTTTACAGTTTAAAAATGTTTTGAATGAAATGCAAACCTCAGTGAATCATTTGCTCTTGTTTCTCTGTTCTGAGATTCACACAGACTGAGCAGTCTTGTTTAAAAGTAACAAATTGAGCTAATAATAGTTATCTCAACTATTTTTTGTTATCTAATTTGATAATAAGGTGATTGTATGCAGAATGCTTGTGCCAGAAACTCATACAGTGGTTTTGTACAGATAAATAAATAAAAAAACTTTCTGTCCCCCAGGGGGGGCATGACAGAAAATAATTGAGAACCACTGGTCTAATGGATTTGTCTTGCATTACAGTTTATGAGATATATATCAATGGCACAATTTACCCGATGGTATTTTCTCCAATGGCACAACTTACACCACAACGGGGGCAAGTTGTGCCACAAGACAACTTTTTTTCCGAAAGCTATATTTCTTAAACAGTTTATTCCAGATCCAAAGTTTTTATTGCCAGGGATGCACAACACCCTGAAATATATGTATATATTTGAGTTGGAGACTTTACTGTCAAGGCCTCACTTTAAAGTCACTTTGAGTAAAAAGTGGCACAATTTAGGCCACTCTCCCCTATTATAACTTAATTTATTACTACATGCCAAAAGTAATTTGTTAGTCATTACGTCACACAAAGCTGGTCCTTACTTCTCAAAATACAGATCTTGCATGCACCAGTGGGCGGGCTCTAACGCCTGCGAGTGCACAGCTAAAAAGCCCTATTTGCACGGGGATTAGTATTAAACTAAATGTCTATGGCGACTCGAGACAATCTTTTAAACAACTTTGCTGTTTGATAAAGAAACTCTAAACAGTAGCAGGGCTCAAACAAATAGACCAAGGCAACAATACACAAACATATTATAACAAGCTTATCACAATAGCCCTTCTACAGTAACCTGACAATACTAACGACATACAGTATGCGGTAGGTTTAATCCTTACAAGTTAAAGTCATGACGAAAGATCATGAATTTCAGCTGGACTAATTTTACATAGAGATTTAATTTTTTTACTGTCAATAATCACAGGTCAATAGATGAAATATCTGACCACATGGGACAGTGTGCTATAAAAGGGAGTGGTTGTCACCTAATGACTCATTTTGCAACGATTAGGTTAAAAACTAAATCCCACGGGAACAAGTGATATTATTACTGCCCAACACTGGAAACAATAGTATGGATGGTAAAATATCAGATATTAAGAAGGGGAAATATATATAACCTACATATAGCAGGAAAACAAGGTATCTAAATGCTATTTGTCTGTTTTATTGGCTCATACATGTGAAAATGTTTGCTTCTGTATAAATACATAAATATCATCAAAAATTCGAGCAGAGGGATAAGTGTGCAATGAGCCTGTAAGCCAAACAAACTTTGATTTACGTGTTTGGTAATGAATTTGGTAATTACACTAAATTAAGACCATTTGCTTCAGATGGAGTTCTCAATCTGATAATTGGTATCCTTTCACTGGCCTTTGTTCTGCTATGTATTAGGCTTCCTCTAGGACAAAATTAGAGCAATTATTTGGCTCTGTAATCCTGAAGCACACAAAGAGAAATGTCTGAGCTGTGGTGTTGTGCTGGCAAAGCCAGGGAGGCCCTATTGATTTCGGATACAGTACATATATCTTATCTACAGTTTATCTAGATTTTGTAAATCATCACATATGACTAAAAAAACAAGTTAGGTTGCTACAACAAAGTCTGACTAAATAAATGCAGGCATTTAACCGGTAAGACAGGTTGTAAAAAGGCAAACAGTTTATGCACAGTATCTTAGTCATTTTATTTAAAGGTCAGTAATATAATGCATGCGTGGTTATGATTCACTAGGTCTATCATTAATTAAACTACACTATACAGAATGCATTAGGACAACCATGAGACAACAACGTCTCGTTTGAAGTTTTGAAATAGTTTTTTTTATTTGCAACTGCAAGTGGTGAATTCTTGGCTGCTGAATAAAGAATGAGAACATAGAAAAAGAAAGTAGCGAAATAAATCTTTTGAACTTTCCTCTCTTCAAGGTAGCAACCAGCATCGTGTTCCACAAGTATCTCTCCACAGCCCTTGTAACACACAGTAGTTTAACATCATAGGCTTCTATATTTAAAAATGTCTCGCTGCCCTGTTCCCATTGTATTGTACTCATTATCACCACCTTACTCCCTGTTCATTTTGTCTCTGTTTATTTTACCATTTCCTCTCAACCTGCTAATTTACACCTTTGTCTACCTCATGGCTTTCTAAAAAATACTGGGTTCAAACTACAGGTTCAAACTAACAGAAACATGCAGTTTCATTGCAGAAAAATAATACCACTTAGTGAAACGCACCTAGAGCCACAACCAAGCATCAACAAGAGAGTGACTTTATGCAATCACAATTATGTGAATTACTAAAAGAGTGCATGGAAAAACACATGAAAAAGTGCAAAATAATATCTTACATTGACCAAATCAAACATCTAACCACCCACATGTTCCAAATGTGTCATTTGATGGACAGCATACCTCGAATTAACCATGAAACCTATACCATGTAATGGTTGGACCATTAAAGGAACTAGTAGATATTAGTGACCATAGGCATACTGAGAAACCATTAGCCAAATGATTCTGAAGTATGTGTCACCAGCCAATGGTATTGAAGGTTTACTTCATACATTCAACGTGCATGCATGTGGGTGTGCTGCTCCACTCAACATTAATGTCCCATTGTACTGACAACATCCAACTGTGATGTCTAAGTGTACTGTAAAATCGATTTTTCCCCCTGTGTTGTGCTACATTACATAGCAAGTTTGAGTGTGTGTGGGAACATGCATCAAAGAGAACATTTGCCAGCTTGCCTTGCCTCATTGTAAATTAATAAGAGGAGACTATATATAGTAAACCATTCAGCCATACCCACTGGAGAACAGCTCACTGTGATGTTACTTTCAATGCCATACTGTATAAAAAATATAATTGGCTAATTGGATATGAAGCCTCCACATCTACCAGTTTATTTAACATCATTAAATTTGTAATCCGTAACATTACCATCTATTTTATTGTCTGTTAAGTACCTAGCCATCAAATAGTTATGCCTTGTTTCCACCGACTAGAGCGGGTCGGGTCGGAGAGGTTCGGTCCGGTTATTTTGGCTTTCCATTTGCCAAAAGTTGGGTAGGGTACGGATATAAGCGTGCCTAACTGCTCTAAGCCGCTCCTATTTTCGGTACTCCTCCGTTGGGGTACCAGCCGCCTGAAAGGGTGCTGAAAAGGCAGAGCTACGCACTGTCGTCTGTTGATTGGTCGAAATAATCATTTACGCCGTCTGTAGTCACCTCGGCAAGAGAGAAGAGTCTTGTGTTTTGGCGAAAAATGTGAGCGCAGCACTGTTTAATGTGTGTTGTTTTTCCTCGCCCTTAAATTAATCAGTGGGATAAATTGTGGCCCACCGCTACGATGTCACGTAGCTGCCGCAGCCAGCGCTGTTCACTCACTGTCTCTGTCAGTTTGCACCGAGCCGTCTCTGTGAATTTACCGGCGTAATATGCTCACAAAACGGGGGGAATAAATAAATTAGCAGCCGGTTTGGCCAAGCGAAAATGAGAGGCCGCTGGCTAGACCACAGTTGTTCCACAGCCCGATAGTTTGACCCATATTCTGCCGGCGGCTATAGCAGTCCAGCCGAAACCCTGCCCTACCAGTAAGGGTAGGGTCGGCGGTTGAAACACCACCGCTATTCTTAAAAGCTAGCTGTCCTGCTATGAGCCGCTCCGACCCGACCCGCTCTACTCGGTAGAAACGAGGCATGTTAAAGTGAAATGTTAGACAAACTGTTTTTTCCTGTAAAGACACCCTGAACTCATAAAGCTAGCTCTGCTCATTACCGGTAAACGCTATCTCAGCAAGGTTCTTGGGATTTGCTGCTTCAATCTCTCTCCCCACACCCAGCCACCCTGAAAAATATACTGTTTCAGAAATATTCCTTGTAGCACCTTTAAAAAAATTCTATCACACTGATAATTAAAAAACAAGAATAAAACAGGTCAAAATCTTTCTGCCAATGGAGTGATTATCTGTCCATACTTTTGCTGTGATCTGTTTTTCCGTCTTCTCTGGAGACACATGCTAAGTTTACATGATGTTATAGAAAATCCATTTATTGTGTTAGTCCGACTGAAAATGTACTGAATCGAATGTTCTCACACTCAAGCTAACACACCCAGATAATGTGACTGAAAGCCGAGCTACTCCTGCATGTATACATTCAATCGGACTGTAACTTTCCTTGAATGAGTATGCTCCACACTGTACCGTGTGTCACTTTGACCTGGAACAACCTGTGCGTGTCTACAGCACCTTACGAAATTTACAGAGCTGTAAAGTTTGGCGCTCAACTTGATACCACTTTGCTGCTAGGTTAGGTCAACTGGAAAAAGGGTGAAATACTAACTAAGTTCAAAATGTCTGAGAGGAGGCATATCGCCACCTATCGTAGCGGAGTTAGACTTATTTGGTTAATAAATCAATTCCACTCCTGTGCTCGTATACTAGGACAAGGACAGTAATTAATTAAATAGCCTAGTCGAGCAAAAACCAAAGCGCCCCTTAACTGTGCAAGGCAAGTTTATTTATATAGCATAATTCAGACACAAGGCCTCAAAGTGCTTTACGTGCATGTAAATGTCCTGACTGATACATTTCTATAGGTAGAGGTTGACGTAATGTGTTGTTTTCAGAAAATATTATTTTGAGCAGTAAATAACAAACAAAATCCCTTGTGAGTGTGGATCTGAGCTTCGAGGCCAGCAGTGTGGATGTAATCATTATTAAGCATGGACGCTGCAGATGCCACTAAACAAGCATTGCCTTCTGAGCCATTAACTGCTGTTCAGCTTCAGCAACTTCCCCATTGACTTTTCTCTCTAGAGCGGCCGCCTCTCTCCGCTTAAGGCTACACTCACCGCAGAACTCTATCCACCTAAGCTCTTTAGAGACGCCATTAGAGCAAAGAAAGACACCGTTTGTGAAGACACAATGTATATTGGAGAGTTAATCAAGCTGCTTAATTCGCCCGGGGCCCATTACTCACTGTGGCTTATTTGTGTGGTCAAGAAGACAAAATACGCTGCATGGCAAATAGACACAATGCTCCTTTAATCTTAGAGCCTGCGAAAAAAAGGGAAACAAACTACCTGTCAATCACTTAAATTGCAACATGCTTTTTCATTAAAAGTTCAAGAAGTCTTCAGTGTCGGCAAACAACCTCAGAGCCTCAAGTCTGCTCAACTGTAAACACGAGACTATTTCCTTTGCCTACATTGCACTGCATAAAACCATTTGACTTTTAAATTTAATCTATCAGGCAACCGGTTTTAAAACCCGCAAACACAATAACGGCTTTAAAGCGTATCCACCAGATGGCTCGTCCCTCATAAATAATCAGGTCCAGGAGTTAACATTGATTAGCGGTGGGCGGGAAGATGGTTGACAGGATATCATTTTATTCTTCACAAAATGTTTTCCACCATGTCCCCATCTGGGAAAACCAACAACAAAACCTTCTCAACAATTCTTCCATTTTCTACCAAACTCTGATTTACCAAATATATAATAAAAGATATTTAGGTTTAGACTTTGGTGTTGAAATCAGTCACTCATCTGATTTTAAAGAAATATATGTATATATATTGAATAATAACAATACATTTGTGTACAATCTTGACAAATTAATTGGCAAAGCACATCCTATCCTTGATCTTCAACTTCACTGATAGACACTTAACATATTAAAAACCTAATAACGTGTTGGTTAATCCAGTTTTGATGGGGTTTTCAAATGTACAGTATATGTTCCATTTTCCTGCTGGAAACAGCAGTGTTCATATGCAAACAGATTAAAATGTGAATGTCTACAACCCATTACGGTTTACTTTGAGAGTAGATATGTACATAGACATAGTTTATATCTGGCCCTTGTTTTAAAAAGCAAACATGAAATGGATAGAACTTGTTTTTCACAGCAGCGACCCTCTTCCAACTCAATCCCAGAAGCAATTAAATCATGGAGACCTGTGTGACGTGTGTTTGATGAGTACCATCCAAGTTCCTATACTTAATTATACAAGCAAAGACTGTACACATATAGGAGATGAATAATTTAGTAAGCTAATATTAGCGTTTAGAGCACAGTTCCACTGTAACCAACTGCAGTTCCTAAAAAAGGTTGTACACAAGGTAACATGGCAGTAACTTGTGACCCATCTGTACCACTTGAATTTAGAGAAAGGAGAGGTTCAGGTTAGTAAAGGATTGGACTGTCAATCATCTTTGTACATCCTGTGGGATAACACTATCGACAACAACAAAAAATCTCTTTCAGACCCTTGATGACCATGGTAAAATCTTTAGTCCGGCAAAAATTGGGCGCACACAAAAATCTGGAGCTTTCATAAAGAGGACAATGTTCATAAGTACTCTCAACCACAACATAAGCAAAATGCATATTTTAGATTAGATACAAAAATTAATCCTGAACAGACGTAACACAAAAGTACAATATTCCCTTCTGGAAACAATAAGTACAAGTACTTTATAATTGTAATATTGTAAATTTTCATCGATGGTTACTATATACGTTTTTTCTATGTCTTGGTTAGAGGACAAGGCGTGTAACAATATCATTGAGTGATAGTTTGGAATACAGAAAACAAATTGTATGCACATTTCAGGCACATACATTGCCAAGTAAATGTTTGAACTGTTTTGAAATGCTGCAGGGGCTACAGTCATTGTCATTTTGGCTGCAATAAATCAATAGATGTGTTGCCCAACTGACAGGGGCTTACTGGTACAACAGGCACCATTTATGTGTGTAATAACAGCTCACTCCTATTGTATGTTCAAGGTTACAATAATAAACTGCAGTTTCTTTTATTTTTCTCCAAACCCTCTATTTTTCTTCTCTTCCTAATGCTTGCTTAGGCTGCCCCATTAAAGCGGATGCAGATGATGTAGGTCCGCATCAGTACATTTCTTTCCGCAAGCTTTGTCTGCATTGAAGCCATGTCTAAATCATGAGAATTATTAAGATTAATAATACAATTTGTAGTAAAAGCCTTTGATCCTAAAGTACATACACCAATGTCCACGAACGTCTCTGTACGATCAGTGATATCTGTAGAGACAGACAGGACTGCCGGAAGACAGTGAAAAAACCTACTGTATAATGAAAGACTGTTAGGTCCTCTCACAGGTGCAGGAGAGAGGGGGGGCTCATGAATGCACACACAGCAATCACTGTGGTTTGGCTTGCAGGCAGCAGAAATGTTAATTTCAATATATTTCAATTTAATTTTAATATATTTAAATACATGAATCCTAGCCGGTGGCTGATTGACTGGAACAGAGCAGACATATCTTTAAATGGTGACTACAGGTGACTGTGCTTTGGGCTTGACAGGCAGCTTACTGTCATGTTATAATGACAATTATTCAGGGAAATTAGAATAGATCTACATACAAGTGTATCCAGTAAGTAATTACTGCTTGAAGAAAATTGCTGGTGTGCAAACTCCTGCCCTGTATCAGCTATAAACTCTGCTTGTATGACAATTTCCAATACGTGATAAACCCCACCCACGTGCATCAATAATGGCACAGATAGATTGCCAAACTGGAAGGGGTTCTGAATTTACCTTAGTAGTAAAAAAAATGCAATTATAAAATCAAATACAAGCATCAAACATGACACGACTGCGTGTGACATGATTAATGATAATTAATGATTAACATGATTAATATTTAAAATCAACTGATTAGTTAACCATCAACTATATATCCACACTAATGACACCTACTACGAGTAACTTTTAAACGTTCATTAAACAGTCTAATTGTTCCTCTGATAATATTCGGTAACAGCAAACAAGACCGTGAGAGAAAATAATGCAATTTTTAAGTAATTAGCCCTCACCCTATAGAGGTAATTCCATCCAAAAGTTCCCGTCAAACTGCTGTCTTTAACTCCAAGACTGTTTGTCCAATTTGAGATATTGAATATAATGGTATAGGATAGGGAGGCCCTGGTGAAGATCGTGTATTTAGTGTCAAACATGTGAGAACTAGATCAATTTAGAAAATTGGTGGGAAAACCTGCACGAAGGCATAGAAAGGTTATTTCATCCAAAACGTCACCTCAATCTGCTGCACCTAACTGACTGAATTAAAACACAGAACAGCAAGAAGTTGACAAATGAGCAGTGTGAAAAGTGTGTCTGTAGTGTGAAAAATTTGAGAACGAGATTAGTTTAGGAAAGTGGTACCGACTGGATCTACCAAGAGATTTCACTATTTTTTATTTTATGGTTTAGAGTTCAGAGAAGTCGATGGGGCCTTTTGTCACTTGGAGGTTCACAGCTCTCAATGTATTGGTCCGTTTGACAGAATAGACACGTCTACAGCCGGGAAAATATTGTCTATGTTTTGATGTTTATATTACCTATAAGGAGTTTTACTTGTGCTATTGAGAGTGAGTTGTTTATTATTTTTCTGTTTGATTTTCTAGTATCTTTGCACTCTAGCGCTGGACAGAAGAATGTTTCTGAACATTTTAAAGTTGAAATTAAGTTTGTATGATTGAGTAGAATGGATTTGAAAGGACGGCATTTTGCTGAGCGATATTCGGGCTTTTATTTTGTCAGAACAAGGTTAATTTCTATGAGCTTTTGATTCTGACATGTTCGTAACAGAACAATCAGAATGCATGGTGTAAGCAACGTCACATTCACAGCTGGAACCGTTTACAACCAAACAGGACTTTCCTCAAATTTAATGCTATTATCTGAACTCAGAAATGATGTCTTCAATGACTGGATGCAGCTGCTGCAGCAAAGCTTAAGACTGTCGCACAGCCGTCCTAAAGTACGTTCTGAAGCAGCTGTGGTTTAAGATCCAGTACCAACAACTTACTTTATCAGTATTTGGTGAACCCATTAGTGAAATAATAGGAATATATGTTTTTTAAATTAAGTGGGTAACACTTTATAATAACTATCCGTTGTAACTTGTTAATAGATCATTAGTAAACTCTTAATTAATGATTATTAATGATTTGTTAAGTGTTTGTTAGCAGTTTGTTAAGGATTTATAACAATGGTAGATAGTTAATAGCTTAATAATTGAATCAGTTCATCTGGGACGAGGCTGAAATAGGCTATAGACTATACACAGTTCATGGGCAACTGAGGGCAGCCCCATTTTCAAATATTTTTAAATAAACTCAATACACACTGTGCATGCCATGGACTTGAACGTGACGTGATCAGTTAATCTCGGATTACCTCCCAGATGAACTGATTCAATTATTAAGCTATTAACTATCTACCATTGGTATAAATCCTTAACAAACTGCTATCAAACACTTAAAAAATCATTAATAATCATTAATTAAGAGTTTACTAATGATCTATTAACGAGTTACAACGGATAGTTATTATAAAGTGTTACCATTAAGTGTTCATTGAACCTTTTGACGTAATACACAATTTCTCAAAAAAACATTTACGTATGTGATGTTTTGTATCATATTTGACACATCAGCCATTTATGGAAATGTATTGATCAGAACAACATACAGTATATTTTAGTTTAATAGTTTAACTCCCAACAACTTTTTTGTGACACACTTGACTATCAGTCTAATGAATGTTGACACCCATCCCCTCGGCCCGAGTTTATTCGGATATTTGCTGCCATCTGTGTGATGCTGCTGGGGTTAATAGGATAGGTGGTAGAGCAGTAGCTGGGCGAGACCAAGCATAATGTGCAGGATTATTGTGAGGAGGCTTGGAAAGGAATGCGGCTCCACCACCATACAGTGGCTATTATCCCAAGTCCCTGTGCGCTTGTTTTTCTTGAGTTCCCTATCTAAAACCATCAGCCCGCCCCTCCATCACAATTAGCTCATCAGCACAGCCCCACCATCTCAATCATTTATAATGCACCAGGGGATTTCACACCATCATTCTAAGAATAAAATGCCCACACATTCTTGCTAGGTTGTCATTCACTTTAATGTGTTTTGACAACTACACTCAACAAAAATATAAACGCAACACTTTTGTTTTTGCTCCCATTTTTCATGAGATGGACTTAAAGATCTAAAATTCATTCCAGATACACAATTGTACCATTTCTCTCAAACATTGTTCACAAATCTGTCTAAATGTGTGATAGTGAGCACTTCTGCTTTGCTGAGATAATCCATCCCACCTCACAGGTGTGCCACATCAAGATGCTGATCTGACATCATGATTAGTGCACAGGTGTGCCTTAGACTGTCCACAATAAAAGGCCACTCTGAAATGTGCATTTTTTTTTTATTGGGGGTCTGGGGACTCAGAACCAGTCAGTATCTGGTGTGACCACCATTTGCCTCATACAGTGCAACACATCTTCTTCGCATAGAGTTTATCAGATTGTCAATTGTGGCCTGTGGAATGTTGGTACACTCCTCTTCAATGGCTGTGCGAAGTTGCTGGAGACGGCTTATGGTGGAGAAATGAACATTCAATGCACGAGCAACAGATCTGGTTGACATTCCTGCTGTCAGCATGCCAATTGCACGCTCCCTCAATGCTTGTGGCATCTGTGGCATTTTGCTGTGAGACAAAACTGCACATTTCAGGGTGGCCTTTTATTGTGGACAGTCTAAGGCACACCTGTGCACTAATCATGATGTCAGATCAGCATCTTGATGTGGCACACCTGTGAGGTGGGATGGATTATCTCAGCAAAGCAGAAGTGCTCACTATCACACATTTAGACAGATTTGTGAACAATGTTTGAGAGAAATGGTACAATTGTGTATCTGGAATGAATTTTAGATCTTTAAGTCCATCTCATGAAAAATGGGAGCAAAAACAAAAGTGTTGCGTTTATATTTTTGTTGAGTGTAAATCAAACATTGCTGTCTCGACTGGACCACAGACAGCATATACTGATTACTCACAGCTCAGTTTGATTTTACACACACACACACACACACACACACCCACACTGTGCACACATGTTGTCCTACAAGAGATTGTTGTTGTAAATAGTTGCTCTAGTTTAACCTGTTCACGTACATTTGTTCGGATATCAAAAGCCACTGTGAGTGTCCTGACCTTTGCAGTATTGCAAGTGAACCTTCCAGCCTCAAGCTGTCTCACCCAAACGTATGAGTGTGGCCTGCAGAAGGCTGCTGGGGATGGATTCACTATATCAGAAATTTTTTTTTTAGAATACATGGCAATCAGTTAGAGGTCTGACCTTTCTACTGTTTTCTACTGTGTATTGAAGCCTGTGTTTTCAATTTCTTATAGTGTAATGTGGAATGTGGAATTAAACTACAATACAAATTGTAACATAATAATACATGTTCTGTGTGAATATTTGTTTTGTTGTGCACAGTTAAACAAATGTAAATCAATCGCGTTATTTGGTTTCATATCCAAAAAGCAGAACCACAATAGTTCACTATACTGTATACACATTTGAGGAGATTTTAAATATGTTCTGATAGTATATTCCCTAAGTAAGAGTGCAAAGTATAGCACCCAAAATGAGGTGTGGTTTTCAGTGGGAAAACAAGTCCATACTGCAACATTTGAGTGATGGTTCTAGCAACCCTTTCTCATCAAAATTACGTTCCCAGAGGACTATTCGGCATTCTCAATTACGTTTGACCATTTACGTATTTTGTCCGTGATTACGTTTTTATGAACATATTCGGCATTCTCAATTACGTTTGACTGAAAAACGTATTTTGTCCGAAATTACGTTTTTATGAACATATCGCAAACAAGTTCGTTCTCAGCCTAGAGCTGTTCAGGATGCTCAATTACGTTTGGCTACAAAACGTATTGATTACGTTTTAATAAACATATCGCATACATTCGTTCTCAGCCTATTTTTAGCCATTTATTTACCTCTAGGATTATGTTTGGTTGAAGTGTGCATTGTCTGGGCGGCTGCCTGAACTACAGCGCTGCAGGAAATTAATATGTTCCATAGATATGTTCACATGTTTCTTCATTCATTCATTCAAACAGGAAATCGACGTTCCGACATGGCCACGCCCCCTTTGGGTGGAAAACAAAGCGATTTTGACTATAATGCAAAAAATTGCGGTCCAAAACGGCACAAAAAGAAAACGATCAGAGGTAAATAAGTTACAATTTGACCGACAGACACAATGTTAAGATCCTTTACAACTACTCTGCCAGCTAGATAACGTTAAACTAGACTACGGAACTACACAGGGCTGCAGGGAAAATAGGGTGACGTCAGACGCACGCCCCTCTACAAACCAATCAGTATCGAGGAATGCTAAACGAGCCTATCGGCAGCCCTGAGCTAAAAAGATTTCTAGCGAGACCTATGTACTTTATTTTCATAATCTTGATATTGCGAATTCATATGATCTGTCTGAAGTCTGATAGGCTAATTCTCAAGAAATGTTCGGTACACAAATAGGCTACGTGCCAAGCTGTTGATCAACTGGACACAATCAAAGATAGCACACACACACACAGCTGACAAGAGCGCTCCCTCCCTCCCTCCACCCGCCGCCGAGTTTTTTTTCCCAGAGCAAATTTTTGAAGTCAAGGGTTATCATGGTGACACAAATACGTCACACTTCAGCTAGTAAGTGCATAAACATATGTTTTGAAAACATATCTAGCGAGAAATACATCAGAATATCATTATATTCGGTAATTGGGAGTATCTGATCTCTATTTGGTTAGTTTGCTGACGTATTTACCACCGTTGCTATGTAATCCTACATTTCCCATCATCCTTTTTAGGGCTGGGTGGACCCGTTCGACTCCTATCAGAGTGTCTGCCGATTCAGGGCGCATTCCATTTACAATTCAGGGCCTCCGCCGTAAAACCACAAGTCAGACATGTTCACACGGCTGACACTTCCGTTCTGCCCCATCATAATAAAAAAAACTTAACAGGAAGTAGGTTACATTATTCCCCTCCTCCGAAACGTCCCCGTTTCCACACAGAAACATCATAAGGGCCCTTAGGAATAATGGAACCACTTACAGAAACATGCTGCACTACCAAAAAATTAATAAAATAACTTGAATTGAACACATTCTTTATAGGCCTACCCTAAACCTTAAAGCATGTAGGCTAGGGAAACTATTTCTGTAAGAAAAATGTGTTTTATAGCCTTTGTGGTTGTATAATTTAAAGTTTCTGATCAAATATGTGGCGGATTATACATGAAATTATAAAACAATTAAATGTACAGTTTAAAATTTCATTGAATAGGCTTCTTGAACTTACTAAAGCAGTACTCTACAATGCGTGTGTGTGTGTGTGTGTGTGTGTGTGTGCGTGCGTGCGTGCGTGCGTGCGTGTGTCACATCTTGTAGCCTACCCTGACAGGGATTTGGTTGTTTTCTTTTAGTTAATGATATTAAATGTTGCTATAAATTGTGCATAGCCTACACATAATATAAAACTAGGTGCATATTGAATGTGAATCCTGCAACTGAAAGTATTTGGAAGGAGTAGGCCAGTTACTCAAATGGGAGTAGTTTAAAGATTGCTTTATTCATGATTTTGACCTTAAAAAGGTAGAATTTTAGGCAGTCTTATGAACAGTGCTTAATCAGTGTTTGCGGTGTGGTGTGGCAGTGTTTATTATTTTCTGCATATGCAGTTGACTCAGTATATTGTCCCCTGTCTTAATGGTAAGTGGTCTTGACGGCGGTTTGTCCACCACACACTTGGCATGATATACAGGTGAAATTTGAATATCGTGCAAAAGTTCATTTATTTCAGTAATTCAACTTTATAGGTGAAAATAATATCTTATACAGACTCATTACATACAAAGTGAGATATGTGAAGCCTTTATTTTTTATAATTGTGATTATTATGGCTTACAGTTTATAAAAACCCCAAATTCAAAATCTCAGAAAATTAGAATATTACATAAAATCAATAAAAAAAGGATTTTAAATACAGAACTGTCGGCCCTCTAGAAAGTATAATCATGCATATGTACTAAGTACTTGGTTTGGGCCCCTTTTGCATGAATTATTGCCTAAATATTGCCTCTATATGTTGTGAGTGTATTATTGTGAGTGAACATGTAACTTGTTGCTGCCTCTTGGCCAGGACTCCCTTGAAAAAGAGGTTTTTAATCTCAATGGGACTTTCCTGGTTAAATAAAGGTTAAAAAAAAAAAAAAAAAAAAGCGTGGCATGGATGCTATCAGTCTGTGGCACTGCTGAGGTGCTATGGAAGCCCCTGGGTTGCTTTGATGTGGCCTTCAGCTCCTCTGTATCGTTGGGTCTGGTGTGTATCATCTTCCTCTTGACAATAGTCCATAGTTTCTCTATGGAGTTCAGGTCAGGAGAGTTGTCTGGCCATTCATGCAGAGTAATACCATGGTCAGTCAACCAGTTACCAGTGGTTTATGGTACCGTGGGCAGGTGCCAAGTCTAGCTGGAAATGGAAATTGTCATCTCCATAAAGCTTGTCAACAGACAGAAGCATGAAGTGCTCCAAAATCTTCTGGTAGATGGCTGTGGTGACTTTGGACTTGATAACACAGTGGACCAACAGCAGCGGATGACATGATACCTCAAATCATCACTGATCCAAATTAAATGTTGCGTTTCATTTGGAAATCAAGGTTCCACAGTCTAGAGGAAGAGTGGAGGGGCACAACATCCAAGGGGCTTGAAGACCACTGTCAAGTTTCAACAGTCAGTGATGATTTGAGGCACCATGTCATCTGATGGTGTTGGTCCACTGTGTTATCAAGTCCAAAGTCACCACCAGCTGTCTACCAGGAGATTTTAGAGCACTTCATGCTTCTGTCTGTTGACAAGCTTTGTGGAGATGCTGAATTACTTTTTCCAGCAAGACTTGACACCTGTCCACAGTGCCAAAACCACAAGTAACTGGTTGACTGACCATGGTATTACAGTGTTGATTGGCCAGACAACTCTCCTGACCTGAACCCAATAGAGAAACTATGGACTATTGTCAAGAGGAAGATGATACACACCAGACCCAACAATACAGAGGAGCTGAAGGCCACTATCAAAGCAACCTGGGCTTCCATAACACCTCAGCAGTGCCACAGACAGATAGCATCCTTTGGAAGCGCATTGTGAAGCGCCTTGTGACCCTGGTCTGTGAAGGGCGCTATATAAATAAAAGCTTACTTACTTACTTACTTACTTACTTACTTACATCCATGCCACACCGCATTTAGGCAATAATTTGTGCAAAGGGGGCCCAAACCAAGTACTTAGTACATATGCATGATTATACTTTATAGAGGGCCGACATTTTTGTATTTAAAATCCTTTTTTTATTGATTTTATGTAATATTCAAATTTTCTGAGATTTAGAATTTGGGGTTTTCATAAGCTGTAAGCCATAATAATCACAATTATAACAAATAAAGGCTTGAAATATCTCACTTTGAATGTAATGAGTCTATATAATATATTAGTTTCACCATTTAGGTTGAATTACTGAAATAAATGAACTTTTGCACGATATTCTAATTTTTCGAGTTTCACCTGTATTGATAAGAGATTTATTCTTGTTCTTTTCATACGGGCAGCGACATTCCACGTATGTATCGCGCTGGACCTGTGGTGTAGCATTGGGCGAGGAAGCCTTGACAGCGCCCTGATTTAATCTGCAAGGTTAAGATCCCTCTATAACAGTTTTTCCAATGACTCTAGCCTATTTTGTTCAAACTGCCTTTGTATTTCACATCCCTCAATTAGCACCTGTCACTTTCACATGGGCCTATTTTAAATAAATATTCAGATGATTCAGCAGATGCAAGGTGTGTCAGTTCTGTGTGCAGTTCACAGGACAGTTTACAGGGACAGGGAACAGGTGGACAGTAGTGTTCGGGCATGGTAGGAGCTACACACCTCTTAAATTTAACCAAGGTTGAGAGATGGATATGGATTTTGGGAGGACCAGGAGGACTAGGCTAAATCTCCATTCTGGGAGAAGAGGTTGAGTTGATGGAGGGCTACAGAAACCTGGGCATTTAATTAAACAACAGACTGCATGAAGGGACAGCGCAGACTCTACTTCATGAGCAAATCCTTATTAACCTGTTACTAAGCCCAGTTGGTTGTGGAGAGAATGATAATGCACAAGCTGCTGAAGATGATGGACAGCATCACCTTCAGCTATTTGACCACTACAGAAAGTCATTCCTGATACAATCCACAATAACTGCTACTACAATGCCACACTTTCCCTATGGCAATAAATAAAGTACATTATCCATCTATAAGTCCATCCATCCATGCAGGTATATTTAAACAACGCCTATGCATATGGGTTCTGTATTATAATCTCTGAAGGACACACCTTTTGGTTTACTATTTCCACAAGAAAACAAATGAGCAAACAAAAAGCTTAATTTTCCATATTGGGCCTTCAAATTGATCATAAAATCAACCTTGCGGTAAAGAACACCAACTGAATACATTGCTGGAAAGGTGCTAATGTTGAGAGTGTGAAGATTGTACAATTTTACATTTAAACACACCTACAATTCACCACCATGCTTTTGATTAGATTTAATTTATTTGCACAATAAAAACAACAAAGAACATTGGCCACAGAAATATAAAATATAAAACATTTTTTAAAAGGCAACATATTGTGCAGGTGAGATATATATATATAAAAAAGTTGTGAATGATATCTTACTTCAAAGATCATTTAATGTAAAATACTGAAGAAAATAGAAGTAATTTAATCCACAAGGTTATACAGAGGTAAAAAGACAAGCAAAGTGGGTATATGGTTGTAGTTGTCCTGCTTATTTAACTGTAAAGGCCGCCTACAACTCCTTATTCGTGATAACCATCAAACTACATCGTGCACATTTACTGAGTGACGATTGTGTTGCATTTCTCACAAACAACAATGATCATCTCACAACGATTTATGCTCTTCGTAGCTCAGGGCTGCCGCTATAGGCTCGTTTCGCGTCACGTGACATTCCTCGACATTGATTGGTTTGTAGAGGGGCGTGCGTCTGACGTCACCCTTCCTCAGGTCGGCAATACGTCATCTAGACAGAACTCTCGTGGCAGTACTCAAAGACAGCGCGATCATTCAAAATAAGCGTTATAGCTCAAATCTGCAATGTCCTGAGCTGTTTTGTGGTTTACAAAGTAAAAAACAAACATCATGGTTTTATTCCTTTGCCATGCCCCCAAAAATTCCCCTAAAGAAGGGCTGTATGACAGCAGGAAGCTCCCGGCTGCGCTCTGCATTCAGTGGGAGTTTGCTATCGTAACGAACAATTAGTTCACGTGTAATCAGCTTACATAGAGACTCAGTGAGGTGAATATATACATCAGGGCATGATATCTCTGGCCAATGGGTCGGATCATTGCGCCAGATTGATGCTGAGAGACTAGACACACATAGTTTTAGATTGATCAAATTAATCATTTAACGTTATCTAGCTGGCAGAGTTGTTGTAAAGGATCTTAACATTGTGTCTGTCGGTTAAATTTTAACTTATTTATCTCTGATCGTTTTCTTTTTGTGCTGTTTTGGACCGCAATTTTGCATTATAGTCAAAATCGCTTTGTTTTCCACCCAAAGGGGGCGTGGCCATGTCGGAACGTTGATTGCCTTCACCAGTTTGTTTGAATGAATGAATGAATGAATGAAGAAACATGTGAACATATCTATGGAACATATTAATTTCCTGCAGCGCTGTAGTTCAGGCAGCCGACCAGACAATGCACACTTCAACCAAACATAAGCCTAGAGGTAAATAAATGGCAAAAAATAGGCTGAGAACGAATGTATGCGATATGTTTATTAAAACGTAATCAATACGTTTTGTAGCCAAACGTAATTGAGCATCCTGAACAGCTCTAGGCTGAGAACGAACTTGTTTGCGATATGTTCATAAAAACGTAATTTCGGACAAAATACGTTTTTCAGTCAAACGTAATTGAGAATGCCGAATATGTTCATAAAAACGTAATCACGGACAAAATACGTAAATGGTCAAACGTAATTGAGAATGCCGAATAGTCCTCTGGGAACGTAATTTTGATGAGAAAGGTTGTTTTTGGAGTTGTGTTTTCTTTTTTTTAAAAAAAAAAAAAATTAAAGAACCTTTTTTTTGTGGTAGTAGTTTTTTTTTTTATTAAAAGGATTTTTTTTTGGGGGGGTGTTTAAAATTTTTTGTTTAATATACATGTTTTTTTTGTGTGTGTTTTGTTTGAGGGGAAGAATTTGTGTTTGTTGAAGTTTAAACCCGTAACGAAAAAAAAAAAGAAGGAGTTGTGGCCGGCACCAACAAAAAAATTAGACAAAAGCCACCACTAAAATAAGAAAAGGAAAGAGGAAAGGGAGGTAAAGAAAACTTGGAGTTTTTTAAAAAAAATACACCACAAAAAATGAGAACCCCCAAAAAGGGGGGAGGATATGACTTTTCCCCCCCCCCCCCAAAGCCCCAAGAATGTCCAGTGAAGAAATGTTTTTCTACATTAACACGTGACAACTGCAGAGGTCTGCATAGAAGGAAGTTTAGAGTTGTGACAAACACTCTAGCGCTCTATTCCCTCATTCCCTCATTCACGAGTCAATTTCTACTTAGTGTTGCTAGAGAGAGCTTGTCATACAAGCGACTTGAGAGCATCTAGTTTTCAGCTGGCTGTCTCTTTGGTGCTGCTCCCGATTACTTTATTGCAATTAAATCAAACATGATACTGTATCATGCTTTAGCTTCATGTCACTTATTTGAAAATAGAATATTTCTAATGTGTGTAATTCTGTCTTAAAATCATCCTAGCAAGCAAGAAAATTAAGTTTTTTCATCATGATACAGTGTATAAATAAATTTGAATTTATCTCCATCAAAAACATACATAGAGACACCCCATTAAAGACATGCACACACATTCAGAGACTTCAGATTCACGTAGATTCAATCGCCTTCTTTCCGTTTGATCAAGGAAATCCTCAGCAGTAGATATGATTTGATATGGGAATGAGTCTGGGGTATACACAGTGGCCCCCTTCATCAGAGGGAATCAGTTTTTTTTTTATCTCCCTTTGCCTTGGACAAGCTTTCCTCTTTGACAGATCAAGCATAAACAGGCCTTGATCAACGGATTACTTATTATTAAAAACTCCCACCACTTCAAGAGCGGCCTGCTGTGACAGATGTTCCACGTGCAAAACGCCCATGATCATTCATGGCCAGTGATTTAGTGAAGGTTGGAGTTATTACTCTGAAACCAAACTCATAATCAGAGTGATAACATCAATGTAAGCACTCACTTATAAAGGTTAATGCAAAAGAGAGCGTTCATGATTTGGGCCTTCTAGGACAGTTTACAGTGTGATTCTTTTTTATAAAATAGTGACACCGTTTTAGGTAAATAATGTGAATGTACTGGAGCTTAGGGTCTAAGGGCAGAGGGTGTCGTACTGTGTACAGACTGTGAAACCCTGAGGAAAATGGCTATTTGTGATTTTGGGCTATAGAAATACAACTGATTTGAATTTGATTTGATTTGAGTTCCGGGGGGATATTCTGGTGCTTCATGTAAATACAATTGCGGAAACATAAGTTGGAACTAAATTTTAAACCCATCCAGCCTGTGAAAAGTGTTGCATAATGATCCTCTACAAAAAATAAATGGCAGAAAATGGTGATGCAGTCAGCTGTTAATGTAAATTAGTATACAGTAGGTTGTGGATGTCGGTGTTACACCAGAAATGGATGGGTTGGGATTCTCCGGCCCTCTAAATGTGCACGGCCAATTTTACCCTCACTTTATGCGCGGGCCAATCATAATCTGCAGTAAGAGGTCAAACACACAGAAATGCAGGCTCCCTAAACCTGCTGTTAGTAGATTCAAATAGTGGACTAGTGAAGCCATGGTGGATCTATGGGTGATTTCAGGCTGTAGAGAGTAGACTACCAATAGTCTGGATGAGTATAGTCCTACATCAGCTTCTGTGAGGAATGCCGTGTACTAACACACACCACGGGGATGCCTTTTACAATGAAAGACCCAATCACAGCTAAACTCAGACAGCTACGGTTAGAAGAACTATTTAGGAGTCGGGCCAAGGACAGACTTTAAGACTAAAATAAAAGGTTTAGTAAGGCGTTAAAACAGGCCAAACTATTATACTATGAGAAACATCACCAGAAGTTCTCAGCAGATGACTGTCTGGCTCTGTCTGAAAGGGTTTTTGCTAGATAACCAGGTGTAAACCTAAAGCCCCCCACTGAACCGTTTCAATGCCTTGCGCTAGGCCAGTGACCTAATTGTGTGGCTGGCTCATCCTGGAGCCAGGAATGAAAAGCTGATGCTGTGTCTGGCTCAAACCCTGAACACCAATGTAGAAATTGGATTTCCAGCAGTAGTATTTGATGTTGGCACTGGAAATAGATAATGCACTTGCAGATTCATCTGTAATGATTATAGTATGAGAAACTTCACCAGAAGTTCTCAGCTGAAGACTGTCTGGCTCTGTCTGAAAGGGTTTCTGCCAGATAACCAGGTGTAAGCCTGATATGTCCCAATTATTAACACATGTTGGTGATCATACACTACTCAGTTGTTTGTCATTTGAAAAATGAGGAAGAAGACATTAGCCTGTTCTCTTGTTTTCCAGGTATTTCAAGATGGATGAAGAAAAAACTTCCCGAAAACACAAGTTGGGCGAAATTTCATGACCACAAACACTCTTCACACACACACACACACACACACACACACACACACACACACACACACACACACACACACACACACACACACACACACACACACACACACACACACACACACACACGTTATTTATACTAGAGAGATCACAGATTGAAGATTAGCTACATGAAATACATTTCAAATGTCTAAATCGTCAGAGATACTAAGCACTGGGAGCTGCAGTGTCGAGAAGAAAAAGCTACCGGTAGGTAGAAGTGTACACGGATGTCTTTCATTCCCATGTAGGCCTATGAACAAGGACAAAGTGTGGGTACAGCAAAAATGACAAAGTTACTAATTCCATATCACCAGAATGTCCCCAAAACTGATGACAGGGACAAGCAACTTCACTTTAGATCTTCAAGACCATTTTCTTTTTCTTTTTTTCTATTTTGAGATTACAGCTGAAGGGTGGACTGTCATTCAGCAAGTGCTTGATATCAAGAAGAAGAAAAATGAGAGCGCAGAGAGGAAATTGATGTGGGGGAGGAAAAAAAATACACAACAAGCACATTCAAAGTCAGGCTGAAGCCCTAATTGAGTTACGCAGATAGTGTGTGCTGATTGCGAGCCATTTTGGAGACGCTTTTCCTGATGTCTCCTGGGGATTGGACAGGGTGATATAAACAGCATTAATGGAAGGAGATGAAAAATGCTCACACTGCTTGAGCTCTCTGGCAGGCATTTGTTTACCTAATTTGAATAGGAAGAAATCCATCATAAAAGCCAGAGTCATTAACAGTCAAGATGACTCAGTCGTGGATCCCTTTGTAGTTCACTTCTAGGATTTAAATATGCAGACTGTGCAGCTTGCTACGAATGTCTTCACTACATGGCTCAATGATAGAAGGCCATTATGGTTAATACATCTCATGACAAAACATGAATTTAAAGGAATAATCCATCAGTTTGGTGAGTCCACTAGTTTGCCATCTAACCAACAAAAGCATTGATAGCTTAAAATACAGTATGTTTTTCAGTACCGAGGTAAAACACAGGCTTGTTTAGCCAAGTTTAGTAAAAAGACTTGAGGATGAGTTCTGCATTTTGCAGTTGTTTGCGGCGCAGGGAGATTTTTTATATTGTTGCGGGTGGGTCTGGGCGGTCAGGTTAATAAACTGCAGCTATTGTGGTTGTGCCATTTGGCGATGGAAATGTATATCAGAGATTTAAGGGAGGATTGGCAAGTGTATCCTGTTTGAGCAAGTGTGACTGCTTGTCTCTCTCTCTCTCTCCAAATTTCTCTCTCTCACACACACATTGACAGACAGGCAGGCAGAGAGAAAGAGAGAGCGCGCTTTGGTTTATAGTTTTGCGATTGTGATTGTCACTGACTTTATATTGGTGAGTTGCCCTAATGTGGGACACTGCCTAATGTGGGACACCTAAGGTCTAGAGCATGTATCTCTTATTTCTAACACATGTAAATAGATAATATTGTTGTCAAACCCAAGCAGGGGTTCCCTGTGATTGAAATCACATGAATTTACAATTTTGATTTTAAAGATAAGGGAGGGGAAACAGTCAAAAAGGAAGTAAACCATGTGAAGTCCAGAAAAAGGACAGTGACATAGGTTTGAGAGGAACTCAATGCTAAGGCTATACGTTTTTCATTAACAAAACAATGTTGCCATTTGTTATCAGATTATGTTTATGATACAATTATGCATCAAAGTATGCAATAATATTGGTAAAATGTTTTAAGTTTGTTTCATCTTCAATCAATCTGTAGCTGTCCCACATTCGGAAAGGTGTTTCCAAAAGTGGGACAGCATGATTTGCCTAATCTGGGACAGTCATTTAAATTGGGGAAATACACATGCAGGAAAATCAAATGTGCAATATGAATTTTATTCAAGGTTTACAGGTCTAATACTCTTATAAAGAAAGCATCCCTGGAGCAAATAGAAATTAACTCAACCCTGTGCCTAGGAAATGGTAATTTTCTCATGTCCTATGTTAACTCAATGTTATTACAGGTCAGGCTATAATGGCAAAGCGCAGAGTTGGGATATGAAGCCAGGGCAAGAAAAGTATTGTTCAAATTGAAACCATCAAACCTGAGTAATGTACCTAAAAACATGAGTGTTAATGAGCAGATACGTTTGATTTGAATTAGTTAAGGGGATATTGTTTTTTTCTGGGATATTGTTTTTTTCTGCATAATACAGACTGTCCCAGATTAGAGCGACACACTGTCCCAGATTAGAGCAAACCCATTTTCTTGAGCAATTTTGCACATGGACCACTAATATACGTGCCATTACTTCTCTGAGTATGATATCTGAATTATTTCTTCTCTTTTAATTAGCCAACATCTTGGGGATTTCAGAATGGTATCATGTATGAGTCAAATGTATAGGCTCCATATGTTGATATTGTACATCAATTTAAATTGCAAAAAGTGTCCCACATTAGGGCAACTCACCCTGCTTAACCATCTCTGACCTTCTGTCTAGATCGCAAGCATCTCAGACGTGTTTTACTCGTGCAGAAACGCTTTTATTTGAATCTCTGCTGCTGTACGGGGCTCGCGCCTCAGCTGTGTCTCACGGCAACGCAACGCAACCTGAATTCTGTGATTTGTGTCAGTACAGCAGCCTCATATTCAGCGGGCGGGTTGCGGCGAGAAACCTTGCGGGAGCGAGCGGGCGGTTGTGGACACACAAGTAGCGGGAACGGGTGGGTGCGGGTTGAATAAATTAGGCCTGCGCAGATCTCTAACATCAGGCAGTCACAAGTAAAATGTTAAAAACTCATATTCTATTTAATCTTCTTAGGCTTATATATTGCAAAGCTTTCTTTATGGCCACACTGATGTGAACATTTAGAATAGGTTTCCCTGATTTGAATCAGAAGGCACTGTCCTATGTAGTTCAAGAGCTGACAGGTATTACCTTATCGGTATTCAACAAAAAACACAATTTCACCCTTTCATGCCAATATTCTTGCATGTTTTAGGCCATGTTGTACTATTACTTATTTACACTTTACTCGTATATCACAGCTATTGCAATCCATTCTGCTGTCTTTTTCGAAAATAGTTTGTACTTTTCCATCATTCCAAGCTACAATTCATGTCTATTTATTATCATGCCCAACTAAAATAGATACTCTTGCAACATCGTTTGAATAGTGTGAACCAATCCAGTGTAGGCTACTGTATATCAAATCTGCATCATTTTTGGTCAAATTTACATTATTGTTATGCGGAAAATGCAATCCAAACCCTTCAAGTCACAATACAAGTATAATAATGCAACTTAATAGTGTAATTGTTTTAGTAGCCGTGCAGCTGGGCTATGGTTGAACAAACTAATTAACTTTATAAAATGTGTTGTCCGACCCTGTCAACAGCCTGCTGTCCTTAGAGCGTCCCCCTAGAGGTGTAGGCGTCGCAGCAGACCCGGATTCAAATCCGACCTGGGTCAGTTATCTGGATGTCTTCCCCCTCTTTGTCACATTTCACCTCTGCCTCTCCAAATCTGTCTATTAAAGTAAAAATGCCAAAACATAATCTTTGAAAAAAAGCCAGCGGTCTTTACAACATAAGAAATCGAAATGAGGATAATTATCCAGACATAAGTCCATGCATGGTGTTGCACTCAAACAGTAAAAAAAATAGTTTTGTAAAACAAAAAGTTGTTGAATTAAGGAACTTGTGAATGTAACCAAAGCAAAAATGAGGCTTCTTCCCAAATGTGTTCAGCTGATTGATGCTAGGTAGAGTAGAGATGACAGCAAAAAAACAAAAACAAAAGCAGATCCATGACATGGTGCTTAACTCCAAAAATAAGTGAATAAAGCACCGCAGATAAGAGCTACACCAAAACCCAAAGGCAGTTGCAAATAAGTAAAAGACATACCGATGTGCCCCACACACACACACACACACACATTGAAGACCACACTTCAGAAGCAGATGCCTTCCAGCTGCTCAGAGATTAAATTCCTTGGTGTAACGCTGCAATATCTGCGCTAAGACACAAAACACTATCACTGCTTTCCAATGCCATTATCGAGGGAGGATGATTGCCAAAGGAAAACATATGGTTCTATCTACAACACAGCATAAAAACCCCACAAATAAACACTTGTGATGGGCACCTTCGTAGGTTTACAGTTCAGTCAGTTCTCTTGTGGATGTAGGCATTGTTTATGCAAAGCTTTTCATTGGCTCTGCTGCCACCACATCTATACAGAGCTTTCATTTGGTGGCCATGAACACAAGGTGACAATGGTATGCTGGGAGGAAAGAGAATCAAAAGATGTGTGTGGGTGTTATCTGTGATGCGATGGGGAGGGGGGGGGAGAAAGAAAAAATAGAAGCTGTTCCAAAGACTGTTTTTACCAATAGACAATTGATTTTGACAGTTAATTGAAGGCCGTGCTTATCTCGAAAGCAGCTTTTGTCTTCTGTATTTTCCCCCACTGCAGTCATCATCTGCATACTGTATTAACTCCCCTCCTGCTACCTGAACATAAAATGGAGCCCAGCAAAGAGATAAGCTGACTGTTTTATTGCCACCTCACCAGACAGAAAAACTTTACTCCAGCATGTAGCAAGAGGAAGTCAAATTTGCATTTAAATAGCAACACATATTTTATCATCTAACTCGATTTGATGCAACATCAGTTGACACACAGTAAAAAAAAAAAAAAAAAAAAACAATCAAGACAAGGAGAATGGGGGGGGGGGCAGAAGAGAAGAGGAAAAATATCTTGAAAAACAACAAAAAATACATATACACTGATTTATTCTCCGGATGTCTAAGGGTGTATTCACACATGCTGTGTTTAGTTCGGTTGAAACGAACTCAGGTGCACTTCCACCTTCGGTGCGCATCTTTCAGACAGGTGTGAATACAGCAATCGCACCCGGGGGCGGACCAAACAAACGCTCCGAGACCCAGCTGAAGAGGTAGTCTCGATGCGCTTCGAAACGCACTCTGCTGCAGTTCGTTTGTGGTGTGAATTTGGCCGGACTCGATCCGACCCAATTGCAGGAAGCACTGCGCCTTTTCTTTCTTTTCTTTTTTAATAAATCGCCATCAGCTTCACATTATGGGAAAGTGTTGTTGTCGCCATTGTTAGGAAGATTAGTTGTGGTTTGACCGGGAGCCCCGAGCGAAAATATTACATTTGATAATGACGCGTGCGGATCAGCGATCAGATGGAGAGGAGCGTCTCCCGTAGCCTACAGTGCCAACAGGTTCACGCTGCGCTTTGCATGAAGTGTGTGTTTTTATTGTTCTTCGTTAATACTATCCCCGTGTCAGTTTGGTGCTGAACTGCGCCGAACTGACACCCAGCTGATACACAGCTAAATCAGCTGTGTTTCAGTTTGAGCCTATTCTTCACGCGAGCCGCGCGTCCAGCAGCAAAAATACAGTAAAAATGATGTTTCACATCGTAGGCTAGAAGCCACATAACGTGGCATTGACATGGGGCTACATATTATAACCATATGAAACAATAATTATTTGATGTGTTTCTTCTTTATTTATAGGCTAGATGTAGGCATTTTTATTATTTTTAACCATATTATATCAATGATATATTTCGCAGTTTTTACTTCGTTCTTCCTGCTTCTCTCCACCCCAGAATGTCTGTCCAATGAATGAATGACTTCAGATCACGTGTGGTTTTGCTTCGTATTGCTGGTTCACTTGCAAAAGGGGCAATATGAAAGTGGACCACACCAACAAAAAAAAAATCCAAATTCTATTTGGTCTGGACCAAAGCAAGTGAACTAACGGACTTTCCATGTGTGAATACACCCTAAGACAGGAGTATGAGTATATTTATCACATGAAGGCGTATAGCTCTGTGAGCAGGACTGGGTTGTTACACACCATCAGTTTCCTGCTAATAAAGTTAAATCTACGATACACAGCTTGGAATGTTTCATATGGCAGCCAGAGGTAACTGCTGGACCTTTGAGGGCTTCATTCCTTACAGTAAAAGTCATGTCATTGCAATAAAGTGTGCTCTATTGTGGCCTACATCTACTTTCAGCAGTTTGTGGTAGAGCTGATTCTCACTCCTTCAGGAAGTCAACTGTCATTCTACAGACTGATCAAATGTCAAGGACAAACGTTTCCGTAGACAATTTTGCAACGGGATAGTTCTTCAGCTCTCTGAGAAATATTCATACTATTAAGTGACATGGTACTTATTCTGTTGTATTTGGACACTTTCCTTACTAATTACCCAAGTCAATTACTTAAGTCCTCAATAAAAGACCTCAACATATAATGGAGTCCCGCAAGAAATATGGCAGGCTGTTTTTACTGCCACCTCAGCCGAGAGAGGAAATGGGTAGTTTGCTCATGTTCTTTCCACAAAGACATTTGTACGAGTGTTTTACTATCTGCTACCTCAATGGTTAATATTTGGTTGAATTTGGCCAACTAAAACAACTCTGTTAAGCAAACAAACTTACCAATGGCAATCCCCTGATTACTAAGTATTTAAATGGTGTAGTGTATTATTGGGTAATTACAGTGTAATAAGTTCAAAAAACTACATATGAAGTATTAAGAAAAATCTTCACTATTACCCATCAACCTAACTAAGTATTGTGTAGTTGTGACCGGATGGTTGGTGTTAATTCAGTTACATTATTTTTTTTTTTTTTTGATTTTTGGAGTTTTTCGGTTAGCAGCGATGAGGACTGAGCCTCTAGGGGACACTCTAACCACTGAACAACGAGTGCCCCTAAGAAAGTAGTCGACCAGTTCTATATACACTATTTTTATTCTAATTTTTGCTAAGGGAAATTCAGTTTCACTCAATATTGCGCCCCGGGACCACATTCTACACACTTGATCTACACTCATATGTCAGAATAAAACTGACAGGTTTTTACTCCGGTGCTCCAGATGAATCTCCCCTCATAATGTTCCCCTTACACATGTATATTGCCCTCTCTTTCATTTCTCAATGAATACACTTAATCGTGGCTTTGGTCCTGGAGCAGAATTATGCATGGGCTAGTGAAATGAGAGCGCTGAGCCATTAATCAGATAGTTGTAACTGTCATGGATGAGGCCATTGCCTATTAAAATGTATGTCCTTTTAATTTGACCATGTGACGTTGGCAAAGTACAGCATACATGCCTCAACCTCCCTTTAATAGCCTGTCGATTTACTCCATACATACATACATACATACATACATACATACATACATACATACAACATACAGTAATAGGCCAAGCCAAGGGCACATGTACTGTTGCAGTGATCGTGATCAAGGTCAATGATGCAGTCAGTTTTGTGTTTACTAGCATGACTCATGGTTTGATTCAGTGGGACAGCAGTTGATCATGTTAAAGGGGTATCAATACTGAATATTCTCTTTATCTCTAACTGGACAGTAAACAGCCATGGATTGTGTTAAAGGGATAGTTCAGTATTTTTGAAGTGGGGTTGTATGAGGTACTTGCCCCCTTTATTCTATTAAACATTGCTAAACCGCCTAAGCAAGGCCTATCACACAGTATAGAGAACAACTTCTGCACATTAGATTGTCAGTGGACACTTTTTTTAATCACAATCAAGAAAAAATTTGGGAAAATCCATGCCTTGGATTACCTGATTCTGTACCTGGAGAAAGTAGGAGATGAAGGAAACCAAGGCCGGGGGGCCAATCCAGCCACTGAACAATAAACTGGATTAACTACAGAGCAGGATGGCTTTTCAATGGGACACCAAGAACTGCAACGGTATGGTTTTCATTAAGATTTAGCTTGACCCTTTGGTCTAAGCATCGGCCATTATTCAAGAGGGACTCTCAATTTAGCTCCAAGACCGGACAAAAGAATAGGAAGAGCAAGGGGGGAGGTCTCTAACAGTAGTGCTCGAATATGGAGATAAGTTACCAGTAAATTGCTATACTGTATAAGAACAATGTATTAGTATTATAATTTATTTAGACTGTTCTCCTAACCTCAAGCAACTTATAATATCGGATGCCACCCTTACTCTCCCTGAGTGATTTTGTATCAGTCATTCTCACAGATGTATGGAGTTCTCGAACAGAGAGAGAGATAGATCTCACAACTGAATGCTGTGTACTGTGGTAGGGGATTTCTAAGAGTGAAGAAGGTCCTGCCAACATATCACCAGCACATCAGCTGTCCTATGCGTGGTGGTAGCATGGCCCTCCGACAACCCCCGTGCATGGGTTAATGAGATAATCTTTGCATCTCTCATCACTTATTTAATGTACATGCCTTAAGAACAACTAACCAGTTTTTGGTGATACAAAAGGCCCAGGCCCCCAGTCACCAAGTAAGACAGAGCTTATCCTTCAAAAAGTACTGAAATAAATGGCGCCTATATAATGTAGTTTACCTAACTGTGGCTATGATGTAAGAGGGAAGATCACCCACTCAAACCAGTGTGGTGATGACAAATAATGTCCTTTATTGCAGCAGGTAATTATCTAATTAGCTACTACCCCCCAGAATGACCAGCAAATATTAAATACGCATACATACTGTATATGCCTATTTACACAGCTATTTACAGCATGAGCATGCATCAACACTTAGCGTGTCAGGGAGGGACCATAGGGGAGAGACCAAAGAGAACAAGTGGAGCGGTTGAGGTATTTGGATTCGAATCTCTATCCCAACTGCCATTTTCTCCCCAAATCCTCCACCCCAGCTTTAAAGGGGATAAAAGTAAGGAAATAATAAGATAAGTAAGAATCATGTGTCATGTCAAATTAAGATAAGATACTTTATTGTCCCTTACATAACATTAAATGGAAATTTGCCCTTGAAATTCTGACATAAAACATTCTGTGATAAAGTACTAAAATCATAAATATATTAGAAACAAGAGCAGGATGTTTGATGATAGTTAAAAACGAATGCCTTGAAGGAACCAAATGAAGTAATAGATCTCAGTGAGCGGGGCAGGTTGTTCCTATTAGATGGCACTTTAAATTTAAAGGCACGTCGCCTAATTTCTTTGGAGATTCAGGGAACTAAGGGAAAGGGGTGCTCTTTATTCCTTAAACTATATATAAAGATATATCTGGGATTAAATATGGTTTTAAATTTGAAGGATAGTTAAAGAAAATGCATTTAAAAATAAACTGCAGACCATAGAAATGCCTTCTAGACGTACAAGTGTTAACCAGTTCAGCGACTCATACATAAGGCAATGATGGGTTCAATAGGGACACCTCACAAAAAATTAACAGAGCAATCTAAGAAAATATTTGTTTCTCTGTGTTATTCTGGTCAATAATATCTGCATGATCTAGTTTTGTTACTAAGAGCCGTGAAATAATAGTTTTTCCCGACCTGTAGTGTGAAACAGTTGATAGACCAATAAAGCATTCTCAGGCCGCAATTTACTTCTTAAAACAGAGTCAATTTGAGGTTTGAAAGAAAGCTGAAAGTCAAGCAAGGGAGTCATGAATCTAAATTCCTCCACTTTATCAAGTGCTGTTCCATCAAAGAAATGAATCGACCAATTATTTGCTAGGTTCAGATACATAAGAAGATATCTTTGACAAAAGCAGTTTAGAAAAATCCAGCATGTATAAGGTAAGATAAGTTTAGTTGTTTGTAGTGTACAGAATATAATAATATAGGGTTAGAATATTTTTATAGTAACACATCAATACTAATGTTAAATGTACACTATAAATCAAAAGGTAACACTTAACATTAACTAACCGTTAATAACGGCTAAATTGAAGATGAAAAGGCATTAACTAAGCATTGACTAACTGTTATGTTTATTTAATGGTTAACAAAGCATTAGTTATCGTATGCTTAATTTAGCATTAACTAACCTTTAATAACTAAGCATGCACTGTTTGTTATGCTTAACTACTCGTTATTAACAGTTAATAGTCTTAGCCAAGCATGAACTAACAGTTAATGAATTTTATCAAACAAACTGGACACTTTAAATCAGCATGTGGATTTTGTAGGCTGTGCGCTTGACACAGCTTTACATATCAGGGCTGTACAGTGCGAAAGTTTTGATCGCATTTGCTACTGAAATTGATCACGTGCAATGATGAATACAATTCCACTAGCACGAGTGCGACAGCTTGCTAATGAGCAGATGCTGTCAGTCTGAGACACAGAGGAGTGCTGCACAACACTGCTTAGAGTGCTCTACATTAACACTCTCCAAATTCGGGTAAATGTATTCTTAGGCAAGTAAGTTATTGAGTCCACCCTCCACTTTGGCTGGTGAAAGATGTGTGCTCGGGACCTGTGCTTGTGCGGCGATTAATACACTTCACCAACGGTAATAACCGGAAGGAGACGGCACACAGTTAAGTTAGTGCGTGTGCAAACAGAACATTTCCTGTGCGCCTTCACATTAAAAGTCTGTTACTAGCCAAACGTGAGTTGAACAAGAAGTTAGCGCATCACAGCCCTGCAGTGCGCTAGCTTGAAAATCAACTGCTTCAGCTGCAGAGAGCAGTCAACGGTAGTCTTTTTAAACAACGTTTGAAATAACTGATAAGCCACTGAAGAACTACTCCCAACACATTCACAACAACCTATTTAACTTATTCCAAATTTTACCAATATGTATAGGCCTACTTATTTATTTAATAGGCTATGTTTAATGTTTTAAAGTTTGGATTTAATTAACAGAAGGACATTTAACAAAAAAAAATTATTATTATTGTGAATATGATAATGATATGTATATATACAGAAAATATATAGATATTAATTTTATGGGGAGAAATAATTCTGAATCAGCAAAACATTACAATTGGCAGGTTAGATTTTTTTGTCTAAATTGCAATCAGTGCACCCCTATTAATTTTTCTACAATTATTACTGCACACACTAGGATATGATATTAATTGAGAATTTCAAATGAGACCAAGATGACAGGCTAAAAGGTAATTAGAGCGAAATGTATGGGTTAAGGTTATGCAAGTTTTCGATCATACTTTGTGTGCTACTGAATTTATTTTTGTGCTACTGATTTTTTTTGCTTGCTAGCACCAGTGCTACCACCTAAAAAAATAAGCGTACAGCCCTGCATATTTACTTACATTTTTCATAGGACTTGAACGCCCAAAAAATGCCAAAAAAATATCAAAAAAAGATCTGTATCTGTAATTCTACACTGCCGTCTGCTGGGGAGGCGACATGGCAGATGAAAACACCAGGAGGCTGGACAACGTGTTTAAAGCTCCCATATTATACACTTTTCTGTTCTATCCGCCATATTATATGGTCATAGTGGTCCCTAATACGTTTTTCTTTAATTGTTTGCTGAAAAAAACTTTCAGATCATTTATTGTAGTATGCCTCTATTCAGCTAATCTCACAATGGCCTATTTTTAAAACCAACCTGCAGCTCCCCTCGTAAATATACAATCTATGAGCTCACCCCGCCCCTCGCCCTCTGTCTGTTTGTAAACAATGATGACGTATTTGCCGTGCCTGTGGCTACTGCAAAGCTAGCTCGGGAGCTAGCTGCTAAAAATATAACTAAAATCAGAGAAAAAATTTATTTTTAAAGTTTGACGACTACACTACTACCTTCCAATGCTTTGTCTTGCTAAAAACGAGGCATTGTCAGACTGCTGTGGGGAATCTAAATGGGTTATAATGAGCAAACGATCGATGCTTGTCCCAAAGCTAATAGCTATACACCAGTCAGGTAAAAATGCCAATAAAAACATTTCTTTCAGTTTTACCGTTTGAAAAAAAGCACAAGTAGCTTCCTATCCGTTATGTTATTAAAAACAAGGCTGCTGTGGTTGAGATAAATTATTGGATTATGCAACATTCATCATGCTTTACCGTAGGCTACTACAGGCATCTTGTCGCTTAGCAACAAGCAAACAACAAGGGGGTGAAGGAATATTTTTCCAGAGGATCTCGGGGCCGTGGACCAATAAGAAATAGGGGGGTGGACTGCACAGTGGAAGCTTCTGGCTTTCCAGTTTTTGACGTCAGAAACGGGGAGAATTCTCACTGGAGTATATTGGGGGGAGAGGTGGAGGGTTTCAGAAAAGGGGAGAGTGAGAAAAGGAGAGAGCTTTCTTCTTTTTTTATACTTTGGCAGTCTGTAGGCACACCGTAGACCCATAATTATGTTCAAAAACCTCGGAAAAGTGCATTTGCACAATATGGGAGCTTTAAGACGCGGCTTCAGTGCTGGGTAGTCACAGAAACTGTTGGTGGAGACATGCACACAGAGTAAGCTGCAGGCAAATTGCTTAACCAAACATTAACTAACTGTTAACTAAGCCTTAACAGTTAGTTACTGATTGATAAGCATTAACTAATAATTAACTGACAGTTATTATACCCATATTGTAAAGTGTTACCTATAGTATTTAATATGTATTATTCACATACATATATAACAATATATGTAAAAACAATAAAATTGTCACAAAAAAGAAATAGATTGTGTTTGTGATATAAATTATATTGAATGTTGTCTACGCACCGTCTTTATAAAGAAACATAAGGATGGATGTACTCAATACAAAGATGGATGTACGCTTAATGCATACACATACATGTATGTTTGCATATATAGTACATTAAAACTGTGTGTGAATCAATCTGTCAAGTGCATGGTTGTGTTGTTAGTTACCATACGCTACCATTTGTCTGCTTTCCGGTGTTGGGGTTTGAGCACACAAAGAAGAGGCCACTTGTTCTCCAGCAGGCATTGCCAACACTCCATCACCATAGAGAGACATCTCTCAGTGGACCCAGCCTACATGCTCCACAACACACGCAATCTGTTTAGTAAGACAAGGCATGACGCTTGTTTGAGCGTGTGCTCAACTGTGTGCACGCTTGCCTTCTGTGTTTTTAACAGCTATACATCTGAGAAATTAAATGTACGTGAACCTTTGCAGCAGATGGGAAGATGTAGGAGACCCTAAATTTGATTGTGTTGTAAATCAAAAGTCCAGCTATTCAGGAAAACAATTAAAATACTCTGGACTGTGTGAATAAAAAAAGGGCGTCAACACCTGACTTTCAGAAAACATTGCTTATTTTTCTATGTATGTTTTATATAGATTGTTCCCCGGATATTTCAAATTGTGCCAAAATGCACAAATTCACAATTTTCAAACAACAGTATACTACACTGACGTTGCTTTTACAGAACACTATGCATAATTCTGTGTCTGTTCAACCGAAAAAAAGATCTGTATCTGTAATTCTATGCTGCCGTCTGCTGGGGAGGCGACATGGCTGATGAAAACACCAGGAGGTTGGACAAAGTGTTTAAGAGGCTGCTTCAGTGCTGGACAGAAACCTGGACTCACTGAAGGTGGTGGTGGAGAGACACACACATGGGAGTAAGCTGCAGGCAATCATGGACAATGCCAGCCACCCTCCCCCCTTAGAAACACACACCCACACACACACACTGGACAAAGTGCGAGAGTGTTCTTATTCATGTATATACAGTATATTTACCTTGGCTCTTTTACATGCAATTTAAATAATGTGCAATATTGCTCCCTTTTTATTGACTTATTTTACCGACTGATGTTTAGGCAATCCACCTTCTAACTATGTTTTCATTATTTTCTTCTTTTTTATTATCTTAGTGTGTTACATGTATCTGTCTTTGTTTTATTGTAAAAAAAAACATATAAAAACAAAAAAGTAAAGTAAAGTAAACTATCCGTGTCTGACTGATTCTACGTGCTGGTGGTGTGATGTGGAAGGGCAGGAAGTGGCTGGTGTGGTGTCAGTGTTTGAGAGGAGAGTGAAGGACAAAGCTTTAGCCCCTCTTACTCTCACTCTCTCCATGACAAGCTGTGGCTGATGGGACCAACACACACACACACACACACACACACACACACACACACACACACACACACACACACACACACACACACACACACACACACACACACACACACACACACACACACACACACACACACACACACACAGGTGGAAAACAGAGCACTTCAGCCACTCACACTGCTACTAGACTGGACAACAGGAAAATCAAATAAATCAAATAAAAAAATCTAATCCTTAACAAATCCTGCAACAATCCTCTCACAGAGAGCTATTTAGCCGAAAATATTCATAGCAATAAACACTGTCATCCACATCCTCACCTGGCCCACGATAGCAGAGAAAAACTCAGCCATTGACAGTTGAATTCCATTCAAACGCCGAAAAGCTCCCTTTTGAAATACAAGGCTTCTGCTGACCCAGTGCTCATACCAATGCATCATCATGGTCTCCGCCTCAAGTATGAAATAGTTTTCTTACAAATACATTTTGTTTAATTAATGACCAAAACATAATGAGCATAAGTGGGATCCAAGGTTTGTCCTTCAACTTTCCAAAGTAGACTCCAGCTCCTCCAATGAACTCATGATGCACTATGTGAAAAAAATAAAATACTTTTTTTTCCAGAGGTGGAGAGGAATAAAAAAGACAGAGTTACAAATGAATTTACATTTTGAATTTCTAGTGGTTAAGGGTCACTGAAATGCACGCTAGCCCTTTAACCCGTGACGTCCTTTTATGTAAGTGCATACCTTTTCATAGAAGTAGATTGTGTATTCCAATTCACATGCATGCCCTTGATGACCAGACGTGCTTTTCAGCCACATTATTAATTCATCTATATCATATGAATATTAGCACTTTGTGGTGCAGAACTGAGTGAGAACCAACAGTTAAATGACTAAGACAGTTCAATCGTGTAGCATACCACAGGTCTTTATTAAGTTATTCAAGCCCCTGAGCTCTGAGAAATAGGCTTCTCTACGTGAGGCCCGGCCTCTCACAGTTGTTACCATAAATTTTGTAAGTACCACAACCCTTCTCCAATTCTCCTGATCACCCTAAAAGTAATTTACCTAATGGATGTGCCTCATTGTATAATGACACCAGCTACATTATGAACTTAACAAAGCAGAAGCTGCTTGATTATAGTGCAAGAGAATTGTTTTCAGAGGCATGAGATAAGGAGGAGGGAGAATAGGTCCGACATTGTTTGATTGTTTATTCCTATTTCACTAATGTGCTAATAATCTGGGATCTCTAACTTGGTGTGCTGATTACTTCTTGAGTGCTACACCTGGCAGGAATTTTGCATGGTCATACATAATGCCAGTCAAATTAAATTAAAGGGGATAAAGGTAAGTCATTAAATGAGTCAACCTGCACTGGCAACATACAGAATTTCCAACACAACTGCAATGTTACTTTATGCACACACTAGATGAGAAGTAACCTATCGCCTACGCACATTATCGCAAGCTCTTTTTTCTTCATATGGAAGCAGCTGCATTGTTGACAGCTCAGATTGATTTGAAAGTAGACGTGATCTTTGTGGTCAATCACCAGGGGCCTCATTTATCGACGCTCGTACGCACATTAGAGGGCGTACGCCACCCAGTACGCAACCTTTGTGATTTATCAAAAGCAAACTTGACGGGAAGATGTGCGGTCCTCCACGCACACTCTAACCCATTTGTACGCACATGCCCCCACATGTATGAAGTGCGAGAAATAACGTGTTTGTGTAAAATTAATCCAGATAGGCCTATTATAAGCCATGTAGGTCTATCATATATTGGGAGTTCCTTTGCAAAACGGATGCAGCCATTCTTACAACTAATAAACAAATGCCTCCACGGATTATTCCATGGAGTGGTATAAAAAAAGTAAAAATAAAAATTAGGATCTTAAATAGCCTACAAATTAGAGTGCAAATTTTAAAAAAACAACAACTTTGAATATACTCTGCAGTTATTTAAGAATAACTGCATGTTATTGAATTCATTCTGATTATATTGGAATACATAGCCCATTACTTAGTTACACTGACGCTATTCTCGATGCCTCAGTCAGGCGGACAGGAGTGCACAGTTTCACCCTTTCTATAAAGTAGAAGGCATGGTGTGTAAATGGGCTAAACAATGGATTAAAAAAATACAGGGGGGATCTTGAAATAGCGAATTAGGAGTAAAAACAACAGCTTTAACAACATGGCAGCAGCTACCATACAACAACATGACGAGTTCACACACACTCGCACGCGCGCACACACACACACACACACACACACACACACACACACACACACACACACACACACACACACACACACACACACACACACACACACACACACACACACACACACACACACACACACACACACACACACACACACACACACACACACACACACACACACACACACACAAGCCTTCCACCCATGCACCCCAAGCTCAACCTAGATCATCTGCTGTCTTTACTCTTCTCCACCTGCCCAAGTGGATGACAGCTCTCAGTGGACCCACTTTAACAAGGAGGGGAACAATAAGGGGATTCTAGCAGATTGCAAAGTGGAGCCCATGGGACCCAACAGAACTACTGTATCCCCCACAGTATCTAACCAAGCCCCAGTCTGTGACTCTATCTGGGACCGTGACATTCCCACAAAAGTTTGAAGTCTAGATAAATCTCGGGTCCAATAGGGGACTGTTGGAAGCAACTGATTAAGTTTGTGCTTCTTTACATCACCTTGGGAAAGGATGAGAAAAAAGAAAAGAGAGAGATAGAGATAGATAGAGAGAGAGAGCGCTAACAAACAAAGTGAAGTAAGGAAAAAAAAATCCCCCCCTTTTTTCCCAGGAGTAATCAATTAATTGTGGGAAAGTTGCCGGCAATTACGGATCAAAGGAGGACTTGAATTGCAGTCCTTAAGCTTTGAGAAAAAGTTTAATAAGTCACCTACATGCCTAACGGGGAGCCTGTTTATCATTATAATTTAACACTTAATGAGACACTGAGATTATCATCTGCCTCACTCGGCTCCCAGGAGAGAGAGAGTAAATATGGAGGCAGTGTAGAATGGTCACATTAAGTTATTAAGTGGGGCTACTTCTTCAACTGCTTCTTCGTGTTGGGCAGTCTGAGAGATAATTCCTTATCCACTATTCCAGAGATAAGTGAACTCATGAGCGGTAATATTCTCATGAGACTTTTTTTGTTATCACAACCTTAGGCTTTCAGCTTTTCCCCGCTGTATTAAGGCCAGACAAGGCAGGCAAAAACATAATTTATTTTCCGAGCACTGGTCAATTTTGAGATTTGTCTCTATTTTGCTTTAATAACATGTCTTCTTTCATACTAGTATCAAACAATGGTCCAAAAAGTAAATGTAGGTTTTTAATTTGACAAAACCATGTCTGTTTGCGTCTGTATATTTCTCCTATACAATCTTAAACGGACATTATCTTAACACCAATTTTTCCTGAACCAGAAATCTCAACTTCTTATGCACCTACATCAACTAAATTTTGCATAATCATTCTTAGCCCTACTCTGAAAGTTATTACAAAATGTTATGTTCATATGTTGTCAACTGTCTGATTAATTGTGATTGTCTGATTAGTTTTCTTCTGAAAATGCATTTTTATGTCCTGTATAAAGTATTTTTTCATTCATAAAATAAAAAACATTGTTAAACAAAATAAACTAGAAAATCCCGCGGAGATTTTGAAAGTACGGGTCGCCCGGGCAAATCGGCGAAGAAAAAAAATCACGGCACATGCTACAACATGACTTCTGCACATACCCAGCAAGTTTGATGATGATAGGACCTGTGGTTAAGGAGTTATGGCCAACGTGTTATTAAGCCCCGCCCATTTGTGGCGCCCCCTTTGGGGTAATCTCGATAAGCTTCGATGGACATGCTACCACATGACTTCTGCAAACACCCAGCAGGTTTGAGGATGATAGGACCTACGGTTAAGGAGTTATGGCCAATTTGTGGATAGGCCCCGCCCCTGTGGCGCCTCCTTTGGGTTAATCTCGATAAGCTTCGATGGACATGCAACCACATGACTTCTGCACATACCCAGCAAGTTCCATGATGATAGGACCTACGGTTAAGGAGTTAGGGCCAACGTGTTATTAAGCCCCGCCCATTTGTGGCGCTCCCTATGGGTTGATCTCGATAAGCTTCGATGGACATGCAACCACATGACTTCTTCACACACCCAGCAAGTTTGATGATGATAGGACCTACGGTTAAGGAGTTAGGGCCAACGTGTTATTAAGCCCCGCCCATTTGTGGCGCCCCCTTTGGGTTGATCTCGATATGCTTCGATGGACATGCAACCACATGACTTCTGCACACACCCAGCAAGTTTCATGATGATAGGACCTACGGTTAAGGAGTTAGGGCCAACGTGTTATTAAGCCCCGCCCATTTGTGGCGCCCCCTTTGGGTTGATCTCGATATGCTTCGATGGACATGCAACCACATGACTTCTGCACACACCCAGCAAGTTTCATGATGATAGGACCTACGGTTAAGGAGTTAGGGCCAACGTGTTATTAAGCCCCGCCCATTTGTGGCGCCCCCTTTGGGTTGATCTCGATATGCTTCGATGGACATGCATCCACATGACTTCTGCACACACCCAGCAAGTTTCATGATGATAGGACCTACGGTTAAGGAGTTAGGGCCAACGTGTTATTAAGACACGCCCATGTGTGGCGCCCCCTATGGGTTAATCTCGATGAGCTTCAATGGACATGCTACCACATGACTTCTGCACATACCCAGCAAGTTTCATGATGATAGGACCTATGGTTAAGGAGTTATGGCCAACGTGTTATTATGCCCCGCCCCTGCGTAAACGTTTTGGTCAATGGCGGCCATGTTTTTCAAGTTGTCCTACTAATCTTTTACGGGTATGTTTATTGTAGTCCCCCGGGGCTTCACGAGAAATTTGGTGTTGATACAGTCAAATTTTAGAAAGTTGTGGGTAACACGCTGTTTTTCAGTTTATGCTAATTAGCCGAAAATATTTCCAGGTTGACTTTTGTGGTCCAAGAGGCTTTTTTGTAGAGCACCCTAATATACACCTGTGTGAGAAATCTCAAGTCAATCGGAGTTACGGTGAGCGGGGCGTGGCCTCTCAAAGTTCTTTCGGTCAGGACTTCATAACAGCGCCCCCTAGCGGAAATTCAAAAAACTGTATAATAGCACACCCCGCGGGGTGGGGCGCGGTTGTGTGAAATTTTTGCGTTTCTCGTGCAACGGTGTGGGAGGAGAAGCGGCTAGAATTTTGAGGCAGAATAAAAAGTAAGAAGAAGATAAAGTATGGTGCATAGTAATAATTACGGGTCCCCTGTTGACACTGGGGACCCGTACTTAATAATATCTTTATATGGCAAAGTTCATGATGATATCAATACGTTTTTATCCTTTTCACCTGCAGTGTCTCGCCTTTAGGTAAGATTCTTTTTTCTTCCGAAAGTGAAATGAACATATGATGCATTAATACATAATGCTTCTTTAGTAGTCAGGTCAAACAAACTCTTAGAACCACCTCTCCAGCTGACCTTGTAACTATCCCTCCAGGTTGTGAACTTTGCCTAACCCCTCGGGTGACGCCACATTTCCCCTGTACACTCGCCTTAGACACACTTGGGCTAATTATGTCTGTCACAAACTGACTGCTGGCATGCAGGGGGACAAAGACATTATAGCTGATGGAGGAGCAAGCTGCCGACCATGCAAAAACATACGGCGGCGGTGTTGTTGAAGACAGGAACATGTTCCCTGGCTCTGTACTGGCGTCACAGTCCACTGATGCCACAGCGGAAAAAGACACATTTCCCACCAATCATTTCTGACAGGCAACTAGCAGTAGCCGATTGTGCTCGTAACGGAAAAATTCTATCAGTACAAATGGCACGCTAGATGAAATATAACAGGGGACGTGTGTCTGTGACAAGCAAAGGGGGCGATGAGTTAACCCCATGCCATATCTGTTTCAGGAGTCAGCAGGAGACAAGGCCCTGGCTGTGAGACTATAGTACAACCTGTTGACCTTCTGTGGATTGTAATGACGTAATGATGATGATGTCATATTTTTCCAAAACATAGAATATGGCAAAAAACATAGAAGTCAGTTATTTCCCTCTCTGCATATTTTCAAAGCATTTTTTGTCTTCCTGAAAGATAGGGCTTTAAAGCATAATTCACAGTATGTGGACACACAAAAAATGTTGATAGATTTTGTTCCAAACCCATGGGCATTATTCAGCTTGTATTCCAACCTCCACTCTCCTGCTCTACGGTTTTCCATTACATGTTAAGAAATACTGTGTGTGCAGTGTTTGGCTCCAATGGATGTTGTGACATACAGTGACTGATGATTTTTTTTTTTTTTTAAAAACTTGAGAACTATACCAGTAGTCCGGAGTAAACAGGGTTACACGTGTATAGGGCTAGAAGTAAATGAGTGTCATCGGATTTTGAAAATAAAAAGCCATTGAATTTTAAGCACTGAATATTTATGCATTGAAATAACATATCTGAATTTTTTGCAGCATTGAAATAATGTATCTGCATTTTTTGCCGCAATGAAATAATGTATCTGAATTTATTGCCTCTGAATTTAACTCATTACATTTTAAACAACTAATTTTCACCTTTATTTTACAATGTTCTCAAATTCAAAATCAAATATTCAACTTTAAAAAATTCAACGTGCCAAATTCAACTGCAAAATCCCATGTATGAAATTCAGAGTAAAACTTTGGGGGCCCAAGGAAGAGCAATCGATCATAGATGCTAGATCGCATTCAACAAAGAGAGCAAGTGGGAATATTAGCTCGTTGCCTTGGATACCCCTGACTGATGCAGGAAGGCAAATCAGGTTTTAGCCATGTCAAACGGCAACGCAAGTAACGATGGTGCTTCGGTGAGTACAAACATGTTTCTATATATATGCTAGCCATTATATTCTTCCCTATATAGAAACATGTTTGTACTCACCCAAGCACCATTGTTACTTGCGTTGCCGTTTGACATGGCTAAAACCTGATTTGCCTTCCTGCATCAGTCAGGGGTATCCAAGGCAACAAGCTAATATTCCCACTAGCTCTCTTTGTTTGAACGCGATCTAGCATCTATGATCGATTGCTCTTCCTTGGGTCCCCAAAGTTTTACTCTGAATTTCATACATGGGATTTTGCAGTTGAATTTGGCACGTTGAATTTTTTAACGTTGAATATTTGATTTTGAATTTGAGAACATTGTAAAATAAAGGTGAAAATTAGTTGTTTAAAATGTAATTCAGAGGCAAATAATTTAGATACATTATTTCAATGGTGCAAAAAATTCAGATACGTTATTTCAATGCATAAATATTCAGTGCTTAAAATGCAATGGCTTTTTATTTTCAAAATCCGATGACACTCATTTACTTCCATATAGGGCTCTCTAAACTAATCAATCATAGGTTAAAATACATTTGAATGGCATGTTTTATGAGTTGCTGTATATCAAATCATAAGCAGACTCATATGTCTGGACGATTGGAAGCGTAACACAATGTGATAGTGTAGTCCATCTGCTAACTTGTCTGAACATGCTCATTAGCCATACTGCAGAGTTCACATCTACAGCCACACGTTAACACAGACCAGTTAGCAGCACAGATGCATCCTCAGCTCTAAAGACAGCTAGCTTCAGTGCTAAAATATTTCAAGTCAATTAAACTTTATTTATTTATTTATTTATTTATTTCTTTCGGACAATTTCACACAATACACAATTATCTCATTCACATCATAAATCTTAATTAGTATCCACCCCCTTTCATCAGATTCAAAATTATTGTCAACTTCTGCAATAATTGCATAATTGAAAGCATTTCAAAGTCCATACAGTGTAGTTGCCTTTGTTCTGAAGATCAAATAAACATGATGACATTAAGTGATTGCTGCTAACTCAACCAGTTACTCATCTTTGTTTAATTCAGGTGGAGAAGATGCAGTCATGATAAGGCTACACAAATGTCAATAAAATACTGTTAAAAACCTCACATATTAAATTTTCTCTGTTTCTCTGTACTTGTTTTAACCCATTGATGCCTGATGCTGCGCGACGCAACACTGATCTCCTGTCTGTCGCGCAGCATCAGGCATCAATAGGTTAATGTAAGTAATCAACTTGCAAGTTTTCATTATGATATCTGTAAGTTACATTTTTTACCCTATTCACCTGCAGTGTCTCGCATTAAAATACAACCCTAATAAAAGTGACTTTTGGTTTGTCTGCATAAGACACAACTATCCAGGCCCTAGTATCTTCTGGTGAGCAGCCTCTTGGTAAGTGTGGAAAAAACACTGGCCCGGGCTGGTGGTGTGAGGTAATTGAAAAATGTGCATATCTCGGTGGGAGAGACTCTTAGAGTGTTGAGGAAGAGTTACCCATGTGTTTCTTTTCCTGGCGGCGCAGGTTACTGCCTGAAAGCTCATTAAGCATCCGCTGTCATCCTCCATCTGTTCAACATTCAGCCAGCGGAGCAAGCTGTCCACTAACTTCCTCTGCTCTCCTTCACTCTCTATCTCTTGCTCTATCCCTCTTTACTAACTTTGGAGATATATGCTGTCCTCATGTTTCCTGCAATCCACCACCTTATCCCCTCTCAATCCTTTTTGCCCCTTTTGCTTTCTTCTCCACTACCCCTGTTTCTTGTTTTGCTTTGAGAATGGTTCTTCTAGAAGTGCCGCAGGACAGATTGCTGACAGTTAACTTTGCCACCATAAGCAAGCATGAGAAAAACAATGTAAGGAGAGATTCACATTACGATCATGGCTGGTTTATGACTGTTTTACACAGCCTAGCCCTATGGTATCAAATAAAAAGCAAATGATTCTTCTCCGACCAATAGGCGTTTTATAATTCAATTTCCTTTATCAATGGTATAGCTAGCTCAGTGTTATTGTTTTGCATTGCACGGAGCGTTTTTCTATTTGTTTTATTCCTCTCCCCTATGGCCTTTCAGGACCAAGTTAGCCCTCTGAGACCCACTGTTGTAAATTTGCAACATCTATTGGAAGCTGTTTTGTAGTCATTTTCCAGGACTAAATGTACACAAATACTACATATTCCAGCACTCCAGACTATACAATGTATCAAATCACCAATTTCGGTGGGAAAATATTAATATTGTAAGAACAGCAACATTTCAAATTCAAACAACATGGATGACTCCCACTGAGCTCCCAGCTCTCTCTGTTCAATCAATTTTAACAATTTTCCAAGTAAGTACTTGACCTTTAATATTTTTTCCTGTATTCTAAAGTTGTTCTGTAACATATTACTTCAATAACCAAACTAAAAAAGTTAAATTTACATGATTTTCAGTGATTTCTTTTAATGTTGCAAAAACGCAACACTGGGCTTCAATAAGAGTGATTTTTCAAAACAAAAGGCCCAATCACTTATCATGAGTAAATTGCGTATTATTTGTGTTTTAAGCTAAAGTTCACTAAAGTTCAAGGTTTAAAGTCATTTAGTTTTATACAAAACTAAATAACCTTAAACTTTAGCCTAAAACTATAACACAAATACAACACTTTTGTTTTGAAAAATCACTCCCATTGAATCCCAGTGTTGCTTTATAGGATACTAATTTACAGTATATACATGTGTGAGATCTGCAAAAGATAAAAAGGGTAACCCTAACCCTAACCCCTAAACCCTACCACTACCCCTAACCCAACAACCCTAACCCCAACCCCAACCCCAACCCCAACCCTAACCCTAACCCCTAACCCCAACCCCTAACCCTAAACCTAACCCTAAACCTAACCCCAAACCCAACCCTAACCCTACCCCTAACCCTCTAACCCCAACCCTAACCCTAACCCTCTAACCCAAACCCCTAACCCCTAACCCCTAACCCTAATCCCTAACCCCAACCCTAACCCTCTAACCCTAACTCTACCCCTCTAACCCTAACCCTCTAACCCTAACCCCTAACCCTAAACCTAACCCTCTAACCCTAACCCCTAACCCTAACCCTAATCCAATAGTAAAATACCCTAAATTTGTAACCACTAAGACCCGTTGTTGCAATTTTTTTTTAAATATATTTTCCTGATCAGAGGCTTGCTAAAACAATTTTAAAAAGGAGAAAAAAATCCTACATCAACAAAATCAATGCTTGGGTTTCACAGGGTTAGACTTCTATTTTGAAAACAATGAAATTAGCTGTTAGAGTTCTGGTGCACACTAAACAACCAGACTATGCTCCACTTGAAAGAGGTGGTCTTGGGCCGTTTGCAAGTGAACTCTGGAACGGATCATTGCTGGTATGAACTTAATTTGCACTAATCATCAGTTTAAAAAAAACAGTCTGCTGATATAGTAACGCGGGCTGTTGATATATTCTGGCTGTTACAGTATGTGCTCCACATTAAGCATGAAAATAACCGGCCAATGCTCTGTGATGTAGGCCATGGTAGAAATTGCGAGGGAGTTGCATTTTCACTCCCCAAACTGTCGGACAGCATTTCCATGCATGTGACTTTTGTTTAACCATCTGAAAAACCAAACAATGTATCAGCTCTCAACTGGTGTGCATCAAAGAAGCAGACTAGTTGGTGTGAACACAACCAAATGATTGGATTTATGGTGAGGGATAGTTGTAAAAGTATCTAATGTATGCTGATGACTTAGCGTTGTCTTACAACAACTGCTCAGAGTCTGCTCACAGTTTGGTGTGCGATATGACAACAAATTTAACTCTGAATAGCACTAAATGTGGTAAACAAAGTCAGATATGTGTCACATAATCAGGAATGATTTATGTGATAACGATGATGTGCAGGGCCAGTGCTGTAAACTGTAAGCGCAAGTCAATATGCTGGCACGCAAATTTAACATGTGCACAGATAATGTTGAAACAGCCCTATTTAGAGCCTACTATATACAGCCTACTTGTGGTTCAGATATAGTAAGGCAAAAATTAAAAAGCTTCAGGTGGCATGTAATGATGCATTCAAGAGCTTTCTCAAACTGAAAGATGGACAGGTGCAAGTCACGTGTTTGTGACTAGTAATGTTCCCACCCTTAATGCCGTGTTGAGTAATTGTATGGCTTGATTAAGCTTTTTTTTATTATAATTGCCTCAATAAATGAGCCCCGACAAACTGACACAGGGTACACTTCTTATTTTTGGAAACATTAGAACAAATGTATATGATGTGTTTTAATCACTTTGAACTTCTAAAATTCCATGGATATAACATTTTTGTTCAGTTTGTGTTGTTGCGTTTTTATGTATTTTATACTGATATGGACTTGTGTGTGTCTGAAACAAAGTTCAATTGAAACAGTGAACGGGTCTCTAGAAAAATGACACTTTCTGCTAAGAAAAAAAGTTGACACATTTCTTACTCTGCATCTCTGTCTGTTTTCCTAATTTATACATCATTATACGCTCTGTCCTCTGTCATTCTCATCCTCGTTTTCAGCCAGCTAGGTGACTCAACGGCAGAGAGGATGGAGCGACAGGCAAGAGAGAGAGAGAGAAAAGAGAGAGAGAGAGCGAGAGGGGTTGAGACTCAGATAGCGTAGTCTCAACGCGGTGTAAATAGACAGGGTCAGCGGCTGGGGGTCAGAGCTTCCGATGGAGAGTTGATCTCCGGAGGGCTGCAGCCTCGGGGACTCAGCTCTCAGTCAGAGCCCCGGGCCCCTCCTGGGCTCAGGCTGCTGCCCCCCCCTGCCCCGCCAAACTTTTTAATGAGGCAGTTAGTCGTGCACTAGTGGCCTTTCAGTGACGTTAGTTGACCAAGCGCTCTGATGAGAAGGAATATTGATAAAGCTGTCGGTAAGGGAAAGCTCTACCAGACTTCAGTATGTGTGTGTGGGGGTGTGAGTGTGTGTGTGTGTGTGGACAGTCTTACTAATTCCCTCCACTGAAAGCAGTTGTCTGTCCGTCAACTCTGAATAAACATCACTTACTGATGTGCTCATATACAGTATCTCACAAAAGTGAGTACACCCCTCACATTTCTTCACATTTTTCTTTATATCTTTCCATGGGACAACATTGAAGAAATGACACTTTGATACAATGTAAAGTAGTCAGTGTACAGCTTGTATAACAGTGTAAATTTACTGTCCCCTCAAAATAACTCGACACACAGCCATTAATGTCTAAACTGCTGGCAACAAAAGTGAGTACACCCCTTAGAAAAAATGTACAAATCGGGCCCAAAGTGTAAATATTTTGTGTGGCCACCATTATTTTCTATCACTGCCTTAACCCTCTTGGGCATGTAGTTCACTAGAGCTTCACAGGTTGCAACTGGAACCCTCTTCCACCCATTTATGACAGCATCACAGAGCTGGTGGGTATTAAAGACCTTGCGCTCCTCCAACTTCTGTTTGAGGATGCCCCAAAGATGCTCAATAGGGTTTAGGTCTGGAGACATGCTTGGCCAGGCCATAACCTTTACCCTCAGCTTTTTTAGCAAGCCACTGGTCGTCTTGGAGGTGTGTTTGGGGTCGTTATCATGTTGCAATACCACCCTGCGGCCCAGTTTACGAAGGTTGAGTGCACGTGGTCAGCGTCGTACACAGAGGTTGGCTTTGGAAAATAGACGTATGAGTGCTGCCAGCATTGCTGAAGGGCTTGAAGGGGTGGGGGTCAACCTGTCAGTGCTCAGACCATACGCCGCACTCTGCATCATACTGGTCTGCATGGCTGTCATCCCAGAAGGAAGCCTATTCTAAAGATGATGCACAAGAAACCCCACAAAAAGTTTGCTGAAGACAAACAGACTACGGACATGGATTACTGCAACCATGTCCTGTGGTCTGATGAGACCAAAATACATTTATTTGGTTCAGATGGTGTTAAGAGTGTGGAGCGGCAACCAGGTGAGGAGTACAAAGACAAGTGTGTCTTGCCTAGAGTCAAGCATGGTGGTTGGAGTGTCATGGTCTGGGGCTGCATGAGTGCTGCCAGCACTGGGGATCTACAGTTCATTGAATTCTAACATGTACTGTGACATACTGAAGCAGAGCATGATCCCCTCCCTTCATAAACTGGGCCGCAGGGCAGTACTGCAACATGATAACGACCCCAAACACACCTCCGAATGACCACTGGCTTGCTAAAGAAGCTGAGGGTAAAGGTTATGGACTGGCCAAGCATGTCTCCAGTCTTAAACCCTATTGAGCATCTTTTGGGCATCCTCAAACGGGAGATGGAGGAGCGCAAGGACTCTAATATCCACCAGCTCCTTGATGTCGTCATGAATGGGTAGAAGAGGGTTCCAGTTGCAACCTGTGAAGCTCTAGTGAACTGCATGCCCAAGAGGGTTAAGGCAGTGATAGAAAATAATGATGGCAAAACAAAATATTGACACTTTGGGCCCAATTTGGAAATTTTTTCTTAGGGGTGTACTCACTTTTGTTGCCAACACTTTAGACATTAATGGCTGTGTGTCGAGTTATTTTGAGGGGACAGTAACTTTACACTGTTATACAAGCTGTACACTGACTACTTTACATTGTATCAAAGTGTCATTTATTCAGTGTTGTCGCATGGAAAGATATAATGAAATATTTGAAGAAATGTTAGGGGTGTACTCACTTTTGTGAGATACTGTACGTCTTGCAAGTTTTTCTTTCAGTAGAATAACTTTATGTATATAACACCTTTTTAAAACAAAGTTACAAAGTGCTTTACAAATAGTACTTCAATTCAAGTAGAGCATGCTAAAGAGGCTGTAGGACTGAGGGGACAATATCATTACTGTGTGTTATGGGGATGCTCTGGGATTTAGAAATTAAAGATATGCAATATGATGGAAATTGGTTTGTTTGGTATGAATGATGAGATGACTTTCTACTTTGAAGAAAAATAAATATATAAAGAAAGAATGAATAGGGAGCAACCCTCTTCCCTGTTTTTAGTAATGAGTGTGCTCCTCCTTCCATTAACAGCCATCTATACCCTCAGAGACATGACACTGTTGAGAGTGAACTGATGCCTGATGGGAGGCTCTCACACTTGCTTGTTAGTGCCAAGTTAATGTGACAATCCCCTCTCGTTGGCTGTCATGTTATTTTAACAGACAAGTGCTTGTATATTAGTGAGTGCTGATCAGCTGGGTGCTATAGTGAGTGTGTGTGTGTGTGTGTGTGTGTGTGTGTGTGTGTGTGTGTGTGGGGTCATTAATAATTCAGTGGCGGAGCTGTCTGTGGGCCCCGTTGGGAACTATCAGATGTGAGAGCAGATGACTACGCCCGGCAGGTATTAAAAGATGGTATCTAGAACCATAAGCGCTTAGCATGCTAGCTAAGGCTCCCTACGTTGAGTATATGTATATACGAATGTGACACACACACACACACACACACACACACACACACACACACACACACACACACACACACACACACACACACACACACACACACACACACACACACACACACACACACACACACACACACACACACACATATATTTTGACACAGAGGTAGGGTTACAGATGAAACAGGTGATTGGTAGGAGAGATCAGAGAGAGGAGGTGGATTTATGTGGCGTATTAAGAACACTGATAGGAGATAGATGGAGGCTTTTGTGCGAGGTGGGTGAGGACATGGGGGATCAGATTCTACAGCAGGCTCACACAGCTTCAAAAAGCCTCATGGAAATGATAAGACTTGGCTTTGACTCGACTCATGCAGCGCCGCATGTTACGCTGTCAAGGTGTTTTCTGAGGCTGCTCGGATAGTCCGATAAAATGAAGTATGAATAAAGAATAATTTTTTCCCAGTTGGTAATTCAAGTTTAGTAATACGTACATGGGTAAGATGATGTAAAAAAATAAATAAAGGATACTACCTACAGTAACTTCTGGGCACATTTTTGTAAGGCAGTTTTTCATGCTAACTGTACAATTGAATAACAGGGACTTAAAGCTGGGGTATGTGATTTCTGATTGGTCAAAGTTCACATGAGCTGTACACTTTGACCAAAGAGGGTTTTGCAGTGTATAGTTGTATTAAATAATAGTGCTCATTGTGGAAAAATAATTAAATTATTCGAAGTGTGAAACTTCCTGCACTGGAGCAGGTGATAATATTGACTGCAACATTGACTCATGTCATTCAACTACATGGACATTGGTGCTTCAAATGAGCCCATTTCTTTTACACATGTGTGAAATTATAATGGCTGAACAATACAACATATTCACAAACAATCGACAGGTCCCCTATAGCTTGCCAACAGGATAGTATAACACTTGAAAAAAAAATATGTTGGGAACCCAGCAAATGAAAAATTCTCTCCAAGACTCTCCAACAGCCAGGCTTTAAGGAGCACTCAGGCCCCTCCGTACACTCAAAATTGAATTGAATTACTCTCAGCTCAAGGAGAGGAGCCCTTATCTAAGTGCACAGCACAACGTACGCACAGATAAGCGCCAGCCCTTTCGTGGCTAGATAGATCACATCCTTAAACCAAGCAACAGTACTCATACTTGTACTTGACAGTGAGCACCATGTCCACCTACTCTACTTCATGATGCCCATGGAACAACAAAAGCAACTTCAACCATGCACAACATGAAGTAACTCAATTCTCAATACATCTCAAAATTGTATTTCAGTTTCTTGAGCAAATACATTTCCAATACCTTTACATCTCCATCTTTATCCACACTGTTTTTTTAAATAAAATCCTACATCTCTAAAATGTGCTGTATGGGGGATTTTTCCTCATAATCCCCCCTATTCACAGAAATGATATTAACATACAAGAATGGGAAGTGTGATATTATTCATTGAGATATACACATAATGCATGCATTGCAAGCCTGCAAAAGCTGACTTGTCAAAAAAATGTCCAAGGGGTAAAATGGATTACTTGAGAATGGATGTTTCTAGCAGAGGAGAGCCATCTAAGAGGTGGGGGCCTGGGCTCCATGTTTCTTACACATCACCCCATTCCAAAAAGTCATTTTCACTTTCAGTACCGGATGCATAATGTATGACAGGGTTAATCAACTTGAGATAGGAAGGGAGTGGGGAGTGATTTGGCGAGAACCTCTACTTTCATCACTATTCATCTGGGCCTTTCTTTCCATCTTTCTGTCATCTTTGCACACTGCTCTCCTCTCACATGCTTCTTTTGTTTTGACCCAAGCCTTTTGTTCCAATCCCCGAACTTCTCTGCTATTTAGTATGGTAGAGGGTATGTAGGCTGTCAAACTACATCTGGCCCAGATTTTTAGTGTTGATATATCAGCATGCTATTTGGGCGTTCAGACCTGCAATCCAGTGCGCACCGGAAATTACGTCACCATCAACGGAGCCTCTGTATGAAACCAACCAGGGATGAGACGGATATATAAGTAAGAGGCAAGACCGAGGGGCAATTGTATGATGAATTAAATAAGTAAAAGTATGACCCAATTGTATACCTACTGCTTGCTAACTAGATACATTTTATGGTCAGCTCAGCTGTAGTATATCAGTGATTCTTGAGAAGCGGGACAAAAGGCCGTCTTCCAAAATTAACTGCTGTTATGTTTAAAAGTAAAAATATGTAAAATTGTAAATGTTATTAGGGATTAACAATAGAATGTCTGGAGCACAATTATCCCCTTAAATTTAATTTGATCATTATTATGTCAAATATATGACAATTGTTTTTTCATTTTCTCATTTCAAAACACCACATTAAGCGTTTTATTAGCCCAACGGCTTTCAGTTTGTTGTCGTGGGAGGAGGAGGGGTGGGAAGCCGTGGGCAGCTGAACAGAGTCATAGTGAAACAAATGTTTCTGTTTCGGCCCGGCCTCACGGCAGGAAAATAAAACTAATTCTTATTCATTCTGATTAGGCGATTGCGTTCACAGCTACAATATTGGTCTTACAGTGCATTCCAAATGACCAATGATAAGTGTTTAAAAAAAAAAAAAAAAAAACTCAAAATGCAGTGTTCCAAATTATTATGCACAACAGCGTTTCAAAACATTTTATAGGTTGTAAAGAACTAAAAATGGTCATTTGTTGAATTTACAGAATGTGGAGGTCATATGTATTGAAATCAAAAACTATTTCAATCAAAAACATCTTAACAGGCCAAGTTACATGTTAACATAGGACCCCTTCTTTGATATAACCTTCACAATTCTTGCATCCATTGAACTTGTGAGTTTTTGGAGAGTTTATGCTTGAATATCTTGGATATCAGAATAGCCTCCCACAGCTGCTGTTTTGATGTGAACTGCCTCCCAACCTCATAGATGTTTTGCTTGAGGATGCTCCAAAGGTTCTCAATAGGGTTAAGGTCAGGGGAAGATGGGGGCCACACCATGAGGTTCTCTCCTTTTATGCCCATAGCAGCCAATGACACAGAGGTATTCTTTGCAGCATGAGATGGTGCATTGTCATGCATGAAGATGAGTTTACTACAGAAGGCACTGTCCTTCTTTTTGTACCATGGAAGAAAGTGGTCAGTCAGAAACTCTACATACTTTGCTGAGGTCATTTTCACACCGTCAGGAACCCTAAAGGGGCCACCATCTCTCTCATGATTCCATGATTCCGGCCCAAAACATTACTCCTTGCTGCTGTCACAGCCTTGTTGGGACATGGTGGCCATTCACCAACCATCCACTGACTACTCCATCCATATGGACCATCCAGGGTTGCACAGCACTCAAAAGTAAACAAGACTGAAAATTAGTTTTCATGTATTTCTGAGCCCACTGCAACCGTTTCTGCTTGTGATCATTGTTTAGGGGTGGCCGAATAATAGGTTTGTGCACAACTGCAAACCTCGATTCTGGAGGATCCTACACCCTGAGGTTTGCGGGACCCCAGAGGCACAAGCGGCTTCAAATACCTGTCTGCTGCTCTTTCAGCAACAGCTCTCCTTATCCGATGCATTTGTCTGACAGAAACCTTCCTCATTGTGCCTTTATCTGCACAAACCCGTATGTGCTCTGAATCAGACACAAATCTATTCACAGTACGATGATCACGCTTAAGTTTCCATGAAACATCTAATGTTTTCATACCTTGTCCAAGGTATTATACTATTTGACGCTTTTCGGCAGCAGAGATATCCTTTTTCTTTCCCATAGTGCTTGAAACATGTGGCCTGCTTAATAATGTGGAACGTCCTTCTTAACCTTCCTCTCGTGTTAGGGTCACCACAGACCCGTTTTGGTTTTCAAATGCATAAAAGAACCACTTACATTTTGTTTATTGCATCAAGATTTCTTGACTTTGTCAGGAACCTCTATTTCAACAAAATAAAAAAAATAAAAAATGTTTCACTTAATTATAAAATGCTCTGGTGGAAATTATAACACTGGTGGTGTTAGGGTTGTTTTCGACCCGGTTATAAAATAAGATTTAAAAAACAATAACTAGAAATAAAAATAAGAAGGTGTCAGGTCTGCCGAAGCACTAAGGAAAGAAAGATAAACGTATTGTGCTTTACCTGCAAGAAATATCTCTGCAAAGAACACTGAAAGTGTTGCTTTTTGTCACACATCTGTACACACACACATACACACAGAGACTTTTACTCTGTTTTTTTTTACTAGTTATGGAACTAGTAATTGATTTCGATTGGTTTGATTTGTTGATTGGTTGTTGTTTATTTGATCTTACAAATCTATATTTTGTGATGTAACTTGTTCTTGTTTTCATTGTGTGTTTGTATATTGCTGAAATAAAAGTTTTTTTGCTTTTCTGAAATAAATATGTATGGGTTGTAATTGACCATAGATGTTAAAAAGTCAATAATATTAATATGAAAAAATAAATGTTACCATTTTTTTATAGAAATTGAGGGGCATACTGACAAAAAAAGGCCCAGCCGCCTACAACAAAAATATTAAAAACAATATTTTCATAGATAAGGAAGCCTAACAAGGTGACCAAGAGATTAGAAACAAATTTGATGATAGATAATTGTTTTTAGTGTTTTTTACAGCTGATTTCAGACACGGGTCGAAACATTCAATGTGAAGGCATCATATTTGGGTGGTTTTCAAGTTATTATAATTATTTACGGAAACTCTCAAAATCTTCTTTTGTCATGGATGATTCTTAAAAAAGTACAGGATGATATACAAAATGAGGTGATTTGGTGTGGTGTGTCTGTTAGAGCAAGTCTGATTGAAAGACTAATGTTTAACGCTCAACCAATAATATGCTGTTATAAAATCACTATTATTGATTATTGATGGTTAAAATGACTTCATCTGGGTTTTTGTCACCGCCATCAGATATGTCAAATCCATAAGATATACGTCAGATATGTGTCAAGTCCGTCAAATTTATATTCATTTGCTCATATTGCATAATGATATTTCATAGTTGTTGGGGAATGGTTGGTCATATGTGAAAATCCAACCAGTCACCTAACATGAGAACACAGAGGAAAATCGATATAAAAAATGCATATTCATATACATTTTGAAAATATTTTGTGTGGGCTCTGTCAGTCTTGGTGAATATTTGTGATCACTATACATCTCATGGGTCAAGCACAAGTTAAGGGAAAATTAATGTGTATTTTTGGTGTCTGACGGTGTTGACACAAAATAAGGAATGGCAAGGTAAAAAGCCAATTTTGATAAAAAGGACAAATGCTGGGAGGTTGTTTCAAAGCTTAGCTCAGTAGCTTAGTCTGTAGGATACACACATGTTATTTAATTTGCCTAAACATAGGGTTTTTATTTTTTCAACATTGCACCCTGTTTTGTCCCACTCCTCAAGAATCATAGATATATAATAACATAAAGAGTATGCAATTTGGAATACAGCCTAACATTTATCTAGCCTGGTGCTACCAGACCATCGTACTTCATTCCATTTGTACAAAAGGTCTGGAAGTGCTGTAATTGGCAAACGTTCACTCACTTGGAGGTGGGTGTCTGTTGAAGTTTAAAACTATTGGATCTGCCCAGTGCCACTCTGGATTAGCCAACCAATCGCATCACGTTTGGTCAGACGTATGTCATGAGCCGGCTTCTGATGGTGCGTTTCAGTTGTACAGGGAACTCGGGAATTTCCGACTTCACTACATATTGTAGTCTATGAATCTACCGTACCTGGCAACGGTAACTTGCTAGAGCCTAACGTTTAGCTATTTGGATGAGAAAGGTTGTAGGCGTCCATACTTTCCCGAGCAGATGCACTGGAACACAGACAGGTCGGAACTACCAAGTCGGAAATTTCCGATTTCCGAGTATAAAGGAACGCAGCATTTAACTGAAACTGGAGCGCGACTTCGACGTCATCGTTCTCAGCCACTCGCTCTGTTCGCTGATTGGACCGGCAGAAATCTGCCTGAGCAGGAACCCATAAATACACCGCAAACCCAGACTGACTACTGAAGTGAAATGAAAATTGAGCGGAAGTAGGCAGGCGGGCAGAGCCAGGCTAACATTTATCCCCACAGCCTACCACTATCCGTACCTCCAGAAAACTACAAGCCAGTTCACAGGGGACCCCCCTCCCCTCCCGGCCGCCATCACTCTTGATGATCTTCTACAGCCAACAAATTATTTGTATTGTCTCAGTCAATTACTCTCCCATTCATCTTCACTGCAGAGCTTTGACATTCATGTGTGTGTGTGTGAAGAAATACATGCTTGCACAACAATGCACATACAGCAACTGCTGGTGTGAGGCTGCCTTGTCCATTGTTATTGTACTTGTTACCTATGATCAATACTGCCTCACGCCAACTCCACTAGGACAACAAACACACACACACACACACACACACACACACACACACACACACACACACACACACACACACACACACACACACACACACACACACACACACACACACACACAAACACACACACACACACGAGGCGCTGCAACAAGATCTGTTTTCTAGATAAACGATTGCATCGTTAAGGTTTACTCTGGAGCTGGAGAGTGGGAAAAGGCAGTAGAAAAATAAATAAGCTTTATTGTTTATGACTATACATCACGGGCTCCATGCGACAGGGGAGTAGAAAGAAAGAGAGATAGAGGAGATGGCGCACACAAACACACACACACACACACTGATGAAAGAAGAACTGAGAAAAAAGAATAACAGCCGTTGTGGGAGCTGGAAATTGATCTGAAGTTGGGCCCCGGGGCCGCGTTATGACGACGGTTTGCAGTAGTTGGGAGAAGGTGTGATGGGCAAAACAGCAAATATTCATCACAGCACAAGAAGAGCCTCATCCATCCAATGTTACAAACCTGCCTACACTGTCAGTAAATAAAGATGATTCCTCACTCACTAATGAGCCTAAGAATACTTCCCAGACAAAAGTAGTTGAAAAGTCATCCTAACAACATTGAGAAGTGAAAGGCAAATATAAGTCATTGTTCAGGCTGCTTCAACAACTTAAATTCAACCTGATTTCAACTAATGTCATATATGAATATTACATCATCATTTTTTAATCAGAATTACTCTCAAAACGAGACAATTGACAAAATACCAATAACACATGAATTTGCAAAATGGCAATGCTCAACACCAAAAGCAATGGGGCAATTTATTGTATATATACTATAACAAAGAACTGGAGCTGTTCATGTGGCCACAAGCTACTACAGACAGTGCTACACACTGTTATACAGCTTGTTAGAAATACATTGTGGTTCAGCTGGTACATGTTTGTACTCAGCCACCCTGGCCATATACTGTAGGCCATGTACTGTAGCTGAAACCGTTTTGGGAAATAAACAATGTAGCTGAGTTGTGTGACCTGTGTATCTTTCACTTTTCTGATGAGAAACAAATAGGAACCACAGTCTCAGAGGAACCAATCAGCTGTGAGCAGGTCACATGAGGAGAACAGTGGAGAGAACACCTGTGCTCTGCCAGTATAAGAAAGTTCATACAAAGACACACACACACACACACACACACACACACACACACACACACACACACACACACATACATATGATATTCCACACTACACACACACTTAATGCCGTTGTATAGCTGGGCTTGTTTTATTTTTTAGTATTTGTCATCACTTCTTTCAGATTCAAGAACAATTTTTTCACTAGACCCGTGCTGAGTCTGGGATGTGGCATCAGAGGCAAATAACAGGTGTGTTACCTCTAACCTAAGGAGAGACACTGCAGGGTAACATTTTTATCTCATAGATATCGCCCATGAAACTTTGTCAAGTGTTATTTTGTCCAAACGCAAAAATAATAGCGTTCAACCGAGTGGTTGATAAGCAATAAATGGCCTATATGTGCTTTAATGTGCCTGTCCATGCTAACTAGCACATCATCTAAGCCTGACCCCCTGGTGATGAACACACTGTCTAATAAGTAATGATGATCCAGCCTCCACCAGCTGAATGCTGATAAGGATACATGTTCTAAGATGCTCTAATTCTCCTCAGATATTGTCTGTGTTGGTTACAATATGAAAATACAGTATTTCACAAAGAAACACATTATAAAGACAGGCTGCCTCACTACATTGTGTTTAAAATGTCCCAGGGTGAAGAGACACAAACTAAAGAGTTTAGACTCATGCATGATTGAGAAGCAGAATTGGCAGTGTGAATCCTTCTGTATTGGGTTCATGTCTGGAGGGAGGGGAAGGGCTGTAACTCAACATTCAGCTCAAAAGCTTGACATGAGGAAGCAGGAAACAAAAAGCCATTTAAAAATCTTAAGATGTAAGTCTGACGGGAGTTAAAGGTGGGGAAAGCAATTTTTGGAGAATGTTTGTTGACAGAATCCCTTTTGGTCAAATAAGTGAATATCTCCTCACAAACTGTTTCTTGATTCTACTGCGATAAAATCTGGTGTTAATACACAACCTAGGCTCCGTAAACAGGCATGTTTACTTACCAGTTTATAGAGCCCAGGCTGTGTATTTACACCAGATGTATTTACGGCACACTCACAGTACGGACAGGAAGCAGATTGCGAGGAGATATTCACTGGTATTATGCCTGTGAGGCACATTTCTTCAGACACTTTTACCAAGCAGACTCGGCTAGAGAAACAGGCTGACCACTGCGCAACCTGTTACCGTCACATTTAGGGTTAGGAGTTATTTGGGGATGAGATCAACAAATAAACCCGGCCATATAACAACAGGCATGAAATCTACGTGATAAGGGCATATACTTGTTTATATTTATGATAAGTTAAGATTAGAGTCCACCCAGTCCAGTATACCTGCTAAATTAACTTTTTATTTGACTGAAATCCCTTTATATCCCTGGTAGCAGGATTGGAAAGAATAGTAATATCAAAAGGAATCTAGTTGTTGTCTTTCAATATGAGACCCTGTCTTTGCAAAATCTCAGTCTGTGACTAAAAGACTAATTGTCTTCAGGTGTGAGTTGATTGTCTTTAGATGTGAGAGGATGTCAATCTTTAGTCTTTTCAAAGTATTTTAAGATACCTCTAGTGTGTGATAGGCATACATTGAGAAGGGTTAGAGACGGGTTGAAGATACCCACGACGACTCTGACTATTTTGAGAAACAATTTTGAATGCAAATGTTCAAAATTCAGGCGACACAACAGGGAGGCTCTAAAGATTGCTTTGGTCAGAATTGTGTTTATATTCAGTAATTAAGGTTCTATAAATTTAATTAATTGCCTAGTTCGATTTGGCAAAAAAGGTGTTTTGCTTTTTAAGGCGCCTCTCAAGAATCTCAGAAACAATCATTCCTAATTTATGAATCATTTCTAGGAATTATTTCCTAGATAAAAAGATGTAATTTGGAACTAATTCTAGAGATAAAAAGGAACCTTTGAACCCAAGTCAATAACCATATCGATGTGCATGGAATAAATATCTCTTTGAGTTACACAAACAATTTATTGGAATGTGTAAACTAGATTTTAGGTTTACTGTTTAAAAAAGAAAATCCAAACATGTCACAATACTTCATATTCATCAGGGAATGTTTGGGAAATTACAAATCTTAAAAATAAACTTCATTGATCAAATCGAATTGAAACAAGTGTCTGCAAAGAGGTTATACAAACCCTAAAAAAAACACAACAGCATACTTTAGAAAATAGTGGGCAGTAAATTATACCGAACATGATTTGTAATAAAGGGGAAAAAACTACACAACACTGCAGCTGTTGTCCAGAGCAGAACAGCATTTTAATTAGTTTCACAGAGAGTAAATGAATGTGTGTTATATTCCTTAATTCCAGCTGAGGCTTTTTAATATCCCCATGGTGTAATAATGTGTTAACACCTTCTTCTTGTTTAATTCAGGTGTAATTAGATTTTCAAAAAGGAGGCGTTGACCTGTAGTTACCCTGAGCCCTGTCTTGGCCACAGTAAATATCCAGTCCCCATGGTGATGATGATGTAACCGAGACCTTTGCCTCTTTGCTGACAGTGAAGCAGGACTTTTTAGCATGGGAAGTCATTAAGAGCTATTTGACCTGCTTTTCTAATGACAATGACCGGGTGCCCACACAGCGCTGCGTTGGCCTGGCTCATCTACATGCATCCCGGGTAGACTGGCTGACCCGGGGTCAGACAGAACACGAGGAGGCTGGCAGCACATGCCCCGTTGCTCCAGCAGCTAGCTGACCCCAAACCATCAGGACAGATGGGCGGAGCTTCACCTGACACACCATCACAGCAGTGGCAGGCAGCAACAGCATCTGGCTGCATGGGTTACCTGGGGATAATTAAGAATCAGCTGTGCAGAAATAATTAACTGCCTTTATGGTCTAAACACATGTCTAGAAACAACACCTGAGCTGTGGGAGATCACTCACAAATGTTCAACGTTTTATGGATGCATTCAGTAGAATACTACATTTGAGGTGATTATACTGTACTTGGCATCAGTAGCATTTAGAGCATTAGACAATGTTGATTTCAAGTACTTGAAATTAACAAGTATTCCGTATTCCTAAATCCTTTATATGGTATGCAGCACTATGTAGGAAAATGGGGCAATTTACTCTTACCACAGTCCCATCCAACATCCAACATCAGTATTACTATATCTAAAGTATGTACTGTATATTGTACTTGAAGAAACTCTAAACTTAGATGGCATTGAGTTGATTTTAAATTTGAATTAAATGAATGCAATGTGGGCAGTAAATTATCTCTAAATCGGAGGCCATGGTGCTCAGCAGGAAACCGATGGATTGTCTACTACAGGTAGGGAATGAGTCCTTACCCCAAGTGAAGGAGTTCAAGTACCTCGGGGTCTTGTTTGCGAGTGAGGGAACAATGGAGCGTGAGATTGGCCGTAGAATCGGAGCAGCAGGGGCGGTTTTGCACTCGCTTTACCGCACTGTTGTGACGAAAAGAGAGCTGAGTCGTAAAGGCAAAGCTTTCGATCTACCGGGCGATCTTTGTTCCTACCCTCACCTATGGTCATGAAGGCTGGGTAATGACCGAAAGAACGAGATCGCGGGTACAAGCGGCCGAAATGGGCTTTCTCAGGAGGGTGGCTGGCGTCTCCCTTAGAGATAGGGTGAGAAGCTCAGTCATTCGTGAGGAACTCGGGGCAGAGCCGCTACTCCTTTGCGTTGAAAGGAGCCAGTTGAGGTGGTTCGGGCATCTGGTAAGGATGCCCCCAGGGCGCCTCCCTAGGGAGGTGTTCCAGGAGCGTCCAGCTGGGAGGAGGCCTCGGGGAAGACCCAGGACTAGGTGGAGAGATTATATTTCCACGCTGGCCTGGGAACGCCTCGGGATCCCCCAGTCAGAGCTGGTTGAAGTGGCCCGGGAAAGAGAAGTTTGGGGTTCCCTGCTCAAGCTGCTGCCCCCGCGACCCGATTTCGGATAAGCGGTTGAAGATGATGATGATGATGATGATATGCAATGTGTAGGAGCATTTGCTATATCTATAGTCTGGCTCAGCAGATGTAGAAAGTTGAGATAGGGCTGCCTACAGATTTTGTCGGAAAACCCCTCCCCTTCCTCTTCCATTCTGTAATGTTTAATTCTCAGCTCACAATGGGAAACAGAAAGTGCGTCTGTGTGTGTGTTGGTGTGTTCAGCTGCAGCACCAATAGTATCTAGCTCATATACCTTATTAGGAGATCTTCCTGCGCACAATGCACACACACACACAGGACATTGCGCCATTACAGTTAAAGTGTGCGCAATAAAATTACTGTTGAGTATTGTTTTAAAATGTTTTTGTAAATGTTAGCACCCCATGACACTAACATCACACGGGTGCCATAATTTTAATAGTTTTCTGTAGGGTTTTCGGTGGTGGTTTACAATAGTCATTTCACTGCCAACCTCTTCACATGCAAATATTTCATCAAAACACCCCACCCAACCCCCCCTCCCCCCGGCGCTATTTTGCAAGGACATCATCGCTGCTTCCTGGGCTTAGCGCCGCCTAATACCATTGGGGTTGGTTAAAATAAATTAAAACAAGGCTGGTTTTCCAGAAATAGATAGAAGTTATGCTCCGTACATTTCGTATCATGGACAAATCCTTTCAGTCTGCCTCAATGTTAAATGACTCCACACTGTGTAAGATCCATTACTTATGGCAGATATACAAATGTATTTCCTGTTGTGCACTGATGAGCCGTGAAAGGCTGAGGAAGACACTGGCAGAGCCATAGGGGCATCACACAGATAATGGAAAAAAAATGTAATTCATACAGTAGATGTTGACATCTGTTAGGACTGATATGAGAGGCACAGGGAAATGCACAGTGTTCTGTGAGTATGATAATCACAGCAATATCAATGCCCAGCAAAATAAAGATGGAAGACCTGCAGAAATATTCCTGACACAAGGCCCACCGTAGCTAGCAAAATGCCAGTTTACAGAGCATAGGCTGTGTATTAACACTACATTTATTTCAGAACACACACACAGCACAGACAGGTAGCGGATTGTGATTTTCACTGATTTTGAGAACAAGAATGCTCCAGAATCAACCGAATTAACCAGAATATAGACCTAATCCGAATATACTGTTTGTGTAAACTTTGTCTGAGATCATTTCAAAGAAGAGTAAAGTAAATGTGATGAACAGAGCAATTCTGTTTGCTGTAGCAAAAAAAGAGATCACATTACATTTCAGTTAGACTAGTAGAGGACAAAAAGATCTCTCCAGAAAACCCAACTTCTACAAAAACAGTTTTGAATGGTATTACATGAGCACCCCATTACTTCAACCGTCCTGCAATTAGCTGTGCTCTAACAGGTTTGCGGTCAGGCAGGAACACTGATAAAGAGCCTGTCACAGTGCCTGTCGAAGGAGACAACAACAGCTTTTATTTAGAATATATTACATTTAGTTGTGTTTTTCTTTTAGAGAGAGATATTTGTTGATGAAAGATCGTTTGAGGTATTTCTTTCCTGCTGTCATATGTGGGCTCACTAGAGTAAATGGCTCAATCCTTTTAAATAAAAGCTTAAAGTCCTATCCCTTAGTTGTCTTGTCAAACCCTTCTACCCTACCAGCTCCAGCTTTGAAAATTATTTATTTCCTGTCTCTCTCGTCCTGCCCCATTATCTGCTAAATAACAGTTGAATGAACAAATGTTGCATTTTAAATTGGTATCATAAATCCCTGGGTTTATGATCACCTTATCACAGGCACACACGCAGCAATGGCTTAGCAGCAAGGATACTTTATTCTACCCAATAGGAGCGTTACGCCGATTCACTGTTTATACCAACAGACTGGAAGGAGGGGCCGGGGTTCTGTCAGCCCTCCAAATAAACAAGGTAACCAATGTGTTGTTGGGTCACAATTGGTATTTTTCCATAATGCGCTGGCTTGGCCTGGTTCGGTTTGGCTCGGCGAATCAGCCAAGCACTGCAGGAATTTTGATTTCCATTACAAACTACCTGTACATTCAACTGATGATGCTCCACCCTCTTATGTGTGTGTGATTGTACGTATTTGTACTATACCATTGGACAACTGTTAATAAAATAAGTATACGATGACCTGAGTTGATGACGTATCAAAGCAATTCCCTCTTTTGCTTTGTTTATAGTTCTAGCATTGTCTGACATTGCCGTGATCTGAATGCTAATTCCTGTTGGCGCTTTAATGCTGTTGTCCATTATGTATTAGTATGAAACTAGCGAACTCAGTGCTAATTATTTACCACCTGGTTGTATTAATCATTCAAGCTATGCAGGGAATTATTTTGGCTTTGATGACACTGTGTATTGTACATTGAATTGAATATACCTTATAATTAGAAATATGATTTTTATTGTAGGTATCTCATATGTCTGGCACAGCGACGGAGGTTTGATGAGGCCAAAAGTACAATTGGTAAAGAGCAAATAGACCTATCAACAATGTTGGATGACAAGTGTACACAGGTGTGCAGACGTGAACACACACACACACACACACACACACACACACACACACACACACACACACACACACACACACACACACACACACACACACACACACACACACACACACACACAGAGCCAAAAGCATGTAGACTTTGTTCTCCTAACAACAAAGTTAGGCGATGCAGTTCAAATCACACTGACTGAAAAAAGTCTCACGAATGGAGCTTCAAAGGCGAATAATTCAAATAGTGTTTTTGTGACTATGGGACTTTGTAACATCTACCAGATGCTCATGTTTTTCAGGATAGATATCAAATACTCTTTATTCTATTAGTTAAAAGGAAAATGACAAAATTGGGGGGAAAAGATAAAATAGAAGAAAAAAAACACTGAAAAATTGACTTCATTAAGCACTTCCAGTTTGAAACGGTTGCACAGTTTTAACACTCACAAAAATGTTTTTGAGTATACAAAGAAATTAATTATTGTCTGGTTTTAAAGTTTTTTTATTTCGTTTTTATTCTGGGAAAAAAGACGTGGCCCTCAGATGTTTAACTGGTTGTCAATCTGATTCTAGTTAATATTTGAATTGTGCTTTGTCTAATGCTCATAAACAGTAAGCAGCAGATGAATGGCAATGCATTGTTTGGAGCCAAACAATGTTGTCATGCCAATGGAGGGGGTGTGGGGGGTTAGGAGGCTCATCACAAAACGTTGTGTGTGTGTTTGAACCAAAATGTGTCCCTTTTGATAGATTGGGCAAAGGAAATATTTAGTTGTGTTATTTAGAGGAGTTATTGTGCCAAGGGGCCTTATGTGGGGATACACATTATTACAATGCACAAAACACCTCTTTTATACAATGAGTATTCTTTTGTTTGTTTGAATTAGTCCTTAGTCATCAGCACATGGTTATTAATTAATGTTAAAATGCTACAAATTAAGGATAGCCTCCCACACAGTATCAGGAGAGCAGAATATTGTCCTTTTTTAAGTCTTGGAATTGCCTACAGTAGGTGATTCTATTGATTGGCATACTGTCCATATGTCACACATAGCAGTTTGTACTCAGCAGCCAGTCCCACCCACACAGAGTAACACACAAGTCTCCACAATGTGTTCCATGATTAGTTTGTAAATCTGCAGGGATCAAGCAAACGCTAATTAAAAACAAAAAACATCAAATTGACACCTCACATACTACTACTGCTTCTCAATTAAAGCTACAATTAGTAGAATTAATGAAATATGACCTCTCCTAAGCGCTATTGTTGTTGTTGTTTTTAATGATTTTCAAGTTTACCACACACAAATTATACAGTAGGAGATAACACTAACAAATGCATATAATTCCTTAAGCTGAAAATTAAACGTAATCATTCATTTTACCAAATTTACATGCACAAAGATGTCAAGCTACCAGTAAAAATGAGCAAGCCATACGTTAATATTTTTTTTCTGTATTTGTTTCTGTAGCCCAACAATGGAATGACAGCTTGTAAAAATATAAAATAATAAAGTATAGCTGTACATTTGTAAAATGGTAGTGATTGTGATGTTGAAACTAGAAAATCACTCAGTCTGCATTGCATCAATATCATTAGTTAGCCTGCATGCCTTTATAATATGCAACACAAATTGCCATTCAGGAACAATACAGATCAAAGATCAGCCACATTACATGTTGATAAACTGATATTAAGTCAATGTAGTTCTGATGATACATTCTGGAAATGCACATGTACATAGTTTTTTTTTATTTATAAAATGAGGTAAGTCTGTACCCAAAATCTGTTCTGTAAAAACGTTGGACAAATATTTTGAAATAAAGATTTGACTTTGTCTTTAACCAACATCTACATTTGTTTTTTTTAAATAGATGCAAACATACAAATAATAAGTAACATATTGCCATATTTTAATTATGTTATTTATGTTCACCAACATTGAAACCCATGAGTGTCCTAGAGACAAACCGTCAAGAGAGACAAATAAGGTAAATTATAAATAAAACATACATTTTACGGGCATCAGATATGGGGAGGATAAAAGGAAAATATGCCAACGTTAGCTAGGTAAGTAACTGTCAGGTCATCTGATTAATCACCATCTACATCTCCCACTTCAGACCCTGACACTGAATGGAAGTTATATACCCTAGGCTTCCTGGCCCCTTTTTTGGTATTCTTTTAAACTCTGTTCCTCTCTTTATCTCTGTATATATTTATCTCTGTGTGTATTCATATGTATTATTATTCTTCCAGTTCCATCAACTTACTCACAACATGCCATCCATGAAGAGGGACGCACAAAATGAAGATGGTGGGAATGACACCCTGCTGCCTGTCATTACTCATACTGTTGGATAGATAGCTTTGGCCCAGTGGCAAATTGAGACAAGTCAACACAGTTACTGTCCTCCAAGAAAAATAGATACATAAACATAGCCATGCTGGGAAAATGGTACCCTGTCCAAGTGAAATCGAGCTTTGTTGAGAAGTCAAATTACCATTTTCCAAAGCGTTTACAATACAACATAAGCCCACACAAATATGCACAATCACTGTGTGTCTGTGTGTGTATAAATCATACGCAATGAACATCAGCTGTTTCAGAACGTGAGTGTGTTAGAGAGTTATAAAAAGGCATTATTCTAAATTGATATTTGATGCTAGATTTTAAAATGTTGCTCCTCATTTGTGGTTCATAATCTTAGCTGTGTAGATATGCATGGTGGACCACAAAGGGCTCCTTTGCCTGGGGCCCCCCAGATTCCAGGCTTGCCATTGGACTTGTGCTCATGTGTGTAGCCATTAAAAAGTCATAATTATGTTTTAATGATACCCAATGAGTCTCAGCCACCGTTGCTATGGAGACAACGCCCTTATATGCAAATCAAAGCTAGAATGATTCATTGTTGCATCACCAGCATGTGATGCATTGACATATCTGCCCATGTGATATTTAGTCTAATAGGTGTGCTTGTTGTGATTTGTATGGCCATTTTTGTATTATATTGTCGTTGCTGTTCTTAATCGCTGTTGGTTTGTTTTATTCTAATGGGGAAAACAGCTGCCAATAACAACAATGTTCGGCCAATTTGAATTAATGTGCAAATAAGATGAGATGCTAGCCTGGCACTGCCCACCTACCTACTTCCGCTTAATTTTCATTTCACTTCTATTCATGCGTTCCTGCTCGAACAGATTTCTACCAGTCCAATCAGCGAACAGAGGGAGTGGCTGAGAACGATGACGTCGAGGTTGTGCACACGTTTCAGTTGTAGTCAGAGGAAGACCAGGAAGACAATGGATAAGGATACAAGAGAAGCTATTCAGTGTGTTGTGGCAACGCTGCCGAATATCGATAAATTAAAGCTGGAGCAAGAACAAGCTATGCTGAGTTTTGTTGGTGACCGGCCGGTCCCGGCGCAAGACATACGTCACGACCAAACGCTATGCGATTGGTTATGGCAGATGCGGAGTGTTATGATCCTGCTTGGGCCTCCAGCCCTTGTGTTGTTTTTCCCTTTTACCCTTGTCTATGTTCTGGTCTATTACAGGGTTGGAGTCAGGTGTGCTGGAGTCAATCACCAGCATTCACAGCTGCCATCAATCATCAATCAACTCCTCTTCATATACCCGGCCCTACCTGCCAGACACTGCCAGATTGTAGATTCTGTTTCCACACAGTCAGTCCTCTCTCTAAGCTAACCTGTTTGCAGCTCCGCTTTTTGCATTTTTCCTGGCTAACTCCTGTCTTTTCTGCCACAGCTCTCCAGGCCTGACTCCAGCCACCAGCTCCAGCCCTCGCCCGCCAGCACTTCCTCCCGGACCCCTCTGCCTGCCTGCTCTAGCCTGCTCACACTCAGCTCCCTGGACCTGCCCCGTTGCTCTCTCCCTGAAGCCCCATGACAGCCAGCTTCCCCCCCGGATCACGGTCCTAACCCCCTGCTGGTTACTTCCAAAATAAATCTTCTTAAAACTGTTACTGTCGCCGCACCTGTGTCCTCCTGATCCAGCCGTTACACGGAGTGGCACTGGGCAGATCCAATCATTTTAAACCTCAACAGACACCCGCCTCCAAGTGAGTGAACGTTTGTCAATTGAGCAGTTCCAGACCTTCTGTACAAATGAAATGAAGTACGATGGTCTGGTAGAACCAGGCTAGAGTGGCACTGGGCAGATCCTATCATTTTAAACTTCAACATACACCCGCCTCCAAGTGAGTGAACGTTTGTCAATTTAGCAGTTCCAGACCTTCTGTACAAATGAAATGAAGTATGATGGTCTGGTAGGACCAGGCTAATGAGATGCCCCTTTTGTTCCAAAACCTAAGTTAGGGGGGCACCCCATCACAGACGGAAACATTTTAAATTATTTATTTTCAATAAGACACACCAGACATAATCTTCACTCATTGCCTATCACAATGAGTTGTGATTTAGTTCTCTTCAAAGATGTGACAAGAGACAAGAGAACACAATCAAATTGTAGTGTAGCAAAAAGCTACAGCACACTTAAGATTGGAGCACACCAGAGATACGTCTAGGGGTGTATTCACACCAGGAAAGTTGGCTAGTTCACTTGCTTTGGACCGGACCAAACACAATGTTGATTTTCTTTTTCTGGTGCGGTTCACTTACACGATACCCTTTTTGCATGTGAACCAGATTTTGTAAACAAAACCATGTGTGCTAAAGTAATTTATTCTTTGGAGAGGAATTATTGGTTGGGACAAAACAGGAAGTAAAAACTGGCAAAGTGTAAACAATCATGGAGATCTCCCGTACAATCGTTTTTGTACAGATAATGGAAATTGAAAACATGCCAATAGAATGCTGTCTTATAGTAGACAGCAATGAATGAATGAATAATCATTAGAGCTTAAGAAACACTGTTGCTGCTGCAGATAATGTGATAAAGGAATGCTTTACCACTCAATGCCTCACAGTGCCTATACTGTTTATTCCTATTGTGACAACTGCTTATTGTGAAATCTTTAAAGTTGATGCAGCATATTCATACACTATGCTTAAAGCTACCCTTACATTTGTTGCATTTTTACACTTTTTTTGGATTAGGTTAAAATGGTATTAATAAGGTAATGACACTCTAAAATGCAAGACAGACCCACCAGGAGTAAAAACAAACAATGATTTCAATCTCATAATATTTTGTGAAAACTTCAACCAATGATATTATTCGGACCTAACGATTTGATTGGCCGACAGACCTGTCTGTTTGCCGTCTGCTTCTGTATTGCGCATTCTCAACTAGAGAGTTTGTTTTGATTCCACAGCAGACAGTAGCGAGTAGCGACCATTGTAGAAAAGGACCCAAAGTTAATAAGTTACAGTGTTGTTATTTCTTACAGTGTGTTAAGATGTGTTTTGTTCAGTGTGGATAGCTAACAGTTAGGGCTGTGACTTCAGTCGGCCAGAGAGCTTGTTTAGTAAGTTTCCTTTCTCTTCTCCCTCAGTCAGATGTGTGAGCGTGGAAGTTGCCGCAGTAAGTGATCATTCCACATGGAAACGTGTTTATCTGAGTTTAAATGTGAATCACCAGTGTGTGAGTATGTACATGCAGTCCCGATCGCTGTTATAATATAGTTTGCATGTTATTAACGGCTGCGATTTGCGGGTCGCAACAGCTGTTCTAACGATCTCCTCGCGAGCAGAGTTTAAGCCTTTGTTCTTTTCCCGCAATCTATATGTTAGATGTTGTCGGCTGTGCCTGTGAAAGAAGGAAAATAAAGAGCGGATAAAACCCTACTCCTCCTCTCCTAGTCTCCTGCTTATAATCTGACGCCTTTGGCCATAAGTGGTGTTCTGGCCGACACCTCTGAAGTGAAACCAGTGATACAAGCAAACCAGCGCGGTACCGGTACAACCACCAGTTTCCGCCGCTACAATATAACTCACGTGCGTGCGCGGAGGCAGTAGGTTGTAAGTCTGCTTGTGTAAATAAAGTTTCTTCAACAAAAAAATAAAACACCGGGGATGGGAATGAGGGGGTGGGGCATTGGAGGGAGGCGGGATGGTATGATAGTGCTGTAATTCTCAATTGCAGGATCAGTAAGAGTCCCTTTAAAGATCTCTTTTCTGGTCTTAATTTCTCATTAATGACTCCTATAGAGCAACAACACGAATCACAGCACAAAAAACCATGTACATTTTCGGGAAGCTCTTCCTCTCATCTGGGTGCATTCAGCATTCCCTCACAACACTAGGCTTCGTCTTTCTCCACCCCCTCGCCTCCCTCCTGCTAACCCCACTCCGTTATGATTGGTTACCTTCCGGAACACTTTCAGCGGCGCACGAGCTGATTTGAGCAGGCAGGTGGGGGCGTACATGGAAAAATCCGGATTGGTTACGTAACGAATCCCGGAAATTTGAACAAGTGAATCGCGACCGGCTGCCCTAGTGTTTAGCGCTCTGCACAGCCACCCCAGACGGTCAGCAGGGAATACGTCTAAATGTATATATGTCATTACTTGATACTTTAGTATGGTTAAACATGACTATAAATCATTATAACAACGTTTATAGGTCATACAAGTTGAAAAAGCATCATAGATCCTCTTTAAGTATTGCATGTAGGTCTGACAGTGCAGTGAAAAGTTAGTAGTAGTTAGTTAGTAAGTTAGTAGTTAGCATGGTGATCTATCCAGGTTAAAAAAAGAGCCACCATCTCATGACATTGAGAAACTCTGGCTTAAGGCCCAACATAATACCTCACTAACCCCATTAATCTCACTTTGTAGTATACACCCCTCTGCTTCCTCTGCTGTGGTTGGGTCTTATCCCCCCCATCACCCATGCATAGCCAGCTGTGACATTATGTTCCGTCAGCAGATGATGATGACCCTTGCTAATGTTGACCTTGAGTGGCAAAACCAAAGCCTTCAGATGCTGAATGAGTCAACGCTGTTGGCAGACAGAGCTAGCTTTGCCGGTAGTGACTAACTGCTAAAGCCTGGCAGGCAGAGGGGTAACAGAGCCTGAGTGAAAAGGGGCTGGAGCATGGGAGAGAGCCATTACATGCTCTCTGTGCACTGACACTATCAAAAGGGACTGAGTAACCCTGGGTACTTCAGCCCGGGACAATCTCCCTGCTGGTGACACGTCGACAAAGATGCTACACAGACAGTTCACTCACTGTCTAGTTCATGATAGGAAGCCACAGAACATGACTGTCGGCCTCCAACCAAACTGGAAAAGGCAATTATATACATTATATACACCAACAAGAAGGGCTGAACCAGACACTATATACTGTACATGATCATACCTTTCATTAAAAGTGCTCCGAGGAACTTTCAGTTTGTGTTTATTCTTGCAAACCCTTTGGACAAAAGCGGTAGTGTTCTTATTACGTCAGCTATTGTTCCTGGTTGAACATACCCATGACAAAGCCCTTAAGAAAATCTTTAAAAAATATAATTCTTTGCACTGATGGTCTCGTTTGTTGTTACATGTAATTTATGATCATCAGAGGAAAAATTAGACTGTTTCTGATATATTTAAACATTCCTAGTAGCACCTTTAATATATTTCTTTAATACATTTTTAGATATTATTTGGAAGGTAATTAACCTCAACGAAATAAGTCAATAACTAACTGTTGTCAGTCACTGCAGTCTGGATGTGTGGTAACATAATGTCACTTTGAATAACTCAAAACAACAGATATGCAGATTTGCTATAGTGAAAAATGGATAAGATAAGAGTTAGTGTGTAACGCTCCCACAAGTATAACTTTTTATCCAGTTTAAGCCGTTTTTTTATGTGCTAGGTTTTAGAACATGGTTGTTTTAAAACGTATATTTTAACTGGATGAAATATTTTAGATGTCGTATTTAAAACACATTTTATTCCATTCAAACAGAATACACAAGCAGCCTTCTAAGAGTTAGGTTATTCCATCATTCTTCATTGTGTACATATTATTTTCCTTTTTGTAGGACTTCAAGACTGAAGACCATTGTGTGCATTTTGAGACCATTCTCAGCTAAATTCTGGGTATCAGGATACTTTAACATCCATCCTTGCCAGCCATCACGTTAGCGGTGTAGGACCTACTGTATGTCAGAGATATTTAAAATTGTCACATTAAGCCTTTCCTTTGCTAGTGTTTTTATCTTTTTAATTACAAATAGCTGTCAATCTGCAAAAAGGTTGGGATGTCATACTGTGAATTTATTCAGCACTGACATATATGTGTTGATGTATTTCCAGACAAGCACATCAGTAGTTCTCTGTAAAGCAACCAAAACCATATGTATGATCATCAAAAGGTGTTAGTTTGCCTTTATTAAACACTTCTTTTGTGTTAGGAACATTTGGTCGATAGTAACGCTTCCGTAATTTTTTTTATGCATGCCTATGAGCATGTGAGTGTGTGACTTTCAAATTCAGTAAGCTGTGTGCTAGCTGCACAGCATGTTCAGTTGTTACCATTGGTGACTTAGAGTTAATCCTAAAGCTTCACAGGGAGACAAGTTTGTAGAGAAAATATCAGCTCACAGAGAGAGAAGTGGTATATTTACCACTTTAATTTCAGAGAATATAATAGTTTTCTTCTCATGAATTTGTGAGGGAGGTTTGTCTTGTAAAAGTATTACTTTAATCTTGGAAATTCCAATCCTATCTTATTCGTATCCCGGCTCTGATATTTAAAAAAAATGTTACCATCCCATGCTTGCATCCGAGTCGTACAGGTGCATCCATTTCTGTTAAGAAACAAAAGGAAGCTTAGTAGAGGAAACCTTTGCACCAACAATCGTCACTATGTTAAAGTATTACATAATTAACCTCCTTGTGTTATGCTATCAATGATTGTCCTTTAAATTATTACACTGTGAAGTATTGTGACCAAGGCCACTGCTAAGCTTTTGGGTGCCCTAAGCTTAAATTGTCAGTGAGGCCCCCACCCCAAAAAAACACCAAGATGCTGGGGCGCGAGCGGAATTTTTTTGCCCTTGCAAGATCTCTGCAACTGCCGTTTGGCACATTTGCTGTAGTGATGAGTTTTTGCGAATAGCATTTACTAACAGAAAGAACAGCTAAACTTGTGAAAAAAGTTGCCTAGTATCCTACTAACTGCCTTTGCAAAGGAATTGAGTGATAGGATCATATACGGATTATGAGATAATGGGCGCCTGGCCCCCCACTTGTCCATATCCAGTCAGGTACACTGAATTCTCTACACAGATACATACAATTAATGGCAAAAACATACTAAGGAAGTCAGTGTTTTCCACAGGATTTTGGGATATTGTTGGAGGGACCCTGTACCTTGTTGTGGGGTCCTTGTTGTCCCCCCGGATTTTTTTTTACCTTTTTAAAGTAAAATGCATCAATCTGGTGCACTTTGAGAGGAAATTTTAGAGACTATATCAAATCCTGAGATGCAGAAGGAACATTATTTTTCAGCTTTTTCTTAAACAGGTAGCACTCTTTACTCTGCAACTGTAAACACAGTGCAGTAGATTGGTCTGCAGACCCATGTTCTATGATGGAGGGGCCCATTTCAACAGATAAAGGGTGGATAGCTACTATTGTGAACAATTTAGAATTCACACACAAAGCTTATCTTTGTATGTGTGAGGGGGCCTTCAGGGCCCCTCATGGAGCCCCTTAGACAGAGCTACTAATGCTATTGTTTTTAACTTGCTTTTGTATTTCTCCCCTACTAGTTGAGGAGTCCATGATGATTTCTACCTTGTTAAATTGTGATGAGTATACTTATATTTAGGCTATTCCTTTTTGGGGGGCCTCCGGATCATCTCTTTTTCCTTTTTTATAAAAAATAAATAAATTATATATATATATATATATATATATATATATATATTAGGGCTGTCAAATTAACGCGTTAATTTCGATTAATTAATCACAGAAAAATTAACGCGATTAAAAAAATTAACGCAGATTAATCGCACTTCTATAATGCCCTTTGACCCGGTGCAAAAGTGGTGCGTAGCTGCACCGAGCTGCACCTGAAGCAGACACAGCCCGCGCGGGTGAAAGGGAGAAAAGTAAAGAGAGAAGCAGGGGAAAGGGGCCGAGGGCTCTATAGACGGTTTAATAAGCATGAAGGTAGGAAGACATACATACATACACTTACTTTATTCTCCGCAGCCAGTGTCTGTGCATTATTGATTTAGTGGGTGCAACAATGTAGGCTAGGTTCAAAACAGTATCTCTCAATCTTTCTCCCCGTGTCTCAATTTTGTTTGCTAGCTGTCTCGTCGTCCGCGTAAACGTGTGTGTGTGTGTGCGTGTGCGTGTGCGTGTGCGTGTCTCTCAATTTTTTTGCCTATGAGTACGACGATGGTGAATGAATCGGCATAAGCATCTGTGGCAGTGCAGCGCTGTCTGTTGTGGAGACAGAAGTTACGAGAGACGGAGAGAGAGAGAGAGTGAGAGAGAGAGACTAGCAGGCTATACAGCTGTTTATAAACAGGTATAAAAGTGTCATAAAAGTATGCGATTAATTTAGATTAATTAATCACAGAGCCTGTAATTAATTAGATTAATTTTTTTAATCGCTTGACAGCCCTAATATATATATATATATATATATATATATATATATATATATATATATAACACACACACACACACACACACAAAACTGCTTGTCACAACTTTGCCAGAGAGCACCTGGAGATACCTGAAGTCTTATTCTGTGGACAGATTAGTTCAAAATTTAACTGTTGGTCATAACCAAAACCGCCATGTTTAGGCAAAAACGCAACTCTGCCTACCACCAAGAGAACCTTCTTCCAAGTGAAGAATGGTGGATTCAAATTGTCAGCAAATCTCCAGATGTAATGTTTGGGTTGGCTTTTACCTGAAAAATCACTTTTCTTGTGGCGCTTGAGGATATCTTTGAAGGAAGTCCACTTCTAGGCAGATGTTAAGTCACTCTTAAAGCTCTCCATTTGTAGATGATTTGCCTCACGGTGGACCGATGGAGCTCAAACTTTCTTTTAAATAATTTATAGCTGTCCCCAGACAAATGTGCAACATCAAAACTCTTTTCCTGAGATCCTCTGAGATTTTTTTCCCTTTTAGCATATCTGACCTGTATGGGTTCACTTTGGTGAGCCTAAACTGACCTGGTTTTATCTCTGTTTTATCTAGTGCCACCCAATTTCTTCCCTAAAGATCTCTCATTACATTGGTCTATTTCATCAATCAATTTGGCCCACCTGATTGTGTTAACCTGCCCGATTTAAACAATGCAGCTCAGGGTTCACAAACTTTTGCACATACAACAGTTGGCAAATCATTTGTTTTATGTCTTTTAACAATTGATTTCTGGAAAAGAAAAATGTTGAATTGATAAACAAACATCTGTTATTTCATATAAAAAATACCGGTATTGATAAAAATTAATTAATAATGGTAAAAATAAATAAAATTCCAAAAGGTTCAAGGGGTTCACAAACTTTCACACAGCACTGTATATATATACAAAAAAAATGTGTGGGGGGGGAGCAGGAACTTGGTGCCCTATACACTCTGCGTACCCTGCGTATAGGGAGCGGCGGCCCTGATTGTGATGTCTGTAACCTACCATGGTCCTGACCTGAACTGACACAATCGAAGCCCACTTTTACAAGACATTGGGGTGGTTGGTAGTTGAGCTAATTTAACAGCCTTTACATTTGAAAGAATTGCTCCTTCAGACCTGTTTATAACCATGTCCAGCTCATTATAAAGCCTGCTTATCTGCAGCATTGTGCCTGGGAGCTCAACACATTTGCTGCTGTGGATTTGTGAATCTATGTTGAGTGCTCCCGGTTTCCCATTATGATGACTTGAATAGCCAACATCTAATTTGGGACTCCATTACAATAGCTGGTAGTGTTGGGACCCATCAGGAAGCATATTTATTCAAGGTGGCGGCAGCAGACTAATAGAATGTGCAGTACGGGCCTCATGAATAGAGTCATGTCTCTCATTCGCTCTTTCTTCATTTTTTAATCACATCATTGTAATTGCCTTTTTAATGAAAACCTACATCCAGTGGGACCCTTTGTATTTTCCAATATCTGTTCTAAATTCCACCTCTAATGGCATCCTACACCATTTTGTCATCTCTCTAAAATAAACCCCATAGCTATTTTTTCACTCAAAAAAGGGAATTTGTCTGGCTGTTATACATACCAAAGTGTAACATGGATTGTGAACAATATAATCTCTTGTTTCCTAGATGAATGTGATTCAATCATGCAGGCTTTGCATAAAATTCCACAACTTAACATTTATTAGATTCATTCATATGAACATGTACAGACAATCTGGTTTCAACACCTAACAGGGTGGTCATCGTAAAAAAAGTAGATCACTGAGAAGAGAGAACATTGGTATGGATGGAGGTATGGAGGATGAAGGTAACCAGAAATCTATCCAGGTAAGCAGAACTCCATAGATCTTTTATCTATATGTAAACAAAATGGTATACATAAATGTCATCAGCTGTTAAAGAGGCTATGAGGAACTTTGGCGGCTGGCAGCCCCTTTGGACAAAAGAGGTAGTATTTTTACGACGCCAGCTGTCGTAAAGCTGTTTTTTAGCGCGTGCGGGCCGGTGCCAGTGTCAAATGATTAGGACGCAATATAGTGCATGTCCGTGTTGAAAGTGTGAGGGCACGGAATCTTTACGGCTCTGTGAGAGTGGTTAGTAACACTGCATCAACTCAATGCCAGTCAGTGCCACACACACCTGATTGCAATGAGTTGATGCAGTGTCATCTGGGTGTGCGACCAGACCAAAGTCATTAATAAAAACTATATAAAAACGGTTGTCTTTGCACTGATGGTATTTGCTTATTTGCTGTTAAAGGTAATTTATGATTATCAGAGGAAAAATGAGGCTGTTTTAAAGATATTTAGCCGCTTTTATCTATATATTTTTTTGCGATATTTGGTCACAATAGTATATTATAGTTTATTTAATGGGATTTTTTAATCAGACTCAAAAGGAAATACAATTTTACTTTTATTGGAATAAAAAATGTACAGCAAATCTTGACTACACTGTTAGCTATGTGCCACATAAAAGAAATATTGGCAGACTGAAATGTGACTTGTAAAATAAATAGGATTCACTGATGGCCAACAGCAGGCTTTGTCTGCACTCCTACCTACTGTGAAATTTGTATGAAGAGAATGAATAGATACGCATGTCATAAACAGACTAAACCGCTTTATCAAACATGAACCTAACAGTGACATCAAAACTAGAGTTGTATACCATTGTTTTCTTATTTTGTTTAAGTGAATGCAGTTTTTTAACATAAACAAGACGATCAATATGTACTTAACGTTGTTGACAAAAGAGGTTGGTCATACACTAGGGCATGAGGATGGAGGGGAACATATTTTGCTCACTGTCCTCCCTAAAGACTTCAACAACCCAGACACCAGGTTCCTGAGAAAGGACCTATACTCTTGGCCAGAAGGATCAGGATAGTATGAGTGACGAATAAAGTTGATAGGACAGAGGTACAGTCTGATTATATGCACTTGGCATGCAACATTGACTACGTTTACATGCACAGCATATTCTGATTAAGGTCCATATTCCGGTTAAGACAATATTCCAAATAAGGTGTTTACATGCGCAGCAGCTACACGGATATTTCCGTTTACATGTCAATCATCATATTCTGAATAAACCAGCTACGTAATAGAATAGTCATGTTGCCAGACGTCAGATTTTTCCAGTAATAATTCCTGTCCCATCCATGGAAAATGAATTCACTCTATGCTATGTCATTAGCGTTGTCTGGCATTGTTTCATATGCCAAACATGACCGTTTTTTTTAAAGAGCCTTGTTGCATCTGTAGTACACAGTAGATAACAGCCGTGAACCAGGGCATGTGTCACAAACTGCGGCAAATGCTGAAAAATGCAGCAGAAACACAGCTCGGAATATTTATTCTGATTAGGTGTATGCATGCTCCAATATTGTGATTAAGATCTGAATATTCCAGGTGTCTTAACCCAGTTAAGTTTGACTCTAAATATGAGCTTATTCTGATTAAGGTGAGCAAGAACCGCTGATTACATGGTGATGTCTTATTCTGAATTTGTCCTTAACCAGGTTAGTATCGGAAAATTGCTGTGCATGTAAACGTAGTCACTGTCGGCTTCCTGACCCTGACATCTATGTACTATTTTCAAGGTACGGCTTTGAAGACCTGGTGGACACATTATTTTCCACCCTCAGGATGCAGGAGGCCACAAACCTCCGATCAAATCTGGATCACCACCGCATGGATGTAAGCCAAGACCTACTGGACGTGCTAGGAAAGGAGGGGAAGCTGACATTTCTACAACTCTATGTTGACTGGCTACACGCCCATATCCAAATGCCGTTCAAGCACCCCGTAAATTGAGTTATAGAGGCATGTGGCTAGTCTAATCCCAACTTCCACCACACCTTCATCTTAAGGCTTGCTTACTTCAGGAACATGAGGGACCTGAGAGAAAAGCTGGTGTGTCAGCTTGGCTGCTGGATAGAGCAGGTGGTCAAGTTTGATGGAGAAATTCCCTCGTACTTTGAGCCATCTGCCCATTTCAATCTGGAAGCCCTCCACTACCTCCTGGCAGAACATGCCATGAGGGCCTGTTCTGCTCTAGACCTGACACTCTCATCATGTGTCAGCCACTTCTCAGACGGGATCCTTAGAGAGAAGAGATGGCTAATGCACAGGAGTTGGTCCCCTCTAAAACTTCTGCAGTTTGGTAGCATCTTTGGGTTTAGACCAAAGGACCAAGGAGAACCAGCAAATATTAACAGATTGACTACTTCAAATTTGCCTACCCACCTCGAAATATATCATCCAGGGACCGCTGCGAAGATTAGTGTTCCATCGAGTTCCCCAAGCAGGACCATCCTCTAGACAACATACAATACTGCATGCGTTTGGGAGAGTGACGAAGTACAAGGAGGACAGTGCACAGTGGAAAACCTGCACTGATGCTGTGACAAAAAAATCTATTTCCACACCTTGGAATAAAGTAAATAAAGGAAATGATCGAAGCTCTAGACCCCAAATTACGAACTGCCTGGACGCAGATGTAAAGAAAGTGCTGCTGTCAGGGGCAGAGAGCTATTCACTGACAACTGAAATGTGGTTTTCAGTTAGCATGACTTAATACATGTCCTTGACCGTCCACACCATTACACCTGAGAGGAAACATGAGTCTAAATGCCTAGAGACCAATTATTTTACAAAAAGTCATTCAGTGGCCTAGGGCTGTGCGATATGACGATCTATATCGTCTGACGAAACATAAACGTCTATTGTTTAATTTTATGCAATATCGTTTATTTCATTGTGTCACAAATCACCTCTTTACGACACAAACTATTGATGTAGCTCGCATATAAGTTACTGTTAATTCCACCTGAACATTTCCTACAGCTACGCTTCACATTAAAAGCATTTAACTTGAGAAACGCGAGTTGACTTTTATTTTGAAGCGCAAACACAGGAAGACAGTGCTTGCTAGCCCCGCTGAACTTCCGTCACTGGTACCATGTCTTCCGTGTGGGACAACTCCTCGGTGATAGAACAGAAAAGAAAGCCTGTCATTTCCAATAGCTACTTGTTACCCTGCGCTCTCACAACAAAAGCATCATGAACGTTAGTTGCAGCCCCCAGTCGTTCATTTTAACTAGGGTTGCAAAGGGGTGGAAAGTTTCCTGTAAATTACCGGAAAATTTCTCGGGAATTTTGGGAATATTCAAAATTGGAAATTATAGGAATGGCGGTAATTTAAATGATTTTTTGTTCATAAATCTAAACATTTAAACACTGTGTTTGGTCATAGGCAGACATCCATGCAAAATAATACAATTAAAAAACATTACATTTGAACAAATTTATTTCTAAGAAGAACTTTTTTGATTCTTTTATGAACAATCAATAATTTCACTGAACAACAAAAATATGAATGTTGAGTAAAATATAACTCATCTGTCTGACCCCATCCGTTCAATAAATAAATTCAAATGCGCCCCCTCCCCCCACCATGTGATGGAGGAATGCACAGTGCATGTAAGGGGCGTGGCCTTAGTACCCATGCAGTAGGATCTGTGCTATGTGCAATTTTCCAAGTGTACTTGCATGAAATCTGGTTGTTTTAGTCAAGATTATGCTAAAATATATTGTCCCCAACTATATTTAAAATCACAGTTTAAAGCCACTACGAGTAAGTCGGCACGTTGGCGACACCTTTGAACAAAAGCGGTAGTATTTTAACGACGCCAGCTGTCGTGAAGCTGTTTTCTAGCTCGTGCAGAGAGTGCAAGATTCAAATAATCAGGAAGCAATATGGTGCGTGTCCGTGTGTTGAAAGTGTGGAGGGCACCGGACTCTTTTCGGCTCTGTGAGTCTATGGGTGACACAGCATCAACTAATGGCAGTAAGTGCTAAACACACCTGATTGCAATGAGTTGATGCATTGTCACCTCTCACGGAGCTGAACGAGTCCGTGTCCTCACACCAAGCGAATGAACGAGAGATGGCAGTTAGTTAGTATGGATCCCGATGAGGTAATGTGTTTATGTTGTAAATAATGACTATTTCAGATGAATAATGGTCATCTGATGATGCTGGTGAGGCAAAGTAAACTTTGTTTTAGTAGGCTACCGCTCATTCATTTAGGAGTAAACACTGCAGTCTAGGTTCGCTGCGTGAAATTGTGTAAACGTTGCTTGGCAACGCCCTCCCGTCCGCCTATCACTCTCCCTTTTAGCTTTTCTTCATTGCATTTTCTTTTTTTTCTTTGATGGGTCAGCCCCGTTATCAGTCATTATGAACAAACAACTGTCTCAAACAAGGCTCCCGCTCCCCTTCCCTCACCTGGAGCCATAGGCTTCTCAAATCGCGTTCCTGCGCCGCACTGAAATCTGCGACCAATACGGATATGTGACCATAGAGCATGCACGCGTGAACCGAAAATCGGACTGGGTGTACGACCAGATCAAATGCAGTAATAAAAACTATATAAAAAAGTCTTTCTTTGCACAGATGGTCTCGTTTGCTGTTAAAGGTAATTTATGATTATGAGAGGAAACATGAGGCTGTTTAAAAGATATTTAAATGTTACTCGTTGCTGCTTTAAGCTTCTGTAAACCTGGTCTAGTAAAAATCAATATATAATATCAAGTTGGATGTCTCAATAAACTTAAAAAAAAATCTGATTTGAAATTAAAGGTTCATTTATGTATCAAAACTTAGTTGAAAAAACAGCTTTTTACAGTCTAGAATGTTTGCCTGGACTGAAATAACATAGTTAGGAGAATTTAGTGCATTGGGTTGCTTTAAATTGAGTAAATTCTAGTTTATTCCCCCATGGAAAGTTTCCAACTTTGAAAATTCCCGGAATTTTGCAACCCTAATTTTAACTTTCATTTTCGCTACGAAGGGCGACTGGAGCCTCGCCTGCAGCAGTGCCATAGCAACCACCGGCACACAGGCGTACAGTGTGAGTCCACACAGTCTGCAATAAGCCGTGGAGGAAGGACTCCCAAAACATTTACATTGCGGGCTATTTGCACTGAATTGGAAATTATGATATTTTAGAGAAAAAAAAATACACTAAATTACAAGGTGTAGAGAACAGTGCGCTATTGCATACTAAAATACTAAGGTTGTAAGTAGGCCAACAGTATTAAGTTGGACGGTCAGATAACATAAGTGTTTTCTACTTTGTTGCATGCTTGAAAATTTGAGTTTGAATAAAAGGAAAAAAATATCCAAAAGCTGTAAATACTTTTTATTTGTCCAGTAGCCTATATAATTCAAAATGTAAGAAGAGAAAGGCCTTATTTTGATGTCATTTATATTAAATTTTAATTACGTTAATTTACAGAAAATATGCTATATCGTGAAATGTATCGTTATCGGGATATGAAATGACCTATATCGGGACATGAGATTTTAGTCATATCGCCCAGCCCTACAGTGGCCAATCTTGCTCATGCACTTCAGGACTGGCAACCCGATGAGCAAAAACGTCCTGCCATAACCACCGACAATGCATACAATATTGCTGCCGCAATCAGGTCTCTGCATTGGCCATGGCTTAACTGTTTTGGACACAACCGAAACATGGCTGTCACAAACGCACTGCAGGACCAAAGACAAAAAAAAAAAAAACGAGTCAGGCTCTCAGACTATACCGTGAAATTGACATCTGACGTCAGAAGGTGCAACCTTTCACTTACATGGCAGGACACTGATGTCTTGCAGTCCATCCGGTGCACTTAAACCAAGTCAGTGACTGTACTTATTTTGTCTGGAGAATATTATGTGACTAACTCCTCTCTCCTACCAATGAAGCTCAATGATGCTTCAAATGAGGAAGTCCAGTTAACCAAGTCCATAAAAGCTGACTTTCTTGCCAAGCTGGAGACCAAATACTAGGATGATGTGGTGCGCAACTTGATGCCCAAATGCACTTTTCTCGACCCTCTGTAACGTGGAGGATTTGAGAGAGATGGCAGCGCTTTGGGTGACACCAGTTAGAAGCCGAAATGTTGAGCCTTGTGAGGCAAGCGCAACATGCAACCTCAGGGGCAGTGTCCATCAGAGTGGATGCTGAAGAGGAGTGGGATGCGCCAACTCAACTGAAAAAAAAGTTTACTTGGGGCAGCCTTTAGCAACTAAACAACGGATCCCAGCATCATCAAAGAACGAGCAGAAAAAGATGACAAAGTTGGCTCGAAAATATCTCGATGTGTGAGCCACAAGCACACCATCGGAGCGGGTCTTCAGTACGGCAGGCAATATTTCAAGCCACATACATGCCCAGCTCAAGCCTGATAAGGTGGACATGCTTGTTTTTCTAGCAGCAGACCTAGAATAAGCTGGAAACATCCTCTGTCAATAGAATAGCCTATAGGGCCTACTGTTGTATGCCAATTTTTGTTACTGACATTTTTTAATTTGATTATTTGTTAAATTAGTTATTGTTAGCCTGCTGGATTTTACAGGCTGAGTTTTTATACATTATTTATTCAAACTGAAAACGAGCCAAAGAATGTATGTTTATTTATTTTATTTAATTCTGTTAAGCCTGAGAATTTAACTCAGGTCCTGGCAATATTTCTGTTGACCTTAAAGGCCACTTGCTCAAGTTTTTTGAATTTGATTTTAACATTAATGTTATTAATGTTTGGTTAGTATTGTGTTTCTGAGGTTGATCAGCAAATTAAATTGTTGACTTGTTTGGATGAGTACATTATAATTGTAAATATTTGTTATGTATGTTTGCTTCTGATATACTGTTGTGTTATTTAGTCAAGATCATAAGCAATCCTGTTGGTTTGTTTGGATGCTAAAGGTTAGCTGGTTCACCTGTCAGGTTATTAGCATGCTACCATGCTGGCTATTATTGTGGTTGTACCATGCTGAAGCGGCCACCAGGTGTCACATGTCACCTTGTTCTTAAGAGTATTGTACAAATATGTCTATATTTCCCCTGTTCGGTCAAATTCACGTATGTTTGCTGATTGAGTCCTAGTTTATTTTTTAGAAGTCAAATGGCAATTAGTCTGTTGTATTGTATGCATCAATGCTGCTAATAAGAATAATTACTATTTTGGGAATGTTTGTCACTGTTAAGTCATATGATTATAACTTAGATAAGTTATATACACACTACAGCGGCCACACATCCAAACTCCGACGCCCGTTGGAGGCGCGTCTGCAGCGATGCACCACTTCACCTCAAGAGACTAGCCTATTTTTTCCTGAGACACACGTCTCTCTTGAGTCTCTGCTTTAACTGATAGGGAAATACTCTGTTGACAGTCATATTGACTTCATACTAGCAGCTCTCGCTGTAGTTTCACCATTTCCTGGTGTCTCCCTTTCAAAATAAAATATAAAACATAAAAATGTGAAGAAAAAAAAGGCAATGAGATTTTTTTTAGAAGACAGATTACCGTTGAAACTCAATGTTAATCATATGCATCATAAAATGACATGAAACATCTTCATATTAATGGGAATTATCTATGAAAACTATATGTAGAGAGCAACCTTTTAGAATCAGCAACAGCAGCTGAGACGTTGCATGTGTGGCCGAAAACAGCGAGAGACACAGCAGTAACAGACATGCTCCAGAGGTAGACAAATATGCTTTTTATTCGCTCTGTTAGAAGCCAAACTGGTAATTGAAAATAAGATTGAATTTTTGAATGTAATTGTATTTTACACAATGATACTGTATAGTGAAGATTATATAACAAATGTACAGGATCACAACATTTTTAACAAAAGTTTAAAGTAAAATATTGCTGGTCACGCCAGCTGTATCACTCATGGACATCAAATGGTTCAATAAGTCTAAAGCACAGGATGTTTCTTTTTATCCTTTTTGCCACAGTTTGCATATGAGCAAGTCAGAAAAATGTTTACTGTCCCTGGAACATGTTTACTGTCCCTGCAGCACAACAGGAACAGAGGGAGGATGGTTTAACTCATCCAACCGCAGCCACAGAGGAATGACTTCCAGCAGCGAGACTGCTTTACATGACAATAGATGTGGCTCATTTAGGTCTGCTGGCGAGGTATCCCCCTACACAGTTTCTCAATTATACTGAAAATGTGGAAAAAATTTAAATAAATAATGTAGTTGTGTTAACAAGTGGCACTGGCCAAGCAGTGAGGCACATAATGGATGCAGGATCCCACAAAGGCTTCGACAGTAGCCAAGTTACGGCCTCCTAACACATCCTGCGTCCACCTCTGGAGTGCGTCGCCTTCCGTTACTGCTGCCTCTCTTGCACTTTTTTCGGACACACATGGAACGTCACAACTGCTGCTGCTGCTGAAGCGCTGCTCCTGAAAGCCCTGTCTTTCTACATAGAGTTTTCATAGATAATTCCCATTAATATGGAGTTGTTTCATGTATGATCATGTTATGATGCATATGATTAATATTGAGTTTCGACAATCGTGAAACTAGAGTGAATGCTGCTGGTGTGACTGTCAATAGAGTACTTATCTATCAGTTACGTAAAGCAGGGAGAGACCCACGTCTCCCTGAAAAAATAGGCGAGCCTCCTGAGGTAAAGTGAAGCGGCCGAGGTTGAATGCTCTAGGTTGATTAAACGGTCGGTGAAAAAAAGTCAGACGCAGATGCGCAGTAGAGGTAGGATGTGTGTGGAGTCCGTTAGACAGACAGAACTGACTCGCTGGACAGAAAGAAACAACTACTGTATAACAACACTCTCACTGACCCATCAATTTACTTTCCACATTCAATTAATTAAGTGTTAAAATCCGTATTTAATGTACATGGCCATTAGGTGTGTGCTCATGTACACGTGTAAGCGGTTAGTAAATCAGAACCGTTTAGGAACAATTAATGAACGAAAACCTTTAAAAATATATAGAAATAAAGTTTTGAAAATTATTTAAAGAGCACCTATTATGCTTGTTCGTCTTTTCTGAACTATAAATGTTGTTATAATGTTATATAGTCATGTTAAATGATACCAAAGTGTCAGATAATGATGCATATGCATTTAGCCGTGTGCCCTGCAGACTGTCTGGGTGTCAGTCGCTGATTGCAATTTATTTAAAATTTCCTGGATTGCGTTATGTATGAAAAACGGACAACGACAATGCTGTGTACACGAAAATGTTCTGTTGTGTAACAATTTAGACATTTTTGTAAATATTCACACCTCTAATGGCCATGTGACAATATACACACACACACACACCATATGAATACACCTTTCCGTTGGTGGATTCATTCCACTCAACTTATCATTTATAGCTACAACATGTAAGTCGGCACGTTGGCGACACCTTTGAACAAAAGCGGTAGTATTTTTACGATGCCAGCTGTCGTGAAGCTGTTTTCTAGCTCGTGCAGGGCGTGCAAGATTCAAATAATCAGGAAGCAATATAGTGCGTGTCCGTGTGTTGAAAGCATGAGGGCACCGGACTCTTTTCGGCTCGGTGAGAGTGGTTAGTGACACAGCATCAACTACACCTGATAGCAATGAGTTGATCCATTGTCACCTCTCACGGAGCTGAACGAGTATGTGTCCCCACACAAAGTGAATGAACAAGAGACAGCAGTTAGTTATGGATCACTGTTACGGCCGGCCATCCCAGGCTCGTTCAGCCGGCCAGTAAACATGCAAATAAACCAAATGAAACCATGAATCCAAGTTAAACCATAAGGTAATTTATTAAAGCAATCCCAAACTCAACCGTAGGGCTGTAAAAGAAGGAAAAGAGGAAAAACGGGAGGAAGCCTGGGACAGCCACAGTTGGACTGCGTTATTGCCCAGGTCTTCCTCCAACTAAAACTATACCCCGGCCCCTCTAAAGCTACGATGGAAACAAAACAAAACACAACCTAACAGCCCTCCATAAACTAAATCATAGGACAAAACAAGAGCAGCAACACAGGCAGGTCCGCAGCTGGAAGCAGTTCGCGCTGAGTGACAGACAGCCAGCAGCCCAGGCCACGCCTTTATGCTCCGCAGGAGCTGGAGCACCTGCCCCCAATCAAGCTCCAGAGCACCTGAGAGAGAGAGAGTGTAGGAGGGAAGAGGAGGGAGGAGCAGAAAGGTGGGAGCGCGTAACACCCCCAACCTAAGTTAGTTTTTTTAGATTGGTTTTTCCCTTTCCCCTATCATAGAAAAACCCAGCACAAAAAAAACATAACAGTCGCCGACCCTGACACACAAGCGCGACCAAAGCAGTCCCGCACCCCACCTCGGCCCACCAGCCTCCCAAAACAGGCCACGTAAACAAAGTCAGCAACCCCTTGCAGACACGATCCGATCCACCAGCCCTGTCCACCACAAGACAGGGAGAGCTCCACGAGCTCAAACCAGGCCCAGCAACCCCATGCTCCAGCCCATACGGCACGTCCCTCCCAAGACGATCCCGCTTGTTCAGGCTCACACTCCAGGCATGCCGTTCAATTGGAGAACTACCAGTCACCACCACAACCACGCCGCCAGCACCAGACAGCGCCCCAACAGGTATTTCAGTATCAGCACTGGACAGCGCCACATCACGGGCACAGCCAGGTTTACCAAAAACCTTTACACCCCTCCTCGGAGAATTCACCGGGCCTAACACCGACCGGAGCAGGACCCGTCTCCGCCGAAACAGCGCAACTCACTCCTCCACCCTCCCCAATGGACAACTTGCCAGAGGACGGTGTAGCAGCTACGCTCACTACTTGCTGTTTGGTCATCGCACCTGCAAAAAAAAACCAGGATTTTCCCGAGCCATCCTAGCGTTACACCCTGCAACCATAGGAACGGCCGTCACTTCAGGCTCGACCAACCCCTTACCACCAGCTAACTCACTTCCCAAACAACGAGACACACCTTCAATCGGAAAGTAGGGACAAACAGCCACCGGACCAGAGACCAAATCTGACTCAAGGTTCCCTGGCGCGCCCCTGCACTGTGTCTCAAACCCCCGGAAAATGACACCGGAATCCACATCAGACTCACTAGATATAGGCAAGACATCACTTATAATAAATGACTGATTCTCAGCTGTATCCCTCGGAATGATTAACGGCACTTGTTCCCCCACTTGCTCTAAAGGCACAGCGCCCCCCATCAAGAATGGTGCATAATTGTCTAGCTCCGACTCCAGACTCTCAGGAGCCACCTCCGCCACAGGCTTCGAAGTGTTAACACAACCCACTGACTTCACAGCAGGTTTCTTTTCTCCCCGTAAAGCATAACAATTGGCGACTATGTGCCCCGGCTTATTACAATAGAAACACACTGGACGTTCCCGCGTGCTCCGTCCCTCCCGGGTGTGCTTCACCTCCGCCCCACTAGCAGTGCTGATTTTACACGACTGGACAGAGACACCATGATTGCTCTCAACATGACATTCTTGTGACACCGTTCTCTCAAACGCAGCCTTATATCCATATGCTCTCAACACGGCAGCTTTAATTTTGCCAAAATCAAGACTATCGTCAACGGACAACATCGCACAAACCTCCTGTGCCCGACCAGTGAGTACACTCGGCAGCACCAGCGCCCACCAATCACGAGGCCACTTTAAAGTACTTGCGACATGCTCAAAGAGAATAAAGAACTTGTCTGCCTCCTCCTCGGAGAAAACCAGAATAAGATCAAGGTGTTCGGTAATAAGATCAATGTGTTCGGTAACATCTAGGTCAGCTGGCTGTTTAACTGCTACGTGCTGTGGCACAGCCGCGCTCATCTCCAGCTCATTTAAACGTACCGTCTCCACCTCAAAATGGCGAGTCATCTCTTTCATTTTTAATTCAAGCTCTTTCTCCTTTACTTCTAATTTATACATTTCAAGCGCTATCTCACTCAATCTTACCTGCTCGCTAAAGCCCGCCCCTTTAGACATAGGAGAGGCAGCCACGCCCCGCTCCACCAACACTCCCTGCTGAACCATAGCAAAAAACAGCTGATCCCCAATCAGCTTCTTTTCCGTCTTACTTACGAAGCGAAACAGAACAAACACTACAACGCCAGCAACGCGGGAGCAACCCCAGCACTCCCGCCCACCAAAAATAAATCCACGGCGCAGAGCATTAAATCAACAAATGCACGTGCGCTAAACAAAATTTGGATGAGTCGCTATCCCGGACGAGCGCCCATATGTTACGGCCGGCCATCCCAGGCTCGTTCAGCCGGCCAGGAAACATGCAAATAAACCAAATGAAACCATGAATCCAAGTTAAACCATAAGGTAATTTATTAAAGCAATCCCAAACTCAACCGGAGGGCTGTAAAAGAAGGAAAAGAGGAAAAACGGGAGGAAGCCTGGGACAGCCACAGTTGGACTGCGTTATTGCCCAGGTCTTCCTCCAACTAAAACTATACCCCGGCCCCTCTAAAGCTACGATGGAAACAAAACAAAACACAACCTAACAGCCCTCCATAAACTAAATCATAGGACAAAACAAGAGCAGCAACACAGGCAGGTCCGCAGCTGGAAGCAGTTCGCGCTGAGTGACAGACAGCCAGCAGCCCAGGCCACGCCTTTATGCTCCGCAGGAGCTGGAGCACCTGCCCCCAATAGAGCTGTTAAGCGGAAGTGGCTTACTTCCGGGATATGGGACCTCTCGGCTCGAAAAATTACAACGGTAGTCAATGGAAAGAAATGTATTATTTTCTGGTCCCAGTCATAAAATGCCTTCAATTACACATATGTTTTGTATGGATTTAGATGGTATTTTTTCGTGCAAAGAATGGAACAATTTAGCGAGTAGAAGCTGGATACGGTCAGGTTTTGTGCAGAGCGCTTTTGTGGACTACAGCTCTTCGCTGCTCTTGACACTTATGATATACGTCACCACCACTCGCACCCGCTTAGCTCAGAAACATGGCTGTGTCTTTAATGCACTTTACCGCCTTCTTTCAATGACAAGACAAAAGTCTTCAGCGTGGCGAAAACCACTACACAAGTGGACATGTGGAGAGTTTCAATTTCTCGAGTGGGGAGATTGTTGTCCACGCCAGCCATTAGCATTAGCACTGTCAGTCGAGAAGTGGAGGGAATGTGTTGAGGTGACGTCACAGAGGCGACAAGACTTGTAGTTGTTCTCGTAACATTTTTTCAAAAGCCGTTAGACGAATAATCATACAACATACCGTCAAACTCTTCACATGAAAAATGATCATTTAGACCCATACAAAACATATATGTAATCCAAGGCATTTAATGACTGGGACCAGAAAATAGTAGATTACTTTCCATAGACTCCCATTCATTTTTTTTCAGCCGAGAGGTCCCATGCCCCGTAATTCCGCTGTGAGTACCAGATATGCTCGGCTGCCAGATAAGCTCGGGTTGCACAATGATGACGAACTTCCAGTAAATTATATTCAAATAAACTTAAAAAAAAAACAGTTTTCTCTACCTTTTCCTGAAGCGAAAATGTATTTACTGTATCAAAACCAACATTAAGCTTACAAGTTTGGCATTCGCCTTTTATTAAATAAAACAGAGAAAAAAGTTTCATGTTCGGGCTGTATTGAACGCTCTCGCGAGATCTCTTGTAACGCCGCGTGATCTTGGGGACAATAATGACATTTTCCACAATCCCTTTGCTATTACGAACGATAGCTTATCTATTTTTTCCGAAAACTACACGTACTTTCTTTCTACATGTATCTTTATTGTAATGTTTACATTGTGAATGATAATATTATAATAGATTGCAGTTTGCAATAGATTCGTAAGAAAGAAGTGGATCTCGCGTAGTACAGGAAGTGCGTCATCATTATGCAACCCGAACATATCTGGCAGCCGAACATATCTGGTACTCACACCGCCACTTCTGCTTAACAGCTCTATCAAGCTCCAGAGCACCTGAGAGAGAGAGAGTGTAGGAGGGAAGAGGAGGGAGGAGCAGAAAGGTGGGAGCGCATAACAATCACGGTGAGGTAGTGTGTTTATGTTGTTGTAAATAATGACTATTTCAGATGAATAATGGTCATCTGATGATGCTGGTGAGGCAAAGTAAACTTTGTTTTAGTAGGCTACCGCTCATTCATTTAGGAGTAAACACTGCAGTCTAGGTTCACTCCGTGAAATTGTGTATACCTTGCTTGGCAACGCCCTCCCGCCCGCCTATCACTCTCCCTTTTAGCTTTTCTTAATTGCATTTTCTTTTTTTTCTTTGATGGTTCAGCACCGTTATCAGTCATTATGACGACAAATAACTGTCTCAAACAAGGCTCGCTCCCCTTCTAGTGTGACCAGATCGCATTTCCATTACTTTTCACACGTCCCGCAAATTGAGACGTTGTCCCGCATTGTTATTGAAAGTGAGCCCCCCTTTTTAAATGCGTGTTTTAAAATCTGGCATTTATCCGATAGCTGTGAGGAGACAGCAGTCTCCGTTTGTCTGTGTGTGTGTGTATCGGGCTGCTGGGCTCAGTGGGCTGAGCTCTGTGAAGGTGCTGCCTGTAGTGCTTCAGCGTTTACCTTCCTGTTACTTCAAAATAAAAGCCAACTCACGTTTGTCAAGTGAAATGCTAGTGTGAAGCCAGTGAAATGCTTTTAATGTGAAACCGCAGCCTTAATGCTCTATTTGTTTAACAGTAGCTAACTTAACTGCTGCGCGCTGATCTAAAGATAGTGTTTTTTTAATATAGAAAGCCGTGTCTCTGGTGACACGAGTTTATTTTGCTAAAAAACGGCACTTTGTCCCGCACAAACGTAGTCTTTGTCCCACATCTGGTGAATTGGGATCTGGTCTCCCTATCCCCTTCCCTCACCTGGAGTGATAGGCTTCTCAAATCGCGTTCCTGCGCCACACTGAAATCTGCGACCAATACGGATATGTGACCATAGAGCATGAACGCGTGAACCGAAAATCGGACTGGGTGTGCGACCAGATCAAATGCAGTAATAAAAACTATATAAAAACGTCTTTCTTTGCACTGATGGTTTCGTTTGCTGTTAAAGGTAATTTATGATTATGACAGGAAACATGAGGCTGTTTAAAAGATATTTAAATGTTACTTGTTGCCGCTTTAAATATGCATTTAATCATACATTGACTCCTCAAATGGGTCATCAGATGATGCTTATTATTGACATCTGTCACCTCTGGGCCTCCATACACTACAGAACGAAGAAGATAAAGTCTTTAATATCTAGTACAATCATGTCATTGTCAAGTTTTTATTTAGTATTTTTTAGGGCTGTCAAACGATTACAATTTTTAATCAGATTAATCACAGGATTCTGTGGATTAATCACGATTAATTTTACCATTCGAAATATATAATGTTCTCTGTATATTTATTTATTTATTGTTCTTTCGGACAATTCCACACAATACACAATTTTCTCTTGCAAATATTCATACATCATACTTTGTATTGTCCGAAGGGAGACGGAAGAAGCCAAAGGCTTATCAGGTCCCGCCCCCATTTTCATCTAATTCGGATTCAGATACACAGTTACTGTTACAGAAAATAAAAATAAAACAAAAAACATTTTTATATATATATATATATACACACATATACCCATACATTTTTTTTTTTTTTTTTTTTAAGAATCTGCAGTCCAATGCACAGTCAATTTTAATCTAATTGCTTCAGCTTTTAAGATCAGTTCAGCACAGTTCAGTTTTTCTGTGACAATGCCAAGTGTATAAAGTGTGAAGTGGCCTTGTATTTGGCCTGTTCCATTTCTTAACTGGTAGTCTAAACACTTCTGCAAAAGTATTCAAAAACAAGTCTGTCTGCTGGCCTGTATTATTCTTTACAATATTGTTATGAAAGTGAAATTGACATTGTGCTCAGGTTATTAGTCTGTAATTTTCAATAATTTTTGAAACATAATTTGCTTTGAAATTGCGCAAACTGCAACTCCCTGTGACGACTTCATCAAGTCCATTCCACAGCTTAATACCCTTTACAGAAATCGAAAAGGATTTAAGTGTGGTCCGTATATTTTTCTCAGTGAATGTATCTTTTCTTCTTAAATCATGCAAAACTTCTCTGTCTTCAAACATTACTTGTAAACTGTTAGGAAGGCTTTTTTTTTGAAGCCTTGTAAATAATTTGTACTGTGTGGTAATTTATCACATCACGTAATTTGAGAATTCTACCTTCAATAAAAAAGTTATTAGTGTGTGCCCTGTAATTGGCTTGGTAAATAATTCGTATTGCTTTCTTTTGAAGAACGGGTGCAATGTACCTTTGTAAGTGTTTCCCCATATTTCAGCACAGTAATGCAGATGTGGGGAAACTAAACTCCAGTATAATACAAGTAAGGCCTTTTGATTGAAACAATGTTGTGCTTTCCAAAGTATAGAAATACTCCTGGCTATTTTGCCCCTGAGATGGTTAACTTGTGGTTTCCAGCTTAATTTGTCGTCAATTATTACCCCTAGGACTTTGTGTTGCTTGACCCTTTGAACAGAAAGATAAATGACAGAAGGTGGATATGTAGATTTAAAATTTGTATTTTTATTAATTGAAAATCCAAATGATGGTTTTAATACTGAAAATAAATTTTAATCAAACTCAAATATATACCTACCTCGACTATATAGACTATGTAATAGCATTTATTTGGCGAATCTATAGGTTGTGCATTCTTGAATACAACTTGATTACAGTCCGTGATGTGTGTGTGCGTGCGTGCGTGCGTGCGTGCGTGTTTGTACGCGCGACCACGTCCTAGGGGACTGTTCATTTGTGCCAAGAAGCCGACGTTGATGTCTAATCACACACACACACACAGGGCCGGATCTAGGCATTCTAGGCACGTGCCATGGGCCCATTTCCACTGGGGGGCCAAGTGAGATAACATTGGAGAGGGGGCCCTAATCAAATTCGGCTTAGGGCCCCATGAAGGCTTGGGCCGGCTCTGCTCCCCGTTTATTATTTTAGCCGTCAAACCAGAGTTTTTCTGTGCGGCGGCTCACACCGGCGATGTCTCACAGTGAATTTTGCCGTTGCCCACCACAGAGTTCAACGGCAGGTTTCACCAGGTGAATTGCTGCTTCGCTCGTGCAAGGCTGTTGTGTTTAGATCAGTTTTGGACGAGTGTTTTAACTTTATGCTGAATTAAGCATTGCACTGCACTGTTTTTCATCAAGTTTGAAAAATTGCTCCCACACTGGACTCTGCACGCACCTTACAGAACTGCTCCTGCAGTGCGCTCACGAACAGACGTGAACTCGCATACACGGTTACGTTTCTCTTTACTACCGTTTACAAACGCGCAACTCTTAAACAAATATTTTGTCAGTAGTCAAAACTGAACATGGTAACTGAACATGATTTATTTTGCCATTTTGGTGGCCGAACTTTCGGAATAATAATCTTGTGGCAGTTCAATTGTATGTAGTTTTTTCACCAAATAAATAAAATAAAGTATCCATTTGGAGGGGGCCTGAAAAAATGCGGTATGCCTAGTGTAATCTTTCCACTTAATCCGGGCCTGCACACACCTCTGAAAACTGCATACTTTTGTGTCCTTGCAGGCTCTGAACAGAGCGGACAATGTTTCTCCTCCTGTTGCTTCGACATCAACTGCCACCCGCGGCAGTTGATTTTATATAGCCTACTATCTATGCCCGCGACATAGAAGTGGCCGTTAGCAGTTTAACCCTCTGAGCCCTGAGGCCATTTTCTCGTTTTTACATACTTTTATAAATTACCATTTTAGAGGGCAAGTAGATAACATAATACCCAGGTGATTCATATCAAAATGTTCAGAACACTCTCAGCTCTCAGTAAGGAAGGTTCAATTTTGCCCTAGTCCAATGTAAAAAAAATATGTTTTGACATAAATGTTGAAATTTGAAGTCCGATTTTTGAAAAATGTCGAAATTTGTGTGAAATAATACCTTTATTCATCTGATTGAGTTATTTTGGCTCTTGAAATTGCTTCTCCAGAACATTAGCTTCTAATATGTACTGGAATTTTTCCATAAAAAGGTTGGGAAGAGCAAAAAACATGACTAAAATGATCTTTTTGTCCAAACGTTTTTTGGGTTGAGATCTAAGGGCATTTTCTCGATTTTACATGCTTCTATAAATTACCATTTTAGAGGGCAAGTAGATAACATAATACCCAGGTGATTCATATCAAAATGTTCAGAACACTGCCAACTCTATAATAGGGAGTTTCAATTTTGTCCTAGACCAATGTGAAAAAAAATATTTTGACACAAATGCTGCAATTTGAAGTAAGATTTTTGAAAAATGTGGAAACTTATGTGTAATAATACCTTTATTCCCCAGGACAAATTGTTTTGGCTCTTGAAATTGCCTCTCCAAAACATTAGCTTCTAAAATACACTGGAATTTTTCCAAAAACAGGTTGAGAAGTACAAAAAACATGACAAAAATGATTTTTTGTCCCAACGTTTTATGGGGTTAGGTTTAAGGGCATTTTCTCGATTTACATGCTTTTATAAATTACCATTTTAGAGGGCAAGTAGATAACATAATACCCAGGTGATTCATATCAAAATGTTAAGAACACTCTCAGCTCTCAGTAAGGAAGGTTCAATATTGCCCTAGACCAATGTAAAAAAAAATATATTTTGCCAAATGCTGAAATTTGAAGTCCGATTTTTATAATAGATGTCACTTACAAAAAAATCATGAAGAAATACAATAATTGACTAATGTTAACATGCTAATACTAAAATAAAATATGAATAGTGTGGATGCAGGAGGACTTCAGATGCTGCCAGAGGAAGGACCTGATCCACACCGTCTTGTCTCCACCAGGGAAAACTGGAAGAGAACAGACAGACAACAAATGAGCCAAGAAAAGTGAACAGGCATGAAAACAAAAAGAGTACTATCCTGCTGAGCGAAAGCATTATCCCCATTTACAAAGCATTTGCTTCTATAATGCACTGTCATTTTCCAAAAAAAGTTGGGAAGTGCAAAAAACATGACTAAAATCAAATTTTCCGAAATACAAATTGTCTCTTACTCTACTTTGACCACATATGAGGAATTAAGCAAAATGAGACTGAATAATGACTTGATACCACATATAAAAAGGTCCATGGGATGTGTAATGAAAGGGACGCATCACAATCCATGTAAATGTGATACCCTGTCCCTAGGTATGGCTGCACAAGTGACATTACAGCATCGTAAGAGAGGCCATGTCCGGAGGGGATGTCACTTTTCCCTGTGTAAATGTTAAAATCTATGGTGTAGCCATTGCTTGAGTCCGCCAAAACGAACAATTTGAAACCCCACTTAGTAGGTTTGGCCTTCATGTATTCAGTCATTCCGGTTTTAACCTTTGAGGCAACCATCCTTTCATCCACAGCCAGGTTTTAGTGTGGATGAAAATAAGTCTTTGCTGCGGTTTTGATCGAATTGAGGAGAGGTTTGACCCTGAAGAGTTTGTCGAATTGTGGCGTTCCCTTCTTCCTATCATTGTTTACATCTTTATCTGGATCACTTATGTGTAAGTTCCAGGAAATGACACCAAATCTGTCCCTACTCATGACTGTTGCCGCAAATGGACAGGTTAAACTGTGGTTCTGCCTCCAGTAATCAGCAATGTGGTGCAGTCTAAGCAGGGCCATGTAAAAGAGGAGTCCAATGTACTTGTAAAACTTCTCAACTGTCAAATCAGTCCATTTAAACTTTTTACCCATGGCAATTTTTTGGCAGCCTGTTTGTTTGTGTTGCTACAGAGTGTGTCTACAGTGTGTGCAGTGAAACACAATTAGAAGAGCTCAATTGGTGTGTAGAAGTGTGTGCCTAGCTGTGGGCCAGGGGTGTGTGCAGGTTGAAACCTGGAGACAGGAGGAGCGGTGTCCTTGTCTTCCTCAGTCTTTCAAGCCCGCTGCTGCGTAGCGGGTGCTGGTGGAGTTGGGACACGGGACCTCTTGCGGGTGGTTCTCCTCTTCTGCTGGACCTGGTGCTGCCACAGATTCACAGAAATCAGTCTCATTATCTCATAACAAAAATATTCAAACTACACAACTTGTATTTGCAAACAACAGTGTAATAAAAGTCGATGCAAAAACATTTCCATTCTGTACTATTTGTAAATTGTAAAGGTAAATACTTTTACACAGAACACACACCTATTACTATTATTTTCAAACAAAAGTAGTGCTATCAATAGAGAAATCAGTCCCTGTAATGTCAATAATGCAAAATTCAAGCTATCTTACATTTACACACAGAGCTTCATTTGCAATTTCTAAAATAAATGATTATACCCGTTTATAAACAGCTGTATAGCCTACTACAATATGTTTGTTTCTCTCTCTCTCTCTCGTAACTTCTGTCTCCTCCCCTCAGCCAGACTAAATGACGACTTTCCATCTCCCACAACAGACAGCGCTGCACTGCCACCGATTAATGCCTATGCTGGTTCATTCACCATTTTCGTACTCATACGCAAACATATTGACACACACACACACACACGCACACACACACACACACACACACACACACACACACACACACACGGGTGTCCAAAATGCGAGACAGCTAGCAAACAAAATTGAGACACACGGGGAAAATTGTACTGTTTTGAACCTAGCCTATATTGTTGCACCCACTAAATCAATAATGCACAGACACTGCGGAGAATTAAGTAAGACTATTGAAATATATTTCTATTCTCTACCTTTTGAAAACTATTACTTGTTTTCAAACAACAGAAGGCTGGCGACAAGAGTATACAGCTCTGTCACGTCAGTTCCAAAAAAAAAAATCGGTCATGTCACGGACGCAACATTCAAGCTAGTTTACATGTTCACACTTAGCTTCCATTACAAAAACAGACGTTTTGTCAAACAAATGCTCTTACCCGTCTTCAAATGGATCCATGTCATCTTCATATTCCTCTTCGTCAAAGCCCTCAATGTCGGAATTGGCGTCTTCCTCATCACTGCTCCTCTGAATCTCGTCGCGGGCCTCAGCTGTCGAACATCCGCGCCGTGGTGAGGTCGAAATAGGAGCATGAATAGGAGTCCTTTGTTCAGTGATTGTAAACATGTTTGACAAGTAATGGGGAGGTCCTTAGTGATTACACCAAGTTGATTGGATGGTTTTTCACAAAATATGACAGCAAGCAGCTCTACCAATCACGCAAGGGAAAGGGCCGATGACGTTTTCGCAAAATGTTGATTGACAAGCGGCTCAGCCAGTAGCGCAACGGAAAGGATTGATAAATTTTCGCGCCTCTCAGCAACATATCTCTGGCTGTGAGTCACGTATACTATCGTGAGAATATGTCCCTGAAAGGGGAGAATCCCAGCTTTCCGGAGATATTTAAACCACATTGCTGCGATTTAATAATGTTAAATAATGTATTAAAACATAACGAAATCACCGATAGAACGCAGTACTGCGGGCTCCGGGTTCAGAGGGTTAAAATACGGCACGGGTTAACTTGCTGCTTAGCCGTGCACAGCTACTGATCCTGGGCCAACCACAACGTTTGAGTAACTGTAGTGCAAAGCCGGTGGGATATACGGGGCGGATCATTCTGCACATGCGTTAATTGCGTTAAAAAAATTAGCGTGTTAATTCCAGAAATTAATCACCCTGCGTTAACGCCTTCATTTTGACAGCCCTAGTATTTTTAGATCAGTGCTTCAAATACGAAAGAGCTACTGTATGTGTTTAGGATCAGCTCAGATTAGAGTCAGACCTACAGGGATCATATAATAATAATAATAATAATAATAATAATAATAATAATAATAATAATAATAATAATTATTATTATTATTATTATATAGCGCATAGGTATCCAGATCAGAGGATATTGAAGGAGGCAGTGCTGACACATACCTTTATGACATGCAGGCAGATATGAATGATCAGAAATCCTAAGCAGATGACAGGATGTTTTGCCTTGGGACAGATAATCAGATGCCAGTGTGCTTCACAGCTCCATGTTGCTGCCATTGTGCTTTGTTTGATACACATTTTCTTATTTTACTGTGCAAGATCCCTTTTCAATACTTTTGAAACAAATCGCTATGACAAATGCCCGTTATTCTGTACGTAATGATGCATGGTGCTACATGATCGCCAGCACTATGTATTCTATAAGACAACAGCCACATAAAAACCCTTCTCTTTATCCTTGAAAAGTAAACTAACTTCTGTCTTCATAACTATTTTTCATGTGCCAACTATTGGACTTTCCAAAGTTAGGGACATAAAAGTAGAGAAATCTCATTTTACTTGCAGTAATGCTGTATTAGACAAAGTCGTATTTAAGGTGATCGAGCAAAGCCTTTCCCAATGCAAACCTTTGCCTCACCATGATAGGCACTCTCGTGTAAGAGATTGCCTGGCCAAGCATGACAGTTCCTCTAGTCCTGTTGAAGTGCTACAAGAAGTTAAATCCTAAACGTATACATATACTCCTATTCTGCAAGCAGATCCTGAATATCCATTGGAACACTTCATACTCTGAACCAAAAATCTAAATTTTTACAACATCAAATAGCCTTTCCATAATCATTCTAAGCTCTATTCGTAAGGTTATTACTATAAGATTTGTTCATATGTTGTTCAATTTCTGAGTTATGATACATTTTCTAATTAAAAACATGACTAAAATGCATTTTTAAGACCTGTACATGGTATTCTGTTATGTCAAATGTATTGAACAAAGGGACATATCCAAGATCTATTCGGTTAAAACCTTGGATGCTAATATGTTGTAAAAATGAAATGAAGATGTTTATTTCTGGCTTTCTCCAACTGCTAGATTTTTATTTAATTTGTTTATGATATACAAATAATTAGTTAGATATTGCCAAATGTGCATTTGTATAAAACAGTTCTGGAAAAAATTGTAAAACATAAAATATTATACTATACTAATGTAAGTAATTAACTGGCAAAGTTTCATGACGATATGTATACGTTGAAATGTTTACCCTATTCTCCTGCTATGTCTCCCCTTATTTAAACAGCGGCCTCTAAAATGTGTGTGTAAAGCTCTTTATTTGATTAAAATAGAGTTGTATCTGTTCCATCTCATGCGTGTGAGTCTGAGACTAAATATTTACTTAACTAGGCTGAAACGTCTCATGTGTACACACACTGTAACTCGACTTCACTCTTATGCAGTTTCGCTGTTTATCCATGGGGCACAGTCTGTGACAAAAAAAAAACACACTCGACTCAAACTTACCCCAAACCCACAGACACAAAACCAGGGGTCAACTAAACAGTATGATGAAAAGTGACTGGAATTCACACGGGTCACTTAAGCTGCTGTGCTGGATAAGATCTATTCTCTTATACGTGCTATGCTGCTACATTAACTTGACATATCCTCCCAGCTTATTTACTACACATCCAAGTGATGATGCCCTATGGTGGTTGTGCTGTCTTACTGCAATCTTTCATCCGATCAGTAAAGGGCCCATTGCCTTCCCTGCTTCCAATTTTCTATTCTGCAGCAGTCGTGTGTCAAAACATCAGTCTAATTCTGCCGCTACTGCCTCGAGGCCCCCGCCAAGCTTAAAAAAAGTTAAATAATCCAAACTGTCTCAATGTAGTATTCAGCCTCTGATATTAATCAAATGCAGCACAGGTGGTGGTTGGGGGGCAGTGTTTATATCTTTTGGAGAATTAACATTTACAAGTAGCAGAGACACAGTTGGTGCAGATACAATTATTATTGTAATTTCTAAACTAATAAGCACTATTACATCACGGATGACCAAAATGAAAACTCAGAGACACATGCACACACACTCACAGAAAAGGATATCAGAAGTCCAAACGCAGACACACTCACCAATCACACCCACAACTGAATGACACAAAATATTAAAATTCCGAGTTTCCTTGCGGGACGAATAAAGTAATTTAGCTGAAAATAAATGTGTGTAGGCAGGGCTTAATAAACCAGGCAGATGTAATATAAATGAATGAATAGTAATGAGTTTTCTCTTGACATGAATACGGTTTGCATAACCAACAATCCATCACTGCCACAGGATGGATGCATTGTAAAAGTAGATAATAGGCGCTTCATAGAGATTTAACAGTGATGTTAAAACTTTGTAAACTGAAGCAATACAAAAACTGAATCAATACAGTTTGTTCAAGGACAGGCAAAATGTTTGAACCTGCATTTTGAAGTAAATTTCCCTGTGATTAGTCTGTCCGTCTCCAATTTAGGTAGGCTCATTGTCAAACTGCAACCTCTCTGGATAAATGTCAATCTATACAACTCGGAAGCACAACACATGGAAAAAAAATCGATGTTCGAAGACAGCTCAGTTTACGTAGACAAAACAGCAGTGGATTACGGAGCCCAGGCAAAACTGACCAAGTCCAGAACAGGCAGGTGAGGATAACCGAAGTCCTGAGAAGTTATCGTTTCTCTGTTGTTGTTTACAGCAGCAGGGCCCACAGTTTGGTTAACAAACAAAGTCTAGTCTTCGGTTTGGTTCCAGGTTCCTCAAAAGGATTTTTTTTCAAATGAATGATAAAAAATATTTAATACTAAAAATTACATTTAGAAAAAAAATATTTTTACAACCTAAACGCAGGCTCTGCAAATGTAGCGAAATTCCCCTGAAAATGCATAATGCACCTTTAAAGCTGCTAGGGCAAAATACAGCAGGCAATCTGGTACATGGGAGTGACAGGATCTAACATGACATGAGAGTTAGAGATATGGCAGCAACAGATGAAGGAAACAGAACTTTTTTTTGGCTGGAGCTGCCACTTTGTTGTTGTAACTAATCAGTAGTGAGTGAGGTATGCATACCATCCCCATTAATTTGAATCAACAACAGAGCCGCAGTATCAGTGGCTAGGAGCAGTTCAAGTTTGACAGGTCACCTGAAGGAATGGGTTGACAAAATCTCATTCACATAATTGCCATTTTTTGCTTGGAATCATTTTCTAGTTTTGGCTGAGGACAAAGTTTTCCCCACATGTGATGGATAACAATGTCCTGATGTGGTGTGTATCCCATCAGTTGGTATTTACAGTCGGTACCTTTAGCCTAAATTATGTTAGAAGAAATCAATGTATTTCCATTGTCCCACTGAAACTGTATTTAAAACACATGTGAATCCGCCTGAAATTGTCAAAGTCGAGCTAACAAACCCAGATAATGTTATTGGGAGCCGAGCTACTCCTTCATGTATGCTGTCAATCAGACTGTAAATGGTCTATTGGCGCTCTGTGCATACTCCACAGTGTCCCGCCGGGCCTTTGACCTGGAAGTTGAATAGCAGTCTATGCTAACAGACGCGGCAATATTTGACACTCAGAGCGAGTTGCCGGGCCATTCCCTGAACATCGATCCCTGACGTTGGCTGCTCGCTCCAAGCCACCAAATTTAGATCTGTGACTGTGTGTAAACACCCAACTTTTTTATAGCATGCACACACTACAGACAGTTAGCAGATGGTGAGTAGATATTAGCTGATTTTGACAAAAAGTGTTCTGGATTACAATCGCTCAGTATACCTTAAACGTAATGCCTATTTTAACCAAGTTGTCAAATCATAAAACCTTTCAACTGTTATTAAAATCAATACAAATTGCTAAAAAAAAATATTTATACAAACTCTTTCGCATCAGCTTTAATTCATGCCACTACGAGAATTTTATTATAAGCTTAGCATAAGACAAGAGAAGCGTGCTTGGGTCGTTGGCCACTTAAAGCAGAGGCAGACACAAAGAGAAAAATCAAGAAAGAAAAAATGTAGAAGGACCAGGAGGCAAACCCTCTTGGTCTTTGTCTTAAGATCAAATGTTCATGCTCCAAATTGTAGAAACACTGGGACTGCTTTAGACTATTTGTGGCACAAGTTGTGTATAATACCTATCAGACAGTATGGGCACTTGATGGTAGTATTCATCAGATGTTTATAAATAACTGCAAAGCTTCTTCTAGTTAAAATATGCGTAAGTAAAAGAACAAAAGCAACTAAATCCCCATAACAATACAAAGATGATGTTTATTTTAATCAATGCCCCCAGGTTCCTCACAAAGTCACAGTGTTTAAGGCACAGATGAATTGTTGTTTTTGTAGTGATAAAGTTAAACTCAGATGAGATATTGATTACCAAGAAGAGAGAACAAAGTTTTGTCTATAATGAATTGCCTATGAAAAATGCACAAGTGAAAAAAGTCAATCATCAAAAGGCCGACAATGTGCAATATATACTTAGAGAAATAATTCACCAAGGCAGCGATCTATCAGATGGGAATTAAATCTTCAAAGCAAACACGTGTGTCTGGAAGAAATAAAGGCTACTGTAACTTTTAATTGCTGTTGTGATGAAGCTGCCCCAGTCTATACATGTTCTGGTTAAAATACTGACGATAAAATACATTTTAGCTACTTTTTACCCGTGTATGTTGTTTTTTTGCAGTCATGGGTTCTTCAACCAGACAAGAAAAACTGGAAAAATTACTCATTAATGGGGTGAGTGGTGGTATATACAGTCAGTCTTTAATACCAGAGAAGAAGAGAAAGAAAAAGGTCAAGTCTCAGCACCTGATTTTGTTTGTATGGTTGCTGGCACCAATGATTCATGCACAGCTAGCTGTGCGCAATACATGAGATAGTGGGGGTGTTAGTTTGGGGGTATGGGATCGTAGTGTGTGTGTGTGTGGAGAAGAACAAAAGGCAGAAGTGGAAGATAGCAGGGAGGGGATAGAGAATGGGAGAATATCGGGGAGGATTGCTTCCACAGAACCAAAATGATGCTTTAAAAAAATATGGATATACTGTATAGGTACTGTAAAGATATATGTTACTAGGGGTGGGAATGATCTCTTGGCACCTCACGATTTCGATTCAGATGCAGGTCAACGATTCGATTCAAAATCGATTATCAATACATCTTGATGCAAACATTTTTTTACTTAATTACCTTCTCTGATATTGTATTAGATTGAAAGCTTTTCTGTCACAAATATGACGAACAGTGCAATAATCAATGCAGCTTGCATTTCAACACAATATGGAAGTATGTAAAAACTAAACCGATTCAGTTTAATTTTCTTTCTACTCTTGTAAATCATGTTTCTATAGGATTTCTATTCTATTATTTTCTGTTATTTCAACACATTGTGCAAAAAGTATGGCTTGGAATTCAGCTCTCATACAAAAACGTAAACAGAAACAAAGCCGGTGCAGGTCATATGGGTTTGCTGCTCTCAGCCATTTTGTAACCACTTTTAACAACACGCACGTGTGTGGTGTGCAAGCACAGTGGCACTGGAAAAACTAGTAATTACAAAATGAATTAAAAAAAATAAATAATTCATATTATTAATTTATCTGAATCGATTCAGAATCGTTTGAGAGAGAATTGCGATGCATCGGAGCATCTATTATTTTTCCCATCCCTATATGTTACCCTGTATACATACACACAACAATTGAAGACACCAAGAGCTGCCAGCCAGCAAATTGGTACTATGGGAAACAAATCATGGTCATCGGTCTCGAGGACGTCCTAACATACGTGGATGTACTCAAGAAGGATGCAGGAGCGCAAAGTACCAATAAACTGGCCAGATGTATGGAGAATCGGGATGACTGGAAGCAACGATGGAGGGCTTGTCTGAGGACGACCTAGAGAGATTGAATGTTACTTACAACAGAAAAATGTAGGACAAACTGAAAACAACACAACAAAAAATAATGATTGAAAAAGAAAGAAAGGTTTAAAAAAAGAAGGTTAACATTAAGAGTGAAGGATTGATTGGATGAATGTAACCCAATCGTTTGATCCACAGAGCTAATTGCTGAGAGGTGGTGACATCACAACACAAACTATCAATGGAGCCCTCTGTCAAGGCAAGTTATGTTCTTAAAGGTTCAGTATGTGATTTGGTCTTGGTCCTTTTAGCTAACTTCCTGTCAGTGACTGCAGTAAGCAGTCCCCTCCCTCGTCCTTACGTCACCACCACATGAACACCCAGCCGTCTTCATCAGACAGTGCCGCGATGGAGAAGAGCAAGTCATCGCTCCCGGGCACAGAGAATCGCCTCTTTATAGCGCCCTGTCTCTTGATTGGATAAATCAAGAGACCTGTGTTATGAACTGGGCATACTGTTTAACTGATTGCTGTATGAATATAGAGATATTTAACACCTATATTAACAAAAAATATCACTTACTTTTCCTTTAAGTATCTGCACCAAACCCACAAAGCAAAACAAAAGCAAAAACATGAGACCTCATGAAATGTCTATCGTCATTAACATTGTAAACCAAGTAAGTTCACTAGGTCAGTATTGTAGCTCCTTGAAACTAAACAGTTTAGATGATATCATGGTTCATGACCCTTTCGTCTCCCATGTAAGTTCTTGTAGTTTATTATTTTTGCCCAACACAGTTCACTGATGTATTTGTATATGTTCTTGCCCCTCAGATCCCAACAGAGGTTGAGTCAAATGTTAAACTGATAAGAATGGTGTCCCAAAACATTGTTAAATTTTCCTTTAAAAGCCTGGGCTGAATGAAATAGCAAGGGGCTTCCGTTGTTTGGTATGCATCTTACCCCCTGCAACAACAAAACATTTTGGCAATAGCATTAGAGTACAATAAAATTTTGGAGAAAAGAAAATCGGCAAATACAACAGCACAAGAAGAAAATAACTTCTACAAAGCCCCCTGACATTTGCCGTCTTGCCTTTTTCAGTGCTGTGATAGACATTTGAGGGGCTATTTTAAGAAAAAGAGAGAGCTGCTGCTCCAGTAATCAGTGCCTGAGCATCTGCTAATGTGTGTGTCGTAACTGAGATGGCTGGATAACGAGGGACAGCATTGTGTCTTTGCTAATTGCAACCCTTTTTACACCCGCCACTCGCAGCCTTTAAAAGACGGATAGAAAATGTTCACATATTATAAATATGAACAGCATTAGGAGATGTGTGTAACCAGCTCTGGGTCTAATGAATTATGAGAGAAAGAAGATATACCAAATCAAGGAATGCGTTGGTGTTATTGGAAACAATAGCATGGCAGTATATCATTCTGGTGTTCTGTTCTCTGGAGCCCAGTGCATTTCATTTCAGGATATTAGGCCAGTGGGCATGTAGTATAGTGTCAAGCTGCACTTGTCCATGACACGGTCACAATACATTTACATGACGTGACAGAAAAAACATTTATTGTGTTAGTCCGACTGAAATTGGTTATAAATCAAATGTTTAAAAGTAACATATCCAGATAATGTGATTGGGAATCAAGCTATACTCCTGCATACATACGGTCAATCGGACGTTAACAGGGCTAGGTGCTCTGAGCGTGCTCCACAGGGCTTTGACCCAGAAGCCTAAAGCAATGGAATAAGTTATACTTCTGTAGTTCAGGTAAGAAAAAAAAGAGAAAAAAAGCAATAGATTTAATTTTAAAAATAATCATTTAAATGCAAATTTAAAGTGGCTCTGAGGAACTTTCAGTTTGTGTTCATTCTAGTGGCCCCTTTGGACAAAAGCGGTACTGTTTTTTACTACGCCGGCCTTTGTTCCTAGGTGAGCGTACCTGGAACAAGGGCATAAAGAAAAATCATATAGAAATAAAATTGATAGCTGATCAAAACTGAAAAGGGGTGGAAAAAAGTCATAATTTTAAAGCTGTCTTTTTGTCCTGAGGGTGGCATAGAGAAAGAAACCTGCGCTCATTCACAGAAATCTTGAGCCATATGATTTCATTCTTTTTTGTTTAGGTTCTCCAGACACCATGGACCATGAAATAGAAATAACCTATTTCACATCAATCAAATATCCGGCATTCTGTAAGATAGATCTCCCATCATCATTTCAGGATACTAAAATATAATTCCAATTGTATTAAACGTTGATATTAAAACAAAGGCTACCTGCAGGAACGCTAATGCTGAAGCTAACAATGAATATACAGTGCAGACCATTAAAGTGAGCGCTGCTTTAATATCCTCCTGCTCTCAATTCCCTCTATGCCTCTTAAACATGTACATCCATATTCAAGTATACTGCAAACAAACCCCTATATATATATATTAGGGGTGTGCGGAGACGTCATTATCTGTATCTGTATCTGTATCTGTTCAACGAACAAAATTATCTGTATCTGTATCTGTATCCGGATACACAAGAAGAAGTGGGCGTGGCGTATACCGGAAGTTTCTTTTACATTAGCCTACATTAAAGGAAGTCACACCGACATTGATTTTCTAAACTAATATTCATTGTCAATGCAATTGTTGTCCCTTCAAAGCATCAAATTGATGTAATGTTGAAATATAAGTCAAAAAGTCAGATATATTTCTACCTTTTCATCTCAAGAAATTCAGGGAACGAAAATATTGATAAATAACAGCCCAAATCTGTGCATAGGCTTCTCACTGTTAGTAAATGAGGGCCAGTGTTTTACTTATAACTTAATTAAGGTCTCCCTTTAACTGGGGAAAATACAGCTGTATTTCATGATTTTTTTTTAATCTCTATCTCTCCCTATCGCTCTTTTTTTACATTTGTTTTACTAAACTAAGGTTTAGGAACAATCTGTATCAACGTGCCAATCTCATAAACCCTAAATAATATTTTAGCCTTTCCACAAAGCCATACGTGATTTCAATGTGTCAAGTTTGCAGTTTCCGATTTTTATTGTATAGGTCCTGAAGTAGGCCTAGGCGTCTACGCACTGATTGACAGCTGAAAAAGTACAGGTCCTAAGCATCAGTTTGATGGAAACGTTGTGATGTTTAAAAGAGTTTAAGCAGTAGGCCTAGAGAATGTAAATAGCCTACATCGGGGAAGGGCTGACGGTGACTCGGGGTGCAGCATATTCCATCGGTTCGTCTCTTCTCTGCCATAGCAGCGGTTTACGAGGAAACTCAAATAAAAACGGATGCGACCGGTAGAACCTTCTATTCGAGGGAAAGGGCGAACGCGCTGTGTTTATCAGTGGATAAAAAGAGAGAGACCGCAGGTCACGGGGGGGCCCGGTCCTCTCATGTCCACCACAGAACAGCTGTTAGTGTCATTCTACCTGTTGTGTCATTGAGGCGGAACGCCCGCGCCAATTAAGCGCATAATAAAAAAATAAAAAAATCCCCGAATAATAACGGGACTATTCGGAAATTATCTGTATCCGTATCTAACTCATTATCCGTGCTTATCCGAATACATATTCGGATTCGGGCTCATCCCTAATATATATATTCATTAATTCTTTTGTTTAGTCTTTTATCTCAAAGATGAAATTAACCTAGGCAAACACATACAAAGGAATCAATCGAGAATCCAAAATCTCCAGGGGAATCTTATTGCACATTATGCTGATACCATTACAAACATCAGGATGCATGGACATATAGAATATGTCAAATGTTGATTCACACTGGACAAGAATATAAATCAGATGCCAACACATCAGAGTTTGTCATTAATCTTGCTAATTATGTTTATAAATCCAGATCTATTCCAGTGATAATCCCTAGAGTGATTTTTGTTTTTCAGCACATATTCAGTTTGGGTTTCAACACGTGATGCTAATACTGTTTCAATCTACATAATTTAAGCTGTCCTAACCCACATACATGATGTAGCAGGTCAGAAATCAAAGTAATCCTATACAAATGTTCTTATTTTGGAAATGTGGCTATTATTTTAACTGTATGTTTAACAGTATTGTTCCTTTTTGGGTTGCTTCTGCATTGGTGTGTGTGTGTGTGTGTGTGTGTGTGTGTGTGTGTGTGTGTGTGTGTGTGTGTGTGTGCAGGGCCGGATCTAGGCATAGGCATTCTAGGCACGTGCCTAGGGCCCATTTCCACTAGGGGGCCCAGTGAGAAGGATAAAAAAAAAAAAAAATTACTATGTGTGTTTGATATTAACATCATATTATGCAAATGTAAGTTATCATACAAAAAAAATAATACAATGTTTTGGTCTGGATAGTTAATAGCCTAATAATTGAATCAGTTCATCCGAGGTTAACTTATCACTCGGTATTGAGTTTATTTAAAAAAATTGGAAATGGGGCTGCCCTCAGTTGCCCATGCACTGTGTATAGTCTATTTCAGCCTCATCTGTGGAAAAAAAGATAGCTGGACAACAGAGTTCTTCTGCTACGTTCCTCTCACTGCATTTAAATGCATTCATTAAATTACAGAGAAATATGTCCCATAAAAGAAAAAAAAGCACCAAGCCCATCCCAGAGGACACTGAATTATATTTTTTCTATATTAACATTTTTATGTCTTTCTTCAATAGCTTTTAATTCTACTTCATTTGAGCCAGTATCTCCAAATTATTTGTTCACAAAAAAATCCTCAGATTTAGCCTCTTAATTTCCCTCTCAAAGTGCACCAGATTCATGCATTTCACTTTAAAAAGGTACAAAAAATCTCCCGGGGGGGCATACCCCCGGACCCCTCTTGGAGAGTCAGGATCTCGGCTAGCTTCTATTCTCACTAAGCTGGACATTGGAGGCACTAGCAATGAACTGGGTGTGTGAATGACATTTAACAATAGTCAATCATTTGGCCACGATAACATTGGAGAGGGGGGCCCTAATCAAATTTGGCTTAGGGCCTTATGAAGGCTTGGGCCAGCTCTGCTCCCCGGTTATTATTTTAGCCGTCAAACCAGAGTTTTTCTATGCGGCGGCTCACACCGGCGATGTCTCATCAGTGTGAATTTCGCCGTTACCCACCACAGAGTTCCACGCCAGGTTTCACCAGGTGAATTGCTGCTTCGCTCGCGCAAGGCTTTTGTGTTTAAATCTGGCTTGCACGAGTGTTTTAACTTTATGCTGAATAAAGCATTGCACTGCACTGTTTTTCATCCAGTTTGAAAAATTGCTCCTTACCGCATGGGCAAAGTGGGCACATGTCCAGGGCCCTGGCCAATAGGGGGGCCCTTGATTTTTTTTTTTTTTTATTAAAAAAATTTGACGGGGGTTTCCCCGTCAAATGGGTAAAAAGTCGGGTTGTTTTATATTCGGGGTCTTATATTCGGCCGGGACAAGCGTGTGTACGCTTGGAGAGAGAACAATGTATCTAGAGAAAAAAAGGCACGGGAAATGGCCAAAGAGCTCCACATCCCCACTGAAATCAAAGCCTCGACCAATTATGTTGCGAGTCAACGTGTCAGAGGCACGAATCGACAAAGCGATCGACCTACCGTGGCGAGGCGGTTGTTTCACTTTACAGTTAGTCGGCAGTGAGATTGGGGATTGGGGTATCCAGGCTTGGGACATGCAATCAGATCTCGGAGCCTGTCCCCTCGACACCCGTTAACGTGCAGGAATCCCCTGTGATCATTTTAGTTTTAAACCACAGAGTGTGTCTGTCTCACTGTGAACGACACCAACACAGCGTTTCACGGGGTGACGCGTTGCTTCGCTCAGACATTGAGTATAGGCTCCGGGGGGGGGCAAGGGTGGGCGAAAAAGCAGGCGCAGAGATTTTACAAAGGCAAAAAGAATCTTTATAGACTTTATAGAATTGTATTTCGCTCTCTCTCTCTTTCTCTCTCTAGGCTGTGCGCTGCATTATAATGTGTGTGATTGTGGATTGCACGGTGTGCTAGTGCGTGTATTTGCGTGTTGGTAGGGGTCCATGGCTGGTTTGTGTCCAGGGCCCGTGGTCATGTTAATCCGTCCTTGCACACTGGACTCTGCACGCACTTTACAGAAGTGCTCCTGCAGTGCGCTCACAAACAGACGTGAAGTCGCACACGGTTACGTTTCTCTTTACTCCCGTTTACAAACGCGCAACTCTTAAACAAATGAATGAGCATAATACTCTTGTGGCAGTTCAAATGTATGTAGTTTTGTCACTAAATCGTGAAGTATCCGTTTGGAGGGGACCCGAAAAAATGCGGTATGCCTAGTGCAGGGGTGTCAAATATACGGATACGGGCCGGATCCGGCCCGCGAGATGATTTGATCAGGCCCGCGACCTGTAGAGCATAAATTTCTGAGTATGTCAAAAAAAAAAGTAAGTCTCTAGCCCATTCCTGTGAGGAGTTATGATTTTTTAAAGAAATAACCGAAATGCTCACTCCTGCCGCTAGGGGGCAGCCTAAATAAAAAAACACATTTTAGCAACGTGGGAAATGGTAAATGGCAATCCTGCTTCACCGCTATTAATGTTTCCTCCAGTGCTTTATGGCAAAGTAAAAACCAAAAAAAAAAACATTTTTATTTTTAGTACCTTTTATGGTAACACTTTATAATAACTATCCGTTGTAACTCGTTAATAGATCATTAGTAAACTCTTAATTGATGATTATTAATGATTTGTTAAGTGTTTGTTAGCAGTTTGTTAAGGATTTATAACAATGGTAGATAGTTAATAGCTTAATAATTGAATCAGTTTCATCTGGGAGGTAATCCGAGATTAACTGATCACGTCACGTTCAAGTCCATGGCATGCACAGTGTGTATTGAGTTTATTTAAAAATATTTGAAAATGGGGCTGCCCTCAGTTGCCCATGCACTGTGTATAGTCTATAGCCTATTTCAGCCTCGTCCCAGATGAACTGATTCAATTATTAAGCTAAATCTACCATTGTTATAAATCCTTAACAAACTGCTAACAAACAAATCATTAATAATCATTAATTAAGAGTTTACTAATGATCTATTAACGAGTTACAACGGATAGTTATTATAAAGTGTTACCCATTTTATTTTATTACTTTTTAATAAAAATAAAACTATTTTTATTTTTAGTGCTGAACAATTAATGTAATAGCAAGCGCGGTGTGTCTGCGGCTCTGTGTGCGCAAAACGAGCAGGAGCATGCTAGTGTAGGCCTACAAGATTTATTTCCTAATTTTCAATGCTGCTTTATTTTTATGTTTTAAATTGGGAAAAACGAATTCCAAAACAACCAATAACCTCTGTATTTAAAAATAAATCAAAACAGTAGAAGTTGCACTTTTATTTAATTGTATTTTGTACAGTCTGCATGTTTGCACAAAATGTGTCCCTGTACATATAGCAAACCAAATTGGACAACTGTAAGGTCAGTGCCTGTTGTATTTGTGTATTCAAATAAACAGTTGTTTATTTCATTAGTGCACATTGGCATCTTTGAGCAAAATACCCCCAAAATTTTTGGTGCGGCGCGCAGCAACCTTTACTAAGACATTTCCTGGGGGCTACAGAGATCCCTTGTGATCCGTGATAATATAGGTTACAAATGTAGGCTGAGTGATAAAGCATATTACTGAAAAACAAAGTTAGGGATTTGGAGTTATTTTGCCATTATTTTACTGGTCCGGCCCACCTGAGATCAGAGAGGCTGTATGTGGCCCTCGAACCAAAATGAGTTTGACACCCCTGGCCTAGTGTAATCTTTCCTCTTAATCCGGGCCTGTGTGTGTGTGTGTGTGTGTGTGTGCGCAAGTCTGAATTCTTGTTAAACAAATAGTCAAATATTTTTCAGCAGAAGCAGAATTAAACTCCCATAAGCTATTTTGTGTTAATTTCAGTTATAGTTTGACATTATACACTATGTTCAAAACCATCTAAATGTTGTACAATTTGTAGCACTGACTGACTGGTGACATGGCTTCCATGATTTCAAGGCATGCATAATGCTGTTTCGGTGTGTTAAGTGCAGTAGGGACCATACACTGCAGACACAGTGCAGGTTTTCAAGCATTAAATGCTGTTTGAGTCGCATCAGTTTGAACGTTTTAGCATCATGTCTTCCATCACTTTAAACTACAGCTTATCATTGGGCCTTGCATCCACTCTATCACAGCTCTGCTAATAAATATAGTCCAAGATGCAGTGAACAGACGTGGTGGATTTCAACGAGACTATTTTGTCTAACACAGTGCAATATAACAAAACCGGAAAGCACAGCTTGAACGTGAACACATCTCCCAAACCCTAAAATTGAATAGTGTGAGCTTCAAAAGGGCAGCACTTGTTTCAGGACTGTTGCACTGGATTGCATTAGAATTGCCACTTTTTTTCTGGTTTCAACCTCAGTCATTCTACGCTCTGTCAACCAGACCATTCGTGCTATTCACTGCTGACACCTGGCGCCTTGGACGTTGACATGGAAGCCAGATCACATATCACTGATTTTTCTGACATGTTTTTGTTTAAAGACTTTTTCTTAAAGTCACAGTAGATTCAGAATCGGCAATACCCAGCAGCACACAGCTCTTCTGGCAGATACCCATTACATTATGTGGCCTTCTCCGAATATCTCAGGCCTCTACAATCAAGAGTGGTTAACACCGTATTAATTTTATTTATTCAATTAAACAATGCTAGCTTATGGAGGTGTAAAGCAGAGCAGAGAAAGAAGTCTCCTTAGTTCAAAGTCAATCTCAGGGTGGAGGAGTTGTGCGAAGTAAACACAGGCATGGGACTTTTTTAGTTATGTCACTTTTTCTAAAAGGAATACCAGGATTATTTAACCATACATTTATGAGGTTTTTGCACAAAGCCAAGAACATATTATCATTGCGGGGAGAGAATAAACAAATGATTCAAACAAATCAGTGACATAAATAATGCATGATAATTTCTTTCGACTTACTTAGACCTGAAACTTACGATTCATGACCTCATCCTGCCTCTGTGTTGACAACATGACGATCAACCAAATAAACTAAACGCAAACAATCCTAGCACAGTGACAGGCCTGGCTAACCTTCAACATCTATTGGTATTGTCTATCTACTGTATGTATGTATGTTGTGTGTGTGTGTGTGTGTGTGTGTGTGTGTGTGTGTGTGCGCACGTGTGTGTGTGTGCGTGCGTGCGTGTGTGTGTTTGTGTATGGTAAACAGCTGCTTATGTAGCCTTTATATCAAGGGCAGGTTCACCTCAGCAAAGAATGGCATCTGTTGCCAGGCAACCACAGGAAGCGCTCCATTGAGCAGCGCATGTTTACGTCAAGTCAGAGAGAAACAATGAGACACATACTGCCAGTGAAAGACAGAGACAGACTGTATAGCAGATCACTGTCAGGGACTGCATTATACACCATATGTTTTCTATATATGTACACTGATAATGGACAGATCCACAAAATAGTTCATATAAATGCTCTTATGTGAATTAATGTGCGATGCTGTGGTATTGAAAACCTGCATTAAAGCGACCTTCACAAGATAAGCAGCGTGCGTTTGGCTCACCACCAGGTAGGGGGCAGAGGCACACATTCGCTAGGCAATAGCAGTGACGCATAGCGAATGTACACAAACAGCTAAGCTAACGTTAGAAATTCGCCAAGCGTTACTTTTCCTTCCAAGATTATGAAAACATTGCGCAAACACATCCAACGTGACTACTGTTTTATTTATTTTTTAAATCAAATGAACCTAGTATCAATATCCTTCCGTATATAGTGTCAACATGCTCCCTGCGTTCTAATCCCCATACTTCCCTGCATGGTAGAAAAAGATTTAGAATGTCCCATTCTGGTGGTCAGATTTAGCATGGGAGGCCTAATACATCGTGTCGAGATTTTTAGTATTGAAATCAGAAAGCTGTTTGGGCGATTCTGACCCACAATTCACTGCACACCCTAAACCTAAACACACTCAGCTGGGACTTTGAGTGTGTTCATGGGTTCAATAGACATAGATATTTTAGTCCATTAATACCAGTGAAGCTGTGAAACAATACAAACATTTAAAATAATACAAAACCAATTCAAATACTCTAGCCCTGAAGTTTGAATATACTAACCAAAAAGCGACATACAGACGTTACCAGTCTGAAAACATGTTCCCCACCATTTTAACAGCCTTTCCATTCTTTCCTGAAAATACGTTCATTCATTTTTTTAATGCTGCTATGTTTCTTGCAATGGACAGCGTACGACCTGTCCAAATCAACACTATCGGATTCATTAAGGCTTACTACAACACTGCAAATCCATCCTGTATGACACATTGGTAATAATCATTCTGTTCCAGAGTAAAGCAGGCAGTATCAACAAATATAACCACAACCAGAAGTTACTTAATAATTAATTAATAGTTATGTGTCCCGCTAGGTAAAGTCACAACATGAAGATATATTTGCAATTCCTTACCTAATGACTAACTAATTCAGGTACAAATCATGATTTCATTTTAATATGGTAGTATGAAAAACTATTGTCAATAATGGTTAGTCGAGTGTTATGTGTCCCGCTAGGTAAAGTCACAACATTATGATATATTACCTAACGATGAACTAAGACGGTTTAAGACCATTATTTCACTTTAATATATTAGCATGGACAACCATGTCAATTACTGGTTAGTTAAGTGTCATGTGCCCCGGTAAGTAAAGTCACAACATTATGATATTTTTGCAAATCATTACCTAATGATTAACTAAGACGGGCTAAGAACATTGGTAGCATGGGAAACCATGTCAATTAATGGTTATTTAAGTGTCATGTGCCCCGCTAAGTAAAGTCACAACATTATAATATTTTTGCAAATCATTACCTAAGGATTAACTCAGACGGTTTAAGAGCATGATTTCTCTTTCAGACGGTGGTGACAAATATACAATCAGTACACAACTGTTATAATATAAAGGTCTGCATTCCTGTCGTGATTTAACAGAGGCTACTATATTAATTTCATTGAAGACCATCATTTGGGATTTTAACAGTTTTATTGTATTCAAAGTAGTGTCTACCTAAAACGTTAACAATGTCTGTTTAATGAACATACACAAAAAAAATATAATAATATCAAGCAATCTTCATTTACTATCTTGAATGCTGCTAATCTGCAATTGCTGATTGATACACAATTGTGTTCCTGTCAACTTTCATCTTGCTGTAGGCATCTCATTTGGCAGAGCCACCCTTGACAAGCCGAAGGACCCTTGTAGTAACGCTCGATCAACTCTTCAGGAGATTTTACTGAAAGAAAGGAACAAAAAGTGTGTGTAAACATCAGACATCCGAAAATGTATCATAAATCAACTTTTGAAGCACTTATATCTAACTTTCCATAATCATTCTCAGCACTATTCTGAAAGTCATTACAGAAGGGTTTGTTCATATGTTGTTAATTGTCTGATCAGTGATACAATTTCTTCTTAAAAACATGCTGAAAAGACAACACTATTTTTGATAGTATTTTTTTATTTATAAAATGAAAAAAAAAACTTTATCCATATTCTGTTTTGTAAAAACAATTCTCACATGATTAGTTCGATATTGCCAAATTTGCATATTTATTCAAACATTTCTGAAAAAATTGTAATTTGAAAAATAATTGTTTTAATGTTAGTAATCAACTGGCAAAGTTTCATGATGATATATTTAGGCCTAAGTAAAAAAATATTACCCTATTCACCTGCAGTGTGACCTCCATTACACTTATCCTATACTTTGAGAGGGGATAACCACTAAAAACAAAAGCTACCAATCTAAAAGGTTTATCACATCAACACCTCTTCTAGGGATGTATAGGATATACAATACCTACCAATAAGAGACATTTTGGGACTTGGCCCATGGACTATAACGTAAAATGCTAGCTTGTTATCCAATCGGCTAACGTTACTCCAGGCTCCAGGCAAACAAAACCATTAAGCTAACATGACGTTAGCTTAATGTAGACGTAGCCTACCTTTTTAAGAATGCTTTGTAACATGTCACCGCTAACTTTACTTCATGCAATAAAAATCATAAGAACAATATTGAGCTGGTAGTTTTCTAACCTCTTTTTGTCGTCTGCCTGTCCATTTCGGCCCGTTGACATGGTGTTCGTCTCCTTGTACATTGTGGCTTCTGTCCAGTGGTTTTCTTCGACGTCTTCACGGCCCATTGGTTTTTATAATAGAGGATTGAGGTGCTCCTCTCAACTTCACGTGCAGCTCTGGAGGATCTTGCGCCTCCCCTGTGTTGTCAAATGTTCTATACAGAGATAGAGTGGTTGCTGTTCCGTGCATTTTAACCTTATTTGGAGAATACTTCAACCCCCATACATTTTTTTTCAGCTTGGTAAAAAATAGACAAATTCAATGTGGGTTGCCAGATCTGTCTAGTAACGTCCTGTAATTAGTGAGAAAAAACATGACTGGATGAGGGCATTTACAAAAACAAATATATCATTAATTAAATAAAAATATTGAGTGTGTTCTGAGAAAAGGTTGGCCTATCAGTAATTTAATTAGCCTATTTATTCCTAAAAAAATAAAGCCTATCCTATGTATAAGGCTAACTGAAATTGATTAATCAGAAATACAATATTTGAAGAAACCAACATTAATATGTCTTCTAAATTTCAAAAGGTCAAAGTATGTGGTGAGTGTAAAAGTTTAGTTGACACATTTTTACTTATTTCTAACCATTAGACCTGGCAACTTCCGAGCCTTGGAAAGGTGCTTGTGCTGGTGCACAGCTGAACAAATCTTATTTATTTCATAACATTTCCTCATCTAAACAACTTAATCATTTGAAGATTGAATGAATTTTACAAAATGTATTACTTTTGGTTATTAAGAAGTCCACCAGGAAGGCTTCTGCAAAGCTTTTGGTTCCAGAAAAATTGGTTATCCATGCTACCATATTAAAGTGAAATCATGCTCTTAACCCGTCTTAGTTCATCGTTAGGTAATGATCTATAAATATATCATAATGTTGTGACTTTACTTAGCGGGACACATAACTATTGATTAATGTATGGGACTTCAAATTCACGGTTTTCAGTGTTGGTAATTCATTAATTAATAGTATTAATACATTTTAAGAAACATGTCTGAGTTAATCTGTAATAGATGTCTTAGGTAAGCAATTATCATTAAAGACTCAGTCTGTAATTAAGACTGACTTCTGATTAGTTACTGATGGAGTAACCATTCATTCATGGCTGAGTCCTCCATGAGTCTTACATGAGTCCTATATTAACTCAGGATGAACTGAGCATTAATTAAGCATCAATTAATGCTGATGAGTGTCTACGTAATATAAAGCCTTACCCTTTAAACCCTTACTCATAAAGAATGGAGCATCTACCCCCCATTCAGAATCAAAATAGTAATTATTTCGACAAACAAGTAAATAACCACATTAACCTGTGAAACTCAATGAAGGTTACAGTACAAATGGTATAATTCAGCTCCTCAAAAATAATAATGACCCAACATACCAACAGCATGTCAACCTGAATTTGTAGAACAGATATAATACCTCACAGTGTTAGACATATTGCCTACATTGGAATTAGTTTGTTAACAATAACTGACAAAGTCCTTGAAACGAACTGGCTGTGTCACAGTTCTTCCCGAACGCGATACAGTCTGTCGTGGCACCTTGGTGCCTGTAACTTGAGCAGTTCCTGTGCCAACAGCAACGAGAGGCTCCTCAGCCGTCCAGTCCACACAGGAGGGTCCCTCGTCCGGTTGTGAATGGGCATGAAGAGGGGGGGCCGGAAGGCCGCCTGAAGAGCCAGAAAGGAGTGGCAGAGTATAACGTTTTAGTCTGTCGTAATGGACTACCTGCGTCCGTCCGTCAGAGTCCAAAGGACAGGCAATACGATAGGTGAGCCCATGTTCCCCTTGAGAGCCCAACATTGCAAGGACACTGTATGGTCCCTTCCAGTGGGGAGCGAGCTTCATACGGTCCTCTGTGGGATTGTGAAGCCACACCAGATCTCCTTCTGCATATGGTGTGTGGCGGACGGCTCCATCATAGTATGGTTTTTGTTTCTCGTGTGCTTGGACACCGCTCTGTCTGGCACCACCAAACGCCGTCTCCAGCTTCCCTGCCATAGAGGTCACAAAGTCAGCATGAGAAGAAGGTAAGTTTGATGATACCTGTGATGGCACCAGCACATCCACTGGGACCCGAGCTTCCCGTCCATGCACCAAATAGTAGGGAGAGTAGCTGGTGCTGGAATGAACAGATGTGTTATAGGCGAACGCCACATGTTTCAGATAATCGTCCCATTCACCACCACAAGCAAGCAGCGATTTGGCAAGCTGGTCAATGAGGGTCCGATTAAAACGTTCAACCATGCCATCCGATTTGGATTGTATGGGGTAGTGCGTGTCTTCTTAATACCTAACAGTTGACACAGTCTCTGTACAATCTCAGCCTCAAATTGCCGACCCTGATCACTGTGAACAGTCTCTGGAATACCATGAACTAAAACATAGTCCTCAAACAAACACTGTGTTACAGACTGGGCTGTTTGGTTAGGCAGAGCATACAGGTTTACAAACTTGGTAAAGTAGTCTTCTACCACTAACACATATCTGTTACCCTTAGAAGTCATAGGCAGTTCAAGAATGTCAGTTGCGACTCTCTGAAATGGTGGAGTAGCTTGAGAACCCCCCATTGGCGCTCTATGTTTGGGCGCTGGGGCTCTGCGGGTTTGGCATGGGATGCACTGCTCGCACCACTGTTGAATATCTTTGAACATAGAGGGCCAATAACACGTTTGCCTTGCCCGTTCCCATACACGCTCCGCTGAAAAGTGTGCAGAGGCAGGGCCCCCGTGTAGGTGCTGCAGCACATCAGGAACCAGCGAGGAGGGCACAACTACTTGACACATGTCACCCCCTGTGTGGGAAGATTTCAATGTCCGGCAGAGCAGTCAATTTTTAACAGAAAGGCCATAATTTCCAACATTGCCGAGAGCTACCTTTCATGTGCCCCCGCGGCGGTCGAGACCCACTGCCTTCAATCCATTGCAATACTGCACTTGTGTCAGGATCAGTTCTTTGCAGCTCTCTTATTCCAGCCCGGTCATGTGAAAGTGCATGCATGAAAGACCTGTCGGACTCACTGTCAGTGTCCATTTGTTGTGCTGCAGTGAGACCGGAGGTGTAGGGGTCCACAGCAGACGGCTGAGACAATAAAATGTCTGGCTGGGGAGCAACTGGCGGGGTGTCTGAGTCCACAGCATTCACCTGAGCAGCTGTCTCCTGACAGTTGTTATTCACTACACTAGACCCTGGGTTTGGAGGCCGCCTTGAGAGAGCGTCCGCATTGACATGCTGCTGACCCTCTTTGTGCTGCATGACCCAGTTAAAAGGGTCCAGTTCTAACACCCATCTTGCTCTCCTTCCTGTGGAGTCTTTATCTATTGACATGCTGCGAAGGCCAAGCAGACGCTTATGGTCAGTTGTAACGGTGAAGGCAGCTGATCCAATGTAGTGTCTGAATTGGCGTACAGCCCACACCACAGCTCACAACTCTCTGTCGAAATGTGGACCAGCGCCTTTCGGTGGGATCCAGCGACTGACTAGCATACACAACCACTCTCTCCAGCCATTCTCTGTCCTGAGCCAACACAGCCCCCACAGCATCGTTGGAGGCATCTGTATACACTTTAAAGGGAATATGAAAGTCCGGCATTGTGACATCTGGGGCAGATGAAAGTACTCCCGTCAAATACTCAAATGCTGCTTCACAATCAGTTGTCCACTGGAACGGTGTGTCTTTGCATGTTAAGCGGTGCAGAGGGGCTGCACACTGGGAAAAGTCCTTAATGAAACGTCTATAGTAAGAGCAAAGGCCCACAAATGCTCTCACCTCGGTCGGAGTCTTTGGTGTGGGCCACGTTCTGACTTTGTCGGTGTTTCGAGGGTCGGGGTGCAGGCCATGGCGGGACACAACATGGCCGAGGAACACCACATGGTCTTGGGCAAGATGACACTTTTTTGGGTTTAACCTGAGGCCTGCTGATTGGATCCTGGAGAACACTTCCCGCAGTGAGGAAAGGTGCTCCTCAAAGGTGGGGCTGTAGATCAGTACGTCATTGAGATAGACCATGCACACCTGCCAGGGAAGCCCTCTGAGCACGAGCTCCATCATATGCTGAAACGTGGCAGGTGAGTTAGTGAGGCCCATTGGCATCGACCGCCACTGGTTGAGGCCCCTGCCGGTTGTGAAGGCAGTTTTCTCCCTGTCGTCCTCAGCAACCTCCACCTGCCAGTACCCATTTGTGAAATCCAGGGTGGTGAACCACAGGGAGCCAGCCAGCGCATCCAGGGTGTCATCCACCCTGGGAAGAGGATGAGAGTCTTTGACAGTTACACTGTTCAAGCGACGATAATCAATGCAAAACCTCCACTCACCATTCTTTTTCTTCACCAGAACGACAGGCGAGGCCCAGGGGCTACAGCTTTCCTCAATCACCCCATCAGCTAGCAGGGCCGCTACCTGCTTGTCTATCTCTTCTCGCTTGTCTGGTGAGGTCCGGTAGGCACGCTGTCGCATGGGGGTATGGTTGCCAGTTTTGATGTGGTGTTTTATAAGTGTACATTTGCCTGTCAACCTTTTTGATGTGCTGAATATCTCCCTGTGTTCTACTAGCAAAGCACCCAGTAGCTCTTTCTGCTGCTGACTGGCGGGCGAGTCCTCTAGTGACTCAGTAGGTGAAATAGCAGAGACTGTCTCGACATCAATCTGTGGGAGTGATACAAGCTCGGACTCATCCACCGAGAAAAACTCCCCCAGGTGCATACCCTCTCTGAGTACAATGTCTTGATCCGTAGGGTTTAAAACGTGGGCTGTAGTAACCCCATCTCTCACTGACGTCATTGTGTGAGCCACTACACACCCACATTTGTTTTGGAGGTTGGGTGCTAGGTAGCCCACAAAGGCAGGGAGCTGGTCAACGAGGCCAGCTGGGGACACATTCACTGGAACCAGCATCTCACTGAGTGGTGGTATTGTTGTGGCCATGGTAATGGAAATATTGCACACGCTGGAATCAAGTCTTTGCCACTCAAAAGGGGAATTACCGTGTCCCACAATTGTAGTTTGCCACGGGCATAGTCAAGTAGTGCATGGTTAACCCCCTCAGCACATGGAACACGTGTTGCCAGGAGTATTCCCCTAGACGTAGAGTCGCAGAAACGGTGCCCAATGTATCAAGCATCTGGCCATTCACAGCACGTGCGGCAATAAAGTCTGCATTTAAGGGCCGTTTACATAGTGCTGGAACTGACATGCAAAAATCAGAACTGACAAATGACTCTGTTGCTCCTGAGTCCACTAATATATTGATTTCAGTCCCTTCAATGCTGCCTCTTACATAGGAGGTATGTTGTTGCTCTGTTGTGTCATGTCTTTGGATGTTACCTGTTGAGAGGAGATGCGTTTCTCGTTCAAAAGGGCCCCCAAGTGCAGTAGCTGGTGTTTGGGCCGCAACATCAGCTACATCTCTTTTCCCGACAGGTTGGCAGGATCTTCCCTCTTGGGAGAGAGAAAACGCACCCCTCGTCTCCTCTGTGCATCATCCTGGAAAGAGCCTCTGGCAGGTCTTGTGCCCTGCCAAGTTGGAGAGGGGGTTCTGTCACCAAATGAACCCTTGTAATCCTGTCTTCCACCAGGACCTCCTTCTGCTTCTCTTTCACGCCAGCCACGGTCAGGTGAGCGCCCCCGTGGGCGACGCGACTGGCAGCCCTGCTCACCACACATACTGGCCTCCACGCACGGGGTGAGAGCTTTTTCTTTCATCTCCCCAGCCGCTGCTTTTCAGTTTATTGTTTTCCTCTGCCATTCGCCTCATTTCCACTCTCATTTCTCTCATATCCTCAGTAAGTCTGTCCATGGTGTACAAACCACCTCCACCATCAGATATGGAGTGCACCAAAGCTGCTGCACCGCCTCCAGTAGGAGTCTGGCGTATCTGATTGTTGCCATAGTCAATCTTTAAAGCCTCTCGAGCCATCTCACATCGGCCAGCGATGATAAGGGCCTCATCTAGATCGGTAGCCCCCTGCTTGTGACATTTAGCTCTCAGGGCCGGGTCAAGCCCCGCCAGAAACCTGCGAAACTTCTCTTCATTCTGAGCTATGTTGCCGTAGCCTGGGAATGCTTCCTGAACTAGCTTGCTTATATCTGCTGCATAAACCTCCAAGCTCTCACCCGGAGCACGAAGGCGGGCAGAGATGTTTGCTCTGAAACAGTCTAGAAAATGTTTTTGTCTAAATGCCTCCTGCAACCTCTCCTTTACGGCATTGTAGTCGGCCTGAACGGCTGCGGGCAGGCTATCCCATAGTAGAAAAGCAGCTTTGGTAAGACGTGTTGGCAAAATCCTGACCACTTCAAAGTCATAGTCATTGGCAAAATCCTGACCACTTCAAAGTCATAGTCACCTCCAGCGCCTCCCACGAGCCCTCTCACTGCAACCTCATACTGCCTGGCCCAGCAGGGGAAGCTCTGCTTTTCCTCTCCCGCAAATGGTGGGGGAAGTTCAATCTTCACGTTGCTGGAGAACGGTCTGTCTCTGCGGCGCGGCCTGTAGTCCAAGGGGTCCTCGTCAAACTTCCACATTTTGCTGTTTACTTAATTTATTTGTAGCTTTCTTTCTTTTTTTTTCCAACTGAGTTCACAACGATGATAAGATGAAGGGTGAAGTCCTCACACTGGACGCATCGCAGATTCTCCACGCGTGCTAGCTAGACTGTACAGCTAAACTAAACGGAGCTAGCAGTGGCTAGTAACTTAGCTAAACTTTTCAACAGTTTTGTCTGTTTCACACTTATCTTCCGATGGGCGTTCGAGCAGAACTAATCCCTCCTCTGCCACCAATGTAACCGAGCGTTTTGGCCGTCCCTATACTTCAGTATTATAGGAATAAGGACTCGGAAAACTCCATTCACGGAACGGAACGAGCCACTTTATTGAAGCGCTCCCAACATCAATCAAATCAACCACATTACAACAACACTTCTGTGTTCCACCTTTTCACAATAAGAGCCTACACAAGAAATAGGTTACATCTCCAACAGCAGTCCGGCCACTGAAGTCGTCAGGGCCATTTCTTCTCAACATTTATCCACTCAACTGCCGGCAACGTGTATGGGTCATTAAGACGTATCTCGTTCAATAGTGTTAATGTTTCCGCATAACCAATGTTATCACTCGCTGATAAACTGTTTTTAGTAAGCTGACAACATCGCTATTTAGCACCATGGACCTATAAAGAAACACCGCAACTGCAATATAACCAAACGGGTAACCATGGCAACCAGCCAAACTATTTTTCTTTCTGCAGCTACAGTGTTTCCCCCACGTTCATTCAGCAGCGGTGCAGCGCCGCTGCTGAATGAACGTGCGCCGCTGCTATAAAAATCCTACTCCTCCGCATTTTCTATATATATATTTTTTTTTGGTAGGTAGCTCCTTTTAGAAAATGGGCAGCGCGTAACGTAAATTGCGCAGCATGCGGCAAATAATCACGTAGCCAACATCAAAGAACAGCGAGTGTGGCAGTTGTTGGCAGTATAGCCTACACGGTTGCAAAGTTACATTGATTCAAGCAGCGAGTGAAGCGGAAGAGCGAAGAAAGAAGGAAAGAGAGAGAGAGAGACAGAGAGAGAGTAAGTTGCTAAAATGTGTCGCTACATGACCACCAGTGCTAAAAACCCTCAGCCCTATCGTAATTTTATTTTATTTTATCTAGGCTATAAACCGCAACCGTGCCGTTTTTCCTCTAGTAGACTACAGTGTGTGTGTGTGTGTGTGTGTGTGTGTGTGTGTATTTTTTCGGGAACTTTGAAAAATTAAAACATACTGTTAGATCCGATGTTGTTCTTTATTGCCATATAAAATCTGTTTTCATCGCGTATTTTAGTTAGGGATTTATGCTAATCGCCTGTAAGCATGTGGGCATTAGCATGAATGCAGGGAAAGGGAAAAAGCCTATGGACTTTTTAAAAGAGCATGAATAGTTTCTATTATGTATAACTTATATTTATTTTATAATTTTCGCATCATTTATTGACTCCCAAGACAAAGAAGAAGTGTTTTAAGCAATAACAAGCTCAATCAATTTGCCTTTTTATGTCATATCAATAAATAATTGTGAGATATTTTTAGCTTTTTTACTGTCTAATTGATAATTTCCTACATTCAAACGACATCACTGCAGCACACATATTCTGATAGTCCAGGTTGTGACCCAAATAAATGATAGCTTGACAGCTATGCATTATAGGGGTGATGAATGCAATCTTAATAAGAGAATAAATCCAGGTAAACCAAAACATCTCAAAAATGGCTTAGGGCTCAAAGGTTAAAAGGCTGGTACAAGCTCTTAAGGGATGCACTGTGCACAATGTATATATACATAGTTAAATAATATATATTACATTTGCAGATGAGTCTAAAAAGCTGGGTGAAAAAGAAAGGCAGACGGGGACAATGGAGGAGCTGAGGTTAGTAAAGCAAATTAGGGAAGCAAACTTTCAAGCTAATGAGAATTTTCTTTTGGATTTGAATGCATAATATAGGTGATATTATTTGAACATTACAAATACATGTATATAGGATAATTTGAAGGAAACAAATAAGATTTCTAGCATTTCTTACTTGTTGTTTAAGTGCTCAAGTTTATTACAGAAAATACAGGTAGACCAAGTAAGGGAGGAAAGAGAAGTGACAGAGAAGCAAGGAGAACAATAGAGAGAGGGTGCAGTGGTAGATCCTGAGAGGTGTTTTGTCCATGATTGCAGGAGATTTAATTTTTTAACAATGTGTCTTATGTAAAAAAAACTGTGTGTAGTGTTTTGAAAGAAGTGTGTTGGAGAATTTCAAACACAGTGCAAAGCACTTATTGTGTGTGTAGGGTTGGTGCTTTTGTTTAGGGCATGGTTACAAAAGTCAGAGGTTATAATGCTTTGGGCATAGCAACCACTTTTAGTGTTTAAGCATTAGGCAAAAATCTGTAAATAAATTGTGCAAATCATTTTTGCCTTGTGGCATTTTTTGTTTAAATATTAATTTCTATACAAAAATGTCAAAATCTGTAAATGAAGACACAAAAGGCAAAGTTACAACACCAATAATCCTATCTACAGTAATACACAGGACTGTGTGAATAGGATTTAAGTGCATATTCTCCTCTCAAAGTGCACAAGATTCATGGATTCCAATGTACAGGGTACAAAAAAAATTCGGCCGGGGGGGCATGCCCCCGGACCCCTCTAGAAAGTTCGGGGACCACAGCACCGCTGCTGAAAAAAATCCTGCGGGAAACACTGAGCTATGCAGCGCGCGCATCCGCCGTGTTGATAAACAGATAAGGGGTCTATACATGACAGTGATGGCCAAGCCAACTTTCAGTAAGTGTTTACAGAAGTGCCACACTGTTACTGTCTTTGAAATGCATTTAGTCATTTTAAGGGGAAAACAAATTGTATTTATTATTTCAACTATTGAGTTATTTTTAAAACATCATGCCTGTGCAGGCCAAGAAGATTTATTTTCTGAATTTTCAATGCTGCTTTATTTTTATGTTTCAAATTGGGAAATACATGCTCCAAAACGACCAATTACCTCTGTATTTAAAAAGAAATAAAGCAAGTAGGCTAATAATAACCATTAATTAATTATAGGCTATCGCATCACAGTAGGTCTATTGTCAACAATAATCGCAGCCCCCACATCCAAAGAGAAACATTAAAAAGTTGAATTAGCACTTTGATGTGCATACACATGTTAAAGCGGCTACGAGTAACATTTAAATATCTTTTAAACAGCCTCATGTTTCCTCTGATAATAATTACCTTTAACAGCAAACGAGACCATCAGTGCAAAGAAAGACGTTTTTAAATAGTTTTTATTACTGCTTTTGGTCTGGTCGCACACCCAGTCTGATTTTCGGTTCGCTCGTGCAAGCTCTATGGTCACATATCCATATTGGTCGCAGATTTCAGTGTGGCGCAGCAACGTGAATTGAGAAGCCTATCCCTCCAGGTGAGGGAAGGGGAGCGGGAGCCTTGTTTACAGTTATTTGACGTCATAAGGACTGATAACGGGGCTGAACCATCAAAGAAAAAAAAGAAAATGCAATGAAGAAAAGCTAAAAGGGAGAGTGATATAGGCTACGGGGGACGAGGGCGTTGCCAAGCAACGTGTATACAATTTCACGAGAGCGAAACTAGACAGTGTTTACTCCTAAATGAATGAGCGGTTGGTACTAACACAAAGTTTGCTTTGCTTCACCATCATCAGATAACCATTATCTGAAATAGTAATTATTTACATAAACACATTACCTCATCGTGATCCATACTAACTGCCGTCTATCGTTCATTCGCTTTCTGTGAGGAGTCGGACACGTAATCGTTCAGCTCCGTGAGAGAGAGTAGTTAGAGAGCCGAAAAGAGTCCTCACACTTTCAACACACGGACATACACTATATTGCTCCCTTCTTAGTTCACACTCACGAGCTAGAAAACAGCTTTGCGACAGCGGGCGTCGTAAAAATACTACCGCTTTTGTCCAAAGGGGACGCCAACGTGCCATGTTACTCGTAGTGGCTTTAAGTGTATGGTCCATTATTCGTATTTAGTGTGTCTGTATAGTATTGCACCAAAACAGTAGTTTCTTTAATTGTATTTTGTACTGTCTGCATGTTTGCACATCATTTGTTCCTGTACATAGCAAACAAAATTGCACAACTGTAAGGTCAGTGTCTGTTGTATTTTTGTATTCAAATGAACAGTTGTTTATTTCTTCACTGCGCATGGCATCTTTGAGCAAAATACCCCCAAAAAATTTGTGACACGGGGCAGTGACCACCTTCACTAAGACATTTTCTGGGGGAAATACTGCTAACGTATACCTCTGAGGCAAAGTGAGGGACAACGGGTGGAGAGCTATCTCTCAAGAGATTGCGCCAATACATTTTAACCTCCAAAAGAATAACAACTAGCGTGGTCCAAAAAAAATCACCCCCCTCAGTGTTGTCATGGAGATGTGACCTAAACATACAGACTAAAATGGTTTTATGGACCAGGCTGTAAATAGGTTCAATAAGACTTTGAAAAAGGCCTGTCTAACAAGTGAGTCAAAGAAAAATTGCTCAGTCTTGGTACCACCCCCAGTGGCACTTCCTGGTTACTACAGCTGTGGTCACTTCCTTATTGGATGCTGGTAAAAATCGCTGAGGTTGGGGCTTGTTTCAAACTCAGGTTTTGTTTAGTTTCACTTGTACACACACACACAATTAAATACATATCTGGTCAAATCAGTCTTGTCCCCCAGCCACTTCCTTAGTATATTTGACATTCTAGTATCACATAATAGCTGAGGACAATCAACCAGAATTAGTGTTAGGTAAGCGCTGACTAGCTGATTCACCATGCCAACACAGCGCTGAGGTCACCCTGACAACAGCTTCATGTACAACCATATCATCATGCTTACTGAATAGCTATTGTACGCAGCTTCAGCTTCTCATATGAATTTACCATTATTGACAATAAATCAAATTTTCTTTTTAAGACAAAATTCTTCTTTAACAGCAGTGAAATGAACACAGTCCAAAATGAAAACAGTTCTAAGTGAGCATTAGGTGTCTATTGACAGTACCACACACCTTGTCTGTTTGCGTCTGAATATTTCTCCTATACAAACATCTTTAACAGCCGTGATCTCAACATTCGTTTTTTTCAATACTCTGAACTGTAAATCTCAACTTCTAAAGCACTTTCATCAACTAAACCTTGCAAAATATAGTACTATTCTGAAGGTTATTCCTGTAAAGTATGTTTATATCTTGATAATTATCTGATTTCTGAGAATTGCTCTTCTTAGAAAGATGCTGAAAATGCATTTTAAGACCTATGCATAGTCTTTTTTGATGTAGAAAATGAAAAAAGTCTGTATCAAAAATATTTTTCTATAGGCTGGAATATGGCTGGAATAAGTTTAATAGGAAAACAATCGAATGTGATCCTTTATAAAGTACCAGTGGAACCCAATGTATTATGCTGCTCAGCATGCTCTAACAAATTATAAAATCCTTCAAATTGAAGTATAAACCAATGACTGACTGGAGCATAAATGTGTGCTATGTGCCGGTACAGATTATAAATTTATAGAGATGTTTCCAAACTTCTTAACAGTTTGTTTGTTCCAGAGTTTTATATCCCAGATACATCCTGCCAAGTAAATTTTTTTCTTCAAATAAAATAGGGTCAATCAGATACTACATGGCTCGGACTGAATATGAGCTGACACCTTTAGAGGTCCTGACCCTGAGGTTGAGAGAAAATATGACTCAAAATTACTTCACTGTGAGATTAGATATGTAAGCCCATGACAAATGGTTGCATGGGGATCAAGAGAGAATTGCAGATTTGGAGATTAAATGTGCGTTATATACAGCAGACGTGTGTTTTTTGCTGTTGTGGTGTGTGGATTGCAAAAGCAGCTATTCGCGAAAGCATCAAGGGAAAACAACATAATCATCTGTAACCGGACACTTGTAAATGAGGTCATTTGTCCTGTCATATCTCTCTATATCCATGCACACTATCCAACACAAATAAAATTTATTAATTTGGAGGAGGCTCCTAGCGCAGGGTCCGCCATTGTACAGCGCCCCTGGAGCAGTATAGGGTTAAGTGTCTTGCTCAAGGACAAAATGGTAGAGATGGTGGGCACTACATGTATTACCAGCCACCACTACCCTTACTACTAAAACCCTCCTGTCCGGTGCTGGGGATCAAACCAGCGACCTCATGCTTACTGGTAGGCCCCTCTTTCTTCTCAGCCATCCTACCACCCGAGTAGCACACACATCCACCCACAAACAGTGCTTAGCCCGATGAGCAGCACCTCTCACCTGACCAGTAATGAAAAGATACGTCCAGGCACCACAGGCTTCCTGTTGACCAAGGCGAAGGACAGCTCAGTCTTGAGGAACACAGCCGAGGCCTTGATGAGATGCTGTCCAAAGCGCAGGGTGGACATTGTCCCCACTGACTTACACAGGCCTGGGAGAAGAGACAAACAGAGAGACAACGGGTGGTCAATCACAGTAGACCCAACAAGGATTTTCTGTTTCACCGCACACATACATACATACAGTACATACATACATACATACATACATACATACATACATACATACATACATACATACATACATACATACATACATACATACATACATACATACATACATACAGCTGGAGGGAGGCTTTCTCTGAACAGTTCATAACATTAATTTTTCAATTGATGAGCATCTGGTTTGGCTGAAGCTAAATCGCAGAAACCCAACAATGGAAAGATTGAAAACATTATCAAATAAAAAAAAACATAAAACACACAACATACACAATGTTGTATAGCAAAGATACATACATATTCTCTGTACAATCTAACTATTAGGAAACATTACCCAATTAGGTAACACTTTACAATAAGGGTACATTAATTAATGGTTAGTTAATGCTTAATAAGGGTTAACTAACCGTTAGTTAACGTTAACTAATGTGTGTAGTACGCATTTACTAATGGTGTTCATGTTAACTAAGGTATTAATTAATGCATTATTTAATGTTTATAAATATCCTATATTAACCTTAGTTAATACATTAATTAAGCATCAACCAAAAGTTGATTAATATAATAATAAGCATTAATTAACTTTTAACAAATGTCATTTTTGTAACATTACTTATGCATAATTAACCATTTATTAATGCGCTTTGTGACCCTTATTGTAAAGTGGGCACAATTTATCCATTAAGTGACACTTACTAAATGCACATCAGTGCTGAATAGGTATTACTGAAGTATAATTAACCTTAATAGGCATTATTTAAGTGTAATTAACCATTTATTAAGGGTTTTTGTGACCCTTATTGTAAAGTGGGAACCATTTCTCATGAATTAAAACTTAATAAAGGCATACTAGTGCTGATTGAGCAACACTTAAGCATAATTAACCATTTCTTAATAGTATTTGTGACCCTTATTGTAAAGTGGGAACCATTTATCACTTGTTACACTCAATAAATGCAAAATAGTGCTGAATAAGGATTACATAAGTACAATCCATCAATCAACAACGCTCTTTGTGACCCGTGTACATTCTCTATAATAACAATATTAAACATACTGAAAGTACTAAAATATTCCCAACTGGAAATCAATTCATGACAACAATCTGTTATCAACACAATTCAGTCACAATTTAAAAAAGAAAGAACATTTGGTTCGGCCTTCGAATCGGCCTTCATAGGCTATAGCCTTCATAGACCGCGTAGACCGCGTCCTTCCACATACACACAGTGTGGGACACACACTGTATCCCATTACAGAGACCAGAACCTTGGAAGGACGCGGTCTATGAAGGCCATAGCCTGTGAAGGCCGATTCGTAGGTCGAAAAAGTGCTGTTAAACGAAACGAGCATTTCCGGTTTGCGTAACAAGCCATTACCTTGCGTGACGACTCGCCGCTCCTGTGCTGCCTAGCAACCCTGATTGCTGCCAACGGAAACAGCCTTGTCAACTGAGGAAAAAAGAAAAAGAAGTTGCCTACCAGACGAAAAGAAAAAAAAGTACAAGAAAAAAAGAAAGGAAGATAAAAGTTTATTTTATGCCATCTCTGGAAAAAAAACTAAATGAATCTTGGGATATGTTGGGCCGCGAAGGATCCATCTGTTGCAGCCTTCAAAACCGTGAAACGAAGGCTGCATTTCTCGGCCGCATATGAAGGAGCCTTGCAAATCGTTGCAAATGGAGCAAGCCTTTGCGCGCCGCTATGACGCAATCGGTCTTCAAACCCCTGAATTGAGATCCAGCTCCGGTCTCTGGATTGAGATCCAGCTATAAAACACATGTCCGTCTTTCTTGCTGGCTGATCGCTGGGCGAGTTCAAGTGCTTGAAAAACGTGGGTAATCATAATGTCAATAAGGTTTGAAAAGAAATATTTTTCTAAAGTAAAGTCTCCAAACCTTCACCTTCCCAAAGTTGAAAATACATTGCATACATGTTCCCTCTACAGCCATTGTTGATTATCAATAGCCTGTTATTGATCATATTAATCACCTATAGATCTCGTTTTTTACTGGATCCTGGCCAATGGGAGAATAGAAAGACGGATGTGTGCCTGGTCAGTAAAAGCAGCAGCTAAGTGCTTAACCAGCTTGATCGACCCATTATTCTCACACAAAAGCCTGTGGTGGTTACAATTATGCTGCCATTAGCCAAACAAAATTATTGGTGAGTTAACTTAGGTGTTAGTGAGATGATGTAGTTGTGTGTATGTAAGAATACTGTGAAATATATTAGCAACGCAGCCTCCTGCTAGCATATCAACGTTAGCATTAGCGTCGCAGCTAGCTCACTACTATATGAGCAGTGTTAGCATGAGGCTTGCACTGGTTAGCTTCACAGGTAACTTTTAGCAGTAAATGTAGCGGTGTCTAAATAAAGTGTGTGTTCATGGACACCAAACAGTATGTGAATAATGTTAGCATTATTCCATATTCAAAGTGCATGTTGCTATTACATGCTAAAATGAGATAAAAACTAAGCATGTGTTGTATAGAATCATGTCATAGAGATTACATTGTCTTTTTTAATTAAAAAATAGTGTCAACTTGTCCAGTGAGAATTTTATTTGATTAAAGGCCTACTTCACCGGTTGGAATATGAAGGTGTATAGAACTCGGAGATCCTATGAAGTATAAATGTGCAACATTTTTTTTAAATCGGATCATCCTAGCCTGAAGAAAGGCAGAAAGAAGCTGTATCCCATTACAGAGACCGCCTCCTTGGTAGGGCCTGGTCTCGCGGTCTATGAAGGCTATAGCCTATGAAGGCCGATTCGAAGGCCGAACGAGCGTTGTTAAACGGGACGGTCTCCGCAGGTCTCCGTTTAGGAGCATTTCTGGTTTGCGTAACAAGCCGTTACCTTGCGTGAGGACTCGCCGCTCCTGTGCTGCCTAGCAACCCTGATAGCTGCCAACGGAAACAGCCTTGTCAACAGAGGAAAAAAGAAAAAGAAGTTGCCTACCAGACGAAAAGAAAAAAAAGTACAAGAAAAAAAGAAAGGAAGATAAAAGTTAAGAAGATGGAGCAACACGTTGCTGTTTTGTTATTTTTTATTTTATTGTATGCCATCTCTGAAAAAAACGCAACGAATCATGGGATATATTGGGCTGCGAAGGATACATCTGATGCAGCCTTCAAAACCGTGAAACGAAGGCTGCATTTCACGGCTGCATATGAGGAGCCTTGCAAAGAGCCTTGCAAATGGAACAACCTTTGCGCGCCGCTATGACGCAATCGGTCTTCAAATGCAGCCTTCGTAGACTGCAACCCCTGAATCGAAATACAGGGGTTACATTTCTCTTTCTGTGATGTCACAGAAAGAGAAATGTAGGGTTAGACAGTGAGACCATAAAACACTCTTTCTGCCTTTTCTCAGGCTAGGATGATCCGATTTAAAATTTTTTTTGCACATTTATACTTCATAGGATCTCCGAGTTCAATACACCTTCATATTCCAACCGGTGAAGTAGGCCTTTAAGGTACCAAAGATATTTCAGTTAAGCAATGCAGGGCATTATGTTGTAATAATAATAATACAGAATGTGGAACCATGCTATACTATAATGATTTAGATAAAGGAAACAAAAATGCATTTGAACTGTTTACTCTTATTTATTATTATTTTCATTATTTTTTTCCATACATCAACTGGGTGATTAGACAAGATTCTTGCATTCCAGCTGCTTCATTTGGAGACGAGCACCGCAGGTCTGGAGTGGCCAGCAAACCCAAAAACTGGATATAAAGAGAGCAAGATATTATAAATAAGTGTCACCCCTCAAATGATCTTTCAAGTATAAATAAAGGTTAAATTAAATACTATGTGCTCATTGAAATAACAGTGATAGGGCCAGGTTAAACCACTGTTTAGTCACAATAGAGTGATAATGATTTTGTTTTATCTTCAGTCCATGATTAAAAATGGAACTGTTACGTTCTTAGCGTATTTTATTTTTGTTTATGTTGCAACAATGATGTACAGTTCAAGGAAGAGAGTAGAAAATACATATATTTTACATTTACCTGTTAAACCTAACTGCTGAGTCAGTGTGTCTTGTTTCACCACTGCTGTTAGTAATCCATTTCCTCCTGTTTGTTACTTTCAGAGAAAATCATTAAACTGGATATAATTTGTTGAAGAAACTATTTTGGAGTTCTTTGATGGTATTCTTGTCAAATGTGAGAGACGTGTTTCCAAATAAAACTTAATATTCTAAATAAAATAAAATGTTCTTTCTTTTTTAAATTGTGACTGAATTGTGTTGATAGCAGATTGTTGTCATGAATTGATTTCCAGTTGGGAATATTTTAGTATTTTCAGTATGTTTAATATTGCTATTATAGAGAATGTACACGGGTCACAAAGAGCATTGTTGATTGATGGACTGTACTTAGGTAATCCTTATTCAGCACTATTTTGCATTTATTAAGGGTGTATTCACACATGGAAAGTCCGTTAGTTCACTTGCTTTGGTCCAGACCAAATAGAGTTTAGATTTTTTTTGTTTGGTGTGGTCCACTATCATATTGCCTCTTTTGCAAGTGAACCAGCATTACGAAGCAAAACCACACGTGATCTGAGGTCATTCATTCATTGGACAGACATTCTGGGGTGGAGAGAAGCAGGAAGAACGAAGTAAAAACTGCGAAATATATCATTGACAGGGCTGTACAGTGCGACAGTTTTGATCGCATTTGCTACTGAAATTGATCAAGTGCGATGATGAATAGAAGTCCAATCGCACCAGTGCTAATGAGCGGATGCTGTCTGTTTGAGACAGAGAGGAGCTATGCAAAAATACTGCTTAGAGGGCTCTACATTAACACTCTCCAAATGCGGGTGAATGTAGTCTTAGGCGAGTAAGTTATTAAGTCTACCCTCCACTTTGGCTGGTGAATGATGTGTGCTCGGCATCTGTGCTTGTGCGGCGACTATAGCGTCTAACTTCACCAACGGTTAAAACAGGAAGGAGACGGCTCTCTTTACATTAACGCAGTCAAGTTAGTGCGTGTGCAAACAGAACATTTCCTGTGCGCCTTCACAATAAAAGTCGGTCACTAGCCAAATGCGAGTTGACTCTTATTTTGAAGCAGGTAAGAACAGGAAGTTAGCGCTACACAGCCCTGCTGTCAACCATGGACCTATAAAGAAAGCAGTCAACAGCAGTAACTTTCTATGATTTAAACAAAGATTGACACAACCTATTTAACTTGGCCTAAATTGTATAACTATGTTTACTAATTTATTTAATAGGCTATATGTTCAATGTTTTAAAGTATGGTTTTCATTAAAAAAATTAAATGTTCTAAAAATGTTTGTTATTATTAGCCTAATATAATAATGATATGTTTATAAAAATATATAGATATAGACATTATTTTTATAGTTCTATGGGGGGGAAATAATTCTGAATTAGCAAAAAAATTGCCATTGGCAGGTTAGACTCTTTTGTCTAAATTGCAATCAGTGCACCCCTATTCATTTTTCTACAATTATTACTGCACACTAGGATATCATATTCATTGAGAATCTCAAATAAAACCAAGATGACATGCTCAAAGGTAATTAGAGCTAAATGCAAGGGTTAGGGTCATGCAAGTTTTCGATCATACTTTGTGTGCTAACAAATTTATTTTTGTGCTACTGAATTTTTTTGCTTGCTAGCACCAGTGCTACCACTTTAAAAAATAAGCGTACAGCCCTGATTGATATAATACGGGGTTAAAAATAATAAAAAGGCCTACATCTAGCCTATAAATAAAGAAGAAGAAAATCTAATTATTGTTGTTTCATATGGTTATAATATGTAGCTTGTAGCCTACGATGTGAAACATAATGTATAGCCTACTGTATTGTTGCTGTTGGACGCGCGGCTCGAGAGAAGAATAGGCTCAAGCTGACACAGGGACAGTATTGACGGTCACGTTGGGAAGAAAAATAAAAACACACACTTCATGCAAAGCGCAGGGTGAACCTGTTGGCACTGTGCGGGAGACGCTCCCCTCTCCATCTGATCGCTGAACATATAAGCATGTGTACGCGTCATTATCAACTGTAATATTTTCGCTCGGGGCTCCCGGTCAAACCACAACTAATCTTCCTAACAACGGCGACAACAACACTTTCCCATAATGTGAAGCTGATGGCGATTAAAGAAAAAAAAGAAAAGAAAAGAAATCAAAGGCGCAGTGCTTCCTGCAATTGGGTCGGATCGAGTCCGGCCAAATTCACACCACAAACGAACTGCAGCAGAGTTCGTTTTGATGCGCATCGAGACCACCTCTTCAGCTGGGTCTCGGTCCGCTTGTCCGCCCCCGAGTGCGATTGCTGTATTCACACCTGCCTGAAAGATGCGCACCGAAGGCAGAAGTGCACCTGAGTTCGTTTCAACCGAACTAAACACGGCATGTGTGAATACACCCTAAGTGTAACAGGTGATAAATGGTTCCCACTTTACAATAAGGGTCACAAATACTATTAATAAATGGTTAATTATGCTTAAGTGATGCTCAATCAGCACTAGTATGCCTTTATTAAGTGTTAATTCATGAGAAATGGTTCCCACTTTACAATAAGGGTCACAAAGTCCATTAATAAATGGTTAATTACACTTAAGTAATGCCTATTAAGGTTAATTATACTTCAGTAATGCCTATGCAGCACTGATGTGCATTTAGTAAGTGTCACTTAATGGATAAATTGTGCCCAATTTACAATAAGGGTCACAAAGAGCATTAATAAATGGTTAATTATGCTTAAGTAATGTTACAAAAATTAAATTTGTTAAAAGTTAATTAATGCTTATTATTATATTAATCAACTTTTGTTTGATGCTTAATTAATGTATTAACTAAGGTTAATATAGGATATTTATAAACATTAGATAATGTATTAATTAATACCTTAGTTAAAATGAACACCATTAGTAAATGCGGTAACACTTTATTTGAAGGCGTATACATAACGCTGTCATAAGACTGTCATAAGACTGTCATTACACTGTCATGACACATGTCATGAACATTATGAATGGTTATGAATGGTTATGACTGTTGTCATAAAGTGTCATTCGGTAAATTATGTCACGTTTAATGACACATTGACATTGTATGATATGTCTTTTTTATGACAACCTGACATAAGCTAAGACAAAATAACTTGTCGATGTCTTGGTAATGACAACCTGACATAAGCTAAGACAAAATAACTTGGTAATGACAACCTGACATAAGCTAAGACAAAATAACTTGGTAATGACAACCTGACATAAGCTAAGACAAAATAACTTGTCTGTGTCTTAGTAATGACAACCTGACATTAATGAAGACAAAATATCTTGGTTATGTCGACTTGACATTAACCAATAACATGACCTGTCATAAACATGTAATAGTAGGCTTAATAATCAAATGTAAAAAAAACTATTTTGATTTATGTTGTAAGATTACATTAAACTGTCATATGTGGAAGGTTTTGATATTGACTGTCATGAGACCTTTATTATACTGTCATGAATGTTTATGTTGGCCTGAAGTAAAGTGAAACAATTTGGACAGTTCATTAACATGTCATGAAGCGTTATTACACTGTCTAATGCCTTTATAATAGGCTCATGAATGATTCTGTAGGACTAAAGTAAAGTGAAACAATTTGGACATTTCATTAACATGTCATGAAGCGTTATTACACTGTCTAATGCCGTTATAACATGCTCATGAATGATTCTGTTGGCCTAAAGTAAAGTGAAACAATTTGGACAGTTCATTAACATGTCATGAAGCGTTATTACACTGTCTAATGCCGTTATAACATGCTCATGAATGATTCTGTTGGCCTAAAGTAAAGTGAAACAATTTGGACAGTTCATTAACATGTCATGAAGCGTTATTACACTGTCTAATGCCTTTATAACATGCTCATGAATGATTATTTTGGCCTCAGGTAAAGTGAAACAATTTGGACAGTTCATTAACATGTCATGAAGCGTTATTACACTGTCTAATGCCTTTATAACAGGCTCATGAATGATTATTTTGGCCTCAGGTAAAGTGAAACAATTTGGACAGTTAATTAACATGTCATGAAGCGTTATTACACTGTCTAATGCCACATGAATGATTATTTTGGCCTGAAGTAAAGTGAAACAATTTGGACAGTTCATTAACATGTCATTAAGCGTTATTACACTGTCTAATTTTGACATTGACTGCCATGAAACCTTTATTATACTGTCATGAAGTATTGACTTTACCTCAAAGTGAAACAATTTGGACTTTTCAGTAAATATTATTACACTTAATTATACACACAACAGTGTTAACTGCAGTAGTATCCCCTTTATAGATGTAACATGAAGCATATCAGTATTACATGTGGAAAATACCTTAACAAAAGCAATATAAGTCAAGACAGTCTGTTTTATTTGCATTGAGACACTAAACAAAAATATATACATACACTTAAAACAGAAATAAGAACTACTTTAAAATCAAATGCACTTTCCAGTCCTTAAATTAACAATCCAGAGATTGTATGTTATATAATATATGTTATAATGGCTGCTAAAAATCACCAGGAAGGGATCAGCTTAAACACAAAAGGAGGGCAAATGGCACTCAGCCTTCAAACTGTGTAGGCATGTTAGCTTCAGCATACAACTAGTGCAAACTTGTAAGTGAATACGGTGCTTAAACAGGCAGATTGCAGATCAGCAAATCATAGAGCTATTAGCACACACAATAATAACAGAAATATACATTAGATCAGGTTGAAGTAAATAAAAGATACATAAAATAAAAGAGACTGTGTAGGCCTACTGCCCTGGCAGTGCGTAGTATGGAGCATGACAGCCAGCTAACATTTAAAAGCCCATGTGTATTGGTAGGTTTTCTTTGTAGAACTGTAAAATAGACATGAAAAAATAAATCAATATACACACAGTACCAGACCTATACAGACAGTAGACAATACACACTAAGTAGTATATGGTAAGTATACACACAGCTATGCTATTCCTATTTAAGTATTAAACAACACATGACTGTAAAAACACAGCTTAGCATGTATGACAAAGTATAGTGAGCTAGCAAACAATTAGCTTCTGTAGTAGTGTACCTGCTAGCTAACAGGGCCACATGTGCAATCAAAAAACATACAAGTATCTTACTTTACATTCTTACACCTGAAAGCTAATGTTAACATTGCACACTATCAACACTTACAGACAAATAGTCTCCAAGGCAAAGGCGTTATAAAGAAATACTCAGCAGCATGTATAGGCCATGATGTCCCGGTAGACTGCATACAACTGGGAAAAAAAATGTAAGCTAGGCAACGACCGGAGATTTGGCGCTAGATCCTGTATGCAACACGTGAGGGCTCACTCTGACGCTTTTTCCAAAAATGAAAATATTAAAACGTCATATTTACTTTGAAAAACTGCTATACAACAATAATTACTGACTTATAGTTAAGGCAGCACAGAATGTCTTGACATATTGCAATTGCAAGTATTGTTGTATAGCAGTTTTCCTAAGTGAATATGAAGTGTTAATATTTTTATTTTATCTTGGTTTTTGGAAAAAGTGTCAGAGTGAGCCCTCACGTGTTTCATACAGGATCTAGCGCCACATCACCGGTGTTTGATGTAGCCTACATTTTGTTCACAGTTGTATGCAGACTATAGGACCAGCATAGCCTACAGATAAATGCTGCAGGGTATTTCTTTATAACGCCTTTGCCTTGGAGACTATTTGTCTGTAAGTGTTGATAGTGTGCAATGTTAACATTAGCTTTCAGGTGTAAGAATGTAAAGTAAGCTACTTGTATGTTTATTTGATTGCACATGTGGCCCTGTTAGCTAGCAGGTACACTACTACAGAAGCTAATTGTTTGCTAGCTCACTATACTTTGTCATACATGCTAAGCTGTGTTTTTACAGTCATGTGTTGTTTAATACTTAAATAGGAATAGCATAGCTGTGTGTATACTTACCATATACTACTTACTGTGTATTGTCTACTGTCTGTATAGGTCTGGTACTGTGTGTGTATTGATTTATTTTTTCATGTCTATGTTACAGTTTTAAAAAAAAAACCTACCAATACAAGATTCATGAAGAAACAAGAGAAGTCAAGCATTGTGTCTTTTATTCTTTATTGGGCTTTTAAATGTTAGCTGGCTGTCATGCTCCATACTACGCACTGCCAGGGCAGTAGGCCTACACAGTCTCTTTTATTTTATGTATCTTTTATTTACTTCAACCTGATCTAATGTATATTTTTGTTATTATTGTGTGTGCTAATAGCTCTATGATTTGCTGATCTGCAATCTGCCTGTTTAAGCACTGTATTCACTTACAAGTTTGCACTAGTTGTATGCTGAAGCTAACATGCCTACAAAGTTTGAAGGCTGAGTGCCATTTGCCCTCCTTTGTGTTTAAGCTGATCTCTTCCTGGTGATTTTTAGCAGCCATTATAACATATATTATATAATATACAATCTCTGGATTGTTAATTTAAGGACTGGAAAGTGCATTTGATTTTAAAGTAGTTCTTATTTCTGTTTTAAGTGTATGTATATATTTTTTTGTTAAGTGTCTCAATGCAAATAAAAACAGACTGTCTTGACTTATATTGCTTTTGTTAAGGTATTTTCCACATGTAATACTGATATGCTTCATGTTACATCTATAAAGGGGATACTACTGCAGTTAACACTGTTGTGTGTATAATTAAGTGTAATAATATTTACTGAAAAGTCCAAATTGTTTCCTTTGAGGTAAAGTCAATACTTCATGACAGTATAATAAAGGTTTCATGACAGTCAATGTCAAAATTAGACAGTGTAATAACACTTAATGACATGTTAATGAACTGTCCAAATTGTTTCACTTTACTTTAGGCCAAAATAATCATTCATGAGCATGTTATAAAGGCATTAGACAGTGTAATAACGCTTCATGACATGTTAATGAACTGTCCAAATTGTTTCACTTTACTTCAGGCCAACAGAATCATTCATGAGCATATTATAACGGCATTAGACAGTGTAATAACGCTTCATGACATGTTAATGAACTGTCCAAATTGTTTCACTTTACTTTAGTCCTACAGAATCATTCATGAGCCTGTTATAAAGGCATTAGACAGTGTAATAACACTTCATGACATGTTAATGAACTGTCCAAATTGTTTCACTTTACTTCAGGCCAAAAGAAACATTCATGACAGTATAATAAAGGTCTCATGACAGTCAATATCAAAACCTTCCACATATGACAGTTTAATGTAATCTTACAACATAAATCAAAATTTTTTTTTTTACATTTGATCATTAAGCCTACTATTACATGTTTATGACAGGTCATGTTATTGGTCAATGTCAAGTCGACATAACCAAGATATTTTGTCTTCATTAATGTCAGGTTGTCATTACAAAGACACGGACAAGTTATTTTGTCTTAGCTTATGTCAGGTTGTCATTACCAAGTTATTTTATCTTAGCTTATGTCAGGTTGTCATTACCAAGTTATTTTGTCTTAGCTTATGTCAGGTTGTCATTACCAAGACATCGACAAGTTATTTTGTCTTAGCTTATGTCAGGTTGTCATAAAAAAGACATATCATACAATGTCAATGTGTCATTAAACGTGACATAATTTACCGAATGACACTTTATGACAACAGTCATAACCATTCATAACCATTCATAATGTTCATGACATATGTCATGACAGTCTTATGACAGTCTTATGACAGCATTATGTATACGCCTTCAAATAAAGTGTTACCGTAAATGCTTATTACACACATTAGTTAATGGTTAACCAATGGCTAGTTAACCGTTACTAAGCATTAACTAACCATTAATTAATGTACCCGTATTGTAAAATGTTACCAAACAGGGTTACATTTACTTACACTAATATAAATAAATATCTGGACCAAAGTAGTGGACCAACCATGGTAGCTCTAACTATTTTCTTTAGAGACCTACCCACACTATTTCCTTTGTTACCCCTGCTTATATCCTGACCAACCAAGTACATTTCACCAGGCAAACACTGTTCTGACGGCAGCTTGAGATAAGCAGAGCTGAGTTGGAAATTGATTTAATCAACACATTTTATGAACACAAAACAAAGATGGAAGCTTGAACAAAGCTACTAGGAGAGTCAAGGAGATATAAATCATTCACAGATTGCACAGAGCTGAGGGGATGGCTAATCAGAGAAATTAGTGAAAGCACTTGTGTGGGTGAAACATGGCTGTGTAAGGCGGTTGAGTCCCTTCAAAGACAATATGTGCGGAAAGTGAGAGGAAATTAGAGCTAAAAGGTTGCAGAAAATTCTCATGTTTTAGTGTTGGATCTTCATTAAATACTTGTTTTTTTAAATTGATCTTTTACTGGATGTTATCACCTGTTGGGGCAACTGAAAAACTTTCATATTAAACGATAGGAGAAGAAAACATCACTATGTAGTTCACAGCTCATGTTCATTGTGACAACCAGCCACAAATAGTATCTTGAATAAAGTCATTTAATAAATTGCAATAATAAAAACGGTGCACTTTTGCCACATATATCATCAAAAACCTCTGAAGGTGCAAATGGGACAGTGAATTATCACTCACTTCTATCTATCCAAGTGATCTGTAAGACAAGCCTTGCCCCAGATTTCTGAGCAATTACTAAACTGCCTGTGAATAGGAGCCACTGGTTTCTGGTGTCAACACTGTTAAAGCAAAGATATGTCAATGTTCACACTCCTGTCTAGTTACATCTCTGGTGAGCGGCATGAATGTGTGGCTAATGGTAGCTTATAAGGTTCACCATGAGAACACTGGAATACATTGTTAAAAACTCTATAATAATAATAATGAAACTTTTTTGAAGCCATCGGTTTCACAGCCTTAAACATTTTGACTGCATCTATACCAAAATATGCCTTGATATCAAACATGATAAACCTTGCTCACTAAAGCAATGATCTGTGAAATGCAATAACAAGCTCAGATCCCTCAGATATTAAATTAGTTGTATAAATGAAGCTGATGGGTTTCTTGCCATTCAGTCAGTAATATCAGCAGAGGTGGGGGAAAAAATTATGGTAAATTTTTCACTCATGTTGCTAGAGAATCCATCCCATCAGCGCGTGTCAAAAATAGAAAGATGGTGTTACATTTGACAAACTCCTCCATCAACTCTTACACGCTTGACTTCCTGCTGAGAAAAACCATTATTGCAAATGCATAACATCCAAACAAACACATTCTGTCTCCGTCTGTCTGTTTGAGATGAAAAAGGAAAATCCTGATACTGAAAGCCAGACGCAAGACAATCACTTGAAATGGAAATTGATAATACAACGTTTTACCATCCAATATGTTCATGTAATTCCTTCTTTCAACAACAAGCCTCAGTGCTGAGCATGTATGCTAAAGGTAGTCATGTAAAGAGTTAGGCATAGGATGGACAAAGGAAATAAATACCTCTATTTTCTTAAAGCAATAGTCTAAGATTTTTTTTATTTACAGCTTGTTGCCTCACTTTCGGGTTGAAAACAAGGCAATAGATGCCATTCCTTCAACTCCTTTGTGTATATTCTAGGAATAAAAAGGCAAAGGTCGCTCATCGCTTATTAGCTTAGCACAAATACTGGTAGTCAATGGGACGTATTAGCCTGCCTCCGCGGACAGTCAGAAGATGAACTTTCCAACATTACTAAGTGGTCCTATGTGCTCCTTGGGACTTGTTTAATCACAAAGTTATGTAGTGCTATGTATTTTTGCACTTTATGTCATTCTAGAATCGAATACATACTGTAAGGAAACCGTGAAGTGCGCACATGCAAACCACTGCAGATTTGAAACTGAGATGGATTTTTCATCAGTGAGCTCCCCAATGAATTGAATATATTGTCAGTCTATATCCAATAAACAAATTGATTTATATGCTTGTAATGAGGCTACTCTGGCAAGCTTTTTCCACATTTGCTTTCTAACAAACTGTGAACTGTTAACTCCACTTCACATCCCCAAAACATTGAAATCCCCACGGAAACAGACGCAATGACACGGCCTGTGTGTCCTCAGTTGGAGTTATGGCCTGTGCTGTGAGCGTTCTCAATAAAAAGGAACAAAAATTACTTTTGCTTTTTTAGCTGAACGGGCTGTTGGCATTTATAAATTGACAGTGATAAAATCTATGTGAAGTAAACACTAATTGGGTCATCTCTCCACACAGTGAACTAATTGCGGCATTCTAGTTCTTAATTGAGGAAAAAGTCAGACTGCATTTGGAATGCTAATGCTGTAGAGACAGCTGGTGTAAAGTGAAAGTGGATGAGTGTTCTGGGACCAAATCCAAATTTCTCTCTCTCTCTCTCTGATGGTTGAGTGATTCAGGTATAGGCGAATGGAGAGAGAGAGAGAGCAGTGCAGAGTGCTGTGCTTATCTCTCCAGGCTATAGTCTGTCTCCTGTATCAGTCCCAACATGAGACCACCAAGAGGGGAGCTGTGTAAGCGCTGAAGGCCTCAATCAACCCTGTTACCCTGGACGACCACCCTACACTGAGCTTGGAAGCTGTGTGTGTAGCGTTGCAAAGAGGCAAGTCATTTTGATCTGCTAAACAAGCCAGGTCCAGGACACAGCAGTTCTGTGTCAGGAGCAAAAATTAACAACATTTTCAGCTTTGTTATGTGCAAGCGACAACAAAAAATTACAATTATTCAGATTTTGCATAATCAATGAACATAACAGCGCCCCCAAAATATCAAAACTTAATGTATTTTTTTGTAAAACAAACAAGCCAGATCTGTGGGACTAATTTACCAGAAACATGTGCACACTCACAAACACAGAGTAGGGGAGCGTCTCTCGCACAGTGCCAACAGGTTCATGCTGCGCAATAAGTGTGTGTTTTTATTTTGCTTCCCATGTACGGGACCGTCAATACTATCCCCGTGTCAGTTTGGAGCCTATTCTTCTCGCGTGACGCGCGTCCAGCAACAAAAAGTACAGTAAAAATGATGTTTCACATTGTAGGCTACAAGCCACATAACGTGGCATTGACATAGGGCTACATATTATAACCATATGAAACAACAATAATTTGATGTTTTTTCTCTTTATTTATAGGTTTGATGTAGGCCATTTTATTATTTTTAACCCCATATTATATCAATGATATATATATTTCGCAGTTTTAACTTTGTGCTTCCTGTTTCTCTCCACCCCAGAATGTCTGTCCAATGAATGAATAACCTCAGATCACGTGTGGTTTTGCTTCGTAATGCTGGTTCACTTGCAAAAGGGGCAATATGAAAGTGGACCACACCAAAAATTAAAACTCTATTTGGTCTGGACCAAAGCAAGTGAACTAGCGGACTTTCCCAGTGTGAATACACCCTAAAGCTAAGACACAACTGTGATCCAAAAAGGCTGGAATGTTAATGTTGTTGAAAAGTGCCAAACGTTTTCTTTTGGACCACCAAGCAAAACACATAGACTGTATTAAACCCCCGGCCCCTCCCCTCTCAACCTGACCATTACATGACAAGGGGCTAGCAGAGCTTTCCTACCTAGGCAGCTCTGGCGCACCTGCCTACATCTGTGCATCTGACATTTTCCCTGACATCAAAGAAGACAGAGCACCGGCACTCCACACCAAAGCAGACATTTGCAATGTACTCCCCTAGACGTCAATAGTGCTCCTCTAAGGGCAGATTATTATTTATTTATTTACCTCTGCACCATGCTGGGGTTAGCAGTTTCACCAACTTCTCAAGGCAGCAGAGATGGTTTCAAAAACCTTGATAGATTAACTTCACTCTCAAGAGACTCATACACAGCTGCACTCCTTTAAACAGAATAAGACATTCTCACATCGTTCATTCACTCACTTTGTCCTTCTCAACCATCAGAAGCTGGTTCAATACTGTGCCTTTGGTTCTGTGACTTGACCCCCACTAAGCCTGCAGTTGAACTCAATCACCAGTCCACACTATTTAACACATTGAACCAGTAAATGGCTATTGATTATCACACCACAGGGCTTTGGTCAGACTGGAGCCAGGTGCTCACAGCCAATGACTCATACTGTTATAGTGTGAAAGAAAGTGTACAAACTGAGAACCTGAGTACCTTTAGAAAGAAAACCTCTTAAAGTGCGTATTGGAAGTTAATGTTTTTCAAATTTACATAACATTCTCTGAAAATTGCCCTTTAAAATTTAAATGCAGGATTTTATCAGTCTAAAAAAGTATATCGGCAAAAATTCCAGTTTTAAAGTGACTATTTTGAGCAAGGCTTCTAAAACCATTTTTTTTAATGTGATACGTCAAACGCGTCATATTACGTCAGAAGGGGTCGCTGTTGCTGCCTCAGCCCTATGCGTAGTTGTGAGTAGTTACCGCGGTGAGCGGTCTTGTATTTCGAGTAGAGTCCAGCTGCAGCCCCGGAGACAAACACCCTGGCGTGACAACAACACCCAGGCGTGACGGAAGCAACTGTGGTGTGACGGACGTGATTTTTGACTATATAGCTTCCATGACATGTCTGTAACGTCACTCATTTGCCCTAACCCTAACCACCCAGCTGTGATGCCTGAACCTAATCCTCAAAACAATATAGATAACACAAACTTAGTAGCCTATCGGTCTGCGGTCTTTTTATTGTTCGACGTGACATACTCAAGATGGCCGCCGCGGTGTTCCGTCAATGTTCTATCTATATTCTAACCTCTCCCTGTCCCCTTGCCCTAACCCTAACCACCTAGCTGTGATGCCTGAACCTAATCGCCAAAACAATATAAATAACACAAACTTAGTATCGGTCTGCGGTCTTGTTATTGTTTGACGTTGTTTACAACTTAGAAGTTTATGACGTTGCAAAAATAAAATCTACAGGTAACGTCCGTCACACCACAGTTACTTCCGTCACGCCTGGGTGTTGTTGTCACGCCAGGGTGTTTGTCTCCGGGGCTGCAGCTGGATACTATTGTGCATTCCCCCCCCCCCCTGTGGTTTTGGGGTTTTTCTTGGCTTAATTGACGATATGAGGTTTTGTGTATGTGGGGGTTGTTCCAACTCCAAACGCCTGTCCGACCATGTCCGATTTCACAGTTTCCCTGATAGGAGAAAGGATGGAGCAAGCTTTCGAGCCTGGGTGCATTTTGTACAGGTGAAGAGAAAGGACTTTATTTTCGCCTCTGTCACCAAAAACACGGTCGTTTGCGGAGCTCACTTCAGACCAGAGGACTATGTTTCCGGGGACATGATGGAGTTCAGGATGGGTTTTCGGAGCGAGACACGAGTCAGGCTGAAAGCCGGTGTGGTTCCCTCAATTCATGCCGCTCCAGCTGTAGCTTCGGGCTCAGCCACCGGCGGCAGTGAAGCTCACGGACCGGTCAGAGATTCAACTATTCGGAAACGTGAACTGTGCACTGTAAGTTTTGTTTTCTGACGTTTACTAACTTCCTACATTAGTTAACATAATGACTTATGGTCAGTATCTTTTATTGTAAAGCAGCTTAAAACTAAGCTTGTTTCTTTCAGTTTGCTCGCGCACTCTCGCTCGCTCGCTCGCCCACCGGTCCGTCCGCCCTAGAGATAGTGTGGAGTTATACATCCTGTAGATTCATATATAATCTAGTACTAGTAAAGTTATGCCTGTTAAATATTGAAACGAAGCCATCATTTGCTGTCATTAGCTAATATTAACTCAAGCTAATGCCAGTCACTCACCAAGACACCTGCCCAATTCTCCACTGATTCTCCTGACACCACAACTCTATCTCCCTCCTATTGCCATGGTGTCTCCCCCTATTAGGTGGTTGCTGTTCCATCTCACGGCTAGCTGGCTCAAAATTGTACGGAAGTGGTCCGAAGCTGTTATCCATTGTTATATTCATAAACCTATGCTAGGCTATATTGCTATGTAGTCTATGATGATTAGCGTCCGTCGACCCCATGCTACGTCACGTTCGAAAACTATTTTTGAGGTGCGGAAGTAAAATTTAATCACAAAAACGGCTCAAGATGCCACTTGTAGAATCAGAATGTTTTTCCAATATGCTTCTTCACTGCAGTATCTAACTTCCAATACGCACTTTAAGATGTGTTCACTGTGACTGCGTCCTCGAATTGTTAGATTCTTTAATACTGCTTTCTATTAAAGTGGATCATAGACAGCTCAGGGAAACTTCTCACAGCCTGTGTCCACTAAACAAAACATTATGTAACATTCTTACATGTTTTACATTCCACTGTTCGCCAGTGACATACAAAGCAGGGAAATTAGGACCCGAGGAACATAGTTACCACCTACACACAATGTAGTGCCACACCTGAAACTAATCCATTCAAATGAAAAGTATTGAGGTTGTTCCTCTACTTTTAACTATATGTTAAGGATGCTTTATTAAGCTCTCTTGTTGGGTCATGGGTAAGACTATTCAATATGTGTCTGGTGTGTCTAAAATGCATACACACCCACAATAGCAGTTCCTCAGGGAAACATCTATAAGGCTGGGTTGTTTTTGCGAGATCTCAAAAAAGCCTTTCCTGTTTTACAGTTCCACCTAGCCATATTGATCATGATACCATTCAGTTTCTATTTGTCCAGGCTGCTGTGCCCAGCAAACACTTTGGTGTGTTGTCACATCCACTATTCCCTCTGCAACCGTTCTAACAGCCACATCTTTATACAGAGACCTCATTATGGACCTTAAAGGCATACTAAGCGATCTCCAGCAGACTTGGTGAACGTCCATTCCGCTTTTCAATTCTTGCCCCCCCCCAATCCAAATTGTGGCATAATTGGAATCTCAAAACCAATCAAATTATTATTAAATCAAGAGCAATCATTTATTTTGTTTCTGACACCTCCTGAGCTTTGTCATGTGTAATGTATTCACCTATGTATTTCAGTCTACTAAACTAAGATAGGCCAAAGATAGTTACAATGTTGCTGTTCATATTCATGAGTAGTTTGAATAGGTTGGTAGTTGATTAGGTTATTACGATGGGTAAGGTCATACATTTCCAACCTAGTAAGGGGTTTTCAGGGATGTTTCAGGTAAAGTGAGGGGGGAGGGGGACAAATCTCAAATCCATCTTTCATAAGCTCTCATCCTCAGACAAGCTCTACTATGGATAGAAGCTCATGGATACACCTCACACATGAATGGCTGTATCATCCCAGATTCACAGAACAGTCACAGCAGGGTTCAAGGCAGTAGACGATAAGATAAGAAGCCGTTTCCCTTTCTTCTATTGATAAGACATTGATAAACAATCCATTGCAATCCAATACAATATTGTTCAACTGTGGTCTCTGACTGCTTAATAGAAGGAGAACACACTTATTAACTGAGGTCAATCTAAAATCAATTAACAAAGTAAATGAAACCCACATTATTTCACCTGTATGTCAGGTCAAGTAAGCCGAGAGCCTTGTTAGGTAACGCAAGCTTGGTCATTTAAAAGGGATTTAATCCCATATGCACTCCTTCATAACTAATTAGATTTAGCCAAGCAGAAGCACAGGCCTCCTATCAACTTCTTAATTTCTTTGGGAGGAAAATAACTGATGAACCAGTCTTTTAGCAGGGTAGTCCAAGTAAATAAGAGGAACCGAGAGAGATAGAGTTGCACAACACTGCTTTTTAATTAAAAGAGTGCCTCTACCACAACACCTTTGATGTGTAGCTCGCGAATGTGTATCATACACAACACAAATGGGACTCTCGTGAGGAAATCTTATTTAGATTCAATTTTCTGATGTGAGAAGGCTGAACAGTGTATCGGGTAGGCACACTTAACAACTGTTTAGGCCAGAATGAGTATTGCACTCAGAAAAAGGGATAGGCAGATAGCCTGAGACTAATAAAATGTGTGTAGTATAATGTGACCAAACGTGTGCTATGTGACTGTCTCTCTGGCTGGGAGAAGCATATGAAATCCATTGCATTGTTTTATTTAAAGGTGGAACTTTCCGTTTGTGTTCATTCTTGCACCCCTTTGGACAAAAGCGGTAGAGTTTAAAAAAAAAGTAAACAAAATGTATAATTTAATGTTATTGGTAGCCACTCATGACCAGACCTTTTGCCAGATTGAATTGAAACCAAATAGCCTAATCCAAGCCTTTCAGTGTTACTGAATAACACTATAACACACAGACACAAACATCAATACATATACTATAAAGTAAAGTGTTACAAATCAAATATTAGAGGTCTCCATTCCTCAGGTTATAAAATAAACATATTACTTACTGGCTATGCAAAAATAGGAGAATCAAATGAAGATAGAGATGGATTGCACACCTGCTCAACGTGTGCTCATTATCAGAATCAAAATGGTTACCACAGCCTCTTAAGTGTTGTGTGTTACATGTACCAAATACACAAACAGACACAAACATGATAACACACTTATACAGTGCTGTGTGAAAGTTTGTGAACCCCTTGAGCCTTTTGGAATTTTATTTATTTTAACCATTATTAAATCTTTTTTATCAATACCAGTATTTTTTATATTAAATAACAGATGTTTTGTTTATCAATTTCTTTTCCAGAAATCAACTGTTAACACAGATAAAACAAATTATTTGACAAATGTTGTATCTGCAAAAGTTTGTGAACCCTGAGCTGCATTGCTTAAATCGAGCAGGTAAACACAATCAGATGGGCCAAATTGAGTGATGAAATGGACCAATGTAGTGAGAGATCTTTAGGGAAGAAATTGGGCGGCACTAGATAAAACAGATCAAACCAGGTAAGTTTAGGCTCACCAAAGTGAACCCATACAGGTCAGACTACAAATGGAGAGCTTTAACAGTGACTGAATATCTGCCTAGAAGTAGACTTCCTTCAAAAATATCCATAAGCACCACAAGAAAAGTTATTTTTCAGTTAAAAGCCAACCCAAACATTACATCTAGTGATTTGCAGACCTCTCTTGTAGCATCTGGGACAGATGTGTATGGTTCCACAATAAGAATAAGAATAAGTCAACATGGCTTTCAAGGAAGGGTTGCTGAAGAAGCCTCTGCTCTCAAAAAAGAACAAAAGTGCTTGTCACAACTTTGCCAGAGAGCACCTGGAGATACCTGAAGTCTTTTCTGTGGACAGATTTGTCCAAAATTTAACTGTTTGGTCACAACCAAAACCGCCATGTTTGGGCAAAAACGCAACTACCACCAAGAGAACCTTCTCCCAAGTGAAGAATGGGGGTGGCAAATGGTCTGCAAATCTCCAGATGTAATGTTTGGGTTGGCTTTTACCTGAAAAATCACTTTTCTTGTGGTGCTTGAGGATATTTTTGAAGGAAGTCCACTTCTAGGCAGATGTTAAGTCGCTCTTAAAGCTCTCCATTTGTAGATGATTTGCCTCACAGTGGACCGATGGAGCTCAAACTTTTTTATATGAATTTATAGCTGGCCCCAGACAAATGTGCAACATCAAAACTCTATTCCTGAGATCCTCTGAGATTTTTTCCCCTTTGAGCATGTCTGACCTGTATGGGTTCAGTTTTGTGGGCCTAAACTGACCTGGTTTTATCTTTGTTTTATCTAGTGCTGCCCAATTTCTTCCCTAAAGATCTCTCATTGCATTGGTCTATTTCATCACTCGATTTGGCCCACCTGATTGTGTTTACCTTGCTCGATTTAAGCAATGCAACTCAGGGTTCAAACTTTTGCACATACAACATTTGTCAAATAATTTTTTCATCTGTTTTAACAGTTGATTTCTGGAAAATAAAAATGTTGAATTGATAAACAAACATCTGTTATTTCATATAAAAATACTGGTATTGATAAAAGTTCATTAATGGTTAAAATAAATAAAATTCCAAAAGGCTCAAGGGGTTCACAAACTTCATACAGCATTGTATTTACCAGGCAAAATGCATCTTCTTTAAAATAGATTCAAATTTTTTGGACGATAAGGAAAAGTACGGCTTCTTGGCTTGGGCTGTCTCTGTAGAGAAATTACTTTGCTTACATTTTCTCTCGGATTAGCGCCAGTGCTTGAAGCTAGGCAACAAGACCCCAAACACATGAGACCAAGTTGGAGAACATCCACAATTTTGGTGCCAATATGGATGAAAGATGTCCTTACACATTAACTTCACACTTAGCATGGGCACAGCTTACTTAGCATAAACACTCAAAACACGTTTGTGGAATGAGTATTCACTCAGTATGTGAATCTTTGATATAAACTATCCGTTAAACATATTCAGAAATACAATGCAGTGGTAACAAAGCTTAGCAAGCAGGAGATTTGACTACATGTAAAGTCGGATTATTTTACATAATTTGAATGTGTGTATAAACACCATCTGTAATCTTATAACAAGGGCTAACAACTTAAAATACAGTATATTGACAAAAGTATTGAGCCACACATACATTACACCTCAAGAAGCTTTTATGACTTACCATTCTAAATTCATAGGCATTAAAATGGAGTTGGTCCCACCAACAAATGATCTCCACGCCTGTCTGTTGTGGGTGAGCTTTTTTTCCTGTGTCTTATCCATCTCCACCGCCTTCTTGTAATGAATGTATATTTTCTCTTGGTTGGTCCGAGCAAGTGATTGCTGGTTGGAGATGGTGTTGGGCCAGGTTCCTTGTGTGGAATGCTGAGAGCTTGAAGAGATTGCTCTCAATCATCCTTTAGCACTCAGAGCAATACAGTGTTGTGCGAAAGTTTGTGAACCCTCCCAACATGGTCATTGTTCAAGTAAAAAAAAACCTGAGTAAATGTAAAAATCTGCATTCCACATACCAATATGTAAAGTAGACCTTCCAAATAATGGACATACACAAAAAATAAATTATATTTTCATTATTTATTCATCAAAAGTGGTTTATCTGACAAAAACGGAAAATTTGACCTGTGCAAAAGTATGTGAACCCTTTTGGTTAGTAGCTTGTGGCACCTCCTTTTGCAACAATTACTTCAACCAAACGTCTTCTGTAACCACTGACAAGTCTCTCGCATCTAGTTTTGCGGATTTTTGCCCATTCCTCCTTGCAGAACTCAGCCAGTTGAGAGAGGTTGGAGGGACATCTGGCATGTACTGCTCGCTTCAGGTCTAGCCACAACATTTCTATCGGATTGAGGTCCGGACTTTGACTGGGCCAATCCAGAGTACGAATCCTCTTTCTCTTAAGCCATTCCTTTGTACTTTTGCTTGAATGCTTAGGGTCGTTGTCTTGTTGCATAACCCATTTCCGGCCCAGCTTTAACTCCCTGACTGATGGCAGAAGATTCTGGCCAAGAATTTCTTGATAGCCCTGAGAATTCATGGTTCCCTGTACAATATGGAGTCGTCCAGGTCCGGAGGCTGAAAAGCAGCCCCATACCTTCACATTTCCACCACCATACTTAACTGTTGGGAGGAGGTTCTTTTCTTGGAACTCAGTGTTGGCTTTCCTCCAAACATGGCCTCTTTTATTGTGACCAAATAATTCAACTTTGGACTCATCTGTCCAGAGAATGGACTTCCAGAAGGCCTCTGGTTTGTCCAAGTGCTCTTTCGAAAAGTTCAAACGGGCAGCTTTGTTCTTTTTTGAAAGCAGAGGCTTCCTTCTTGCAACCCTCCCATTGTAGCCATGACTGTTTAATTTCCGTCTGATAGTTGACGTATGCATATCTACTCCATATGCTGCCAGGGAGGTCTGCAACTCTTTAGAGGTGATGTGAGGGTTGGCCTTTACCTGATTTATTCTTTTTCTGGTGCTTCTTGGATTAAGTTTTGATGGGCGTCCACTTCTAGGCCGAGATGCAGTCATTTTGTATGCCCTCCATCTGTAGATTATTTGTCGGACAGTTGATGGATGGAGCTGGAATCTTTTGGATATTTTTTAAAGCCTTCCCCAGACTGATGGGCTGTCACCACCTTCTTTCTCATGTCCTCCGATATCTCTTTTCCTTTTGGCATTGTTGATCTGTTTGGTTATGCCTTGGCACTACAGTGGTTTGGTTGGTTTCATCTTTCTTTTAAATCAGTGCTGCTCAAACCCTTTCCTAACGATGTCTCGTTTGATTGGTTTGCCACATTGCTTCAATAGCACCCAAATGTGTTTCACCTGAATCTATTACCTAATTGACTTTACCAATGCAGCTGAGGGTTCACATACTTTTGCACATGCACTATTTCCATTTGTATTGTTGTTTTTTGGCTACTTACACAATTCCCTCTAAACAAGTACATGAAATTGATAAACACAAGCCTGACACTTCATATATAAAAACTGGTGAAGATAAAATAAGGAAATCATTGCAAAACAACAGAAAAATCCAAATTGCTTAAGGGGTTCACAAACTTTCGCACAACACTGTATATTGACAATATGGTATTCCACGCCAATTATCACAGTTATCTACGGCGCCCTTCTTGGGGATCTTTACGATAACACTTTGACCAATCATCTGGTTTCTTCTTTCCCTCCCATATGGTTGTGAAGAGTGGCTTGAGCAGTTTTGCTGAAGGTTCTGGAAGTACCTTGAACAATTCTGCATTCAAGTTGTCATACCCACGGAAGAATTGCCACAATGTTGTGGTCTGGTGGCTTTCGTGCCTCAATGACATACACCAACAGGTGCTTAGGCTCCTACTAGGGTCACCCAGGTCAAGTATAGAGGTCTGATAAAGTGCAATTCACTTGACTTCCAGGTTGGGGGATGTAGGAAAAACAATGTTATGGAAACACCATAAAAACAAGCCCATAGCATTATCCCTCCTCCACCAAACTTTACAGTTGGCACAAACATGGCAGGTAATGTTATCCCGGCATTCACCAAACCCAGACTGCTCCATCAGACTGCCAGATTGAGAAACACAAAACAAATGTCCTCTCTTCCAGAGTCCATTGCAGCAAGCTTTACGCCACTCCATCCCACATTTGGCATTGTGCTTGATGATGAAAGGGTTGCTTGCAGCTGCTTGGCCATGGACACCCATGAAGCTCCTGGTGGGCATTCAGTTGTGGGGCTGATGTTAATGCCAGAGGTGGTTTTGAACCCTGCAGTTATTGAGTAAGAGTACAATTGCAGACTTCTACGCACTATGCGCCTCAGCACCCTGCGACCCGCTCGGTAGTTTCACTTGGTCTGACACTTTGTGGCTGTGGTTCCTAAACACTTGCAATAATACAATTTACAGCTGATTGTGGAATATCTAAGTAATAATAAACAAGGAGGGATGACATTAAACGAACCAATTTGTTGCAAGAGTGGCATCTTATAACAGTACCACGCTGGAATGGAGCCCTTTTTTATAAACAACCCATTATTTCACAAATGTTTGTCAAGGCAGACTGCAAGGTGCTGGAGTTTATACATTTGTGGAAATGGGAATGAATGAAACACCTGCATTCAATAATTAAAAGGTGTAGCCCAACACATTTGTCCATACAATGTACACTATGCTGGAAATATTTGTTTTTTTAAAAGTGGGGAAGTTGCAGTAAGAAAAGATACCATTAACACTCTGCAGATCAGGTTATGAAACTTTAAAAAAAGACACTGCTGTTTCAAACTGAGGCTGAAAAAAGAGGATTCATCAATGACACCATGAGAAGTATGAAGGATTATTTGTCACTTCACTTTGAAATAGGTTTCTAGTAGAAACCTAACTTACAATATTGAACCTGACAATATAATATATGACATTTAAAAAAGATTAAACATATATTTCAGTAATGGTACGCATCACGATGCTACGGAGCCCCACAAGGGACATGGAAAAAAATTGGATGAAAAAAAAATAAAAATCAAAGTTGAGATCTCGACTTTACCTTCAAACCTCACTCACCATCACCAACGTTCCATGCATCAAAGGCATATCAATTCATTTATGGGAAACGAACACACAACAGTGTCATGGAGGAGTACTTGGAGCATTCTCTCTCACACTAACACCAAACTACAACCTATTAGGCCTAAATCTAACGTTTATTTTGCACATTGGAGAGAAAAGTAACAACGCTTCACTTCATTTTTGTGCACCATACAGAGAGCGATGGTCTAATTGTCTATACTCTCTCTCTTGATTGTCCATCAATTTCGATAATGACGTCCACTTTTAACCTTTTCGTAAAAAAACATTTTAAATAAACAAAGACATACTTCTTCACTTACTTACTTTACTTTCCCTATCCTATCATATGGCTACCACAGCCCAAACAGCACAGCCACCTTCAACAGACCCAGGCAGTGACAATGCCCATACTACCCATCCCCATTGTTCCACATCTATCTATGAGATTTAATGTGGCTATACAACCCAATCCTAGACATACATAACCTCTGACAAGTAGGACATGTAAATGTGTCTGTAGACACTGTGGGCTCTACAGGAGTTTTCCTCCTGTCCCTCTTCTGCTGTCTCCTAGCTGTCCTGTCCTTCTCCAGACTTTGGGCCCACTCCTTACACACCTGCCGCAATGTGGTGCGGTCAGCAGCAGTAACTTCCAGGTCCTCAGGGCTGATGTTACATTTCTTCAATGTGGTCTTCATCTGGTCCTTGTAGCACTTTTCTGCCCCCCAGCCGAGCGTTGGCCATGACTTATCTGGTGGTACAACACTCTGCGGGGCAGCCGGTCCTGGGGCATTCTCACCACATGTCCAAGCCATCTCAGCTGGTGCTGGGTGAGCAGAGCCTCAATACTTCTACAGTTGGTATTTGCGAAGATTTCAGAATGAGGAATATGAACACACCAAGTGATGCCAAGGATACGCTGCAGACAGCACATGTGAAAGTTCTACAGGGACCTGAGGTGGAGGCTGTAAGTGACCCAAGCCCCACAGCCGTACAGCAGAGTGCTGACACAGACAGCATGATACACAGACACCTTGGTGTGGAGGTTTAAGTCCTTGTTTTGAAAGACCCGGTGTCGCAGTCTACCAAAGGCAGCAGACGCTGGCGTATTTTTAATATAGCAGAACTTCCTCTGTTGTGCACTGGGGAGAAACAGACACGCTGGTAACTTTCCTGCTCCAGATCTGCACATTGGATAGTGCTACGCAATCCTGACCATTTAGTTAAAATTTGTGATTTTTTGGGTGCAATAACATGTGCCGTCGGGTGAAGCCTCTTATTTCTCTCGACCGTGTGCAAGGCAAAAAAAATCAGCGCACAGCAGAGGAAGTTCTGCTATAATTCAAATTCACCAGTGCAGACTCTCCTCAAACCATCAGTTTAGTTTTTATAATCAGCGATCGATTGTTTCATTTGTACACAGAGACAAACATGTAGGCATGTAGCGGTGTGGCACATTTACGCACGAAAACTTCCCTCAGAACGGAAAAGAAAACAATGTGCTTTTTTATTTAATTATTATTATTGTACTGTGTTTTATTCACACACGATCTGTTCCTGGGAAAGGCTGAAAGTGTGAATGAGGCTTTACTAATTTAGTCCGATCGCTAGTTGTCATATGACCAAGGTAGCGAAGGTAGCGAATTACATTTACTCGCGTTCCTGTAATTGAGTAGTTTTTTTGTGTACTTGTAATTTTTTAAGTGATTTTTAAAACCTATACTTTTACTTTTACTTTGAGAATGTTTATTGTGAAGTATTGTACTTTGCTACATTTTATATCACCTGCGTTACTGAGTAAAAAAAATAGATAGGGAAAGGAGAGAAAAGAAAAGAAATATCGCGGGGGGCTTTTATTTTTACGGCACAATACCGGAAACTAACACAGTGAATGATCGACGGGAGGAGAGAACACATTGCGACTACATGATAACAACAAACATTGCTTCCCTCTATCATTAAAACAAAATAATCCTAGTTAAACTATCATTGTACCGCACGTGAAGACGTGAAGGCTTTTAAATGCCTCAAACCTTTCATCCAGCCGTGCGATCGGCCCATCCCTCACCTGATAGTTTAGCTTTCAGATTAACAGTGCAGAGTAGGATGGAGACGGTGCGTGTTGGCGGGAGCTTTGAAAAACTTCCAGAAGACGGCCTTTGGTCGAGAAGAAAGGTAAAACTAATAGACTAAAATAATGCGACCGAGAAAGAGAGAGAGAGAAAAAGGCATATGCGACCCAGCTGCACCTCAAAACATCACAACCAATTAGTTTACTCACTTTAAGTTGAATCCATAGGTTGAATCCTAGTGGTCTATGAAAAAAGCAATAAAGGAATAAAAAACACAGGAAGTTTAAAGCTCCTTGACTCTTGCCACCACAACAGTAATCAATTAAGAACACTGTAGCCTACAATGCAACTTGCTTATCCAGCCAGCTCCATGAGATATGAATAAAATATGCCCTCACATTCCTGCTAGCAAAAGACGTAACCCTATCAACAACATTTGCAACAGTTTATTTTGATTTTGACACTTATTTAATTTAATTATTAAAAATATGTTTTACTTAGGCTATTTGCATTTTCCTTGTTTTCAGTTCAATTAGGATAGGCTATGTTTAAAGTCATGGTTTCAAATGTTAAATAAGTGCATGTTGCAGTTCTTAAATCAATGAATAATTGTCTATAATAATTGTGATTACACAATGTCAATCATGATTATGATTTGTCAAAATCGAGCAGCCTAACCTTGCAATGTCCATGGTTTAGATCAATTATACACAATTAAATTACTAGTAACTTGTACTTTAAGTACATTTTAAATTAGCTACTTTTTTACTTTTACTTCAGTAGATTTTTAGACCAGTACTTTTACTTGTACTTAAGTAAAATTTCATCCAAGTAATCATACTTTTACTTGAGTAGAATATTTTGGTACTCTTTCCACCTCTGCATATGACCTGCAGTTATCTTTTCTATTAAGACGCAGTTTGAAGCTCACGCCGGGCACAGCAGGTGTAGTGCCAGAGCGCACGGGAACAGCGCTTTTTCGCTCTCCAAGTGAGGAAAAATAGAAAGTTTGTATAATCCGGTTGAATTTCATATATGGCCTGGTGTGTGTGTGTGTGTGTGTGTGTGTGTGTGTGTGTGTGTGTGTGTGTGTGTGTGTGTGTGTGTGTGTGTGTGTGTGTGTGTGTGTGTGTGTGTGTGTGTGTGTGTGTGTGTGTGTGTGTGTGTGTGTGTGTGTGTGTGTGTGTGTGTGTTTGTGTGTGTTGACAATAAGACCTCCGCTCTCTGTCCATGGTGCACGAAAATGAAGTGAAGCATTGTCACTTTTCTCTCCAGATCTCGACTTTGAACCTGAGATCTCAACTCTGATCTCAAGATCTCGAGTTTGATTTTATTTTTTATTTATTTTTTCCTCAACCAAATTTTATTTTAAATTTTTTTCATGTCCCTTGCGGGGCTCTGTACTATGCAGTCCTATGAAAATACAGAGAAAATGCATTTCTGTGGCTTTTCATGAAGACTTGGAACAGCAAATTGTGCAAATGATCATGCCACTGCAATTATTCCTCCATTACTTGCCTTAGTAGGTTAATGGAACTTAAGTGGCCTTTTTACCTTTTAGCTATTGACCAACATGTATTCCCTTAATCAATTCCAGGAAGAGCTTATAGTTCTCCTCTTATTTTCTTGTGTATATGCTCCTTCATATATAACTGCTGCAGCCTGACATGATGTTCTTTAAGATTGGTAGTTTTGACATATTTTACATCTGCTGTCCTTCTGATGAATTTCAAAATCACACATGCAACCACAATGCACATGAAAGCACATATCAACATTTAATTTTGAGCAAAAATCAAACAGCTCTATGTTCTGGATGGATAGAAAATCACAAGAGAGATGCTGACAATGATCTGTCTGATATAACCGTCAATATGCCTCGAATTGTGCCTCGAATTGAATTAAATACTGTGTTGAAGGGGGAACTATGAACTCTCCTCACACTCCCCATATGTCCGCTGTGTAACATCACCCTGTAAACAAGTACTCACATCCTACATTAAACCCATTATCGCCAGGGAAGCCTGATAGCAAATCTTATCAGGGGAGCCATCCCCTCCCATGTCAGCGATTGTTTGAGAGATCCCATTTGGTTGTGTACATGAATCATTATCACAATGGGCCTTGTCAGCACACCATCTCCGGGAAACAGGCATTAGCAGTGGAAATAAGATTAGAGTGGGCAAAAAGCATCAGAGACAGAAAGGACGCACTGACGAGCAGGGGGATTAAGAAAAAACCCGACCAGAGGCTGCTTACACAACACATAGGCTTGTATTAGCGCTGATAAATAGACTGCAGATGCATGTCTGAGCTGTTCCATCACACAAAGATGTTAACTTATTGATTAATTTAAGTAGGACTATTCCTCCGTTTATTTAATGTTTGAAAATCATGTTCAACTAAGCGAAAGTCTCCAAATACACAAGTCTATTAGAGAGAGTTTTCTACCTATTTAGCTTTGCTCTTCTCTTACATTATCAGACACATGATGGGAGTTAAAATTTATTTAAAACAATCAATGCAACAGAACTATCATACACTGTTATCAATATCATATGTTTTATTTAGTGCCGTCAGTTTAAAGGGATAGTTTGGAATTTTGGACATAGGGCCTGATAGCCTGAGTGTTATTTATCATTGGAGACAGTTTAACACATTTCATTCAGTCCTTCTAGTTGCAGAGTTTGCTCGTGCTAGGCTAGCACACGGGATTGGGGTCAAGCAGAGCTGCTACTAAACCAGTCTTACCCACTCCACAGTACACCCGAGGCTAATCAATTATAACGCTAGACTACAGATGTAAATGTCTGTGTTGATAGAATAATGTTAGAAATAAAAACAACCTTGCATATTGCATTTTGAGAGACTTGGTGTGTCTCTGCAGCAGTGTTTATATGCGGCAGCCTGATACCAAGGTTACCGGATCTATAATAGATATTTCACCTGCGCTGTCATTGCTACAGACGCAGAGTAGCCTACAGTACACCAAGGAATTTTATTAGCCTATTCAATAAACAAGATATGGCCACGTTTGGAGGACTTAGCGATGTGTCCGATTTTGAAGATGATTATGAGGAATTTGTTGTATCCACCGAACCGTACCTGTACGAGCCGGAATACACTGATGAAGAACTGAGAGAGATGGATGCTCAAAGGGCAGAAAGAGAAAGAGCGTCTTTAGAGACGGACAGCCCCCGCTGGCGCTGCAGCAGAGGACCGGGACAGAACAACGGGAGTTTGCAATTAGCCCAGCTAGGTACATGTAGCTATACCATTAGCTAACGTTGTCACTCTCCAAAATGCATGTCATCATAAATCTATCAGTAGGCTAACATTATGAAAGGGGCAAGCTTTATTAGCTAGTAGAGTAGCCTACCAAAAGTTATTACCTGTTCATCAGTGCCTGTTGGTGCATCTGAAAAGACGGATATGGCACCGCATTCGTTTTCAGGGATTTCTTATTGTTATTTTCTCAAAGTCGTCCAGTCTGAAATGATCGCTACAAATACACCGTTCGCAAACAGTTTCCGCCGGTGTATTGATGTCCAAGCCAGCAGCAACAAGCCACAGTTGCGTCCTTTCTGGATCTTGCACTGGAAATTTGTGGTGTCCATCTGTAGGGTTTATTTGTACAATTCCTGCATGCACACTGACGCACCATGTTGCCTAGTCGTTCGTTTCAGTTTCTGTCCCACGCTGCTCCATTTACTTTCTGCTGTAGTGATTCGGTTACATAGCAAAGTAAAATTCCGCTTTTGCTGAGAAAGTAGTCCCTCAAAATGCGATAATTCATGCAATGCGAGGTTGTTTTTATTTCTAAAATGATTCTATCAACACAGACATTTACATCTGTAGTCTAGCGTTATAATTGATTAGCCTCGGGTGTACTGTGGAGTGGGTAAGACTGTTTTAGTAGCAGCTCTGCTTGACCTCAATCCCGTGCGTTAGCCTAGCACGAGCCAACTCTGCAACTAGAAGGACTGAATGAAATGTGTTGAAAACTGTCTCCAATGATAAATAACATTCAGGCTAACTTGGGAATCAGGCCCTATGTCCAAAATTCCAAACTATCCCTTTAACGCAAACCCATTTTAACGGCGTGAATTTTTTAATCGCGCGATTAACGCTCTTTATGGTCTCGCAAACGTTGTGGTTTTTTCTCATGCTGTTGCATCAACTAATAATGTTAGAACAACTGAAACACCACAAACATACATATGGCTCGCAGGTAAGTTACTGTTAATTCAAACGGAACATGTCCTACAGCGTAATTTCACAATAAAATCATTTAACTGGCAAAACGACTAAACGTCAAGTCAATTCTGACTTTTATTTTGAAGCAGAAACCGGAACCTAGCACTTCCTAGCTCAGCTGCGCGACCTTAGTAGCTTCTTCCGTGAGTGAGTCTGGGACTTCGCGGAAAAAGAACAGTAAATAAAACTTGTCATTTGCAAAAGTCTTACTTATAACTCTGCGCGCACACCAAAACCTCCATGAATGTTAGTGGCAGCCGGCAGTCATTCATTTTCACTTTGTTTTTCGCCACGAAGGGCAACTGCCTCGGCTGCAGCAGCGCCATGGCAACCATCTGGCACCCACTGGCAGTCCGGCACACAAGTGTGTGTCCACTCCACACACAGTCTGAAATAAGCCGTGGATGAAAGACTCCCAAAACATTTAGGCCTACAACAACCAGTTTAATTTCGCCTAAATACTAATTTGTTTTATATAGCCTATGTTGTTTTATGGTTTGGTTTTTAAATAAAAAAAGAAGTTACAATTATGTTTGTGTATGCTGTTCTAGGGGTGGGGGGCGGGGATCTACATTGTGGGCTATTTGCACTGAATTGCAAATGATATGTTTGAAGAAATACACTGAATTACAAGGGTGTAGAGAATGGATGTGATAAGAGCATTAAAATGAGAAAAAAAAAATGGGACAAAAAGAAATCAAGGGACATTTAGCCTACACAATAGATAAAAATGCGATTAATCGCGAGTTAACTATGGGGCGGCAGTGGCGAAGTGGGCAGGGAGGTCGCCTCTGGAGTGCAGGATCGGGGGTTCGATCCCACGCCTACCCGCCACATGTCGAAGTGTCCTTGGACAAGACATTGAACCCCGAATTGCTCCCGATAGTTAGCTTGCACCCTGCGTGGTAGCTGCTGCTATCGGTGTATGAATGTGTGTGTGTGATTGGGTGAATGTGTACGAAACAATGTAAAGCGCTTTGAGTCTGTGAAAAAACAGGGAAAAGCGCTATATAAGTCCACGAGTCCATTTACCATTTAACATTTATGACATTGATGCGATTGAATATTTGAATCGTTTGAAAGCACTAGTTTTATTCCACACATGCCCTTTGTCAAAAGCTGATTACTACTTTAACTACTACTTTTCTCAAATCGATATTTTGGAAAAGAAAATTAATGTTTTAAACAGGTTGTTAACTACAAACTCCGCTCGTGTAGATGTTGCAGTACGGCTAGTTGCCTTGAATTGTCAGCTTCTGAATTTGAATTAAAGTTATGAATGACATTGTTTGGACTCGATATGTCCACTGAGCTATATAATGGGTTGTGATGTATTAAGACCAAACATATCGCTTACAGCAACTTATATTTCAGGTCTGTATTTACATTTTCAGTGAACTATGTGGAATATCGCAATATATCACAATAAACATTGTGTCGCAATGTTTCCTGATAAATCATATCATGATAAAAGTATTGCAATGTGTATCGCATCGTGAAGTCGTTGCCTAGCACTACTGGAAACGTATATATTTCACCAATCAAACATAGGCACATAGTAACATGACAACACAAACTATCTGTGCCGGCACGCCAGAAACACATACACAGACTATGTGAATGGACATGGGAAATGGGACAGAACAGTGTAAAGGAGGTGTCAAATGGGATGAAGCAGTTGATGCAGTAAGTATGCATCAATAGTTGAAGGGGAATCAACAAACACACACACACACACCTCAGTAAACCCTAAACTTAAGATGACTGAACAAGCTGGTAAGCAAAACAAGCTTTGAGGTTGCGCTGCAACTAGACAGCCTGAAGTCAGAAGCGGAGAAACTAGGATAAAGGACAAACTTACAGCGGCCCTGAACAACCTCCCTCACCCTCCTTCTCTCCATAACCAGCTGTGGCAGATGGGCAGCTCACTCAGACACATCAACCCACCAACATGTAAACAGAGAGCTTCAGGCGCTCACAATACCACACTGTACAACAGCACTGACTGTCATCAAGCCTGACAAGCCAGTTTAGTCGTCCTTCCTTTCATGAAATTCTCACACGCGCGCACACACACACACACACAGGCACGCACACACGCTGTCAGACATATGAAAAACAAAATTTTGGCTGAAGTAGTGACACAAACACACACACAAAAAAACTCTCCTTCTCCATTATCTTTTGAATGTTTTTTTTATATATTCTATTACATGACACTACACCTATAGTATTCTGTTTTATTTTATTTCTTTAAAAAAAAATCTCTACTTATCTGTACTTATTTCTATTCTTGTGCTGCTGTAACAACCACATTTCCCTCTCATGATCAATGAAAGTTTACCTAATCTAACTACATGTACCGATACCCATTCATATGGGCTGGCTTTTAATTTTCCACTCAGTGCTCCATATATTAGACATCTGAGTGTCTCTTTGTGAACCCAGCCCATAGCAGTCTGTTGCTCTGATTAACATGTCAGTCTGACCTTTTAATGTGATGAAGTCTTTGCAGAAGCAGAATGCAGTTTGTGCACTTTCTCTACATTCACAGCATTTTAGCTTGTTAACTAATGCCAATATGCAGGGTGTCGCCAAGTTCAACAACAACCCACACAATATTTTCCTAATAGGTTTGTTGGAAAACAGAAACTCACATTAGACCAGCTGCTGCAAATCTGAATGTAATTTGAGGTGCAATTTATTTATTTATTTTCAAATGGTTCATTTTTAACAGGGTTTAGCCACGGTCAGCACAACTTTATAGTCTAGAGCCTAGAACAAGAGTGGTAGGAGTCACTACACTAAAAGTGAGAGAGTGATGAAAGGGAATGCTGGCAATGGCATGAAATAAATTGCAACAGATTCAGAAGATGGCTAATTGCCAAGTCCACCCTCCACTTAAAGTTTTGTGTGTCTTCATATCTAAAAAAGATTTGCTAAAATAAGACTGCTAGTTCTTGCTTTTGGGAGAAGACTGGAACCAGGTGCTTAAGGAGAAGCTCCAGGTAGGCCTGATGTGGCCCATTGCTTAATCTTGTTTTTTCTCCTACACGTACATTTTATAGTATACTGTATAACATTAATTAAAGTACATTTCTCTTTTTTACTAGATTCATTACACATGAATTCATTCATTACAGTGAAATATTTCAAGCGTTCATTTTGATTATGTTGGCTTACGGCTCATCAATATAAAAACAGTAGCTCAAAATATTAAAATATAGCATAGGTCGATCAAAAAGAAGGATGTATAATACAGATATGACAATATTAGGGAAAGTATGTTCATTCCTCCACACAATACTTGCTCGGGGCTACTTTTGCACAAATTACTGCATCAATGCAGCATGTCCTGGAGGCGTTCGGCAAATCTAAAACAGTGCAAATCCTAATTCACTGTGCAGCAGGGGAAATAGTTTTTGGTGAAGGAGGAGACAATAATCTCTGTAGATTATATCTTCAGACACAGTTAATGCATGAAAGCGTTGTTCCACAGTCTTTAAAGTTTCACTCTTGTAAACCTGTTGCTTAATTCTGTTGCTGGAATGCAATCATCACGGCAAAAGTCCCAAATATGATAATATTGTGTAACTGACAAATGAAAGTTGAGAGAGTTTGGAGTGTGACTGCCAACACATCCTGTCTACCAGTGTAACATTAAATAAGGAGGGAATCTGCTCTATTACACACAAGAGAGGAGACATATACTTACAATGTCTGTACACATGCTTATTGAAGGATGGAAGCTGTTAAAGTTGACAAATTAATGGAGATGCTGCTCACACAGTTTATACAATTCCACTAGTAAGAACAAGTCTTAAAGTTTCAGTGAGCAAAATGGTCCTTTTAGCTTACTTCCTGTCAGAGACTGCAGTTAGCGGTCCCCTCCCATGTCCCTACGTCACCACATTAACGCACAGCAGTCTTCAAACAGCAAGTTATCTAGCGTCATCTCAGATCCGTCAGTGTGATAAAACATACAAATTTGGGAATAATTTTTACCTGCTCCGCCATTGTAGGCACATACACATTCACCCCTCTGTCACTCTCTGCGCATGCACAGGCAGAGAGAGTGCCCGTTTGTAGCGCTCTCTCTTCTGATTGGATATCAGGTTGTGGGATACCAAAAAAGTTTCTCTGCTGATTACATGTAGAGCGGGTGACTGAGAGACCTGTGTTATGAAGCGTGCACACTGCATAAGTGATCACTGTATGAATACAGAGCGATTTAACACGTATATTAACATTAATATATCGCTTACTTCCTCTTTAAAGGTCTTTAAATGTTCGGCTGCTGTTGGTTGATGTCAAAACATGAAATCTATATTCAAAGATACCCATGATTCTAAAGGAAAATTACATTTGGGAAATATCACAATACAGTACAGATAATGCAGCCATTGTAAAATGAGCGTCAAAAGTAGATTTTCATTACAATGTCTACTGCTACTTAAAATCATTTTACGACCACTTAGACTAGCTTTTGTTTATTAGCTGCTGTGGTTAAAAGCCTTTCCATCAAACAGTGCTTCCCTTCTTGAGCCATAATGCATAATTTAACACTTTCATTAAGTGGTATGCATTGCCATCCTAACAGTTTTTCTTCACTGTATCAGACAAAAGTCTGTGAAAATTAAAAAATATATTTAATTTTAAGCCAAATGTATTTATTTATTTTTGTTTATTTGGGTCAATGACGTGACGCCCATTTTTTTGTGTCCGTAAGGTTAAATTAAATTTGAAAATGTGGAAACAAAAAAAAAGCTCACACATTACTTTAACACATTCATTTCTAGAGACCCTATTCGAAAGTTTTTGGTTTTATTCAATTTTGAGAGAATATTTTGAGATAAAAGGCAAAAATGTCTAAGTGGTGTAACCGTCAAAACTTCGTACCACAAAATGTAACTTGCTTAAATGCAGTCAATTTCTCAATGTAACATCCTATAAACTATTTTGGCATTATCCTAAAATGGAGGTCATTATGAGTATATAAATTATATTTAGATATAACTTTCATATTTGTTCTAATAATTTGGGGAATCTCATCAGACGAGCGAATGTCCTGAATTGTCAAGTAGTGTAACCATCATTCAAGGTGCCATTTTGTTCAAATCTTTAAGAACAGTAAAGGACCCCTGATGAACATGACTGCTGCATTCCAAAGTTAAGAGCTCTCCAAGAAATATAAGGTATTTGCACTTTAAGGGTATGTCAAGTATCATTTGGGTTACATGTCAAATGGTGTAACCCAAATAAAACGTTGAAAAAATATTTTTTTCATAAGTTGTATTATTTGTTTTAAGAATTATATTTGATTTATTCACACCAAGACCATGTCCTCAGATATGAGTCCATGATAATGCCTGTCAAAATAGATTTTTAGTCGAAATGTCAAATGGTGTAACCGGTTACACCATTTGACTAATTTGACAAACATCTCGGTTTTTGTCAAATTTTGCTCCGTTAATTTTTAAACCAGTTTTAGGTTATTATTGTTTGTATCTTCTAAAATAGTTGGTATTTCCACAACTTTATCACCAAAGCTAGGTACGGCTAGGATAAAATCATTAAGTGGCATGATTTTGTGATTTTTTTAATTCATGCTTAGCTTCAATGCATATTTTTATATCATTCCTTTTCATTTTAATGTCACATAATTTCATAATACATGAATAAATTATATAAATGAAGCATATGAACAGTGACACCTAATGTGGAAGGATGAACAGCAGCTTTAAATACCTAGATCTCCAACAATTTGTGAATAGTAGAAAATGTTAATCAAATTTAGGCTGCAGAATTGAGCCACTTTCTCTACAATAGATGCCACATTCAAAAGAGGAAACAAGCCAATTACCTTGCAAAAAGAGGACAGGAAAGGTAGTTTTCATGAACAGAAACAAGCGTGCACTCACACTCACTTTTTTCTTAAATGTAATCAGATCACAAGGCATAACGTCAACCAAATAATACCTTGCTTTCAGATAGATATAACTAGATATGAATTCACTGATTAAAAGGGCATGCAGGAGCAGGACCCTTAACAGACATGAATCTCCTAGTCTCTTCTACCCATCCACCTAGCTCTTTCTCACAAACAAACATAGACGCACTTAAACGCACAAACACACAACAAAAAGACTGAATTTTTTCCATAAATACAATCAAATGAGTTCCACCCTAGAACATTTTTGTCATCCATGGAGATCTTTATTTAAGAGTGTTTTCTTTAGGTTTAAGAGCATATAATTACAAAATCTGAATGTGAAAACAATAAGTCATGCTCTTGAACCAGAAGACCACACTCGTGAATAAAGATAGAATAATTACTCCATAGTCACCTTAATGGTATTTGTTGACCAATGTTTTAAATACATGAAAACAAAATCCAATGGCAAGTCCAAACACAGTAACTATCTTGACTGTAGTGCCTGATTTCAGTGTTGTTTATTAAACTTTTTGGCTGTAGAAGCAACACTGTCAAGTGGTGTAACTGGTTTGTGTCTAATGGTGTAACCAGTATTTTTCCTAAAAAAATCAAAATGTACCTGTAAATTAATGTAGGCCAGAATTGATTACTCTTCTTAAATGTATTAAATCATTTTTAACACTTTTAACACGATTGGTCAACAACTATTTAGAAAACAAGATGTTTCCAGCTAACGTCCCGCTCAAAATTGCAAAAACGCATACAATTTTGATTTAGGGGTTATCCAAATAAAATCTTTTTTCATGTGATATTTTGAAATGGAAGTTATTATTCTTATGAGTTACATTCATATTACACTATGGTGGACAAAATAATGAATATTTCTTAATCTTTTGTGGTTACACCAGTTGACATTGTCAGGTCCATTTGGGCCTACTTTTGGTAGAAAAGTGTGTAAATCCCATTTCCCATGAAATAAAACTAACAGAAACACGAAATTTATATTTTAAATTGATTCAAGGATGCTTTTAAAATATATTTTTGAAAGATTTTCAAAAAACCATCATGACAACCCTTATTCGTCATTGACCCATTTACGAGTGTGTGTGTGTATATATATACTTCTTTAGATTAGATAAAAACCTTTGCATAATTGTTTTTTTTAATACTAGCACTTTTGAACTAAAGTTATATGCAGTCTATGTTTGTGTATAATACAAGTTCAGTGAGAGTGTAAAATATTTGGCTAAATAAATACAATTATTTTGACTTGGACTGACTGAGTACGAGGGTTGAAGCCACAGGAGTCAATGTTAGGTATCAGACACAGGTCTTGTCAACACACTCAATGGATTTGATTTATTTAGTAACTGCACATTAACTTTTGCAACATTTCACCTCATGCTCCATTTGATTTCCTGTTTGTAGTTGTCCACATCACTCAGCCCTGGTCACTTTCATTTGCCTTGATCCACAACTTTAGAACTCAATAGTGTATTTCATTAGACCTACCAGACATGTAAAGGTCCATGTCTTTTAAATTTGACATCCCCAGTTGCAATGCAGGATTGCTGCCTGTCTGGTGTTCAACCTCGCTATGTTCTGCCACACTACTCCGTTCCCTATTGGCGCTTTTCCACTGCGTGGTTTCAGCTCAACTTGGTATCGCCCCGCTCAAGGTTTCAAGCGAGCTGAGCCAATGCCAAAAGGTGACTGATTGGCCAGAGACTCCCGGCTTCATTCTGTTGTACTCCCAAACTCTCCGGGATTTTCGAGTGTATTTTGTCTAGCCGCGTGCAGCCTTCTCTGGCTCTCTTTCATTTGATTTGCATCACAGATCCGAAAAAAACTTAATGAAATGTCCATATATTCGCTAAGCTCACCCAGTTCTGTTGGTTGTTGGGGATGTTACTTCAAACATACTGCACACAACGTGAGAGGAAACATGTAGGGCAGCTAGCAGCTATATAGAGAGATTATTCAGGCTGAGACACGGCTTGCATTTGAAACATGTATCCTGAAACAAGCACAAAACAGTCAACTTTATGATGCCCGTGTTTACATGCATATATACGCGACGCATCGCTAATGCTGACTGAGTGGCAGAGTCACACATCGGGACACCAATCCTCCCTTTTAATGTCCCATAACAATACTTTTGTATTTCTTTTAGCAAACAGATACAAGGGGGGTATTTCTTAAACATTTTCCATCCATATTTTTGGCGGTTGGTTCATAATAGTGCAACTGCTCGTCATTTCTACTTTGCTACTTGGCTCCTGAGTCGGCTTTCTGCCCCTTGTAAGACGACCCTGCCCATGTTCAGGAGGTACTATTTGCGGTGGAAAACGACCCATGTTGCTACCACAACCGAGTTGTGCCAAGTTGAATCGAGTAGAGCTACATATGCGGTGGAAAAGCACCATATGCAGTACACTAACGGACAGGAGAGGGGAACAGACCACTCAGAGGAGAGGAGATGAAACGGACCAATCAGAGAACAGGAGAAGGGAAGGACAAATCACAGGAGAAGGGAGTGAACAGACCAATCGGAGGAAAGGGGAATGGACCAATCAGAAGAGAGGGGATGGAACGGAGCAATCAGAGGACAGCAGAGGGTAATGGTTCAAAGAGAGTAGAGGGATGCGGAGCAATCAGAGGAGAGGTGAGGGAACAGAGCAATCGGGATAAGAGAGGGGAACAGACACATCAGAGGAGAGGAGAGGGAAACGAACCAATCAGAGGAAACGTCAAGGAGCGGACTAATCAGAGGACAGGAGAGGGAACAGACCAATTTAGAGGAAAGGGGAATGGACCAATCAGGGGACAGGAGAGGGATTAGACCAATCAGAGGAGAGGAAAGGGAACCGACCAATCAGAGGAGAGGGAACAGACCAATCAGAGGAGAGGAGAGGGAAAGGAACAATCAGATGAGAGGAGAGCGGACAGACCCATCAGAGAACAGGGGCAGGGGTTGACACTAAGGTTTCAAATGCACTTGCCCATAGGGCAAGTACAGGCAATGTTTTACTTGCCCGAATGTTGCGTTCACTTTCCCAAAAAAAACAAAAAAACTGTTAAACAATGATATATACAGTATAGGCTAATTAAATTATACATTTTAGCGAACAGTATCTCTTAAATGCAAACACAGCTGACTTGTGTCATCCTGACCACATAAAACGAACAACAATTCATATAAGCCTATATATCATGACATCACACAACACCAAGCGCTTGGTCCTGCTGCAGCATCGTGAAAGGGCCTCTTTTTGCCATGCACCTTGCCCAGGGGCTCAGAAAACTCAGTCTAGCTCAGAGTCAAGCTGAATGTTAGCTTCCTCAGAAAAATGTAACTTATTTTACTTATTTAAAACGGTCACATTGTGCCAATAAGGGATTGTGTGCCATAAAATGATTAAAGTCCACCATGTTAAAGCTATTGCCCAGTTACACTGTAAGTAGGGAGGGGGATCATTAATTTCTCTTCATATTGATACCATTATAAAGACTCCACAATCCAAATCTTTATCGATACTTTTCTATTATTTTGTTTAAAGAGAACTGGTATTATTGCTTTAATTACTTACAAGATGAGCAGTGTTCAGGATAGGACTTTAAGCATGTCATAATTCCATATTTAGGCCTACTATTTATTTTATATTGCTGGGAAAACAAGTTTTTTACCCAAACTGTGGGCTATTATTCAAGCTTCCTGAGAAAAACTAAAATTTCTTATTTTCTTGATGTTACATTTGAACACATCATGATGTCATTTTATTGACCTTTGCCTATTAATCATTTTACTGAGCCGACCTGAACACATCACATTTGAACCGTTAGCGATTTTTTTTTAGCTAACTAGGTCTTAATCCTGCAGATTTTAATATGGATTTAAAAACTATCCGATTTTTTAACTGCGGGACTTGCTAAAGAGTTTCTCGTTTGTTGATCACCGCTGCATTGAATGAATGATGAGACGGTGCCGAGCCCGTCTGCAGCGGCAGCGGCTCAGCAGACAAGAGTTTTTTTTTTTGGGAGACGGAGCGGGTTGAAGGAGTTTCTTCAAGACAGTCGAAGGTAGAACACTTTTACAGTCCATGATGCGGTCCAGTGATGGAATAATACTCTGAAGTTGGCCTAATTAGATGAAGATGACCCGACTCGATATTTAAAATTATATAATGTGACCTAGCCTACTGGACTCCATAGCGGTATCGTTAAGCTCAAACGTTATTAATTTCAGGGTTTTGATAGCGGAACCAGGTCCGTAGGATAGAGCCGGCTTTTGGAACGTAGACAGCGAAACTGTGCGCACACAGGCTGTGTGTGTGTGTGTGTGTGTGCGTGCGTGCGTGCGTGCGTGTGTGTGTGTGTGTGTGAGAGAGAGATAGAGAGATCAAGTGCGAAAGAGCGACTGTGATGCTGCTGGCTGCCACGCGCAGCTGCTCAATTGCGAATATAGCCGATCTATTTTGTGAGTTAGCGGATAAAAAATGTTTTGCAGACTGTAAAACACATGAATACATAGCCTAGACTACAGACAAACCCTCTAAAATCCACTTGCCCGTTCGGGCAACCAAAAAGTAATCTCAACTTGCCCAAACATTATTTTCAGTTGCCCTGGGCAAGCGGGCAACTGTTAGTGTCAACCACTGCAGGGGCCTCATTTATAAACGGTGTGCGTAGAAACCATCCTAAAACATTGCGTCCGCACAAGGCCAAACATGTAGCCTGGCTCCGCCCGCCCGCCTACTTCCGGCCAAATTTTATTTTCCCTTCAGTAGTCAGTCTGGGTGTACAGCCAATTTCCCAGTTTTTCCGGAGATTCGACAGCCGGTCCAATCAGCGAACAGAGCGAGTGGCTGAGAACGATGACGTCGAAGTCGCGCTCCAGTTTCAGTTGCCAGAAGCCGGCTCATGACACACGTGACGACCAAACGTTATGCGATTGGTTGGCTAATCCAGAGTGGCACTTGGCAGATCCAATAGTTTTAAACTTTAACAGACACCTGCCTCCATGAGTGAACGTTTGCCAATTACAGCACTGCCAGACCTTCTGTACAAATGAAATGAAGTACGATGGTCTGGTAGCACCAGGCTACCAAAAATGTGCTGCGCAAAAAAAAAATCAGATTTATAAAACTGTGCGGCGCACACCTGCACACAATCTTCCCTTTATAAATACCCACCTGCGGTGAATTGTGCGCAGACGATCTCCACCCCGTGTCCTCCCACTTCACCTCCCAGTTTCATCCCACAATCTACCATAAATGGCGAATGCTAAATAGCTCCTGAATATGGTGACGCTCTTAGTAAGCGCGGAATTTTGACTGACATGAGGAGAGAAGGGAGGCAACTCGCCGCAAAGAAAGCGACTGGGAAGGAAGAAAGCCTGTGACGGGCATGTGCTGCAGTAACTGGCACACACACACACACACACAGACAGACACACACACACGCGCGCTGATCACATATCATGATTGGCACATTCGTTATAGTGTTTGTGAAGCAGTTTCGCCCAACTTTGTACTGTATGCAATATCACGTATTAGCGAACCTGTAGGACTATATGTAGAGAAGTGAAATAATGCATTAGCCTGTAGTCTATTCCAAAGCATTGTTTATCTCCCGTGAGATCCACACATTTCCAACAACGTCAGATTATAGTTTAATCTTCCAGGGTGAATTGTTATGGGAAAGAGATGCATGTAATGATTTGCTAAATTCATAACATGATCTTACAAAATATATAGTTATAATTAATATCTGCTGGGCTTAACTTTGTACAAAAATACTTTTTACACACCTCTTAAAATTTGCTCTCCCTCTGGCCACTCACGGAAACACCTCCCGATGTTTGGTTTGGGATATTATTATAGAGTAGCGCTATAAGATTCAATGTATAAAATATATCCAAAACGTGTAGACTTAGGCTACTTGATAAGTAATTCAACCTACATCACAACTGCATGCCATAGACTACAGTAGCCATATATTCGCAACTATAGGTAAGCTTATACATTTTATTGACTAAATATATTGGGTGCCAAGCATTTCACAGTCATTTGTCTGTGTTTTTCTGATGACAGAGTTTTATTTCGTGGTGTTGCCATTGAGTGTCGCTGATTCCCCCAGTCAGGAAAACCTTGCGGTAGCTCTACGCATGGTCGAAAGTTGGCGTAGGAATACGCACACTTCTCCGCAAATAATGTTTTTATAAATACCAACGTTTGCCACCGCACATTTTCCCGCACATTTCTGGCCGTCTACGCAAGGTTTTTGTGCGCCGCAAGCTTTATAAATGAGGCCCCTGGAGAGGGAACGGACTCCTTGCAAAAAGTGACGTCAGAGTGAAAAGTGAAAAGGTTATAAGGTTCATGAAGGCCTCAGTTCTGAATTAGGTTATGGTTAGGGTTCTTGTAAGGGCTTGGGTAAGGCATTTAGTTTTGATGGTTAGGGTCTAGGGAATGCATTATGTAAATGAATGTACTCACAAGTATAAGCAACGTACACTCACGGCCACTTTATTAGGTAGAGCGGTTCATTTTCTTGTTAACACATATAACTAATCAGCCAAACACATGTCAGCAACTCATTGCATTTAGGCATGTAGACCTAGACGGGACAACTTATTGAGGTTGAAACTGAGCAACAGAATAGGGAAGAAAGGGGTTTTAAGTGACTTTGAACATGAGGGCTGGTATGAGTATTTCAGAAACTGCCTCTCTGGGATTTTCAATTTAAACCATCTCTAGGGTTTACAGAGAATGGTCCGAAAAAGAAAAAAATATCCCGTGAGCGGCATTTGTGTGGACGTAAAATGCCTTGTTGAAGTCAGAGGTCAGCGGAGGATGGGCATACTGGTTCGAGATGATAGAAAGGCAGCAGTAACTCAAATAACCACTCGTTACAACCAGGGTATGCAGAATACCATCTCTGAACGCAAAACATGACTAACCTTGAAGCAGATGGGCTACAGCAACAGAAGATCCCACCGGGTGCCACTCCTGTCAGCTAAAAACAGGAAAACGAGGCTACAATTCTCACAGTAGGGATGGGAAAAAAAATCGATTTTCCGATTAATATCGATTCTCTCTCGGACGATTCTGAATCGATTCAGAAAAGTTAATAATCGATTTTTAAATTTTTTTTTTTATATAACTCCCCCCAACAAAAACCAAAAAAACCCCAACCAACAAACCCCAACAAAAAACAACCACAAAAAACAAACAAAACACCACCACAACAAACAACAAACCCCCCCCCAACCCCACAACACACCAACCTACAAACACGACCAAACAAAAACCCACCACCCCAAAAAAAAAAAAACCAAAAAACACAGAAGGCACCACCCGAGAGGCAGAAGGGGGAAGGGGCCACGGAAGCTCTGGAACCGGGGGGGGCCGGGGGGGGGGGTATATATATTTTTTGTAAATACTAAAACTTCCTGCGCCATTGCGCATGCACACCACACATGTGCGAGTTGTTTCCAAAGTTGTTTCAAAAGGGCTGAGAGCAGCAAACCCATGACCTGCACCGGCTTTATCTCTGTTTACGTTTTTGTATGAGAGCTGAATTCCAAGCCATACTTTTTGTACAATGTGTTGAAATGACATAGAAAATAATAGATAATAGAATAGAAATCCTATAGAAACATGATTTACGAGATTAGAAATAAAATAAAACTGAATCGGTTTAGTTTTTACATACTTCCATATTGTGTTGAAATGCAAGCTGCATTGATTATTGCACTGTTCATAGAAAGTCATATTTGTGACAAGAAAAGCTTTTCTCTTAATACAATATTAGAGAAGGCAATTCATCTGTTGATTGTCTTTAATGATCATCACAAAAGTAGGAAGTGATTAGCAAACTCAGATGTGCATATAAATATATTTTTGAAATGCACACACGAGTATGTACATACAAAATGTTTTGCATTGAGATGCATTGAAAATCGATTTTGAATCGAATCGTTGACCTCTGAATCGGAATCGAATCAAATCGTGAGGTGCCAAGAGATTCCCACCCCTATCTCACAAGATCACCAATATTGGACAATAGAAGATTGAAAAATCATGCCTTGTCTGATAAGTCTCGATTTTTGTTGCAACATTCAGATGGCAGGTTCAGAATTTGGCGTAAACAACATGAAAGTATGGATCTATCCTGCCGTGCACCATCAACCATGCCACGTTCAAAGTCACTTTAACCCCCTTTCTTCCCCATTCTGATGCTCGGTTTGACTTCAAAACATTGTCTTGACCACGTCTAAATGCATAAATGCATTAAATTGCAGCCATGTGATTGGCTGATTAGCTTTTTGCTTTTATAAGCCATTGAACAGGTGTACCTAATAAAGTGGCCGGTGAGTGTATGTGTGTTACTGATAGGCCTCTGCCGCCCTCTGTCCATGGTGCTGAAATAAGTGAGTGATTTTTTCTTTTTTTTTGGGTTAAAGGATAACAGGCCTCCTCTTTAATTAGTTGGAATAACAGAATTTAGGAACTATAGGTTTCACTTTCAGAATAAGGGGCCATCGGACCAATGGGCTATCGGTCCAATGGGAAATATTTAGGACAATAAAGCTGTCAGAACAAAAAGGCATCGGAATTAGGGGAGAGTGGCCTAAGTTGTGCATTTTGGAAGTTGTGCCACCCCTTGTTTCTAGAAAACCGTGGAAGAAATTGGAAATGTGACCACATATTTAAGAAGAGCCATCCATTTGACTCATCCTGTAAAGAAGGGAGACACAAGGAATAAGATATAAGCACATTTAAGCTCAAAAACTGTGTTTTGCCTTTCAAAGTAAAATTTCCATGATCAAGGTTTTTTGATTATTGTGTCTGAACACGTATAGACACGTTTGAAAACATTTGACATATGTTTTAGTGCTTTGGTATGCTACATTTTGAGTCTATACAGTTAGCACGATGTCAGCCCTAAATTGCTGCATCATGCTTATTATCCAAATTTCTGGGATTGGGGTGATTTGTGCCAAAGGGCCTAGGTGAGTTATAAGTAAGTGAAATATATTTATAAAAGCACTTTTATGACATTTTGCACTGTCCAAAGTGCTGTACATAGTGCATTCAGTAGGTAAACAATCAAGGTAAAATAACAATAACCAAAATAAAAGACGTAAGGCCCATACATCCACATAAACACAGATAGTAGTGCAGAGGTAAGATAGTTAATGGGGAGGAAACACCAGGGTGTACATATGGGTTTTGAGCCTTGATTTAAAGGCAGAAATGTAGAGGGAATCACATTTGTCAGGTGGCAGTTGGTTCCACAAGCACGGAGCAACTAGTGCAAAGTACATTTCTGTCAGTTGTGCCAGTGGCATGGCTGTATACGCTGGTCACTAAAAGAAAGTGATTGTCTACAGTACTGCCCTACAAAGGCAAAAGACCTTAACTCACCAGAGTGTAGAACTGAGAAAAATGAGTTCAAAGTTATTTTGTTGTCCTGCCAAATCAGTTAGATCAGGTAGATACTTGAAAATTTGGCATGTTATTGTATGAAAAGGAAGTTATTTATCCCCCAAAAATCTAAGATTTTAACTTGACCTTTGACCCTTATTCGAAAGTTAATGTACTCTGCCTTTGTATTATCTGCAAAACAATAATGGGTCATACAAAGGCAAAAGACCTTAACTTCTATTCTATTGACAATTTGGATTTGTATCACTCTATATCAACATTTCCTGTGATAACAATGATAGCATTAAGTGAGTGTTGTCTTGTTAGGCATAATACTACACAAATTGAATATTAAAAAAATAATAATGAGACTTTTAAGGCTAACATTGTTCATTTTTGGAAAATTAAAAAAAATTATGGTTGTACTTATTTGAGATAAAATAACACTTTAAAGTATCCACCTATATGTCTTACATTTGAAAGGTTGGATGTCAGTAAAATGTATGAGAGAGAGAGAGAGAGAGAGAGAGAGAGAGAGAGGAGTCCGGATATCAGGGATTAATTCTTCCCACAACTATTCTTTATAATACTCTTCATAATTATGAAAAAACAGTTTGTAATGCACACTTTCACAAACACATTGGTGTTTGGTTAGGCCCCACTTCATACCCTGAACATCCAGAGATAGCACGAGCAAATTTGCGTTCTTGTATGAAGACTACTACTTGCTACTTTTAGACTAGGCTACATAGATGTTTAAAAGTGGTATTCAGCAAGTGCAGTGAGACCTAAATCACTTTATGACAGCTGATCACTTTACGGCACCGCACCGGAAAATATACAGGCCAGCGAATGGGCTAATAATACTGATAACTCTTTATGGATCAATGGATTTTTCTCCTCGGTGGATATTTTTTTGCCATGGATTTTGACCAGATTTCAAGAAAAGGTCTGCGATCTAGGATGGTTTATCGTTCAGGCTATGTTTTCTCCGAGCCAGGGAGATGTGTCTTGAGGCATCGCCATCTCGCTCGCATTGTTTTCTGTCAGTGAGTGGACTGGACTGTCATTGGCAGGCAGCTTATTAGGCTACTTACTTTATTGAAGTTAATGTGTGTGACAGAAGTAGGGTGACCAGATGTCCCGCTTTGTGCGGGACAGTCACGCATTTCCATTACTTTTGAGACGTTGTCCCACATTGTTATTGACAGTGAGCCCGCATTTTTAAATGCGTGTTTTATAATATGGCATTTATCGATAGCTGTGTGGAGACAGCAGTCTTGCTAGTTGCTACTGGAGCGCTGCCGAGCTCAGTGGGCTCTGAAGGTGCTGCCCACTTCAGTGTTTACCTTCCTGTGACTTCAAAATAAAAGCTAACTCACGTTTGTCCAGTGACATGCTAATGTGATGGCAGTGAAATGCTTTTAATGTGGAAGCGCAGAAGTGCTTCAATTACATGCAATACACAGGCAAATCACCGTAACTCCAGCGCTGTAAAAGCGCAGTAACTTCACTTTGGTGCTTTGTAAAACCATGGACTTATAAAGAAGTAAAACAAAGGCAGAGCGCCGTAACTCAGCCGTAACTTAATCTGAACGTTCCATAGCGACGCAAAAACAAAGCCAAAGGACCGCAACTGATGTTACGGTCTTCTGCCTTGGCTTTCCCTCTGCTTTTGGAAGTTATGGCTAAAACAGCATCTTATTTTGACAAGAAAACAACAGAACTGACTCAAGATATTTGTTCACATGATAAAACTGATGGCCAGTGTTCCAAAAATTACAAAAACTAATTTTTGAAAAAATTGAAGTTACGGTCTTTTGCCTTTGCACGGCAGAGTAGCTCAGAAGAGAGTGACATCTCAATTCCACTTAACGACACCACTGATGAGAGTTCAGATGGCCAGAAAGATGATGATGGTGACTTTGTCATTGTGAGCTTTGCAGGTAAAACCATTAGATCTGCTAGGCCTTGTTTAATAAAATTGTCCTTCAATCTTTATCAACTATTTACTTTATTTACTTTAAATAAACCTTAAATAAGTGTTTGTCTAATGGATTTGTCTTGCATTACAGTTTATGAGATATATAGCAATGACACAATTTACCCCAAGGTATTCTCTCCAACCGCACAACTTACACCACACCGGGGGCAAGTTGTGCAACAAGACAACTTTTTTTCCGAAAGCTATATTTCTTCAACAGTTTATTCCAGATCCAAAGTTTTTATTGCCAGGGATGCACAACACCCTTAAATATACACTCAACAAAAATATAAACTCAACACTTTTGTTCTTGCTCCCATTTTTCATGAGATGGACTTAAGCTGGGTAAAACAGCTTTTAAGTTTTTTGCGCCGTCGTCATGGAATAACCTGCAGAAGCATCTTAGGCTTCATGACCTAGTAACTCTAAACGAATTTAAGGCTGTTGTTAAGAGTTTGAAGTTGGTTATTTTTATGTTTTACAACTGTACTTAATATCGAACTTGTATTTTGTATTGTGTTTTATGTGTAACTGTGTTCTGCGGTCCATCTTGATCCAGGTCTTGTAAAAGAGATTTTAATCTCAATGAGACTAACCTGGTTAAATAAAGGATAAATAAAAAAAATAAAAAAAAATAAAGATCTAAAATTCATTCCAGATACAATATTACCATTTCTCTCAAACATTGTTCACAAATCTGTCTAAATGTGTGATAGTGAGCACTTCTGCTTTGCTGAGATAATCCATCCCACCTCACAGGTGTGCCACATCAAGATGCTGATCTGACATCATGATTAGTGCACAGGTGTACCTTAGACTGTCCACAATAAAAGGCCACCCTGAAATGTGCATTTTTGTCTCACAGCAAAATGCCACAGATGCCACAAGCATGGAGGGAGCGTGCAATTGGCATGCTGACAGCAGGAATGTCAACCAGATCTGTTGCTCATGCATTGAATGTTCATTTCTCCACCATAAGCCGTCTCCAAAGGCGTTTCAGAGAATATGGCAGTACATCCAACCGGCCTCACAACCGCAGACCACGTGTAACCACACCAGCCCAGGACCTCCACATCCAGCAGGTTCACCTCCAAGATCGTCTGAGACCAGCCACTGAGACAGCTGCTGAAACAATTGGTTTGCATAACCAAACAATTTCTGCACAAACTGTCAGAAACCGTCTCAGGGAAGCTCAACTGCATGCTCGTCGTCCTCATCGGGGTCTTGACCTGACTCCAGCTCGTCGCCGTAACAGACTTGAGTGGGCAAATGCTCACATTCGATGGCGTCTGGCACGTTGGAGAGGTGTTCTCTTCACGGATGAATCTCGGTTTACATTGTTCAGGGCAGATGGCAGACAGCGTGTGTGGCGTCGTGTGGGTGAGCGCTTTGCTGATGTCAATGTTGTGGATCGAGTGGCCCATGGTGGTGGTGGGGTTATGGTATGGACAGGCATCTGTTATGCACAGAGATACCGTGATGAGATCCTGAGGCGCATTGTTGTGCCATACATCCATGAACATCACCTCACGTTTCAGCAAGATAATGCACGGCCCCATGTTGCAAGGATCTGTACACAATTCTTGGAAGCTGAAAATGTCCCAGTTCTTGCATGGCCAGCATACTCACCGGACATGTCACCCATTGAGCATGTTTGGGATGTGCTTGACCGGCGTGTACGACAGCGTGCACCACTTCCCACTAATATCCAGCAACTTCGCACAGCCATTGAAGAGGAGTGGACCAACATTCCACAGGCCACAATTGACAATCTGATAAACTCTATGCGAAGACGATGTGTTGCACTGCATGAGGCAAATGGTGGTCACACCAGATACTGCCTGGTTCTGAGTCCCCAGACCCCCAATAAAGCAAAGAAAAGCACATTTCAGAGTGGCCTTTTATTGTGGACAGTCTAAGGCACACCTGTGCACTAATCATGATGTCAGATCAGCATCTTGATGTGGCACACCTGTGAGGTGGGATGGATTATCTCAGCAAAGCAGAAGTGCTCACTATCACAAATTTAGACTTGTGAACAATGTTTGAGAGAAATGGTAATATTGTGTATCTGGAATGAATTTTAGATCTTTAAGTCCATCTCATGAAAAATGGGAGCAAAAACAAAAGTGTTGCGTTTATTTTTTTGTTGAGTGTATGTACATATTTGAGTTGGAGACTTTACTGTCAAGGCCTTACTTTAAAGTCACTTTGAGTGAAAAGTTGCACAACTTAGGCCACTCTCCCCTATGGCATGGCACCCACCTCATCACTCGATATTGTGAAAAGACATTGAGGCAGTGGTGGGGGATGCCATTTTTGGTAAATAGCTTCTGTAATTTCTAAATTTGTAAATTCAAAGTGACTGTCTATGAAAGTGAAAGTGATCTATGGTACATATTGAAATAATACTATTTACAATGTAACATAGATTAGTTGTAATGCCTTAGGGCATCTTGAAAGTAAAGTCAATGTAGAAGAGATTACTTTTTCTAATTTTTGCAGTTCTGACTTCTCTTTTCAGAGCACACGAAAACATTATCACACATGCAATGATAGTCAAAAGGATTGACGCCTTTTCTAATTGTGTTACACAACAATACATGAAGCATAATGCATGTCTTAAGTAAGTCTATGAATACACATTTAGCAAAAACTGCATACTCTTTAGATGCTTTTCAATTGATATTGATTTAACTTGAATGTAAGCCAAGAAAGAGGGCATGAAAAGCAGCAAAAAGTGCACAGCTCACACTTTTCTTCCAGGCATTGGCTTCAACGGGGTCCCTAGTGGACTCAAAGCTGGCCCTCAGGAGGATAAGAGGGTTAATGATGGACATGTGGGAAGACTATGGATCCAGCTGTGATCTCTGCTAGCTAAAGCCTCACTTCAAAGTCCATCTCCCCAACAAGCAGCCTTGGACAGGCCTAGTTGAAATGCACAGATCTTAGAACAGAAAAACCAAGGGAATCCACTACAGATCAATCTGGCTAAGCCGTGCCATGGACGAATACCGATGATGTTCATTAAGACAGCAAATGCTCTCCAAGGTCACTCGAATCTCATCTACGAAAGTGAAACAGCAAGCCTTTAGATAGTATCTGGGAAATGTGAAAAATTAACAAAAGGCCTCTAACACATTCCCACAGCGATCCTGGGAAGGAAGGCGAATGTTTTAAAGCCCCACCGAAACCTCCAAAGCAGCCTTCTGAGAGCAATCAAACTACACGCCATCTGGACGCCAAGGTTCCATTATGGAACTGATGGTTAGAGGAGAGAGAGGAAATGAAATGAGCCTGCGCTGTTTCACAGGATACAAGACAAACAACACTCTGCTGGCTTGGGAATACAGCTTGTAACATGGCCCTGTTTGTTTTCTGACATTCACCTTAAATGTTTTTTTGATTCCCTTTTTTTTATAGCTGCTGGAACGGCAATATCAAGCTGACAATCGCTAACAGCATCCATAAATAGTTTATAGCACAACATCAGCATAAATTAGGCTTGTTATCGCTCCATGCAAAGCGGTGTCCGCTTATATTTACTATTGCTAAGGCCTGACATGAATAATAGGGACTGTTCAAATCCCTTCCAAAACTTGAGTGATATATTTATGGCTCAAATTAAAGCTCCCAAGTATTGAAGACCAAACGAGGGAACGCTGTTGAATATGGTTTGCTGTTGTATCTCATTAAATCTGCATCAACAAGCCTTGTGAATATCAATATCCATGTCAGGATTCAAGGGCACAGCAGATAGAATGAGGAGGGGTAACACGCGGCCTGTCAGGCCTCAAAGTGGTGTCCTCACTGAGAAAATGTGGAGTTGTTTTATTAAAGGTGACAAGGCAATTCAACCCTCGCTAAGTTGTGCTTTTTGGTGGAATTTAAATATTGTGCTACCGAGACATATAGAGACTAGGTGCATTTTAAATCACATAACCACATACAATGATCGAACGAAAATTATTAAAAGGATGTCAGTTTGCTTCAATCTTATAGGAAATCATGTGTACGGGTATTTCAACCAACTAAAGGAGAAGTAAGCAAAATTATTCTTTTAGCTGACTTCCTATCAGGGACTGCAGTTAGCAGTCCCCTCCCTCGTCACCACATTAGCGCACAGCGGCCTTCAAGCAGTTAGTTATCTAGCGTCATCTCAGATCCGTAAGTTTGATAAAACATGATAAAAACTATAAAAACAGACATTGGGCAGGTTTTTTACCTGCTCCTCCATTGAATGCACATAAACATTCGCCTCTCTGCGCGTGCACAGGCTGAGAGACGTGCCCGTTTGTAGAGTTCTCTCTTCTGATTGGATAAACAGTTGAGGGATACCAGAAAAGTTTTTTGCCAATTACGTGCAGAGCAGAGTGACTGAGAGACTGTTGAGAATGAACCACGCACACTGTATAAGTGATCACTGATCATATCTGCTTTAATCCAAAGAAACTGTGACTGTAAATGCTATATTTTGGCACATTAAAGCCTTGTTTCCACCAAGCAGTACAGCAACGTTTGGTTGAGCTAGGCATGGCACAGATTTATTTGCGTTTTCAATGTCAAAAGATAGGAAAGGTAGCAAAATAAGCCAGCCGTGCAATCACCCTTTCGTTGGAGTACCAAGCGATTCAAAAAAATGGTGGAACTACACACTGCAATCCGTTGATGGCCGACAGAATAGTAATTTCAGTGTGAGAGATAAAAAAGCTGTGTAATCACTCCAGGAAGAAGAAAATACAAATGTTGGTGCACAGCTCTTTGTTTATTGTGTGAATATTGTTAAATATGGCAAAATAAAAATATTTTTATATTTTTTTCATATTTTAATGAGCTATTTGTAGAGACAAAGATACGGAAAGGCCACATAAGCAAGCAAACAAACTTTGGTTATTGTGGGAAGTTCTTGCTCTTTACTGAATTTATTGTAAAACCCGCTTAACAAAGTAAGAATTATTTTGGCAGTTGAAATGCAAGCCAGATCTAGATCAAGTTTATATACATTTTCAGTTGTATTTGAACAGTTTAAACTGTCACTAAAAGATTCAATGAGCGACTGTCTTGTTTCTATTTGGTTTGAGAAAACAGCATTTGGTCAAACTGACCACGTCGAGGCATAGAACAGGCTATTTAGATAGCGTGTGGGCCAACACCATAGCTGTCCAATGTTTATTTCATAGTGCTAGCCAGTCTATCGGCACTCTCAAGTCTTTCTGAGGGACATTTATACTATTACACTGATTTACACAGAATGAGACACAAAACCCCTTGCCTGTACCGGGCAAAATGGATAAACTGCCTCCCTCTTTTCAGTGCACTGTGTACAAAGTGATGCGGCATGAAATGATTTAGAAAGCTGCGGTGTTGTCCATCCATTTTCAGCGCCCTCAAACACCCCCCACATCCCCTTAGCCTTTCAGCACGGTCTTGAATGTTGGAGCTGTCTCTCTCCTCCCTTTAGGCCCTCAGACAATAGGCCTCCAAGCAGCACACACTGGATAACTGCCATGACACGCTGAATTGCCAGACAGAAATAATCTCCTCCCCGGTTGATAACCGCGCAATCTCTCACGGCCCTGGGGAGCACAGCAAACACTATTCAGAAAGCAAATGAAAAAAAAAAAATCCGGACTGGCATGTCACGGGGCAGTGACACGAGGGGCCCAGGGGTTAGCCAAATACATCCCCATCACCATCACTAAGTCTGATGACTGGGGATAAAAAGACACCACTGAACGTCTGCAAGGTTTTGGAGATGGAATTCTTTACGTACATGTCCCGATCCAAGAAAGAGGTGAAATCTGTGACTTGTACATTTTAATCAATCATTACCCCCTTAACATTCCGTCCATTTTTGCCTAAAACTCCTAAAAAAAGCATAACCACAGTCAATTGTTTACTGTTTTTGAACCATTTGGAGCACATATATGGGGATAGTCTCTTTTGAAAGCTAACACTCTGAATACTTTACCTGAGCAGTCAGAATCACTGTAAATGCAAATTTCATTGAAAAATGGCAGTTTGAACACATTAAATTATTAGAAAAATGTGTTTACGCCTGAATATTTGTTTGGAAACTGTCCTGCTGTTTACTGTAGGAAGCCCTGGTGAGCTTGATAACACTATAGGCTAACAGCCTGAAGCCTCATCTCATCAGAGTTGAAATTAGATCAAATAACCACAGAAAATGAATGTTTTACCGAGGTTTTTCCAACGGAATGTCTAGGCGTTCCTGAAAACCCTTTTCTTCCTAAATGCCTAAAAAAAGCATAACCACAGTCAATTGTTTACTGTTTTTGAACCATTTGGAGCACATATATGGGGATAGTCTCTTTTGAAAGGTAACACTCTAATTACTTTACCTGAGCATTCAGAATCACTGTAAATTTTCATTGAATAATGGCAGTTTGAACACACTAAATTATTAGAAAAATGTGTTTACGCCTGAATATTTGTTTGAAAACTGTCCTGCTGTTTACTGTAGGAAGCCCTGGTGAGCTTGATAACACTATAGACTAACAGCCTGAAACCTCATCTCATCAGAGTTTAAATTAGATCCACAGTACCACAGAAAATTAATGTTTTACAGAGGTTCTTCCAATGGAATGTCTAGGCGTTCCTGAAAAAATACCTTTTCGCTACTAAGGATGTAAAAGGCTATAGCTCTTGAACACTTTGACATACAGACATGTATGAGCTCTAATGAAAGGTAACACTAAGAGGATGCACGATCAATCTCAATTATACAAAAAAACGAAGCATAAACACAGTACTTTAGCTTTTTTCCAATATGAAACTACACCTTGTGCATATAAAAGAGACAAAGGCAGTGCTGTCATGTAGAAAAGCAGTTTATGTAAAAACGAACAACTTTTATAAAACAAACTATATACATAAGTTGAGAAGCAGTTTGTGTAAAACAATCAGCTATTATAAACAAACTACAGGTCCTTCTCCTATAATTAGCATATTGTGATAAAGTTCAATATTTTCTGTAATGTACTGATAAACATTAGACTTTCATATATTTTAGATTCATTACACACAACTGAAGTAGTTCAAGCCTTTTATTGTTTTAATATTGATGATTTTGGCAAAAAAGTAAAGAAAAACCAAAAATCCCTATCTCAAAAAATTAGCATATTTCATCCGACCAATAAAAGAAAAGTGTTTTTAATACAAAAAAGTCAACCTTCAAATAATTATGTTCAGTTATGCACTCAATACGTGGTCGGGAATCCTTTCGCAGAAATGACTGCTTCAATGCGGCGTGGCATGGAGGCAATCAGCCTGTGGCACTGCTGAGGTGTTATGGAGGCCCAGGATGCTTCGATAGCGGCCTTAAGCTCATCCACAGTGTTGGGTCTGGTGTCTCTCAACTTCCTCTTCACAATATCCCACAGATTCTCTATGGGGTTCAGGTCAGGAGAGTTGGCAGGCCAATTGAGCACAGTAATACCATGGTCAGTAAACCATTTACCAGTGGTTTTGGCACTGTGAGCAGGTGCCAGGTCTTGTTGAAAAATTAAATCTTCATCTCCATAAAGCTTTTCAGCAGATGGAAGCATGAAGTACTCCAAAATCTCCTGATAGCTAGCTGCATTGACCTTGCCTTTGATCAAACACAGTGGACCAACACCAGCAGCTGACATGGCACCCCAGACCATCACTGACTGTGGGTATTTGACACTGGACTTCAGGCATGTTGGCATTTCCTTCTCCCCAGTCTTCCTCCAGACTCTGGCACCTTGATTTCCGAATGACATGCAAAATTTGCTTTCATCCGAAGAAAGTACTTTGGACCACTGAGCAACAGTCCAGTGCTGCTTCTCTGTAGCCCTGGTCAGGCGCTTCTGCCGCTGTTTCTGGTTCAAAAGTGGCTTGACCTGGGGAATGCGGCACCTGTAGCCCATTTCCTGCACACGCCTGTGCATGGTGGCTCTGGATGTTTCTACTCCAGACTCAGTCCACTGCTTCCGCAGGTCCCCCAAAGTCTGGAATCGGCCCTTCTCCACAATCCTCCTCAGGGTCCGGTCACCTCTTCTGGTTGTGCAGCGTTTTCTGCCACACTCTTTCCTTCCCACAGACTTTCCACTGAGGTGCCTTGATACAGCACTCTGGGAACAGCCTAATCGCTCAGAAATTTCTTTCTGTGTCTTACCCTCTTGCTTGAGGGTGTCAATGATGGCCTTCTGGACAGCAGTCAGGTCGGCAGTCGTACCCATGATTGCGGCTTTGAGTAATGAACCAGGCTGGGAGTTTTTAAAAGCCTCAGGAATCTTTTGCAGGTGTTTAGAGTTAATTAGTTGATTCAGATGATTAGGTTAAGAGCTCGTTTAGAGTACCTTTTCATGATATGCTAATTTTTTGAGAGGAATTTGGGGTTTTCATGAGCTGTATGCCAAAACCATCAGTATTAAAACAACAAAAGACCTGAAATATTTCAGTTGGTGTGCAATGAATCTAAAATATATGAAAGTTCAATTATTATCATTACATTATGGAAAATAATCAACTTTATCACAATATGCTAATTATATGAGAAGGACCTGTATAATTCAACATAGCCTAAATGTGACTCCCTGTGTGCCTGTGTTTATTTTTACTTACCCTGGCCACTCCTTGCTTGTTTTTTGACATGATGCAGCAAAATTTAAAATAACAAAAGTATAATCGACCTACAGAAAAGGGATGATATATGTTTGTTTTTTTAAACTTGTATTTTTTTATTTTTACATTACAGATCTGATTCAGAGTGGATGCCAGCTGTCTCTCCTCCGGCAGGCAAACGGCCTCATCTTGAGCCGGACAGTTCCTCAGAAGAGGAGCCCCCCTCCAAAACACCCCAGAGAGGTACATCGAGCAGGAGAAGACCGACAGGCAGGGCACGTGGGAGGGCAAGAGGCAGAGGCCGAGGCAGCAATAGCAGTGGGATAGCGGGGTCATTTGCTGAAGCTGAAGAAAGCTGGAAAGGAGTTGATGACCCTGATATAACACCGCCTCAGCCAACTTTCAAACCAAGAAGGCCACCAGGAGCCCAGCTCATCATGACAGCAAGTTATACTGCCTTGCAGCTTCTCCAGCACTTTCTCACCAACTGTATTTAACAAACAATAGTAACCAATACCAATGTCTTTGGAGCAGCCCACCACAACCCCAACAATCCATGGGTAGACATCACAGTCGAGGACATGTTTTCATTTACATCATTGGTGATTTACATGGGTGTCGTAAAATGCTCCTCGCACACAGATTACTGGAGAGGGGGCAAATTGAACGATGTACCATTCCCAAGGCAAGTGATGGCCGGCAAGAAGTTCCTCCGCATATGCAGGTTCCTACATCTCAGCAGCACAGTAGCGGATGATGAGCAAATGAGCTGTTGAAAGGCACCACAGCTTTTGATCGTCTGTGCAAAGTAAAGCCTCTTTATGTGCAAATGAGAGATGCCTGCAAATCAAACTATCACCCAAGACAGGAAATTTCAGTAGATGAAAGGATGGTGGCCTCAAAAGCAAGAATTAGCCTGAAACAGTACATGAAGAACAAACCTGTTCGCTGGGGGTACAAACTTTTTGTACTGGCAGACTCCAAGAATGGGTACACATGGGACTTTTTTGTGTGCGAGGGAAAGAACCACGGAAACAGTGGTATAGGGCTCAGTTATGACTCAGTCATGGACCTGGTGGACACTGCATTGCTGGGAACTGGCTACAAACTCTTTGTAGATAATTTCTACACAAGCCCAACCCTTTTCAGTGACCTCCTCCAGAAGAAAATATAGGCGTGTGGCACCATTCGCACAAACCGGATAGGCTTTCCAAAAACACGGGTCAATGCATTAAATTCAAGATCTCCCCGCGGCAGCATCAGATGGCTCAGAAAGGACTTCCTCCTGTTTGTGCAGTGGAGAGACACAAGGGAGGTCTACATTTGCTCATCACTACACACCGCATATTCAGGTGATACAGTGAAACGACAGGCAAAAGGTGATGGCGGGCAATGGCAGGTAAAGGAAGTTCCAGTTCCATGTGCAGTGAAAGACTACAATGAGTACGTACAACTCTTTCCTATTCACTTTGAAATTAAATCATTTGTGTACTTGATATATGTAATCTGGTATATTTTTACAATTGTGTTTTTTGTGTCCTTCCAGGTTCATGGGTGGAGTGGACCTTTCGGATGCCCTGATTTCATATTACAAAGTCCTCCACAAAACCAAGAAATGGTACAAGACTTTATTTTTTATTTTCTTTTGTACATTGCCATTGTTAATGCATTTATCTTGCACAAAGAGATCGCTAAAGGCAAAGGAGAGGTTCCCATGCACCAGAAGGGCTTCAGGGAGACCCTGGTTGAGCAGCTGGCAGAGGTGGGCTATAGCGCCAAACCCAGGCCCAGACCCAGACCCGAACCGTCTCCAGCATCAGGCAACGCTCAACACACAGACTGGTATACTGGAGACAGCACCGTTGGTCGAAGGAAGTGAGACACCCGTACAGTGCTCAGAGTGTGGAGTGCCGTTGTGTTTTGTTGCAGCCCGTGATTGCTATAATCAGTGGCATGTGGAGCTTTAATATGTTAGCGGACAGGATTGAATTTTTTTACACAAACTGCTTCTCAACTTATGTACATAGTTTGTTTATTATAGTTGTTTGTTTTACACAAACTGCTTCTCAACTTATGTATATACAGGTCCTTCTCATATAATTAGCATATTGTGATAAAGTTGATTATTTTCCATAATGTAATGATAATAATTGAACTTTCATATATTTTAGATTCATTGCACACCAAATGAAATATTTCAGGTCTTTTGTTGTTTTAAGACTGATGATTTTGGCATACAGCTCATGAAAACCCCAAATTCCTATCTCAAAAAATTAGCTTATCATGAAAAGGTACTCTAAACGATAGTTATGTATGTAACTATGGTTCTATGAGTTCCGGATGACCGCCAGATGCGGTGCTTACAGCACTGGATGTTCCATCGCGCGCATGCGCAGGTCGAGATCTTTATACCAACAAAGTCACCTGTGACACCTGGGTGACCCTGGGAATGTCTATATATTCCGGAAGTCACTCGAGGATCTGTTCCAACTGGATCTTCTCGCGGTATCTGAGAAGTCTGAGTGACAGAGAACTCGGGTGGTCATCCGGAACTCATAGAACCGTAGTTACATACATAACCATCGTTCTATTTCGTTCCTACTGACCTCCAGAGGCGGTTCTTACAGCTTATACCAAAAAGGTCACGAAGAGTACTCATCAATTAAGGGCTTGCAGCCATCAACAAGACAGCTGTCATCCCACAGGATGAGGTGCAGCAACATTTACTCTGTACAGCCGCGCAACGTACATGATGAAGACCATGTAGCCGTGGCGCAAATGTCCTGCCGTGAAATCCGCTTCAAGGCAGCCCATGATGTAGCCATACTCCTGGTAGAGTGGCACTCAACGGCCAAGGCATGGGGAGCCCCTGTGCTCTATTATGCATTCAAGACCACATCCAGTCAGTGGGAGTGTCTCTGTTTGGACAGAGCAGCCCCCTTCCGGCAGCTCCCATAGCAGACAAAGAGGTATTTGTCTTACGCAAGCTGGTTGTTGCCACAACCTATGCCCTAAGCGCCCGAACCGGGCACAGTGGGTCTGACATTCTTTCTGCACCCTCTGGTGAGCCCAGGGGATTGAAAGCAGCCAACTCGATCGATTGGTTTACATAGTGGGGAGACAATCGTTTGGATAGGAAGGATGGATTTGGCGAGAGCACCACTCCTGACCCTTCTGCATGCCAGAGCAAGCACGCCTGGCTCACTGACGAGGCATGGAGTTCACCGACCGATTGCAGTCGCAATGGCAAGGAGGAATGACGTCTTCATAGACAGCCGCGTCAGGTCTGCCTGACTCAGCGGCCCAAATGGGGGTAGAACTAAGGCCCTCAGGACTACTTGCAAGTCCCATGATGGTGCCCTCAGGGGTCATGGTGGCTGAATGAAGCCTCTGGCCTCCCTTCAGAAACTGCCTGACTAGGTAGTGGGACCCTACCATCTGGTTATCCACCCCTGCATGTGCGGCCGATATCGCAGCCACATAGACGCACAGGGTGGAAGCAGCTCTCCTGCTGCCCAACACAGACTGCAGAAAGTGTAGTATCACTATCACTGAGCAAGTCCATGGGATTTCGCCATGTGCCATGCACCACTGTGAAAACAACTTCCACCTGTTTGCATAGCGCCATGTAGTGGAGAGTGCTCCTGAAGTTAAAAAGGTATGGACCTCTGACTGGTCGCAATACGTCAACAGTGGGTCCTGGCTACCAGGAGTCCCACGCACAGCTGCAGGCGCCCCGAGTTCGGTTGCCACATGTGTCCGCCTACCTGAGACAGAGGTCCTGTCTCCCTGGAAGGCACCAAGGCTCTCCTTGAGCAGTTTAGTAACGCTGGGATCCATGCCTTCCTAGCCAATGTGGAGCCACCAAACGTAGGCTGTAACTGCAATGCTGGACCCCATCCAGTGTTGTCAGTAACAAAAGAATTGTAGGAAATGCATAAAGCAGGCTGACTGGCCAAGCATTAGCCAGAGTATCCTGCCTTAGGGGACTGGTCCTCTTCATCTAGGAGGACCCAGGGGGACAGTGGGTCATCTCTTCAGAAGCAAAGAGATATGCCGCTGCCCTGCCATACTTGTCCCACTCATGGCCACCACCTCCGGATGGAGTCTCCACTCCCCGGGGGTGGCCCTTTTCTATCGCTGTGTTCCGGACACCTGGAACTTGGACAGCTTAGATAATGATAATTAGATAATGCTGAGGTCAGCATACTTATCAGTCGAAGGAAGAGGCTGTACTCCAGCAGCCTCCATTGCATGAAGTGCTGTAGTAGCTGCTGAACGGTAGCTACGCGCTATGGAGAAAGGCAGGCTCGCATGGCCGCCGAGTCGAGCACCAGCTGAGCTGTAATGGTGGCAGGGATGCTGCCACACACTGTTAATATACGCAGAGCCAGGGACGGCCCAAACGGAAGAACCCTGAACTGGTACACCTTGCCCAGAAATGCAAAGGGGAGGACCACCTGTGACATTGGACAGTAGGGACTTGAAAGTAGCATCTTTCAGGGCTATGACACAACCCAGTCCGCCTGAGCAATAGACTGGAGGACCCCTGGAACACGCAGCATAGGGAAAGGAAGAATCGTGAGGCACTGATTCCGCCGTCTTAGTCCAGAAGGGGGCGACCCCGCCCCACCTCCTGGTACCTGAACTTCAGTTGAGTAGAACCTACCGAGCATCGAGTAGCAACCCCAAGGACTCTGGGGGAGGGCGGAGGCTGGACGCCGACCTCCTGGCGCCTGAAATGCAGCTGTAGCGCAGTGTTACGGCGCTGTACAGAATGTGCTGAGAAGCACTGGCCCCTTGATTGTCCACCTGAACGTGGTTGAAGCTATTGGCACGGGGTACCACAGAGGTTCCCGGCCTGGAATCAGGCAGAGGTGCACGTCGCAGCGTGCAACTACTGTCTAGCCTGGTCAACCTGAACACTTCGCACCGGGCCTAAAGAGCAGCTGGCCGAACGTCTGGCCTGGGATCACTGGAAGAGAACGGAGGGTCTGTCGACACACCTCCGACTGGGACGACTGCGCCAGCCAACCCTGGCGGCGCGCCACATCACAGTTGACATCAACCTGCCTAGCTCCTTAAGTCATAATGCAAAGTCTGCAGTGAAGCATTACTGAGGGTCCATGCTGAGTGACCAGCACCTGACCCCTGTATGGTTTGCGACCGAGCCAGGACTGTGTGAGAAAGCAAATTCCCAGATGGCCCACACAGGCAGCAATGTCGTAACTCCTAGTAAGGAGTTCGCCTGAATTCCGGCACTGGGGCCGAGTGCAGCGCACATCGGCTCTCAGAGCCTCGTCTGGGGAGACAATCAGGGATGCTATAGCAGGCTCAATCGGAGCTAACCAGTCCAAGCCCTAACTATCAGCATTGTGCATGGCTGCCAGAGCTCTGCTGTCACTAGTGTGACGGGAGGGGGCCGTTAAATCTGGCCAGCATCTACGGAGCTCTGCGGAATAAGGCTCAGAGGGAGGCACACAGAAACGGAGGATTGAGGGCCTGCCGAAAAGAAGGCATTCGTGGGTGCAGATGAAACCAGAGCTTCATCTAACCCAATACTTGGGGAGTCACAGACGGACACTGACCCTCTAGCCGAGCTGCCCACCTCTAAGAGGTTACAGGATGCAGCTGTGGACAGCATGTCATCCCCTGTAGTAGGAAGGATGCCCAGCCGCAAGGTTACTCACTGCCACTGGTACCATGAGCTGGTTGGAGGCTAGTAGAAGAGCCTCTACCTAGCAACCTAAGTGCCTGAGACATGAAACTACGGTTCATGCATGGGTTATCTGACAGCGCTTCCCTCAGGTGCTCAACCCTGAGACCTGCAGGGGACTTGTCATGGCCATTCCCCACTGTATGGAGGTCATGAAGGCGTAAGCTGCCCACTGCATCTGACTAAGGTATGCAACCAGGCTTCAGGCGAGAGCAACCGAGCCACGGCGCGACACCGCCAGAATAATACAGCGGCGGTGCAAAACTATAGCGCCCACTGGCGAGCAAATTACAGTAGCCTGCACAGACACGACAACCGTGTGACAGCTAAAATAACACAGTGAAGGCGACTCTTGGAAACCCAGGACGCTCCCTGGCGAGCAACCAATGTATGCAACCGGGCTTTAGGCGAGAGCAACCGAGCCTCGGTGCGACATATAAGAAGGGCGACACCGCTAGAATAAGTAATGAGTAAGGGATTAGCATACATGTTTTCATGGAGCATAAAATAGTCTGTTTCCATTGTGCTCCTACAGTAATAAACTAGCAGTCATAATATTTCCTCAGGATGAGAATAAGATGCCGGCTTAAAAACATAACTGTGTTCTATGCGGCATCCAGTCCCGAGAATAGCACATTTCTCCGTGCGTGAAGTATAATTCATCTGCAGTTGTTCACATTGTATGATGAGAAATGCCAGTTAAGGGTTAATGTAGGTTAACCCGTGTGAGCTCCTTCTTTCAGAGCCGATGCTGCCTAAACGCTGTCAGCGCTATGCCTGTGTTATTGTCACATTGAATGAAGATGTACAATACAATTCAGCACACCACGGCCTCGGCCTGTTCTGTTATCCATCAAGGAAGTCTAAAACCAGACACAAACACAGCTCGCCTTCAATTCAGGGGGAAATTCCCAGATGGCCCACACAGGCAGCAATGTCGTAACTCCTAGTAAAGAGGTCGCCTGAAATCCGGCACTGGGGCCGAGGGCAGCGCACACACATACATAAAAAAAACACCTTAGTATTGAACACAATCCATAATTGTCATATTTCTACCACTTTACCATACATAATTATTGTGAATAATTTGCAAGTCTGCTCGAACACTGGACCTGCAATGCAAATTCAGCGCACCAAAGCGTCGGCTTGTTCCATTATCCAACCTTTGCTTTGTAAATTGATCAGCACTTAAAAATGTGAACATTTTACTTTGAAGGTGAGCGGTCTCTTAAACTGCTTTTAAACTTCCTTGTTCAATATCCATCGCACACGTTGGATAATGGAACAGTGTGCTGAATTGTATTGCACATCTTTATACATTGTGACTATAACACAGGCATAGTGCTAACAGTGTAAAGGCAGTGTCGGTCATGTTAGGTTAGACGTTAGGTCATGAGTAGGACACTGAAAGGAGATAAAACTGGCATTTTCATCATACAATGTGAACAACTGGAGATAAATTATAATTCACGCACTGACTAACATCAGCTGTATGTGTATTCATTTCATTTTCCTTTATTTAACCTCGAAAGATCAATTGAGGGGTGACCCTCTTTTACAATGATGTCGAGTTTGTATAGATACACAATATACAACGAGAATACATAAAAAGTTTACACACACACACAGACAACAACAATTTAAAACATTCAGATCAATTGAATGAAAGAAACAATAGCCTAATTAAAACAGTTACAAGTGTTGAGGGGCTGATTCAAAATAATAATTTTAAATTGGTCAACAGTTATGAGTGTATTTATTTTAATTGTATGTTGTAGGCTGTTCCAGGAGTCAGGGGCACTATGGCTAAAAGCGGTTTTACCAAGCTCAGACCGGGCATAGGGAACATATAACATGAGCATGTCAGTTGAGCGGGTTTGATAAAGCCCATCTGAAATAAGCAGCATTTCTTTCAAATATGTATGTGTGTGTGTGTGTGTGTGTGTGTGTGTGTGTGTGTGTGTGTGTGTGTGTGTGTGTGTGTGTGTGTGTGTGTGTGTGGGGACCAGTTCGGCAGCATGCATGCTTGGTTCAACACCAGTACAAACAAATCACCATAGCACCAACAATTAAGGGAGGTGTCAGTCACTTTCACATATTCCATCTGCATGTATGAACTGGAAAATACAAATGAACTATCAACTCATTTCCCGAACTCTGATGCTTTTTTTCAGAGCTTCTGTGGTTTCAGAAAAATGACTGGCGTTATCCATTTGGTTAATGGATTTTGTCATTGTATTACAGCTACTAAAAACTGGAATTATCCGAGCCATGTGTCCTCGCTTCAGATTCCTGATGCTTTTAGCCCAAGGGTTTTCATTTAAGCAGAACATTAGGTCTGTGGTTCACACATGGGTTATTTTCTTCAGTCATCATACAGTAAATGCAGGATTTATATTAAGACTCTACCATGGGAGACATCATCAAGCACTATCATATGTATTCCAGCACTTTAGGAATTGTATTTATTTTCTGCCCCCTCAAAATTCGATCGTCAATGCATTTCAATGCAACCATATCATAGCACTTCAATGACAGAGGAAGTTGGAGGAAGTAAAAAAATATATCTTACTCTTTGTCTGTTCTCTGGTTTTTCAGTGTGAGCTGCAGTCTTCTATAAAGTGATATGAAAAAAACAACAACATTCAACGCATTACGTGTGTATTAAAATCCATCCACATTTGAGTGGATATGGTGTGACGCTCACTGATAACCTTTTTGCTTTTCTGCCGGTGGGAATTTCCCAAATGGTGTTCTCAGGCCTGGAGTGTTCTTCAAACCTCTGAGTATACGACTAAGTAGAACCCTTTTCAGAAAGGTCATGGTTACAGCCCCCTCACAGAGCTCTTCTAACTCTCAACATAGTACTGTGAGGTAAGCTAAAATACAAACACAAAATGAATCCATGAAACCATGCCTACTGTAGCTGCTCTTTATTGTTGTTCCATCTCTACTCCACTGGTGCATGTGTAACAGTGTAAATAATTACTTGTCTTAAATGTTAAATTCCTGTCAAACCTGGGACTGCAACAAAAGTTTTTTTTGTGTATTTTATTTTGAAAGTCTATAGCGGAAGTTGGTTTCACACTTAATGCTGGGCATTTTGCTTTGCGCTCAGAAGGAAAATGCTCTTAACACTGTTGGTGAGTTGCTGCTCTGTTCGCTCGGACATTAAGTCAATAATAAGTGAAAACTACGGTTCATATGATGCGTAAAATATCAGCATTTGTTGTATAACATGCTTGACTAATGAGGCATCTTTAAAACCAATAGTTTCGTTGTTTTGTGACGAATTGTTGTCGTAGTGTTTGAAAACTTTTTGGGTTAGCAGCCAACATGTGTGAGGAATGTATTAGCTAGTTACACGAGGTGCACGTGAACTGTATGCTCATGCCAAGGTCCTCTTTGTATTTGTAGTGCGAGCAAGAAGACTCTCCGTGACTTTTCAATTAATGCACACTGGTTGTGTTGCTTTTCCATGTGGTTGCAGGTATGTTTATTTGTGTTGTTTTATATGCAATGTTGTTATGTGTAATTGATATTTGGGTGCTCTTTTAGATAGGATATTTTATGTTTTTATATTTTATTTACAAGCATGTTTTTAGAACCAAAATGTTATACCACGATCAATGTTAGAAGGAAAATGCTCTTAACACTGTTGTGCGAGCAAGAAGACTCTCCGTGACTTTTCAATTAATGCACACTGGTTGTGTTGCTTTTCCATGTGGTTGCAGAATAAAAACCAGTGCAATACTCCACCCAACCTGTCCTGAGGTCCTGTCATTCAAACAGCAGCAGAAGAGTTATAACAAAGGTCACATTGGTGCCGTGACTCATCGATCTCCTGGACGGTGGCTTCTTCAGCGCGATCCGGGGATTCTTTCTGCTACTGCTGTTACTCTATATATAATCAGGTGGACATTCCATGTGTACTGTTGAGCTGTTAGAGCGCATAGTGATTTTTGTGGTAATCCTGCTGCTCAGCCGTACTAGCTCTATTGCACTTTGAGTATTTAGATTTTTTTTTAAGAGACATTGAAGTTTTTTTTACAATGAGTGTTATTCGGGAGGGAAATAGCACCCCTCGTGGTGTTGGCAGGGGGAGTGTTGAGTTCTCCTATGTTTTTGCAGTTTGAAACACCTGTAAATGGGCGTGGTATTGTTTTGGGGGGAAGTGAGGGAACACCAGGGTTCCCTTCGATCAATAGGGATGTGTCCCCTCTCCTAAATAATCCTGTGGGTATTTCAAATGAGCCGCAACATACCAGTTCTGCTGCCCCTAGCCCTGTGGCCCTTGCTAATGAAATTGTCAATCAGATGGGAGATGTAATTCAGCATGTCACTCAGAAGGTTGTACAGAACATTATAACCCAATTCAGCCCATCTGTGAGTACCCCTTTAACCAATGCTGCCACTTCCCCAACCAATGCTGAAATGTCTACTTCAAACATGCTTGATAGCTCTCATGTGCAGCTCGTATCCCACAGAAAGCTGAAAGACCCCCCATGCTTCAAAGGGGAGAGCTCTGACTCTGTTTCTGTTAGAGAGTGGGAGGATCTCATGAGAACTTATATTAAGAAAAGTAACCTAAGACCCGAGGGACAAGCTGAGGAGATCCTTGTTCACCTTAGAGGTAAAGCTAAAGACATCGCCCGGATGGGTACCAGAAACTTGTGACCCTGAAGCCATCTATGCTCTCCTACGAAAGCACTTTGGTTCTGCCCCATGCTCTTCACTCCCACTAGCAGACTTCTACACCACTCTGCCTGAGAAAGGTGAGGAGGCATTTGATTATTGGCTCAGGCTGCACCGTGCCGTTGACATTGCCGTTGAACGGCTTAAAGAGCATGGCAAGATGCTGGAAAGTCCTGGCACTGAGGTGACACGCATGTTCATAAGAAACTGTCCCACCCCTGAGCTTTCGATGACCTTTCGTTCAAAGACCATTGACAAGTGGACTGCTCATGAAGTCCAAGAAATCTTATGCGAGTATCATTCAGGTTTAACAAGCACTGTGAGCAAAGTAGCCAAAGAGAAGGTAACAATGAACGTACAGCACACTGCTTCTCCACCACCTGTACCACCTACTGGGGGGCAGGGGCCGCCACAGCCGCAGGCCACAGACTCTGCTACCCTGGAACAACTTATCAGCATGCTGGAGAAGGTGCTTCTGCAGAGACCTGCTCAGTCGGGTCCAACCAGACAGTCTGGTCCACGGCGTCCCAGGATTGAAGGACTGCATGAAATGCCTTGTTCTGTCTGTCGTGATGCTGCTCACTCTGCCTTCACTCACTGCCGTGACCATAAGCTCTGTTTTCAGTGCCACTCACCAAATCACTCGAGTCGTGCTTGTCCTGGCCGCACAGCCTCAACCACACAGCAGCAGCCGGAAAACTAGTGGGTCCGCACTTTAGGGAGGACAGTGTGGATCATGATAGTGTGTCTCCCAGCTGTGACAGTGATGACTTAGAATTGTTGTATGAATCTCTGTGCTCCTTCGCACCATCTGGAAAGACAGTGATTTTCCAATCGACACACAGACTTCAGAAGTCTGACAGCTTGTTTTACACTGATCTTTGTGCTGCTGGTGGAATTCAACTGAAAACAATGATTGATAGTGGTTCCATGTCATGCTCTATAAGTGAAGCTGCTGCTGCACGTCTCTTGCAACACTGCCCTGATTTGAAGAGTAGTCCTGCTGATGACATTGTTGTTGTTGGTGCTGGAGGTCACCATGTCTACCCAAAGGCAGTCTATGATTTGGAAGTGGTTATTTATGGCTTCAGGTTGCTCATCCCAACACTGGTCATCCCTGGACAAACAGACGACATGATTGTCGGTAGTAATGCTATCAAACTGCTCATACACTTGATGAAAAAGTCTGAGGACTATTGGAGACTTCTGGCTGCACCTGTTGACATTGCAGATGATGACTGTGGCCAGTTCTTATCTTTGCTCTCCAACACTGAAAAATGGCGGGGTGGGCCCATGCCTGACAAGATCGGCACAGTGAAGCTAAGGCAGAGTATTACACTTGAACCTCTGCGTGAACACCTTGTCTGGGGCAAGCTGCCCGCATCCGCACCTTTGTCAGTAGGGAGCACAGTCATTGTCGAACCGACTCAGTCAAGATCAAGGCCCAGAAATGTACTGGTTGGCCGGGTTGTCACACCTCTGTGGGGAGACAGGTGGATCCCCCTTAAACTGATAAATCCTAGCAGCAAGGCAGTGACTCTGAGGAGAAATTGCAAGATTGCAGACGTCTTCCCATGTGTTGCAGTTGAGGAGCTGCCTTCCCCTTAAATGGTTTCTGTCAATATTCAAGATGTCACACAGGGCTCTGTGTCGACAAAGTCCCCTGAGCAGAGAAAAGAGGTTTTAAACAACTTGGGTCTACAAGACTTGGACTTGGATGGTTGTGAGGTGTCTGACCAGTGGAAAGACAGGCTCCTGCAGCTCGTTGTGAAGTATGAGTCGGTCTTCTCAAGGGACAAGATGGACTGCGGGGAGGCTACGGACTTCGTCCACAAAATACACCTCGTGGACGAGAGACCGTTTCGCTTGCCTTACCGTCGAGTGCCTCCAACACAGTACGAGCAGCTGAGAACTGCACTGAATGAGATGGAGGAAAAAGGCATAATCCGGAAGTCGCACAGTGAGTACGCTTCGCCACTGGTCTTGGTGTGGAAAAGGATGGCAGTCTGCGCATTTGTACCGATTTCAGATGGCTTAATGCAAAGACTGTGAAGGATGCACATCCACTGCCTCACCAAGCTGACACCCTTGCTGCTCTTGGAGGAAATGTCTTCTTTTCCACCATGGACTTGACTTCTGGATTTTACAATGTACCACTTCATGAGGCACACAAGAAGTACACTGCTTTTTCCTCCCCCTTTGGCCTCCATGAGTACAATAGGATGCCCCAAGGTCTATCCAACAGTCCCGCAACTTTCATGAGGATGATGTTATCAATCTTCGGTGATGAAAATTTCAGCAGCTTGCTCTGTTACTTGGACGACCTGATGGTCTTCGCCCCCAGTGAGCAGCTGGCCATTGAACGTCTGGAGATGGTGTTCTCTCGTCTGAAAACTCACAAACTCAAGCTTGCTCCCAAGAAATGTCATCTCTTAAAGAGCTCAGTTAAGTTTCTGGGGCATATCATCTGTGCAGATGGGGTGAGAACAGACCCTGACAAGGTCAAGACCATTTCTGATGTAGGAGAGGCAGAGTTAATGGAGAATGATGGTGTCACGCCCTCCTGGAAAAAGATCAGATCTTTCCTTGGCATGGTCTTTTATTACCAGCATTTCATTCCTGACTGCTCCGCAAAAGCCAAACCTCTCTTCAGGCTCATTTCTGGACGGCAAGTTCAATCCCAGGCCAAGAAAAGAGGGAAGTTCAAGAAAAGTCCTCTGCCCCGCCAGCTATGACACCAAGTGACTGGACTGATGCATGTCAGAAATCATTTCAAACACTAAAAAGTGAACTAACTCATGGTGTCACCTTGGCTCACCCTAACTTCGACCAGCCTTTCATCCTTGCTGTCGATGCTTCTTTTGATGGTATTGGAGCCGTCTTGTCACAAGTGGCACCTGGTGAAACAATTGCAAGGCCTGTCGCCTTCGCCAGCAAGACGTTGACCCGTTCTCAAATGAACTACCCTGCACACAGGCTGGAATTTCTGGCACTGAAATGGGCTGTATGCGACAAGTTCAGTCATTGGCTAAAGGCTAAACACTTCACCGCCTGGACGGATAACAATCCCCTGTCCTACATTCTGACAAAACCACGCTTGGATGCGTGTGAGCAAAGGTGGGTGGCCAAGCTGGCAGCTTTCAACTTTGATCTTAAGTATGTGCCAGGAGTTAAGAACACTGTTGCAGACGCTTTGAGCCGTGAGCCATTCGTTCAGTCATGTGTTGGTCATCGCTTGCTGAAAGAGCCCTATATCGCATTATTGGATGAAGTCAATGGAGTTGTCAGAGGTACAGTGCAGGATGCTTTTCGACTGACAAACAACTGTCAGGTTGTTCAAGGTGCAAGGTCAAAGTCAACAGACCTCAGTGGTGTGCATGATCCTGTGACTGACGGAAGTTCCATCAGCTCAGACGAGGTGTCAGCTGCACTAAGCGCTCATCGTGGTTGTGGTCATCTCAGTGCTAACCTACCATTGCCACAGTTGCCTGACGAAGACCCTTCCACAGTTATCCCTTAGAGCCAGTTTTTGAGCCTTCAAGAGCAAGATCGAACGATAAGCAGAGTCCTGTTCTATGTGCAGCGAAAAAGGAAAGCTACCAAACGCGAGGCAGCAGCTGAACCTGCACGAGTCATTAAGCTCCTCAGACACTGGAAAAAGCTCAAAGTACAAAATGGGATTCTGTACAGGGTGAGAAAAGACAACCGACTGAACAAAAAGCTGTCCCAGTTCATTGTACCAGATGGTCTTAAACATCAGATTCTCCTTGGTCTTCATGACAATGCTGGTCATCAGGGCCGTGCACGAACCCTCCCCCTCGCCAGAGAAAGGTTCTTCTGGGCTGGAATGGAAAAAGACATAATAAACCATGTACGAAGATGTGAAAGATGTATTGTTGGCAAAACCCTTGAACCTGCAGCCCGTGCACCCCTTGAATCCATTCACACATCTGAACCAATGGAACTGGTGTGCATTGACTTTTGGACAGCTGAACTGAGTGACAAGAAAACTGTTGATGTCTTGGTCATAACTGACCACTTCTCCAAAATGGCACACGCCTTCCCCTGTCAGAGTCAAACCGCAAAACATGTTGCCCGTCGATTGTGGGATGATTTCTTCTGCGTGTATGGCAAGAGAATCCATTCAGATCAGGGGGCCAACTTCGAGAGCAGGCTCCTGAAGGAACTTTTGGAGATGGCAGGGGTGAAGAAGTCTCACACCACACCTTACCACCCAATGGGTAATGGTGTCACAGAACGCTTCAACAGGACGCTGGGGAATATGTTGAGAACCCTTCCCCCAACTGCAAAAGCCAGGTGGCCTCAGGTGCTGCGGACTCTAACCTTTTGCTACAACTGTACAATACATGAGACGACCGGCTTTGCCCCATTTTACCTCATGTATGGACGGGTTCCACGTCTCCCTATCAACATCATGTTCCAGCATGTGCTTCAAGATGACAAAGTGATCAGCCATAATGAGTTTGTCTTACGGTTGAAGCAGGACTTGAGTGAAGCCTCGCGGATTGCTCAGAAGCACACTCTTGACGAGCAAGCACGTCATGCCAGGCTGTACAACCGCAAAGTCAAGGGCTCTCCACTAGCTATGGGTGATCGAATGTTGTTGGCCAACCGTGGTGAAAGAGGAAAAAGGAAGCTTGCTGACAAGTGGGACTCTACACCTTATGATGTTGTGTCTGTGAGGTCTGGGATCAACGTGTACAGAATAAGAGATGCCGTTACCGGCAGAGAGAGAGTTGTGCATCGGAATCTTCTTCTCTCAGTTGACTTTCTTGCAGTGGATGAGACTCCTGCTTCTCTTATGGGCTCAGATAACCAGGATGTGGCATGTGCAAGTGGTCGGGACTCTGTGGAGATGAACGATGCAGATGGCTACAACCAAACTTTGGACTGGCTAATGCACTCCCCTGACCCAGTCTCTGTCAGTGTAGCTCATTCCCCTGACCAAGTGTCCGTCAGTGTAGCTCATTCCCTGACCCAGTCTCTGTCAGTGTAGCTCATTCCCCTGACCAAGTCCCTGCCAGTGTTGTTCATTTACCTGTGCTAGACATGTCTCAGTTGACTCCCACAGAAGATGTTGATGAAAACACTGCTGTTTGTTCACAACCTCACAGTGTTCAAGCTGGTTCAGGTGATGCAGTCACTACCAGATATGGGAGACATGTCAGACCTCCCAAAAAGTTGATCCATGAGATGTCAACACAAAAGGTTGAGCATACCTTTCCTGTTTCAAGCCCTGTGTATGCATTCTTTCACGGACTGTTTAAGGGCTAAATGACCAGAATTTTATTACCCCCAATTTTGTATGGGCTACATCCAAGTGTTATTTGTTGTTTTTGTGAACTGGGGTATGCAATGTGTATTGCCTTGAACTAGATGTTTAGAATGTGTATATGGCATCTTCTACTGGTCTGTGTAAAGTATTGGGCCTGGTACCTCCTGATCCTTTTGCACTCCCTAAGGGAGGATTTTGTATCGACTGTAATTTACATCAGTGATATGGTTTCACTTTGAGCAATCCCACACAATTTTTTTCTCTCTGTTTCTTTTCTCGTTTTGATACTCTGGATTTGTCTGAGTTTAACAGAATTTAAAGGGGGTGTATGTAACAGTGTAAATAATTACTTGTCTTAAATGTTAAATTCCTGTCAAACCTGGGACTGCAACAAAAGTGTTTTTGTGTATTTTATTTTGAAAGTCTATAGCGGAAGTTGGTTTCGCACTTAATGCCTGGGCATTTTGCTTTGCGCTCAGAAGGAAAATGCTCTTAACACTGTTGGTGAGTTGCTGCTCTGTTCGCTCGGACATTAAGTCAATAATAAGTGAAAACTACGGTTCATATGATGTGTAAAATATCAGCATTTGTTGTATAACATGCTTGACTAATGAGGCATCTTTAAAACCAATAGTTTCGTTGTTTTGTGACGAATTGTTGTCGTAGTGTTTGAAAACTTTTTGGGTTAGCAGCCAACATGTGTGAGGAATGTATTAGCTAGTTACACGAGGTGCACGTGAACTGTATGCTCATGCCAAGGTCCTCTTTGTATTTGTAGTGCGAGCAAGAAGACTCTCCGTGACTTTTCAATTAATGCACACTGGTTGTGTTGCTTTTCCATGTGGTTGCAGAATAAAACCAGTGCAATACTCCACCCAACCTGTCCTGAGGTCCTGTCATTCAAACAGCAGCAGAAGAGTTATAACAAAGGTCACACTGTTGATTTTAAAACAAATTCGCCCTGAGAACTAAAGACATTATTAAACTAACATGGCAAGACACAGTGCACATCACTCACTTCACGGACTAATCTACTACTGAAGCATGATGGAAGATACTTCCCTTCCTCTACAGATAGCCGAGTGGACTTCTCCTTAACCTCCTGTTTACCCGACCCCGGGTAAAGAAATAAGCTTACAAGGATTCGCAGTGGAAACTACTGGACTGTTTAGTGACAACTGGCCAATTTGTGACAAAACTGGGCCAATCAGGACCCAAGTTCTGACCTTACGTTCGTTCCATATTTTCCAAAGGCAGCTTCTGATTGGTTTGCATGATCGTTAATCTACCCTTGTGAGACCAGTAATATCTCGTAAGCTTATTTGTCGATCCATTTTGACCTATACAGAAAACAAAAGTAACTGAGATTGTGATACATATATCAGCAGCATTGTTGCTAGCTATGGTGGGTAAGTCCAAGCCCCTTTCTGTACATAACCCCTTTACAGAGCCACACACAGTATGGAAAGGTAGCGGATCGTGTGGAGATATTCACTGATTTTGACAAAAAGTGATTGACAAGTGGGGGTTTCCAGATTCGCTGACTCCACCTTTAATTATTTTTCACCCTTTTTTAAGGGTTGTGCCTGGAGGTGAAATAAATACTAAAGGTGCTATATAAATGCTCATTCTTTTTTAACAGCCGGATGTTGGGTGTAATCGCTCTACTTCATCTTTTTGTACTGTACCAATAAATGTGTTTAAAAGCATATTGTTGGTGCCCCACGTGAGACGTAAACTAGGAAACACACAGTACTTAAGTATCCTTTAATGTGTTTTACTACACTACCTTGTCTCATAAAATGATGTTCAATCCGAACAAAGCAATTTGAGTGTCCAAACATAACCATAAAAACATTAATCATGAATGACTTGCAACAAGTGGACATTGTAGGGGAAATTATACACATCGCCAGTACATTTTGCAGACCTGTTTGCTATTAACATGATCGTTACAATTGTTTCCGATGTTCTTGATCAAACTAAATGTAGGATAGAGAAGTGTGTTGTTGTGAATGTAGTATATCAGATTGGGCAGCAGTGAACACACAGTGTCCCAGGGCTATATAAATGGTTAGTAGTTTCTTCAATAATGAAATAGATATCACAATAAATCATACATTAAGCAAACTTGTTAAGATTGTTATTGCTTTCCACACAAGAAAACAACACGGAGATTCAAAAGGCAACTCACTTCTGGGTTTACAACATCAACCTATTGGCTAAATCAATAGGATCATAGTTTGCATTTAATTTGATGTCACCCGTTGATGAATCAAAATTCTTTAATGACCCTATGACCTTTCCTCTCTAGGGCCACTCATCAAGGGAAAACTTTGACCTGTGATGCAAACAATATTAATATTTAACTGGAAGACAACTATACCATTTAATGAATGAATTAGCAATTCCCATGATGTTGAACTCTGCATATTGAACTCTCTTTCTTTAGAAAACTGTAGCTTTTGTAACACACTGAAATTGGCAAACTGTCAATCACATCCCCTGAGCCAATCAAATCCCCTGAGCCAATGGAATGTACCCCCATTCCCCAGGTGAACTGAATCAGTTAATTAAGCATTCAGGCAGCAGGACACAGTTAATCCCTAATCCATGAGAACTGTTGGAGGAGAAACACAACAAAGGAACACAGGAGAGACACAAAGCTAAACTTACAACTCTGGAAACAAAATGTACTTCTGGACTGTGACTGCAAACCTGGAGGAGCTGATCTGCTGATGAGGAGGACTCTCTTTCCACACTGATCACTGGTGAGAGCTCCAAAATGGAATACTTCAATTAAAATGCTGATCCCAAATTGAGTAGACTTGTAAATCTCACCCCCTGTTTGCCTAGAAAACAGGTCAGGCCCTATTGCTGGAGCGAGATGATGGTGAGCTAAAGGAGAGAGAACAAATTCAAGTCCAATTCCCTAGAAAAGCAGGCTTCAAGCCTGGCTGTCTGGAGTGTGGTAGGATTTCCCCCTGCCCAAACAAACACCGAATTCCTTGAACATGCACCCACAAACACATCTAACCTGCAGTGAATGATTTGTGGGGATGCATTGTTTTATGTTTAGTCTAATCAAAGTTTGAGTAGAACTGGGAACTGTGGATCTAAATGTATGGAGTAAAGTGTGCCCATACCAAGTGTGAACATCTACGATAATTGAATTGAAGGCCTAATTTGTATTTATGTTTGTTTATATTTCCTTGATTGAGTCAAGTGATTATTCTTTATTTGAAATACAAAACCGGTTACCAAATATCTGTGTCGTGTCTTTAATCCTCCACCAGCTCCACAAGACAAACCTACCTATTAGCCCAGTACTCTGTTACAGCTTGATTTTCCGGTAACATATTATTTACAAACATATCTCAGATATATATATATATATATATATATATATATATATACATATATATATATATACTGTATAGAATCCCAACATCCATAACAAAGTATTTCCTCTTCATGTAGCATGATACACTGAGATTAAAGCTACACAGAGGGTGAAAAGAACATTGCCAATATGTGTTACATTCCTTATTCAATTTGATGCAATGGATGAAGTGTAGGATAAATGAAGAACCATAGAGTGAGGCAATTACTCTTGAGTCTGGTGCAGCAGCCCTTATTAAGCTGAATGGTAAACTGGCCTTGCTTGGTGGAGCACTAATTACCAAAGCTTATCAGAGGCTTTCACTAATCTTGATTGAATTTCTCAATGTGATGTGAGATCTCGCCATCACACCACTTCCCACTGACAAAAGAGCAACTTTTAAAGCGGATGATTTCAAACAGGTTTAGCCCCACTGAGTGCACACAAGTTCAGCTCCGGAAATTACATAAACTCATTTACTATACTGTACAGCATATCAAGAAAAAACAACAAGAAATATTGCAGACTGAGGATGTGCCTATTCCTCAATACCGACTGGTGTTAGGATGCATCTAAATTAGTGCTGTCAGGTGATTACAATATTTAATCGCGATTAATCGCATTAATGTCATAGTTAACTCGCGATTAATTGCACATTCTTATCTATTCTAGCCTAAATGTCCCTTGATTTCTTTTTGTCCCATTATTTTTTTCTCATTTTAGTACTCCTAACACACACATTCTATACACCCTTGTAATTCATTGTATTTCTGCTAACTAGGGGATGGGAATTAGACCCGGTTCCTCTTCAGAACCGGTGCCGAGTCTACCAATTCCTTGGAATCGCTAACATGCCTGCTTAACGATTCCGCTTTATTGTTCCGCTGGTTGCAAATGCGCCATGATTTGACATTCACGCTGCGTTGTTTTGGTTCAGAATGCAGCAAACATGGCGTTGAGACAGAATCTCTCTAAATGTTGTTTTTCACTTGAAAAGACGACAATACGGACACTTGCAACAATTGCAAAGTTTCCATTTCCTCAAATGACACACGCATAACCACGAGCGCCATGCAGCAGACGGCGATCGTGGACAGTTAAACGCTTGAATGTCCGCTGCCTGTCTAGTCGACACCAGAATTGCCCATTGGACTTGTACATACAATGTGTGAGAATTAACGTGTGTGTAGGCATATGTGTGGGCTAATGTGAGGAAGAGAGATAAAAGGTGAGAGCAGCATAAAGCAAAGGAAAAAAATGTATTGACTGCTGCCTTAAGCCCCGCAGTGTTTACTCACGCTCATCAGCTGGTTTGTTTCTTTTTCCTTCCGTCAGCTGTTCTGTTGCTTTAACGCGACGGCGGGTGGAGACGAACCCAGAACAACATACAGGGGAACTCGACGGTGATAAGGAAACAATAGTCTACACTTAAGTTTAACAATACACTTCATAAAGACACACTTAAAATAACGATCTCTGCCCATACAAAAAGCACTGACTTGGATAACTTAAAGCCACTACGAGTAAGTCGGCACGCTAAGGCACACCTTTGAACAAAAGCTGTAGGTATTTTAACGACGCCAGCTGTCGTGGAAGTTGTTTTCTAGCTCGTGCAGGGAGTGCAAGATTCAAGGCCAATCAGGAAGCAATATGGTGCGTGTCCTGCGTTGAAAGTGTGGAGGGCACCAGACTCTTTTTCAGCTCTGTGGAGTCTATGGGTGACACAGCATCAACTAATGGCAGTAAGGGCAAACACACCTGATTGCAATGAGTTGATGGGTAACACTTTACAATAAGGGGTACATTAATTAATGGTTAGTTAACCCTCTGAGCCCTGAGGCCTTTTCTCGATTTTACATGCTTTTATAAATTACCATTTTAGAGGGCAAGTAGATAACATAATACCCAGGTGATTCATATCAAAATGTTCAGAACACTCTCAGCTCAGTGTGGAAGGTTCAATGTTATATATATATGTATATATATATATACATATATATATACATATATATATATATACATATACATATATATACATATACATATATATACATATACACATATATATATATATATATATATATATGTGTATATGTATATATATATGTATATATATGTATATGTATATATATATATGTATATATATATGTATATATATATATATGTATATATATATATGTATATATATATGTATATATATATATATGTATATATATATATGTATATATATATATATATGTATATATATATATATATATATATATATATATATATATATATATATATATATATATATATATATGTATATATATATATATGTATATATATATGTATATATATATATATATATATATATATGTATATATATATATATGTATATATATATATATGTATATATATATATATGTATATATATATATATGTATATATATATATATGTATACTATATATGTATGTATATATGTATATATATGTGTATATATGTATATATGTATATATGTATATATATGTATATATATATATGTATATATATGTATATATATATATGTATATATATGTATATATATATATATATGTATATGAAATGTCCTACAGTGCTATGAAAAAGTATTTGTCCCTTTCCTTATTTACTTACTTTATTTTTGCACATTTGTCACAACTAAATGTATCGGACCATGACCATCAAACAAATGGAAATTAAAACCAAGATAATACATTTTTTAAATTAGGAAGGCACTAGTGACAAGGTTTAAGGTTTACCAGGAAATACGGGATCTTTGCTATTTGATAGTAACTGTGTTTAGTGGCACTCTGCTGAAAGCATCATTGACTGACTCCATCCCTCTGCCCATCAGATTCTCCACAAGATCAGTCAGAGGCTTCACTGCTGACTCATGCAGGTTGTTGGTTCTCAGATCCAGTTCTCTGAGATGGGAGCGGTTGGACTTCAGAGTTCCAGCCCAGAGAAGCACAGCTGATCTCTGACAACCTGCAGTACCTCAATCTGAATGAAGAATACAGGCATTGAAAATCGATTTTGAATCGAATCGTTGACCTCTGAATCGGAATCGAATCAAATCGTGAGGTGCCAAGAGATTCCCACCCCTATCTCACAAGATCACCAATATTGGACAATAGAAGATTGAAAAATCATGCCTTGTCTGATAAGTCTCGATTTTGTTGCAACATTCAGATGGCAGGTCTAGAATTTGGCGTAAACAACATGAAAGTATGGATTCATCCTGCCGTGCACCATCAACCATGCCACGCTCAAAGTCACTTTAACCCCCTTCTTCCCCCCCCATTCTGATGCTCGGTTTGACTTCAAAACATTGTCTTGACCACGCCTTAAATGCATAAATGCATTAAATTGCAGCCATGTGATTGGCTGATTAGCTTGCTTTTATAAGCCATTGAACAGGTGTACCTAATAAAGTGGCCGGTGAGTGTATGTGTGTTACTGATAGGCCTCTGCCGCCCCTCTGTCCATGGTGCTGAAATAAGTGAGTGATTTTTTCTTTTTTTTTGGGTTAAAGGATAACAGGCCTCCTCTTTAATTAGTTGAACAGTAATAAAATTTAGGAACCATAGGTTTCACTTTCAGAATAAGGGGCCATCGGACCAATGGGCTATCGTCCAATGGGGAAATATTTAGGACAATAAAGCTGTCAGAACAAAAGGCATCGGAATTAGGGGAGAGTGGCCTAAGTTGTGCATTTTGGAAGTTGTGCCACCCCTTGTTTCTAGAAAACCGTGGAAGAAATTGGAAATGTGACCACATATTTAAGAAGAGCCATCCATTTGACTCATCCTGTAAAGAAGGGAGACACAAGGAATAAGATATAAGCACATTTAAGCTCAAAACCTGTGTTTTGCCTTTCAAAGTAAAATTTCCATGATCAAGGTTTTTTGATTATTGTGTCTGAACACGTAGATAGACACGCTTGAAAACATTCTACATAGGCTTTAGTGCTTTGGTATGCTACATTTTGAGTCTATACAGTTAGCACGATGTCAGCCCTAAATTGCTGCATCATGCTTATTATCCAAATTTCTGGGATTGGGGTGATTTGTGCCAAAGGGCTTCAGTGGAGTTATAAGTAAGTTGGGGGAAAAATATATTTATAAAAGCACTTTTATGACATTTTGCACTGTCCAAAGTGCTGTACATAGTGCATTCAGTAGGTAAACAATCAAGGTAAAATAACAATAACCAAAATAAAAGACGTAAAGCCCATACATACCACATAAAACACAGATAGTAGTGCAGAGGTAAGATAGTTAATGGGTAGGAAACACCAGGGTGTACATATGGGTTTTGAGCCTTGATTTAAAGGCAGAAATGTAGAGGGAATCACATTTGTCAGGTGGCAGTTGGTTCCAAAAGCACGGAGCAACTAGTGCAAAGTACATTTCTGTGAGTTGTGCCAGTGGCATGGCTGTATACGCTGGTCACCAAAAGAAAGTGATTGTCTACAGTACTGCCCTACAAAGGCAAAAGACCTTAACTCACCAGAGTGTAGAACTGAGAAAAATGAGTTCAAAGTTATTTTGTTGTCCTGCCAAATCAGTTGTAGGTAGATACTTGAAAATTTGGCATGTTATTGTATGGAAAGGAAGTTATTTATCCCCCAAAATCTAAGATTTTAACTTGACCTTTGACTTTTATTCGAAAGTTAATGTACTCTGCCTTTGTATTATCTGCAAAACAATAATGGGTCATACAAAGGCAAAAGACCTTAACTTCTATTCTATTGACAATTTGGATTTGTATCACTCTATATCAACATTTCCTGTGATAACAATGATAGCATTAAGGGAGTGTTGTCTTGTTAGGCATAATACTACACAAATTGAATATTAAAAAAAATAATAATGAGACTTTTAAGGCTAACATTGTTCATTTTTGAAAATTAAAAAAATTATGGTTGGGTACTTATTTGAGATAAAATAACACTCTTTAAAGTATCCACCTATATGTCTTACATTTGAAAGGTTGGATGTCAGTAAATGTATGAGAGAGAGAGAGAGAGAGAGAGAGAGGAGTCCGGATATCAGGGATTAATTCTTCCAACAACTATTCTTTATAATACCTTCCTTCATAATTATGAAAAAACAGTTTGTAATGCACACTTTCACAAACACATTGGTGTTTGGTTAGGCCTCCACTTCATACCCTGAACATCCAGAGATAGCACGAGCAAATTTTGCGTTCTTGTATGAAGACTACTACTTGCTACTTTTAGACTAGGCTACATAGATGTTTAAAAAAGTGGGTATTCAGCAAGTGCAGTGAGACCTAAATCACTTTATGACAGCTGATCACTTTACGGCACCGCACCGGAAAATATACAGGCCAGCGAATGGGCTAATAATACTGATAACTTTTATGGATCAATGGATTTTTCTCCTCGGTGGATATTTTTTTGCCATGGATTTGACCAGATTTCAAGAAAAGGTCTGCGATCTAGGATGGTTTATCGTTCAGGTTATGTTTTCTCCGAGCCAGGGAGATGTGTCTTGAGGCACGCTTATCTCGCGTCGTATTGTTTTCTGTCAGTGAGTGGACTGGACTGTCATTGGCAGGCAGCTTATTAGGCTACTTACTTTATTGAAGTTAATGTGTGTGACAGAAGTAGGGTGACCAGATGTCTCGCTTTGTGCGACAGTCACGCATTTCCATTACTTTTGAGACGTTGTCCCACATTGTTATTGACAGTGAGCCCGCATTTTTAAATGCGTGTTTTATAATATGGCATTTATCGATAGCTGTGTGGAGACAGCAGTCTTGCTAGTTGCTACTGGAGCGCTGCCGAGCTCAGTGGGCTCTGAAGGTGCTGCCCACTTCAGTGTTTACCTTCCTGTGACTTCAAAATAAAAGCTAACTCACGTTTGTCCAGTGACATGCTAATGTGATGGCAGTGAAAATGCTTTTAATGTGGAAGCACAGAAGTGCTTCAGAATACATGCAATACACAGGCAAATCACCATAACTCCGAAGCGCTGTAAAAAAGCAGTAACTTCACTTTGCTGCTTTGTAAAACCATGGACTTATAAAGAAGTAAAACAAAGGCAGAGCGACGTAACTCAGCCGAATCTCAATCTGAACGCCTCCATAGCGACGCAAAAACAAAGCCAAAGGACCGCAACTGATGTCACGGTCTTCAGTCTTGGCTTTCCTCTGCTTTTGGAAGTTATGGCTAAAACAGCATCTTTATTTTGACAAGAAAACAACAGAACTGACTCAAGATATTTGTTCACATGATAAAACTGATGGCCAGTGTTCCAAAATTACAAAACTAATTTTTTGAAAAAATTGAAGTTACGGTCTTTTGCCTTTGCACGTCAGAGTAGCCCAGAAGAGAGTGACATCTCAATTCCACTTTAACGACACCACTGATGAGAGTTCAGATGGCCAGAAAGATGATGATGGTGACTTTGTCATTGTGAGCTTAACAGGTAAAACCATTAGATCTGCTAGGCCTTGTTTAATAAAATTGTCCTTCAATCTTTATCAACTATTTACTTTATTTACTTTAAATAAACCTTAAATAAGTGTTTGTCTAATGGATTTGTCTTGCATTACAGTTTATGAGATATATAGCAATGACATAATTTACCCCAAGGTATTCTCTCCAACCGCACAACTTACACCACACCGGGGGCCAAGTTGTGCAACAAGACAACTTTTTTTCCGAAAGCTATATTTCTTTCAACAGTTTATTCCAGATCCAAAGTTTTTATTGCCAGGGATGCACAACACCCTTAAATATACACTCAACAAAAATATAAACTCAACACTTTTTGTTCTTGCTCCCATTTTTTCATGAGATGGACTTAAGCTGGGTAAAACAGCTTTTAAGTTTTTTATACCGTCGTCATGGAAGAACCCTGCAGAAGCATCTTAGGCTTCATGACCTAGTAACTCTAAACGAATTTAAGGCTGTTGTTAAGAGTTTGAAGTTGGTTATTTTATGTTTTACAACTGTACTTAATATCGAACTTGTATTTTGTATTGTGTTTTATGTGTAACTGTGTTCTCGCGGTTCATCTTGATCCAGGTCTTGTAAAGAGATTTTAATCTCAATGAGACTAACCTGGTTAAATAAAGGATAAATAAAAAAATAAAAAAAAATAAAGATCTAAAATTCATTCCAGATACAATATTACCATTTCTCTCAAACATTGTTCACAAATCTGTCTAAATGTGTGATAGTGAGCACTTCTGCTTTGCTGAGATAATCCATCCCACTCACAGGTGTGCCACATCAAGATGCTGATCTGACATCATGATTAGTGCACAGGTGTACCTTAGACTGTCCACAATAAAAGGCCACCCTGAAATGTGCATTTTGTCTCACAGCAAAATGCCACAGATGCCACAAGCATGGAGGGAGCGTGCAATTGGCATGCTGACAGCAGGAATGTCAACCAGATCTGTTGCTCATGCATTGAATGTTCATTTCTCCACCATAAGCCGTCTCCAAAGGCGTTTCAGAGAATATGGCAGTACATCCAACCGGCCTCACAACCGCAGACCACGTGTAACCACACCAGCCCAGGACCTCCACATCCAGCAGGTTCACCTCCAAGACCGTCTGAGACCAGCCACTGAGACAGCTGCTGAAACAATTGGTTTGCATAACCAAACAATTTCTGCACAAACTGTCAGAAACCGTCTCAGGGAAGCTCAACTGCATGCTCGTCGTCCTCATCGGGGTCTTGACCTGACTCCAGCTCGTCGCCGTAACAGACTTGGTGGGCAAATGCTCACATTCGATGGCGTCTGGCACGTTGGAGAGGTGTTCTCTTCACGGATGAATCTCGGTTTACATTGTTCAGGGCAGATGGCAGACAGCGTGTGTGGCGTCGTGTGGGTGAGAGCGCTTTGCTGATGTCAATGTTGTGGATCGAGTGGCCCATGGTGGTGGTGGGGGTTATGGTATGGGCAGGCATCTGTTATGCACAGAGATACCGTGATGAGATCCTGAGGCTCATTGTTGTGCCATACATCCATGAACATCACCTCACGTTTCAGCAAGATAATGCACGGCCCCATGTTGCAAGGATCTGTACACAATTCTTGGAAGCTGAAATGTCCCAGTTCTTGCATGGCCAGCATACTCACCGGACATGTCACCCATTGAGCATGTTTGGGATGTGCTTGACCGGGCGTGTACGACAGCGTGCACCACTTCCCACTAATATCCAGCAACTTCGCACAGCCATTGAAGAGGAGTGGACCAACATTCCACAGGCCACAATTGACAATCTGATAAACTCTATGCGAAGACGATGTGTTGCACTGCATGAGGCAAATGGTGGTCACACCAGATACTGCCTGGTTCTGAGTCCCCAGACCCCCAATAAAAGCAAAGAAAAGCACGATTTCAGAGTGGCCTTTTATTGTGGACAGTCTAAGGCACACCTGTGCACTAATCATGATGTCAGATCAGCATCTTGATGTGGCACACCTGTGAGGTGGGATGGATTATCTCAGCAAAGCAGAAGTGCTCACTATCACAAATTTAGACTTGTGAACAATGTTTGAGAGAAATGGTAATATTGTGTATCTGGAATGAATTTTAGATCTTTAAGTCCATCTCATGAAAAATGGGAGCAAAAACAAAAGTGTTGCGTTTATTTTTTTGTTGAGTGTATGTACATATTTGAGTTGGAGACTTTACTGTCAAGGCCTTACTTTAAAGTCACTTTGAGTGAAAAGTTGCACAACTTAGGCCACTCTCCCCCCTATGGCATGGCACCCACCTCATCACTCGATATTGTGAAAAGACATTGAGGCAGTGGTGGGGGATGCCATTTTTGGTAAATAGCTTCTGTAATTTCTAAATTTGTAAATTCAAAGTGACTGTCTATGAAAGTGAAAGTGATCTATGGTACATATTGAAATAATACTATTTACAATGTAACATAGATTAGTTGTAATGCCATAGGGCTCTTGAAAGTAAAAGTCAATGTAGAAGAGATTACTTTTCTAATTTTTGCAGTTCTGACTTATCTTTCAGAGCACACGAAAACATTATCACACATGCAATGATAGTCAAAAGGATTGACGCCTTTTCTAATTGTGTTACACAACAATACATGAAGCATAATGCATGTCTTAAGTAAGTCTATGAATACACATTTAGCCCAAAAACTGCATACTCTTTAGATGCTTTTCAATTGATATTGATTTAACTTGAATGTAAGCCAAGAAAGAGGGCATGAAAAGCAGCAAAAAGTGCACAGCTCACACTTTTCTTCCAGGCATTGGCTTCAACGGGGGTCCCTAGTGGACTCAAAGCTGGCCCTCAGGAGGATAAGAGGGTTAATGATGGACATGTGGGAAGACTATGGATCCAGCTGTGATCTCTGCTAGCTAAAGCCTCACTTCAAAGTCCATCTCCCCAACAAGCAGCCTTGGACAGGCCTAGTTGAAATGCACAGATCTTAGAACAGAAAAACCAAGGAATCCACTACAGATCAATCTGGCTAAGCCGGTGCTGCATGGACGAATACCGATGATGTTCATTAAGACAGCAAATGCTCTCCAAGGTCACTCGAATCTCATCTCTGAAAGTGAAACAGCAAGCCTTTAGATAGTATCTGGGGAATGTGAAAAATTAACAAAAGGCCTCTAACACATTCCCACAGCGATCCTGGGAAAGGAAGGCGAATGTTTTAAAGCCCCACCCGAAACCTCCAAAGCAGCCTTCTGAGAGCAATCAAACTACACGCCATCTGGACGCCAAGGTTCCAATCCATGGAACTGATGGTTAGAGGAGAGAGAGGAAATGAAATGAGCCTGCGCTGTTTCACAGGATACAAGACAAACAACACTCTGCTGGCTTGGGAATACAGCTTGTAACATGGCCCTGTTTGTTTTCTGACATTCACCTTAAATGTTTTTTGATTCCCTTTTTTTATAGCTGCTGGAACGGCAATATCAAGCTGACAATCGCTAACAGCATCCATAAATAGTTTATAGCACAACATCAGCATAAATTAGGCTTGTTATCGCTCCATGCAAAGCGGTGTCCGCTTATATTTACTATTGCTAAGGGGCCTGACATGAATAATAGGGACTGTTCAAATCCCTTCCAAAACTTGAGTGATATATTTATGGCTCAAATTAAAGCTCCCAAGTATTGAAGACCAAACGCTGGGAACGCTGTTGAATATGGTTTGCTGTTGTATCTCATTAAATCTGCATCAACAAGCCTTGTGAATATCAATATCCATGTCAGGATTCATGGGTTCAGCAGTCAGAATGAGGAGGGTAACACACGCGGCCTGTCAGGCCTCAAAGTGGTGTCCTCACTGAGAAAATGTGGAGTTGTTTTATTAAAGGTGACAAGGCAATTCAACCCTCGCTAAGTTGTGCTTTTTGGTGGAATTTAAATATTGTAAGCTACCGAGACATATAGAGACTAGGTGCATTTTAAATCACATAACCACATACAATGATCGAACGAAAAATTATTAAAAGGATGTCAGTTTGCTTCAATCTTATAGGAAATCATGTGCCTAAGCGGGTGATATTTCAACCAACTAAAGGAGAAGTAAGCAAAATTATTCTTTTAGCTGACTTCTCTATCAGGGACTGCAGTTAGCAGTCCCCTCCCTCGTCACCACATTAGCGCACAGCTGACCTTCAAGCAGTTAGTTATCTAGCGTCATCTCAGATCCGTAAGTTTGATAAAACATGATAAAAACTATAAAAACAGACATTAAGCAGGGTTTTACCTGCTCCTCTCATTGAATGCACATAAACATTCGCCTCTCTGCGCGTGCACTGAGGCTGAGAGACGTGCCCGTTTGTAGAAGTTCTCTCTTCTGATTGGATAAACAGTTGAGGGATACCAGAAAAGTTTTTTGCCAATTACGTGCAGAACAGAGTGACTGAGAGACTGTTGAGAATGAACCACGCACACTGTATAAGTGATCACTGATCATATCTGCTTTAATCCAAAGAAACTGTGACTGTAAATGCTATATTTTGGCACATTAAAGCCTTGTTTCCACCAAGCAGTACAGCAACGTTTGGTTGAGCTAGGCATGGCACAGAGATTTATTTGCGTTTTCAATGTCAAAAGATAGGAAAGGTAGCAAAATAAGCCAGCCGTGCAATCACCCTTTCGTTGGAGTACCAAGCGATTCAAAAAAAATGGGTGGAACTACACCTGCAATCCGTTGATGGCCGACAGAATAGTAATTTCAGTGTGAGAGATAAAAAAGCTGTGTAATCACTCCAGGAAGAAGAAAATACAAATGTTGGTGCACAGCTCTTTGTTTATTGTGTGAATATTGTTAAATATGGCAAAATAAAAATATTTTTATATTTTTTTCATATTTTAATGAGCTATTTGTAGAGAGAAAGATACGGAAAGGCCACATAAGCAAGCAAACAAACTTTGGTTATTGTGGGAAGTTCTTGCTCTTTACTGAATTTATTGTAAAACCCGCTTTTAACCAAGTAAGAATTATTTTGGCAGTTGAAATGTAAGCCAGATCTAGATCAAGTTTATATACATTTTCAGTTGTATTTGAACAGTTTAAACTGTCACTAAAAGATTCAATGAGCGACTGTCTTGTTTCTATTTGGTTTGAGAAAACAGCATTTGGTCAAACTGACCACGTCGAGGCATAGAACAGGCTATTTAGATAGCGTGTGGGCCAACACCATAGCTGTCCAATGTTTATTTCATAGTGCTAGCCAGTCTATCGGCACTCTCAAGTCTTTCTGAGGGACATTTATACTATTACACTGATTTACACAGAATGAGACACAAAACCCCTTGCCTGTACCGGGCAAAATGGATAAACTGCCTCCCTCTTTTCAGTGCACTGTGTACAAAGTGATGCGGCATGAAATGATTTAGAAAGCTGCGGTGTTGTCCATCCAGCTTCAGCGCCCTCAAACACCCCCACATCCCCTTAGCCTTTCAGCTCGGTCTTGAATGTTGGGCTGTCTCTCTCCCTCCCTTTAGGCCCCTCAGACAATAGGCCTCCAAGCAGCACACACTGGATAACTGCCATGACACGCTGAATTGCCAGGCCAAGAAATGAATCTCCTGCCCGGTTGATAACCACCAATCTCCACGGCCCTGGGGAGCACAGCAAACACTATTCAGAAAGCAAATGAAAAAAAAAAAAATCCCGGACTGGCATGTCACGGGGCAGTGACACGAGGGGCCCAGGGGTTAGCCAAATACATCCCCATCACCATCACTAAGTCTGATGACTGGGGATAAAAAGACACCACTGAACGTCTGCAAGGTTTTGGAGATGGAATTCTTTACGTACATGTCCCGATCCAAGAAAGAGGTGAAATCTGTGACTTGTACATTTTTAATCAATCATTACCCCCTTAACATTCCGTCCATTTTTGCCTAAAACTCCCTAAAAAAGCATAACCACAGTCAATTGTTTACTGTTTTTGAACCATTTGGAGCACATATATGGGGATAGTCTCTTTTGAAAGCTAACACTCTGAATACTTTACCTGAGCAGTCAGAATCACTGTAAATGCAAATTTCATTGAAAAAATGGGCAGTTTGAACACATTAAATTATTAGAAAAAAATGTGTTTTACGCCTGAATATTTGTTTGGAAACTGTCCTGCTGTTTACTGTAGGAAGCCCTGGTGAGCTTGATAACACTATAGGCTAACAGCCTGAAGCCTCATCTCATCAGAGTTGAAATTAGATCAAATAACCACAGAAAATGAATGTTTTACCGAGGTTTTTCCAACGGAATGTCTAGGCGTTCCTGAAAACCCTTTTTCTTCCTAAATGCCTAAAAAAGCATAACCACAGTCAATTGTTTACTGTTTTTGAACCATTTTGGAGCACATATATGGGGATAGTCTCTTTTGAAAGGTAACACTCTAATTACTTTACCTGAGCATTCAGAAGTCACTGTAAATTTTCATTGAATAATGGCAGTTTGAACACACTAAATTATTAGAAAAATGTGTTTAACGCCTGAATATTTGTTTGAAAACTGTCCTGCTGTTTACTGTAGGAAGCCCTGGTGAGCTTGATAACACTATAGACTAACAGCCTGAAGCCTCATCTCATCAGAGTTTAAATTAGATCCACAGTACCACAGAAAATTAATGTTTTACAGAGGTTCTTCCAATGGAATGTCTAGGCGTTCCTGAAAAATACCTTTTCGCTACTGAGGATGTAAAAGGCTATAGCTCTTGAACACTTTGGACATACAGACATGTATGAGCTCTAATGAAAGGTAACACTAAGAGGGATGCACGATCAATCTCAATTATACAAAAAACAGAAGCATAAACACAGTACTTTAGCATTTTTCCAATATGGAAACTACACCTTGTGCATATAAAAGAGACAAAGGCAGTGCTGTCATGTAGAAAAGCAGTTTATGTAAAAACGAACAACTTTTATAAAAAAAAACAAACTATATACATAGGGTTGAGAAGCAGTTTGTGTAAAACAATCAGCTATTATAAACAAACTACAGGTCCTTCTCCTATAATTAGCATATTGTGATAAAGTTCAATATTTTCTGTAATGTACTGATAAACATTAGACTTTCATATATTTTAGATTCATTACACACAACTGAAGTAGTTCAAGCCTTTTATTGTTTTAATATTGATGATTTTGGCAAAAAAGTAAAGAAAAAACCAAGAAATCCCTATCTCAAAAAATTAGCATATTTCATCCGACCAATAAAAGAAAAGTGTTTTTAATACAAAAAGTCAACCTTCAAATAATTATGTTCAGTTATGCACTCAATACTTGGTCGGGAATCCTTTCGCAGAAATGACTGCTTCAATGCGGCGTGGCATGGAGGCAATCAGCCTGTGGCACTGCTGGAGGTGTTATGGAGGCCCAGGATGCCATAGCCGCCTTAAGCTCATCCACAGTGTTGGGTCTGGTGTCTCTCAACTTCCTCTTCACAATATCCCACAGATTCTCTATGGGGTTCAGGTCAGGAGAGTTGGCAGGCCAATTGAGCACAGTAATACCATGGTCAGTAAACCATTTACCAGTGGTTTTGGCACTGTGAGCAGGTGCCAGGTCTTGTTGAAAAATTAAATCTTCATCTCCATAAAGCTTTTCAGCAGATGGAAGCATGAAGTACTCAAAATCTCCTGATAGCTAGCTGCATTGACCTTGCCTTTGATCAAACACAGTGGACCAACACCAGCAGCTGACATGGCACCCCAGACCATCACTGACTGTGGGTATTTGACACTGGACTTCAGGCATGTTGGCATTTCCTTCTCCCCAGTCTTCCTCCAGACTCTGGCACCTTGATTTCCGAATGACATGCAAAATTTGCTTTCATCCGAAGAAAGTACTTTGGACCACTGAGCAACAGTCCAGTGCTGCTTCTCTGTAGCCCTGGTCAGGCGCTTCTGCCGCTGTTTCTGGTTCAAAAGTGGCTTGACCTGGGAATGCGGCACCTGTAGCCCATTTCCTGCACACGCCTGTGCATGGTGGCTCTGGATGTTTCTACTCCAGACTCAGTCCACTGCTTCCGCAGGTCCCAAAGTCTGGAATCGGCCCTTCTCCACAATCCTCCTCAGGGTCCGGTCACCTCTTCTGGTTGTGCAGCGTTTTCTGCCACACTCTTTCCTTCCCACAGACTTTCCACTGAGGTGCCTTGATACAGCACTCTGGGAACAGCCTATTCGCTCAGAAATTTCTTTCTGTGTCTTACCCTCTTGCTTGAGGGTGTCAATGATGGCCTTCTGGACAGCAGTCAGGTCGGCAGTCGTACCCATGATTGCGGCTTTGAGTAATGAACCAGGCTGGGAGTTTTTAAAAGCCTCAGGAATCTTTTTGCAGGTGTTTAGAGTTAATTAGTTGATTCAGATGATTAGGTTAAGAGCTCGTTTAGAGTACCTTTTCATGATATGCTAATTTTTTGAGAGGAATTTGGGGTTTTCATGAGCTGTATGCCAAAACCATCAGTATTAAAACAACAAAAGACCCTGAAATATTTCAGTTGGTGTGCAATGAATCTAAAATATATGAAAGTTCAATTATTATCATTACATTATGGAAAATAATCAACTTTATCACAATATGCTAATTATATGAGAAGGACCTGTATAATTCAACATAGCCTAAATGTGACTCCCTGTGTGCCTGTGTTTATTTTTACTTACCCTGGCCACTCCTTGCTTGTTTTTTGACATGATGCAGCAAAATTTAAAATAACAAAAGTATAATCGACCTACAGAAAAGGGATGATATATGTTTGTTTTTTTAAACTTGTATTTTTTTATTTTTACATTACAGATCTGATTCAGAGTGGATGCCAGCTGTCTCTCCTCCGGCAGGCCAACGGCCTCATCTTGAGCCGGACAGTTCCTCAGAAGAGGAGCCCCCTCCCAAAACACCCCAGAGAGGTACATCGAGCAGGAGAAGACCGACAGGCAGGGCACGTGGGAGGGGCAAGAGGCAGAGGCCGAGGCAGCAATAGCAGTGGGATAAGCGGGGTCATTTGCTGAAGCTGAAGAAAGCTGGAAAGGAGTTGATGACCCTGATATAACACCGCCTCAGCCAACTTTCAAACCAAGAAGGCCACCAGGAGCCCAGCTCATCATGACAGCAAGTTATACTGCCTTGCAGCTTCTCCAGCACTTTCTCACCAACTGTATTTAACAAACAATAGTAACCAATACCAATGTCTTTGGAGCAGCCCACCACAACCCCAACAATCCATGGGTAGACATCACAGTCGAGGACATGTTTTCATTTACATCATTGGTGATTTACATGGGTGTCGTAAAATGCTCCTCGCACACAGATTACTGGAGAGGGGGCAAATTGAACGATGTACCATTCCCAAGGCAAGTGATGGCCGGCAAAGAAGTTCCTCCGCATATGCAGGTTCCTACATCTCAGCAGCACAGTAGCGGATGATGAGCAAATGAGCTGTTGAAAGGCACCACAGCTTTTGATCGTCTGTGCAAAGTAAAGCCTCTTTATGTGCAAATGAGAGATGCCTACAAATCAAACTATCACCCAAGACAGGAAATTTCAGTAGATGAAAGGATGGTGGCCTCAAAAGCAAGAATTAGCCTGAAACAGTACATGAAGAACAAACCTGTTCGCTGGGGGTACAAACTTTTTGTACTGGCAGACTCCAAGAATGGGTACACATGGGACTTTTTGTGTGCGAGGGAAAGAACCACGGAAACAGTGAGGCATAGGGCCTCAGATTATGACTCAGTCATGGGACCTGGTGGACACTGCATTGCTGGGAACTGGCTACAAACTCTTTGTAGATAATTTCTACACAAGCCCAACCCTTTTCAGTGACCTCCTCCAGAAGAAAATATAGGCGTGTGGCACCATTCGCACAAACCGGATAGGCTTTCCAAAAACACGGGTCAATGCATTAAATTCAAGATCTCCCCGCGGCAGCATCAGATGGCTCAGAAAGGACTTCCTCCCTGTTTGTGCAGTGGAGAGACACAAGGGGAGGTCTACATTTGCTCATCACTACACACCGCATATTCAGGTGATACAGTGAAACGACAGGCAAAAGGTGATGGCGGGCAATGGCAGGTAAAGGAAGTTCCAGTTCCATGTGCAGTGAAAGACTACAATGAGTACGTACAACTCTTTCCTATTCACTTTGAAATTAAATCATTTGTGTACTTGATATATGTAATCTGGTATATTTTTACAATTGTGTTTTTTGTGTCCTTCCAGGTTCATGGGTGGAGTGGACCTTTCGGATGCCCTGATTTCATATTACAAAGTCCTCCACAAAACCAAGAAATGGTACAAGACTTTATTTTTTATTTTCTTTTGTACATTGCCATTGTTAATGCATTTATCTTGCACAAAGAGATCGCTAAAGGCAAAGGAGAGGTTCCCATGCACCAGAAGGGCTTCAGGGAGACCCTGGTTGAGCAGCTGGCAGAGGTGGGCTATAGCGCCAAACCCAGGCCCAGACCCAGACCCGAACCGCCTCCAGCATCAGGCAACGCTCAACACACAGACTGGTATACTGGAGACAGCACCGTTGGTCGAAGGAAGTGAGACACCCGTACAGTGCTCAGAGTGTGGAGTGCCGTTGTGTTTTGTTGCAGCCCGTGATTGCTATAATCAGTGGCATGTGGAGCTTTAATATGTTAGCGGACAGGATTGAATTTTTTTACACAAACTGCTTCTCAACTTATGTACATAGTTTGTTTATTATAGTTGTTTGTTTTACACAAACTTCTTCTCCAACTTATGTATATACAGGTCCTTCTCCTTATGAAATTAGCATATTGTGATAAAGTTGATTATTTTCCATAATGTAATGATAATAATTGAACTTACATATATTTTAGATTCATTGCACACCAAATGAAATATTTCCAGGTCTTTTGTTGTTTTAAGACTGATGATTTTGGCATACAGCTCATGAAAACCCCAAATTCCTATCTCAAAAATTAGCTTATCATGAAAAGGTACTCTAAACGATAGTTATGTATGTAACTATGGTTCTATGAGTTCCGGATGACCGCCAGATGCGGTGCTTACAGCACTGGATGTTCCATCGCGCGCATCGCAGGTCGAGATCTTTATGCCAACAAAGTCACCTGTGACACCCTGGGTGACCCTGGGAATGTCTATATATTCCGGGAAGTCACTCGAGGATCTGTTCCAACTGGATCTTCTCGCGGTATCTGGAGAAGTCTGAGTGACAGAGAACTCGGGTGGTCATCCGGAACTCATAGAACCGTAGTTACATACATAACCATCGTTCTATTTCAAGTTCCTACTGACCTCCAGAGGCGGTTCTTACAGCTTATACCAAAAAGGTCACCGAAGAGTACTCATCAATTAAGGAGCTTGCAGCCATCAACAAGACAGCTGTCATCCCACAGGGATGAGGTGCAGCAACATTTACTCTGTACAGCCGGCGCGCAACGTACATGATGAAGACCATGTAGCCGTGGCGCAAATGTCCTGCCGTGGAAATCCGCTTCAAGGCAGCCCATGATGTAGCCATACTCCTGGTAGAGTGGCACTCAACGGCCAAGGCATGGGGGGCCCCTGTGCTCTATTATGCATTCAAGACCACATCCAGTCAGTGGGAGTGTCTCTGTTTGGACAGAGCAGCCCCCTTCCGGCAGCTCCCATAGCAGACAAAGAGGTATTTGTCTTACGCAAGCTGGTTGTTGCCACAACCTATGCCCTAAGCGCCCGAACCGGGCACAGTGGGTCTGACATTCTTTCTGCACCCTCTGGTAAAGAGCCCAGGGGGATTGAAAGCAGCCAACTCGGTCGATTGGTTTACATAGTGGGGAGACAATCGTTTGGATAGGAAGGATGGATTTTGGCGAGAGAGCACCACTCCTGACCCTTCTGCATGCCAGAGCAAAGGCACGCCTGGCTCACTGGCGAGGCATGGAGTTCACCGACCCGATTGCAGTCTCTAATGGCAAGGAGGAATGACGTCTTCATAGACAGCCGCGTCAGGTCTGCCTGACTCAGCGGCCCAAATGGGGGTAGAACTAAGGCCCTCAGGACTACTTGCAAGTCCCATGATGGTGCCCCTCAGGGGTCATGGTGGCTGAATGAAGCCTCTGGCCTCCCTTCAGAAACTGCCTGACTAGGTAGTGGGACCCTACCATCGGGTTATCCACCCCTGCATGTGCGGCGATATCGCAGCCACATAGACGCACAGGGTGGAAGCTGCTCTCCTGCTGCCCAACACAGACTGCAGAAAGTGTAGTATCACTATCACTGAGCAAGTCCATGGGATTTCGCCATGTGCCATGCACCACTGTGGAAAACAACTTCCACCTGTTTGCATAGCGCCATGTAGTGGAGGGTGCTCCTGAAGTTAAAGGAATGTATGGACCTCTGACTGGGTCGCAATACGTCCAACAGTGGGTCCTAGCTACCAGGAGTCCCACGCACAGCTGCAGGCGCCCGAGTTCGGTTGCCACATGTGTCCGCCTACCTGAGACAGAGGTCCTGTCTCCCTGGAAGGCACCAAGGCTCTCCTTGGAGCAGTTTAGTAACGCTGGGATCCATGCCTTCCTAGCCAATGTGGAGCCACCAAACGTAGGCTGTAACTGCAATGCTGGACCCCATCCAGTGTTGTCAGTAACAAAGGAATTGTAGGAAATGCATAAAAGCAGGCTGACTGGCCAAGCATTAGCCAGAGTATCCTGCCTTAGGGGACTGGTCCTCTTCATCTAGGAGGACCCAGGGGGACAGTGGGTCATCTCTTCAGAAGCAAAGAGATATGCCGCTGCCCTGCCATACTTGTCCCACTTCATGGCCACCACCTCCGGATGGAGTCTCCACTCCCCGGGGTGGCCCTTTCCTATCGCTGTGTTCCGGACACCTGGAACTTGGACAGCTTAGATAATGATAATTAGATAATGCTGAGGTCAGCATACTTATCAGTCGAAGGAAGAGGCTGTACTCCAGCAGCCTCCATTGCATGAAGTGCTGTAGTAGCTGCTGAACGGTAGCTACGCGCTATGGAGAAAGGCAGGCTCGCATGGCCGCCGAGTCGAGCACCAGCTGAGCTGTAATGGTGGCAGGGATGCTGCCACACACTGTTAATATACGCAGAGCCAGGGACGGCCCAAACGGAAGAACCCTGAACTGGTACACCTTGCCCAGAAATGCAAAGGGGAGGACCACCTGTGACATTGGACAGTAGGGACTTGAAAGTAGCATCTTTCAGGGCTATGACACAACCCAGTCCGCCTGAGCAATAGACTGGAGGACCCCTGGAACACGCAGCATAGGGAAAGGAAGAATCGTGAGGCACTGATTCCGCCGTCTTAGTCCAGAAGGGGGCGACCCCGCCCCACCTCCTGGTACCTGAACTTCAGTTGAGTAGAACCTACCGAGCATCGAGTAGCAACCCCAAGGACTCTGGGGGAGGGGCGGAGGCTGGACGCCGACCTCCTGGCGCCTGAAATGCAGCTGTAGCGCAGTGTTACGGCGCTGTACAGAATGTGCTGAGAAGCACTGGCCCCTTGATTGTCCACCTGAACGTGGTTGAAGCTATTGGCACGGGGTACCACAGAGGTTCCCGGCCTGGAATCAGGCAGAGGTGCACGTCGCAGCGTGCAACTACTGTCTAGCCTGGTCAACCTGAACACTTCGCACCGGGCCTAAAGAGCAGCTGGCCGAACGTCTGGCCTGGGATCACTGGAAGAGAACGGAGGGTCTGTCGACACACTCCGACTGGGACGACTGCGCCAGCCAACCCTGGCGGCGCGCCACATCACAGTTGACATCAACCTGCCTAGCTCCTTAAGTCATAATGCAAAGTCTGCAGTGAAGCACTACTGAGGGTCCATGCTGAGTGACCAGCACCTGACCCCCTGTATGGTTTGCGACCGAGCCAGGACTGTGTGAGAAAGCAAATTCCCAGATGGCCCACACAGGCAGCAATGTCGTAACTCCCTAGTAAGGAGGTCGCCTGAATTCCGGCACTGGGGCCGAGTGCAGCGCACATCGGCTCTCAGAGCCTCGTCTGGGGAGACAATCAGGGATGCTATAGCAGGCTCAATCGGAGCTAACCAGTCCAAGCCCTAACTATCAGCATTGTGCATGGCTGCCAGAGCTCTGCTGTCACTAGTGTGACGGGAGGGGGGCCGTTAAATCTGGCCAGCATCTACGGAGCTCTGCGAATAAGGCTCAGAGGGAGGCACACAGAAACGGAGGATTGAGGGCCTGCCGAAAAAGAAGGCATTCGTGGGTGCAGATGAAACCAGAGCTTCATCTAACCCAATACTTGGGGAGTCACAGACGGACACTGACCCTCTAGCCGAGCTGCCCACCTCTAAGAGGTTACAGGATGCAGCTGTGGACAGCATGTCATCCCCTGTAGTAGGAAGGATGCCCAGCCGCAAGGTTACTCACTGCCACTGGTACCATGAGCTGGTTGGAGGCTAGTAGAAGAGCCTCTACCTAGCAACCTAAGTGCCTGAGACATGAAACTACGGTTCATGCATGGGTTATCTGACAGCGCTTCCCTCAGGTGCTCAACCCTGAGACCTGCAGGGGACTTGTCATGGCCATTCCCCACTGTATGGAGGTCATGAAGGCGTAAGCTGCCCACTGCATCTGACTAAGGTATGCAACCAGGCTTCAGGCGAGAGCAACCGGAGCCACGGCGCGACACCGCCAGAATAATACAGCGGCGGTGCAAAACTACTGCGCCCACTGGCGAGCAAATTACAGTAGCCTGCACAGACACGACAACCGTGTGACAGCTAAAATAACACAGTGAAGGCGACTCTTGAAACCCAGGACGCTCCTGGCGAGCAACCAATGTATGCAACCGGGCTTTAGGCGAGAGCAACCGAGCCTCGGTGCGACATATAAGAAGGGCGACACCGCTAGAATAAGTAATGAGTAAGGGATTAGCATACATGTTTTCATGGAGCATAAAATAGTCTGTTTCCATTGTGCTCCTACAGTAATAAACTAGCAGTCATAATATTTCCTCAGGATGAGAATAAGATGCCGGCTTAAAAACATAACTGTGTTCTATGCGGCATCCAGTCCCGAGAATAGCACATTCTCCGTGCGTGAAGTATAATTCATCTGCAGTTGTTCACATTGTATGATGAGAAATGCCAGTTAAGGGTTAATGTAGGTTAACCCGTGTGAGCTCCTTCTTTCAGAGCCGATGCTGCCTAAACGCTGTCAGCGCTATGCCTGTGTTATTGTCACATTGAATGAAGATGTACAATACAATTCAGCACACCACGGCCTCGGCCTGTTCTGTTATCCATCAAGGAAGTCTAAAACCAGACACAAACACAGCTCGCCTTCAATTCAGGGGGAAATTCCCAGATGGCCCACACAGGCAGCAATGTCGTAACTCCTAGTAAAGAGGTCGCCTGAAATCCGGCACTGGGGCCGAGGGCAGCGCACACACATACATAAAAAAAACACCTTAGTATTGAACACAATCCATAATTGTCATATTTCTACCACTTTACCATACATAATTATTGTGAATAATTTGCAAGTCTGCTCGAACACTGGACCTGCAATGCAAATTCAGCGCACCAAAGCCTGTCGGCTTGTTCCATTATCCAACCTTTGCTTTGTAAATTGATCAGCACTTAAAAATGTGAACATTTTACTTTGAAGGTGAGCCGGTCTCTTAAACTGCTTTAAACTTCCCTTGTTCAATATCCATCGACACACGTTGGATAATGGAACAGTGTGCTGAATTGTATGTGCACATCTTTATACATTGTGACTATAACACAGGCATAGTGCTAACAGTGTAAAGGCAGTGTCGGTCATGTTAGGTTAGACGTTAGGTCATGAGTAGGACACTGAAAGGAGATAAAACTGGCATTTTCATCATACAATGTGAACAACTGGAGATAAATTATAATTCACGCACTGACTAACATCAGCTGTATGTGTATTCATTTCATTTTCCTTTATTTAACCTCGAAAGATCAATTGAGGGGTGACCCTCTTTTACAATGATGTCGAGTTTGTATAGATACACAATATACAACGAGAATACATAAAAAGTTTACACACACACACGACAACAACAATTTAAAACATTCAGATCAATTGAATGAAAGAAACAATAGCCTAATTAAAACAGTTACAAGTGTTGAGGGGGCTGATTCAAAATAATAATTTTAAATTGGTCAACAGTTATGAGTGTATTTATTTTAATTGTATGTTGTAGGCTGTTCCAGGAGTCAGGGGCACTATGGCTAAAAGCGGTTTTACCAAAAAGCTCAGACCGGGCATAGGGAACATATAACATGAGCATGTCAGTTGAGCGGGTTTGATAAAGCCCATCTGAAATAAGCAGCATTTCTTTCAAATATGTATGTGTGTGTGTGTGTGTGTGTGTGTGTGTGTGTGTGTGTGTGTGTGTGTGTGTGTGTGTGTGTGTGTGTGTGTGTGTGGGGACCAGTTCGGCAGCATGCATGCTTGGTTCAACACCAGTACAAACAAATCACCATAGCACCAACAATTAAGGAGGTGTCAGTCTTTTCACATATTCCATCTGCATGTATGAACTGGAAAATACAAATGAACTATCAACTCATTTCCCGAACTCTGATGCTTTTTTTCAGAGCTTCTGTGGTTTCAGAAAAATGACTGGCGTTATCCATTTGGTTAATGGATTTGGTCATTGTATTACAGCTACCAAAAACTGGAATTATCCGAGCCATGTGTCCTCGCTTCAGATTCCTGATGCTTTTTAGCCCAAGGGTTTTCATTTAAGCAGAACATTAGGTCTGTGGTTCACACATGGGTTATTTTCTTCAGTCATCATACAGTAAATGCAGGATTTATATTAAGACTCTACCATGGAGACATCATCAAGCACTATCATATGTATTCCAGCACTTTAGGAATTGTATTTATTTTCTGCCCCCTCAAGTCGATCGTCAATGTATTTCCAATGCAACCATATCATAGCACTTCAATGACAGAGGAAGTTGGAGGAAGTAAAAAAATATATCTTACTCTTTGTCTGTTCTCTGGTTTTTCAGTGTGAGCTGCAGTCTTCTATAAGGGTGATATGAAAAAAACAACAACATTCAACGCATTACGTGTGTATTAAAATCCATCCACATTTGAGTGGATATGGTGTGACGCTCACTGATAACCTTTTTGCTTTTCTGCCGGTGGGAATTTCCCAAATGGTGTTCTCAGGCCTGGAGTACTCTTCAAACCTCTGAGTATACGACTAAGTAGAACCCTTTTCAGAAAGGTCATGGTTACAGCCCCCTCACAGAGCTCTTCTAACTCTCAACATAGTACTGTGAGGTAAGCTAAAATACAAACACAAAATGAATCCATGAAACCATGCCTACTGTAGCTGCTCTTTATTGTTGTTCCATCTCTACTCCACTGGTGCATGTGTAACAGTGTAAATAATTACTTGTCTTAAATGTTAAATTCCCTGTCAAACCTCGGACTGCAACAAAAGTTTTTTTTGTGTATTTTATTTTGAAAGTCTATAGCGGAAGTTGGTTTCACACTTAATGCTGGGCATTTTGCTTTGCTACTCAGAAGGAAAAATGCTCTTAACACTGTTGGTGAGTTGCTGCTCTGTTCGCTCGGACATTAAGTCAATAATAAGTGAAAACTACGGTTCATATGATGCGTAAAATATCAGCATTTGTTGTATAACATGCTTGACTAGTGAGGCATCTTTAAAACCAATAGTTTCGTTGTTTGTGACGAATTGTTGTCGTAGTGTTTGAAAACTTTTGGGTTAGCAGCCAACATGTGGAGGAATGTATTAGCTAGTTACAGGGTGCCGTGAACTGTATGCTCATGCCAAGGTCCTCTTTGTATTTGTAGTCGAGCAAGAAGACTCTCCGTGACTTTTCAATTAATGCACACTGGTTGTGTTGCTTTTCCATGTGGTTGCAGGTATGTTTATTTGTGTTGTTTTATATGCAATGTTGTTATGTAATTGATATTTGGGTGCTCTTTTAGATAGGATATTTTATGTTTTTATATTTTATTTACAAGCATGTTTTGAGAACCAAAATGTTATACCACGATCAATGTTAGAAGGAAAATGCTCTTAACACTGTTGTGCGAGCAAGAAGACTCTCCGTGACTTTTCAATTAATGCACACTGGTTGTGTTGCTTTTCCATGTGGTTGCAGAATAAAAACCAGTGCAATACTCCACCCAACCTGTCCTGAGGTCCTAGTCATTCAAACAGCAGCAGAAGAGTTATAACAAAGGTCACATTGGTGCCGTGACTCATCGATCTCCTGGACGGTGGCTTCTTCAGCTGATCCGGGGATTCTTTCTGCTACTGCTGTTACTCTATATATAATCAGGTGGACATTCCATGTGTACTGTTGAGCTGTTAGAGCGCATAGTGATTTTTGTGGTAATCCTGCTGCTCAGCCGTACTAGCTCTATTGCACTTTGAGTATTTAGATTTTTTTAAGAGACATTGTTTTTTACAATGAGTGTTATTCGGAGGGAAATAGCACCCCTCGTGGTGTTGGCAGGGGAGTGTTGAGTTCTCCTATGTTTTTGCAGTTTGGAAACACCTGTAAATGGGCGTGGTATTGTTTTGGGGGGAAGTGAGGGAACACCAGGGTTCCCTTCGATCAATAGGGATGTGTCCCCTCTCCTAAATAATCCTGTGGGTATTTCAAATGAGCCGCAACATACCAGTTCTGCTGCCCCTAGCCCTGTGGCCCCTTGCTAATGAAATTGTCAATCAGATGGGAGATGTAATTCAGCATGTCACTCAGAAGGTTGTACAGAACATTATAACCCAATTCAGCCCATCTGTGAGTACCCCTTTAACCAATGCTGCCACTTCCCCCAACCAATGCTGAAATGTCTACTTCAAACATGCTTGATAGCTCTCATGTGCAGCTCGTATCCCACAGAAAGCTGAAAGACCCCCCATGCTTCAAAGGGGAGAGCTCTGACTCTGTTTCTGTTAGAGAGTGGGAGGATCTCATGAGAACTTATATTAAGAAAAGTAACCTAAGACCCGAGGGACAAGCTGAGGGAGATCCTTGTTCACCTTAGAGGTAAAGCTAAAGACATCGCCCGGGTGGGTACCAGAAACTTGTGACCCTGAAGCCATCTATGCTCTCCTACGAAAGCACTTTGGTTCTGCCCCATGCTCTTCACTCCCACTAGCAGACTTCTACACCACTCTGCCTGAGAAAGGTGAGGAGGCATTTGATTATTGGCTCAGGCTGCACCGTGCCGTTGACATTGCCGTTGAACGGCTTAAAGAGCATGGCAAGATGCTGGAAAGTCCTGGCACTGAGGTGACACGCATGTTCATAAGAAACTGTCCCACCCCTGAGCTTTCGATGACCTTTCGTTCAAAGACCATTGACAAGTGGACTGCTCATGAAGTCCAAGAAATCTTATGCGAGTATCATTCAGGTTTAACAAGCACTGTGAGCAAAGTAGCCAAAGAGAAGGTAACAATGAACGTACAGCACACTGCTTCTCCACCACCTGTACCACCTACTGGGGGGGCAGGGGCCGCCACAGCCGCAGGCCACAGACTCTGCTACCCTGGAACAACTTATCAGCATGCTGGAGAAGGTGCTTCTGCAGAGACCTGCTCAGTCGGGTCCAACCAGACAGTCTGGTCCACGGCGTCCCAGGATTGAAGGACTGCATGAAATGCCTTGTTCTGTCTGTCGTGATGCTGCTCACTCTGCCTTCACTCACTGCCGTGACCATAAGCTCTGTTTTCAGTGCCACTCACCAAATCACTCCGAGTCGTGCTTGTCCTGGCCGCACAGCCTCAACCACACAGCAGCAGCCGGAAAACTAGTGGGTCCGCACTTTAGGGAGGACAGTGTGGATCATGATAGTGTGTCTCCCAGCTGTGACAGTGATGACTTAGAATTGTTGTATGAATCTCTGTGCTCCTTCGCACCATCTGGAAAGACAGTGATTTTCCAATCGACACACAGACTTCAGAAGTCTGACAGCTTGTTTTACACTGATCTTTGTGCTGCTGGTGGAATTCAACTGAAAACAATGATTGATAGTGGTTCCATGTCATGCTCTATAAGTGAAGCTGCTGCTGCACGTCTCTTGCAACACTGCCCTGATTTGAAGAGTAGTCCTGCTGATGACATTGTTGTTGTTGGTGCTGGAGGTCACCATGTCTACCCAAAGGCAGTCTATGATTTGGAAGTGGTTATTTATGGCTTCAGGTTGCTCATCCCAACACTGGTCATCCCTGGACAAACAGACGACATGATTGTCGGTAGTAATGCTATCAAACTGCTCATACACTTGATGAAAAAGTCTGAGGACTATTGGAGACTTCTGGCTGCACCTGTTGACATTGCAGATGATGACTGTGGCCAGTTCTTATCTTTGCTCTCCAACACTGAAAAATGGCGGGGTGGGCCCATGCCTGACAAGATCGGCACAGTGAAGCTAAGGCAGAGTATTACACTTGAACCTCTGCGTGAACACCTTGTCTGGGGCAAGCTGCCCGCATCCGCACCTTTGTCAGTAGGGAGCACAGTCATTGTCGAACCGACTCAGTCAAGATCAAGGCCCAGAAATGTACTGGTTGGCCGGGTTGTCACACCTCTGTGGGGAGACAGGTGGATCCCCCTTAAACTGATAAATCCTAGCAGCAAGGCAGTGACTCTGAGGAGAAATTGCAAGATTGCAGACGTCTTCCCATGTGTTGCAGTTGAGGAGCTGCCTTCCCCTTAAATGGTTTCTGTCAATATTCAAGATGTCACACAGGGCTCTGTGTCGACAAAGTCCCCTGAGCAGAGAAAAGAGGTTTTAAACAACTTGGGTCTACAAGACTTGGACTTGGATGGTTGTGAGGTGTCTGACCAGTGGAAAGACAGGCTCCTGCAGCTCGTTGTGAAGTATGAGTCGGTCTTCTCAAGGGACAAGATGGACTGCGGGGGGGCTACGGACTTCGTCCACAAAATACACCTCGTGGACGAGAGACCGTTTCGCTTGCCTTACCGTCGAGTGCCTCCAACACAGTACGAGCAGCTGAGAACTGCACTGAATGAGATGGAGGAAAAAGGCATAATCCGGAAGTCGCACAGTGAGTACGCTTCGCCACTGGTCTTGGTGTGGAAAAAGGATGGCAGTCTGCGCATTTGTACCGATTTCAGATGGCTTAATGCAAAGACTGTGAAGGATGCACATCCACTGCCTCACCAAGCTGACACCCTTGCTGCTCTTGGAGGAAATGTCTTCTTTTCCACCATGGACTTGACTTCTGGATTTTACAATGTACCACTTCATGAGGCACACAAGAAGTACACTGCTTTTTCCTCCCCCTTTGGCCTCCATGAGTACAATAGGATGCCCCAAGGTCTATCCAACAGTCCCGCAACTTTCATGAGGATGATGTTATCAATCTTCGGTGATGAAAATTTCAGCAGCTTGCTCTGTTACTTGGACGACCTGATGGTCTTCGCCCCCAGTGAGCAGCTGGCCATTGAACGTCTGGAGATGGTGTTCTCTCGTCTGAAAACTCACAAACTCAAGCTTGCTCCCAAGAAATGTCATCTCTTAAAGAGCTCAGTTAAGTTTCTGGGGCATATCATCTGTGCAGATGGGGTGAGAACAGACCCTGACAAGGTCAAGACCATTTCTGATGTAGGAGAGGCAGAGTTAATGGAGAATGATGGTGTCACGCCCTCCTGGAAAAAGATCAGATCTTTCCTTGGCATGGTCTTTTATTACCAGCATTTCATTCCTGACTGCTCCGCAAAAGCCAAACCTCTCTTCAGGCTCATTTCTGGACGGCAAGTTCAATCCCAGGCCAAGAAAAGAGGGAAGTTCAAGAAAAAGTCCTCTGCCCCGCCAGCTATGACACCAAGTGACTGGACTGATGCATGTCAGAAATCATTTCAAACACTAAAAAGTGAACTAACTCATGGTGTCACCTTGGCTCACCCTAACTTCGACCAGCCTTTCATCCTTGCTGTCGATGCTTCTTTTGATGGTATTGGAGCCGTCTTGTCACAAGTGGCACCTGGTGAAACAATTGCAAGGCCTGTCGCCTTCGCCAGCAAGACGTTGACCCGTTCTCAAATGAACTACCCTGCACACAGGCTGGAATTTCTGGCACTGAAATGGGCTGTATGCGACAAGTTCAGTCATTGGCTAAAGGCTAAACACTTCACCGCCTGGACGGATAACAATCCCCTGTCCTACATTCTGACAAAACCACGCTTGGATGCGTGTGAGCAAAGGTGGGTGGCCAAGCTGGCAGCTTTCAACTTTGATCTTAAGTATGTGCCAGGAGTTAAGAACACTGTTGCAGACGCTTTGAGCCGTGAGCCATTCGTTCAGTCATGTGTTGGTCATCGCTTGCTGAAAGAGCCCTATATCGCATTATTGGATGAAGTCAATGGAGTTGTCAGAGGTACAGTGCAGGATGCTTTTCGACTGACAAACAACTGTCAGGTTGTTCAAGGTGCAAGGTCAAAGTCAACAGACCTCAGTGGTGTGCATGATCCTGTGACTGACGGAAGTTCCATCAGCTCAGACGAGGTGTCAGCTGCACTAAGCGCTCATCGTGGTTGTGGTCATCTCAGTGCTAACCTACCATTGCCACAGTTGCCTGACGAAGACCCTTCCACAGTTATCCCTTAGAGCCAGTTTTTGAGCCTTCAAGAGCAAGATCGAACGATAAGCAGAGTCCTGTTCTATGTGCAGCGAAAAAGGAAAGCTACCAACGCGAGGCAGCAGCTGAACCTGCACGAGTCATTAAGCTCCTCAGACACTGGAAAAAGCTCAAAGTACAAAATGGGATTCTGTACAGGGTGAGAAAAGACAACCGACTGAACAAAAAGCTGTCCCAGTTCATTGTACCAGATGGTCTTAAACATCAGATTCTCCTTGGTCTTCATGACAATGCTGGTCATCAGGGCCGTGCACGAACCTCCCCCTCGCCAGAGAAAGGTTCTTCTGGGCTGGAATGGAAAAAGACATAATAAACCATGTACGAAGATGTGAAAGATGTATTGTTGGCAAAACCCTTGAACCTGCAGCCCGTGCACCCCTTGAATCCATTCACACATCTGAACCAATGGAACTGGTGTGCATTGACTTTTGGACAGCTGAACTGAGTGACAAGAAAACTGTTGATGTCTTGGTCATAACTGACCACTTCTCCAAAATGGCACACGCCTTCCCCTGTCAGAGTCAAACCGCAAAACATGTTGCCCGTCGATTGTGGGATGATTTCTTCTGCGTGTATGGCAAGAGAATCCATTCAGATCAGGGGGCCAACTTCGAGAGCAGGCTCCTGAAGGAACTTTTGGAGATGGCAGGGGTGAAGAAGTCTCACACCACACCTTACCACCCAATGGGTAATGGTGTCACAGAACGCTTCAACAGGACGCTGGGGAATATGTTGAGAACCCTTCCCCCAACTGCAAAAGCCAGGTGGCCTCAGGTGCTGCGGACTCTAACCTTTTGCTACAACTGTACAATACATGAGACGACCGGCTTTGCCCCATTTTACCTCATGTATGGACGGGTTCCACGTCTCCCTATCAACATCATGTTCCAGCATGTGCTTCAAGATGACAAAGTGATCAGCCATAATGAGTTTGTCTTACGGTTGAAGCAGGACTTGAGTGAAGCCTCGCGGATTGCTCAGAAGCACACTCTTGACGAGCAAGCACGTCATGCCAGGCTGTACAACCGCAAAGTCAAGGGCTCTCCACTAGCTATGGGTGATCGAATGTTGTTGGCCAACCGTGGTGAAAGAGGAAAAAGGAAGCTTGCTGACAAGTGGGACTCTACACCTTATGATGTTGTGTCTGTGAGGTCTGGGATCAACGTGTACAGAATAAGAGATGCCGTTACCGGCAGAGAGAGAGTTGTGCATCGGAATCTTCTTCTCTCAGTTGACTTTCTTGCAGTGGATGAGACTCCTGCTTCTCTTATGGGCTCAGATAACCAGGATGTGGCATGTGCAAGTGGTCGGGACTCTGTGGAGATGAACGATGCAGATGGCTACAACCAAACTTTGGACTGGCTAATGCACTCCCCTGACCCAGTCTCTGTCAGTGTAGCTCATTCCCCTGACCAAGTGTCCGTCAGTGTAGCTCATTCCCCTGACCCAGTCTCTGTCAGTGTAGCTCATTCCCCTGACCAAGTCCCTGCCAGTGTTGTTCATTTACCTGTGCTAGACATGTCTCAGTTGACTCCCACAGAAGATGTTGATGAAAACACTGCTGTTTGTTCACAACCTCACAGTGTTCAAGCTGGTTCAGGTGATGCAGTCACTACCAGATATGGGAGACATGTCAGACCTCCCAAAAAGTTGATCCATGAGATGTCAACACAAAAGGTTGAGCATACCTTTCCTGTTTCAAGCCCTGTGTATGCATTCTTTCACGGACTGTTTAAGGGCTAAATGACCAGAATTTTATTACCCCCAATTTTGTATGGGCTACATCCAAGTGTTATTTGTTGTTTTTGTGAAGTGGGGTATGCAATGTGTATTGCCTTGAACTAGATGTTTAGAATGTGTATATGGCATCTTCTACTGGTCTGTGTAAAGTATTGGGCCTGGTACCTCCTGATCCTTTTGCACTCCCTAAGGGAGGATTTTGTATCGACTGTAATTTACATCAGTGATATGGTTTCACTTTGAGCAATCCCACACAATTTTTTTTCTCTCTGTTTCTTTTCTCGTTTTGATACTCTGGATTTGTCTGAGTTTAACAGAATTTAAAGGGGGTGTATGTAACAGTGTAAATAATTACTTGTCTTAAATGTTAAATTCCTGTCAAACCTGGGACTGCAACAAAAGTGTTTTTGTGTATTTTATTTTGAAAGTCTATAGCGGAAGTTGGTTTCGCACTTAATGCTGGGCATTTTGCTTTGCGCTCAGAAGGAAAATGCTCTTAACACTGTTGGTGAGTTGCTGCTCTGTTCGCTCGGACATTAAGTCAATAATAAGTGAAAACTACGGTTCATATGATGTGTAAAATATCAGCATTTGTTGTATAACATGCTTGACTAATGAGGCATCTTTAAAACCAATAGTTTCGTTGTTTTGTGACGAATTGTTGTCGTAGTGTTTGAAAACTTTTTGGGTTAGCAGCCAACATGTGTGAGGAATGTATTAGCTAGTTACACGAGGTGCACGTGAACTGTATGCTCATGCCAAGGTCCTCTTTGTATTTGTAGTGCGAGCAAGAAGACTCTCCGTGACTTTTCAATTAATGCACACTGGTTGTGTTGCTTTTCCATGTGGTTGCAGAATAAAAACCAGTGCAATACTCCACCCAACCTGTCCTGAGGTCCTGTCATTCAAACAGCAGCAGAAGAGTTATAACAAAGGTCACACATGTTGATTTTAAAACAAATTCGCCCTGAGAACTAAAAGACATTATTAAACTAACATGGCAAGACACAGTGCACATCACTCACTTCACGGACTAATCTAACTACTGAAGCATGATGGGAAGATACTTCCCTTCCTCTACAGATAGCCGAGTGGACTTCTCCTTAACCTCCTGTTTACACGACCCGGGTAAAGAAATAAGCTTGCAAGGATTCGCAGTGGAAACTACTGGACTGTTTAGTGACAACTGGCCAATTTGTGACAAAACTGGGCCAATCAGGACCCAAGTTCTGACCTTACGTTCGTTCCATATATTGCAAGGCAGCTTCTGATTGGTTTGCATAGTCGTTAATCTACCCTTGTGAGACCAGTAATATCTCGCAAGCTTATTTGTCGATCCATTTTGACCTATACAGAAAACAAAAGTAACTGAGATTGTGATACATATATCAGCAGCATTGTTGCTAGCTATGGTGGGTAAGTCCAAGCCCCTTTCTGTACATAACCCCTTTACAGAGCCACACACAGTATGGAAAGGTAGCGGATCGTGTGGAGATATTCACTGATTTTGACAAAAAGTGATTGACAAGTGGGGGTTTCCAGATTCGCTGACTCCACCTTTAATTATTTTTCACCCTTTTTTTAAGGGGTTGTGCCTGGAGGTGAAATAAATACTAAAGGTGCTATATAAATGCTCATTCTTTTTTTAACAGCCGGATGTTGGGTGTAATCGCTCTACTTCATCTTTTTGTACTGTACCAATAAATGTGTTTAAAAAGCATATTGTTGGTGCCCCACGTGAGACGTAAACTAGGAAACACACAGTACTTAAGTATCCTTTAATGTGTTTTACTACACTACCTTGTCTCATAAAATGATGTTCAATCCGAACAAAGCAATTTGAGTGTCCAAACATAACCATAAAAACATTAATCATGAATGACTTGCAACAAGTGGACATTGTAGGGGAAATTATACACATCGCCAGTACATTTTGCAGACCTGTTTGCTATTAACATGATCGTTACAATTGTTTCCGATGTTCTTGATCAAACTAAATGTAGGATAGAGAAGTGTGTTGTTGTGAATGTAGTATATCAGATTGGGCAGCAGTGAACACACAGTGTCCCAGGGCTATATAAATGGTTAGTAGTTTCTTCAATAATGAAATAGATATCACAATAAATCATACATTAAGCAAACTTGTTAAGATTGTTATTGCTTTCCACACAAGAAAACAACACGGAGATTCAAAAGGCAACTCACTTCTGGGTTTACAACATCAACCTATTGGCTAAATAATAGGATCATAGTTTGCATTTAATTTGATGTCACCCGTTGATGAATCAAAATTCTTTAATGACCCTATGACCTTTCCTCTCTAGGGCCACTCATCAAGGGAAAACTTTGACCTGTGTGCAAACAATATTAATATTTAACTGGAAGACTACTATACCATTTAATGAATGAATTAGCAATTCCCATGATGTTGAACTCTGCATATTGAACTCTCTTTCTTTAGAAAACTGTAGCTTTTGTAACACTACTGAAATTGGCAAACTGTCAATCACATCCCCTGAGCCAATCAAATCCCCTGAGCCAATGGAATGTACCCCCATTCCCCAGGTGAACTGAATCAGTTAATTAAGCATTCAGGCAGCAGGACACAGTTAAAACCCCAGTCCATGAGAACTGTTGGAGGAGAAACACAACAAAGGAACACAGGAGAGACACAAAACTAAACTTACCAACTCTGGAAACAAAATGTACTTACCTGGACTGTGACTGCAAACCTGGAGGAGCTGATCTGCTGATGAGGAGGACTCTTTCAACACTGATCACTGGTGAGAGCTCCAAAATGGAATGCTTAATTAAAATGCTGATCCCAAATTGAGTAGACTTGTAAATCTTACCTGTTTGCCTAAACAGGTCAGGCCCTATTGCTGGAGCGAGATGATGGTGAGCTAAAGGAGAAGAACAAATTCAAGTCCAATTCCCTAGAAAAGCAGGCTTCAAGCCTGGCTGTCTGGAGTGTGGTAGGATTTCCCCTGCCCAAACAAACACCGAATTCCTTGAACATGCACCCACAAACACATCTAACCTGCAGTGAATGATTTGTGTGGGATGCATTGTTTTATGTTTAGTCTAATCAAAGTTTGAGTAGAACTGGGAACTGTGGATCTAAATGTATGGAGTAAAGTGTGCCCATACCAAGTGTGAACATCTACGATAATTGAATTGAAGGCCTAATTTGTATTTATGTTTGTTTATATTTCCTTGATTGAGTCAAGTGATTATTCTTTATTTGAAATACAAAACCGGTTACCAAATATCTGTGTCGTGTCTTTAATCCTCCACCAGCTCCACAAGACAAACCTACCTATTAGCCCAGTACTCTGTTACAGCTTGATTTTCCGGTAACATATTATTTACAAACATATCTCAGATATATATATATATATATATATATATATATATATACTATACATATATATATACTGTATAGAATCCCAACATCCATAACAAAGTATTTCCTCTTCATGTAGCATGATACACTGAGATTAAAGCTACACAGAGGGTGAAAAGAACATTGCCAATATGTGTTACATTCCTTATTCAATTTGATGCAATGGATGAAGTGTAGGATAAATGAAGAACCATAGAGTGAGGCAATTACTCTTGAGTCTGGTGCAGCAGCCCTTATTAAGCTGAATGGTAAACTGGCCTTGCTTGGTGGAGCACTAATTACCAAAGCTTATCAGAGGCTTTCACTAATCTTGATTGAATTTCTCAATGTGATGTGAGATCTCGCCATCACACCACTTCCCACTGACAAAAGAGCAACTTTTAAAGCGGATGATTTCAAACAGGTTTAGCCCACTGAGTGCACACAAGTTCAGCTGCGGAAATTACATAAACTCATTTACTATACTGTACAGCATATCAAGAAAAAACAACAAGAAATATTGCAGACTGAGGATGTGCCTATTCCTCAATACCGACTGGTGTTAGGATGCATCTAAATTAGTGCTGTCAGGTGATTACAATATTTAATCGCGATTAATCGCATTAATGTCATAGTTAACTCGCGATTAATTGCACATTCTTATCTATTCTAGCCTAAATGTCCCTTGATTTCTTTTTGTCCCATTATTTTTTTCTCATTTTAATACTCCTAACACACACATTCTATACACCCTTGTAATTCATTGTATTTCTGCTAACTAGGGATGGGAATCGAGACCCGGTTCCTCTTCAGAACCGGTGCCGAGTCTACCAATTCCTTGGAATCGCTAACATGCCTGCTTAACGATTCCGCTTATTGGTTCCGCTCGTTGCAAATGCGTCATGATTTGACATTCACGCTGCGTTGTTTTGGTTCAGAATGCAGCAAACATGGCGTTGAGACAGAATCTCTCTAAATGTTGTTTTTCACTTGAAAAGACGACAATACGGACACTTGCAACAATTGTAAAGTTTCCATTTCCTCAAATGACACACGCACAAGCACGAGCGCATGCGAGCAGACGGCGATCGTGACAGTTAAACGTTTGAATGTCCGCTGCCTGTCTAGTCGACACCAGAATTGCCCATTGGACTTGTACATACAATGTGTGAGAATTAACGTGTGTGTAGGCATATGTGTGGGCTAATAAAAGAGGGAGAGAGATAAAAAGGTGAGAGCAGCATAAAGCAAAGGAAAAAAAATGTATTGACCGCTGCCTTAAGCCCCGCAGTGTTTACTCACGTTCATCAGCTGGTTTGTTTCTTTTTCCTTCCGTCAGCTGTTCTGCTGCTTTAACGCACGGCGGGTGGAGACGAACCCAGAACAACATACAGGGGAACTCGGCGGTGATAAGGAAACAATAGTCTACACTTAAGTTTAACAATACACTTCATAAAGACACACTTAAAATAACGATCTCTGCCCATACAAAAAGCACTGACTTGGATAACTTAAAGCCACTACGAGTAAGTCGGCACGTTGGCGACACCTTTGAACAAAAGCGGTAGTATTTTAACGACGCCAGCTGTCGTGAAGCTGTTTTCTAGCTCGTGCAGGGAGTGCAAGATTCAAATAATCAGGAAGCAATATGGTGCGTGTCCGTGTGTTGAAAGTGTGGAGGGCACCAGACTCTTTTCAGCTCTGTGAGTCTATGGGTGACACAGCATCAACTAATGGCAGTAAGTGCTAAACACACCTGATTGCAATGAGTTGATGGGTACACTTTACAATAAGGGTACATTAATTAATGGTTAGTTAACCCTCTGAGCCCTGAGGCCTTTTTCTCGATTTTACATGCTTTTATAAATTACCATTTTAGAGGGCAAGTAGATAACATAATACCCAGGTGATTCATATCAAAATGTTCAGAACACTCTCAGCTCTCAGTGTGGAAGGTTCAATGTTGCCCTAGTCCAATGTAAAAAAAAAATATTTTGACATAAATGTTGAAATTTGAAGTCCGATTTTTGAAAAATTTCAAAATTTGTGTAAAATAATACCTTTATTCATCTGATTGAGTTATTTTGGCTCTTGAAATTGCTTCTCCAAAACATTAGCTTCTAAAATGTACTGGAATTTTTCCATAAAAAGCTTGGGAAGGGCAAAAAACATGACTAAAATGATCTTTTTGTCCAAACGTTTTTTGGGTTGAGATCTAAGGGCATTTTCTCGATTTTACATGCTTCTATAAATTACCATTTTAGAGGGCAAGTAGATCACATAATACCCAGGTGATTCATATCAAAATGTTCAGAACACTCTCAACTCTCAGTGAGGAAGGTTCAATTTTGCCTAGTCCAATGTAAAAAAAAAATATTTTGACATAAATGTTGAAATTTGAAGTCCGATTTTTGAAAAAATTCGAAATTTGTGTGAAATAATACCTTTATTCATCTGATCGAATTATTTTGGCTCTTGAAATTGCTTCTCCAAAACATTAGCTTCTAAAATGTACTGGAATTTTTCCATAAAAAGGTTGGGAAGAGCAAAAAACATGACTAAAATGATCTTTTTGTCCAAACGTTTTTTGGGTTGAGATCTAAGGGCATTTTCTCGATTTTACATGCTTTTATAAATTACCATTTTAGAGGGCAAGTAGATAACATAATACCCAGGTGATTCATATCAAAATGTTCAGAACACTGCCAGCTCTATATTAGGGAGTTTCAATTTTGTCCTAGACCAATGTGAAAAAAAATGTTTTGACACAAAAGCTGCAATTTGAAGTAAGATTTTTGAAAAATTTGGAAACTTATGTGTAATAATACCTTTATTCCCCAGGACAAATTGTTTTGGCTCTTGAAATTGCCTCTCCAAAACATTAGCTTCTAAAATACACTGGAATTTTTCCAAAAAAAGGTTGATAAGTACAAAAAACATGACAAAAATGATTTTTTGTCCCAACGTTTTATGGGGTTAGGTTTAAGGGCATTTTCTCGATTTACATGCTTTTATAAATTACCATTTTAGAGGGCAAGTAGATAACATAATACCCAGGTGATTCATATCAAAATGTTAAGAACACTCTCAGTAAGGAAGGTTCAATATTGCCCTAGACCAATGTAAAAAAAAATATATTTTGCCAAATGCTGAAATTTGAAGTCCGATTTTTATAATAGATGTCACTTACAAAAAAATCATGAAGAAATACAATAATTGACTAATGTTAACATGCTAATACTAAAATAAAATATGAATAGTGTGGATGCAGGAGGACTTCAGATGCTGCCAGAGGAAGGACCTGATCCACACCGTCTTGTCTCCACCAGGGAAAACTGGAAGAGAACAGACAGACAACAAATGAGCCAAGAAAAGTGAACAGGCATGAAAACAAAAAGAGTACTATCCTGCTGAGCGAAAGCATTATCCCCATTTACAAAGCATTAGCTTCTATAATGCACTGTCATTTTCCAAAAAAAAGTTGGGAAGTGCAAAAAAACATGACTAAAATCAAATTTGCCAAAATACAAATAGTCTCTTACTCTACTTTGACCACATATGAGGAATTAAGCAAAATGAGACTGAATAATGACTTGATACCACATATAAAAAGGTCCATGGGATGTGTAATGAAAGGGACGCATCATAATCCGTGTAAATGTGATACCCTGTCCCTAGGTATGGCTGCACAAGTGACATTACAGCATCGTAAGAGAGGCCATGTCCGGAGGGGATGTCACTTTTCCCCGTGTAAATGTTAAAATCTATGGTGTAGCCATTGCTTGAGTCCGCCAAAACGAACAATTTGAAACCCCACTTAGTAGGTTTGGCCTTCATGTATTGAGTCATTCCGGTTTTAACCTTTGAGGCAACCATCCTTTCATCCACAGCCAGGTTTTAGTGTGGATGAAAATAGGTCTTTGCTGCGGTTTTGATCGAATTGAGGAGAGGTTTGACCCTGAAGAGTTTGTCGAATTGTGGCGTTCCCTTCTTCCTATCATTGTTTACATCTTTATCTGGATCACTTATGTGTAAATTCCAGGAGATGACACCAAATCTGTCCCTACTCATGACTGTTGCCGCAAATGGACAGGTTAAACTGTGGTTCTGCCTCCAGTAATCAGCAATGTGGTGTAGTCTAACCAGGGCCATGTAAAAGAGGAGTCCAATGTACTTGTAAAACTCCTCAACTGTCAAATCAGTGCATTTGAACTTCTTACCCATGGCAATTTTTTGGCAGCCTGTTTGTTTGTGTTGCTACAGAGTGTGTGTGCAGTGAAACACAATTTGAAGAGCTCAATTGGTGTGTAGAAGTGTGTGCCTAGCTGTGGGCCAGGGGTGTGTGCAGGTTGAAACCTGGAGACAGGAGGAGCGGTGTCTTCCTCAGTCTTCCAAGCCCGCTGCTGCGTAGCGGGTGCTGGTGGAGTTGGGACACGGGACCTCTTGCGGGTGGTTCTCCTCTTCTCCTGGACCTGGTGCTGCCACAGATTCACAGAAATCAGTCTCATTATCTCATAACAAAAATATTCAAACTTCACAACTTGTATTTGCAAACAACAGTGTAATAAAAGTCTATGCAAAAACATTTCCATTCTCTACTATTTGTAAATTGTAAAGGTAAATACTTTTACACAGAATACACACCTATTACTATTATTTTCAAACAAAAGTAGTGCTATCAATAGAGAAATCAGTCCCTGTAATGTCAAGAATGCAAAATTCAAGCTATCTTACATTTACACACAGAGCTTCATTTGCAATTTCTAAAATAAATTATTATACCCGTTTATAAACAGCTGTATAGCCTACTACAATATGTTTGTTTCTCTCTCTCTCTCGCGTAACTTCTGTCTCCTCCCCTCAGCCAGACTAAATGACGACTTTCCATCTCCCACAACAGACAGCGCTACACTGCCACCGATTAATGCCTATGCTGGTTCATTCACCATTTTCTTACTCATACGCAAAAATATTGACACACACACACACACACACACACACACACACACACGGGTGTCCATTTATGCGAGACAGCTAGCAAACAAAATTGAGACACACGGGGAAGATTGTACTGTTTTGAACCTAGCCTACATTGTTGCACCCACTAAATCAATAATGCACAGACACTGCGGACGCGGAGAATAAAGTAAGACTATTGAAATATATTTCTATTCTCTACCTTTTGAAAACTATTACTTGTTTTCAAACAACAGAAGGCTGGCGACAAGAGTATACAGCTCTGTCACGTCAGTTCCAAAAAAAAAATCGGTCATGTCACGGACGCAACATTCAAGCTAGTTTACATGTTCACAATTAGCTTCCATTACAAAAACAGACATTTTGTCAAATAAATGCTCTTACCCGTCTTCAAATGGATCCATGTCATCTTCATATTCCTCTTCGTCAAAGCCCTCAATGTCGGAATTGGCGTCTTCCTCATCACTGCTCCTCTGAATCTCGTCGCGGGCCTCAGCTGTCGAACATCCGCGCCATGGTGAAGTCGAAATAGGAGCATGAATAGGAGTCCTTTGTTCAGTGATTGTAAACATGTTTGACAAGTAATGGGGAGGTCCTTAGTGATTACACCAAGTTGATTGGATGGTTTTTCACAAAATATGACAGCAAGCAGCTCTACCAATCACGCAAGGGAAAGGGCCGATGACGTTTTCGCAAAATGTTGATTGACAAGCGGCTCAGCCAGTAGCGCAACGGAAAGGATTGATACATTTTCGCGCTTCTCAGCAACATATCTCTGGCTATGAGTCACGTATACTATCGTGAGAATATGTCCCTGAAAGGGGAGAATCCCAGCTTTCCGGAGATATTTAAACCACATTGCTGCGATTTAATAATGTTAAATAATGTATTAAAACATAACGAAATCACCGATAGAACGCAGTACTGCGGGCTTAATAAGGTTTAACTAACCATTAGTTAACTGTTAACTAATGTGCCTAGTAAGCCTTTACTAATGGTGTTCATGTTAACTAAGGTATTAATTACTACATTATGTAATGTTTATAAATATCCTTTATTAACCTTAGTTAACCCATTAATTGAGCATGAACCAACAGTTGATTAATATAATAATTAGCATTAATTAACTGTTAACAAATGTCATTTTTGTAACATTACTTAAGCATAATTAACCATTTATTAATGCTCTTTGTGACCCTTATTGTAAAGTGGGAACCATTTATCCATTAAGTAACACTTAATAAATGCATACCAGGGCTGAATAGGCATTACTGAAGCATAATTAACCATAATAGGCATTACTTAAGTGTAATTAACCATTTATTAATGGACTTTGTGACCCTTATTGTAAAGTGAGAACCATTTCTCATGAAGTCACACCTAATAAAGGCATACTAGTGCTGATTAAGCATCACTTAAGCATAATTAACCATTTCTTAATGTTATTTGTGACCCTTATTGTAAAGTGGGAACCATTTATCACTTGTTACACTTCATAAATGCAAAATAGTGCTGAATAAGGATTACATAAGTACAATCTATCAATCAACAATTCTCTTTGTGACCCGTGTACATTCTCTATAATAACAATATCAAAAAAATATTTCCAACTGGAAATCAATTCATGACAACAATCTGTTATCAACACAATTCAGTCACCATTTAAAAAAGAAAGAAAATGTTATTTTATTTAGAATCTTCGGTTTTATTTGGAAACACCGCTCTCACATTTTGACATAAATACCATCAAAGAACTCCAAAATAGTTTCTTCAACAAAGTATATCCAGTTTAATGATTTTCTTTGAAAGTAACAAACAGGAGGAAATGGATCACTAACAGCAATGGTGAAACACACTGACAAAGGCAGTTAGGTTTAACAGGTAAATATGTATTTTCTACTCTCTCTTCCTTGAAGTGTATATCATTGTTGCAACATAAACAAAAATAAAATACACAAAGAACATAACAGTTCCATTTTTAATTATGGACTAAAGATAAAACAAAATAATGATCACTCTCTTGTGAATAAACACTAGTTTAACCTGGCCCTATCACTGTTATTTGAATGAGCACAGATGTGTTTCATTTAACCTTTATTTATACTCGGAAGATCAGTTGAGGGGTGACCCTCATTTATAATCTCTCGCTCTCTTAACATCCAGTTCTTGGGTTTGCTGGCCACTCCAGGCCTGCTGTGCGCCTCTTAAAATGAAGCAGTTGGGCTGGAATCCAAGAATCTTGTCTAATCACCAAGTTGATATACATGGAAAAAAAGAAAATAATCAGTTCAGATGCATTTTTGTTTCCTTTGTCTAAATCATTATAGCATAGCAATATTGTTCCACATTATGTATTATTATTATAACATAATGCATTGCATTGCTTAACTGAAATATCTTTGGTACCTTAATCAAATAAAATTCTCACTGAACCTTTAACAAGTTGACACTATTTTTTCATTCAAAAAACATGTAATCTCTATGACCATTCTACACAACACATGCTCAGCTTCAGCTGATTTTAGCCTGAAATAGCAACATGCACTTTGAATATGGAATAATGCTAACATTTATTCACATACGGTTTGGTGTCCATGAACACACACTTTATTTAGCCACCACTACAATTACTGCTAAAAGTTACCTGTGAAGCTAACCAGTGCAAGCCTCATGCTAACGCTGCTCATATAGTAGCACGCTAATGCTAACGTTGCTATGCTAGCGGGTGGCCGTGTCGCTAATATATTTCACAGTATTCTTACATACACACAACTATATCATCTCACTAACACCTTAGTTAACTCACCAATAATTTTGTTTGGCTAATAGCAGCATAACTGTAACCACCACAGGTCTTTTGTGTGAGAAAAATGGGTCCGTCAGGTCAAGCTGGCTTTAAGCATGTAGCTCAGCTGCTGCTTTTACTGTCCACAGGCACACATCCGTCTTTCCAGGATCCAGTAAAAAACGAGATCTATAGGTGATTTATATGATCAATAATAGGCTATTGATAATCAACAATGGCTTTAGAGGGAATGCATGTATGTATGCAATGTATTTTCAACTTTGGGAAGGTGAAAATATGTTTGGAGACTTTACTTAAGAAAAATATTTCTTTACAAACCTTATTGACATTAGGATAACCCACGTTTTTCAAGCACTTGAACTCACCCAGCGATCAGCCAGCAAGAAAGACGGACGTATTTCTGAACAGTGAAGCAGCAGGCCAGCAGCCATGTGCTTTATTCTCACAAAAGACCCGTGGTGGCTACAATTACAGTATGCTGCCATTAGCCCAACAAAATTATTGGTGAGTTAACTAAGGTATTCGTGAGATGATATAATAGTTGTGTGTATGTAAGAAATTAATAATGTGAAATATATCAGTGATGCAGCCTCCCGCTAGCATAGCACCGTTAGCATGAGGCGTGCGCTGGCTAGCTTCACAGGTAACTTACCAAACCATATGTGAACACATGTAAGCATTTTCCATATTCAAAGTGCATGTTGCTATTTCAGGCTAAAATCAGCTGAAGCTGAGCATGTGTTGTGTAGAATGGTCATAGAGATTACATGTTTTTTGAATGAAAAAATAGTGTCAACTTGTTAAAGGTTCAGTGAGAATTTTATTTGATTAAGGTACCAAAGATATTTCAGATAAGCAATGCAATGCATTATGTTATAATAATAATACATAATGTGGAACCATATTGCTATGCTATAATGATTTAGACAAAGGAAACAAAAATGCATCTGAACTGATTATTTTCTTTTTTTCCATGTATATCAACTTGATGATTAGACGAGATTCTTGGATTCCAGCCCAACTGCTTCATTTTAAGAGGCGCACAGCAGGCCTGGAGTGGCCAGCTAACCAAGAACTGGATGTTAAGAGAGCGAGAGATTATAAATGAGGGTCACCCCTCAACTGACCTTCCGAGTATAAATAAAGGTTAAATGAAACACATCTGTGCTCATTCAAATAACAGTGATAGGGCCAGGTTAAACTAGTGTTTATTCACAAGAGAGTGATCATTATTTTGTTTTATCTTTAGTCCATAATTAAAAATGGAACTGTTATGTTCTTTGTGTATTTTATTTTTGTTTATGTTGCAACAATGATATACACTTCAAGGAAGAGAGAGTAGAAAATACATATTTACCTGTTAAACCTAACTGCCTTTGTCAGTGTTTCACCATTGCTGTTAGTGATCCATTTCCTCCTGTTTGTTACTTTCAAAGAAAATCATTAAACTGGATATAATTTGTTGAAGAAACTATTTTGGAGTTCTTTGATGGTATTTATGTCAAAATGTGAGAGCGGTGTTTCCAAATAAAACCGAAGATTCTAAATAAAATAACATTTTCTTTCTTTTTTAAATGGTGACTGAATTGTGTTGATAACAGATTGTTGTCATGAATTGATTTCCAGTTGGAAATATTTTTTTGATATTGTTATTATAGAGAATGTACACGGGTCACAAAGAGAATTGTTGATTGATAGATTGTACTTATGTAATCCTTATTCAGCACTATTTTGCATTTATTAAGTGTAACAAGTGATAAATGGTTCCCACCTTACAATAAGGGTCACAAATAACATTAAGAAATGGTTAATTATGCTTAAGTGATGCTTAATCAGCACTAGTATGCCTTTATTAGGTGTTAATTCATGAGAAATGGTTCTCACTTTACAATAAGGGTCACAAAGTCCATTAATAAATGGTTAATTACACTTAAGTAATGCCTATTATGGTTAATTATGCTTCAGTAATGCCTATTCAGCCCTGGTGTGCATTTATTAAGTGTTACTTAATGGATAAATGGTTCCCACTTTACAATAAGGGTCACAAAGAGCATTAATAAATGGTTAATTATACTTAAGTAATGTTACAAAAATGACATTCGTTAACAGTTAATTAATGCTAATTATTATATTAATCAACTGTTGGTTCATGCTCAATTAATGGGTTAACTAAGGTTAATAAAGGATATTTATAAACATTACATAATGTAGTAATTAATACCTTAGTTAACATGAACACCATTAGTAAAGGCTTACTAGGCACATTAGTTAACAGTTAACTAATGGTTAGTTAAACCTTATTAAGCATTAACTAACCATTAATTAATGTACCCTTATTGTAAAGTGTTACCAGTTGAGGCATTGTCACCTCTCACGGAGCTGAACGAGTCCGTGTCCTCACACCAAGCGAATGAACGAGAGATGGCAGTTAGTTAGTATGGATCACGATGAGGTAATGTGTTTATGTTGTAAATAATGACTATTTCAGATGAGTAATGGTCATCTGATGATGCTGGTGAGGCAAAGTAAACTTTGTTTTAGTAGGCTACCGCTCATTCATTTAGGAGTAAACACTGCAGTCTAGGTTCGCTGCGTGAAATTGTGTATACGTTGCTTGGCAACGCCCTCCCGCCCGCCTATCACTCTCCCTTTTAGCTTTTCTTCATTGCATTTTCTTTTTTTTTCTTTGATGGTTCAGCCCCGTTATCAGTCATTATGAACAAACAACTGTCTCAAACAAGGCTCCCGCTCCCCTTCCCTCACCTGGAGCCATAGGCTTCTCAAATCGCGTTCCTGCGCCGCACTGAAATCTGCGACCAATACGGATATGTGACCATAGAGCATGCACGCGTGAACCGAAAATCGGACTGGGTGTACGACCAGATCAAATGCAGAAATAAAACCTATAAAAAAAAGTATTTCTTTGCACAGATGGTCTTGTTTGCTATTAAAGGTAATTTATGATTATGAGAGGAAGCATGAGGCTGTTTAAAAGATATTTAAATGTTACTCGTTGCTGCTTTAATGGAGCGATCAATGTGCAAAAACCATCCGGCACATGTGTCTGATGACGGGCCGTTATATTAATAATAAACAGTGGGCGGGCTTATAAAAAAGGAAGAGAGATAAAAAGGCGAGAGCCTTTTTCTTTTTCCTCCCGTCAGCTGTTCTAATGCACCCTTTACGCACGGTGGTTGAGACAAACCCTACACTAAAGTTAAACATGAAACTTTGTAACTACACACTTAGAATAACGATCTCTGCCCATACAAAAAAAAAGACTTGGATTACTTGAGGAGACGGGCCGGTATATTAATAATAAACAGCGCGCTGCACATTAGAACAGCATGTACATAAAATATCTCTTATCCTTCCTTAGAGGGCATAAATGATATTTTTTCTGCAAACAAATAGTTAATTTGCCAAAGTTGATAGTTGGTCTTATCTTTACAGAAGACTTCTTTGTATTTTTTATGTCAGTTGAATTTTGTTTCAAGTTAAATGCAAATGAGCACAGTTAATATTCCAAAAGGCACAAGCTCTTCCTTGACTGTTTTCAGTCTGTGTTTTTAGTTTTTAAACAGGCAAACCTTTGTTTTTGTCCGGACCAATTAAAGCGGCTACGAGTAACATTTAAATATCTTTTAAACAGCCTCATGTTTCCTCTCATAATCATAAATTACCTTTAACAGCAAACGAGACCATCAGTGCAAAGAAAGACGTTTTTAAATAGTTTTTATTGCTGCTTTTGGTCTGGTCGCACACCCAGTCCGATTTTCGGTTCGCTCGTGCAGGCTCTATGGTCACATACATTGGTCGCAGATTTCAGTGTGGCGCAGCAACGAGATTTGAGAAGCCTATCCCTCCAGGTGAGGGAAGGGGAGCGGGAGCCTTGTTTGAGACAGTTATTTGTCGTCATAATGACTGATAACGGGGCTGAACCATCAAAGAACAAAATTAAAATGCAATGAAGAAAAGCTAAAAGGGAGAGTGATATAGGCTACGGCGGGGACGAGGGCGTTGCCGAGCAACGTGTATACAATTTCACAAGAGCGAAACTAGACTGCAGTGTTTACTCCTAAATGAATGAGCGGTTGGCACTAACACACAGTTTGCTTTGCTTCACCATCATCAGATAACCATTATCTGAAATAGTCATTATTTACATCAACAACACAAACACATTACCTCATCGTGATCCATACTAACTGCCGTCTCTCGTTCATTCGCTTTCTGTGAGGACACGTCTTTCAGCTCCGTGAGAGAGAGAGTAGTTAGGTGACACTGCTGCATCTACTCATTGCAATCAGGTGTATGTGGCAGTGACTGGCAATAGTTGATGCAGTGTCAAAACCACTCTCACGGAGCCGAAAAGAGTCCTCACACTTTCAACACATGGACATGCACTATATTGCACCCTTCTCAGGTCCCACTCGCACGCCTGTCACGCGCTAGTAAACAGCTTTGCGACAGCGGGCGTCGTAAAAATACTACCGCTTTTGTCCAAAGGGGACGCCAACGTGCCATCTTACTCGTAGTGGCTTTAATGTGAAAATTGACAATTTCCTAATCCTAAAGTACTCTTGATCATTTTTGCACACACTAGACACACTTCTGATCAGATATTTAAGCAGGTTAACACAAATGAACACATTTGTACTTATTTTCTCACACAATGAGAATCGATAAGAGAATCGATAAGGAATCGGATCGATAAGCAGAATCGGAACCGGAATCAGAATCGTTAAATTCTTATCAATTCCCATCCCTACTGCTAACATATCATAATTTCCAATTCAGTGCAAATAGCCCACACTGTAGATCCCCCCCACCCCGAGAACAGCATAGACAAACATAATTGGAACTTCCTTTTTATTAAAAACCAAACCATTAAACAACATAGGCTATATAAAACAAATTAGTATTAAGGCTAAATTAATCTGTATGTCGTTCATCCACGGCTTATTTCAGACTGTGTGTGGAGTGGACACTATACGCCTGTGTGCCGGAGGTTGATCGCTGACTGCAGCCGAGGCTTCAGTCGCCCTTCGTAGCGAAAATTAAAGTGAAAATGAATGACTTGCGGCTACCACTAACGTTCATAGGGGTTTTGGTGGGGGCGCAGGGTTATAAGGAGGACTTTTGCAAATGACAAGCTTTCCTTTCTGTTATTTTTCCGCGTAGTACCACACGGAAGGTCGCGCAGCTGAGCTAGGAAGTGCTAGGTTCCGGTTTCTGCTTCAAAATTGACTTGACATTTAGCCGTTTTGCCAGTCAAATTATTTTAATGTGAAATTACGCTGTAGGACATGTTCCGTTTGAATTAACAGTAACTTCAATACGAACCATCTGTATAGTTTGTGGTGTTTCATTACTAGTTGGTGCAACAGTATGTGAAAAAATCACAACGTTTGCTCGGCCACGACGAGCGTTAATCGCGCGATAAAAAAATTGACGCCATTAAAATGGGATTGCGTTAATGCCGTTAATTACGCGTTAAACTGACAGCACTAATCTAAATATATGAAGGTGAAGGTTTAGAGCAGATTCAAACTAATAAACATTCATTGGAAAAGATCAAAACACAAATAATCTGAGCCACTTTTTACATTTGCTCCCCTCTAAGCGAGCTAAAATGATTTATCACTCAAATTTACACATTTCCCATTAATTCAGGATGTTTCCTAGAAATGAGCATTAGCAGAATTTTTTCAAGACAAAGGGCAGTGAAAATATAATTGTTTTAAAAAAAAGTTGTCATGTAGCTCACTTTACCCCAGCTGTGGGGTAAACTGAGACGGACCAGAAAAGTCAAGGGGGTAAAGTGAACCAGCTGGGGGTAAACTGATTCACTTACTTTTTCCACTCTGAAACTACCATAACAACACATATTGTAACAGTTAGAATCCTGAAAGCTAGCCACACATTCCAGAACTAATGTCGGACTAGTAAAATAATGATGGGGTTTGGTCAATTAAGCAAAGCAAATGTTCTAAACACTTGAAAGTAACTCTGAACAAAATCAAATACAACATATTATAATTCAAAAGGTTTTAATAAGATTCAAATGAAAGATAGGACCAGTTAGATTAGAACACAGTCTGGGGGTCAGAACACAGGACCCTTAGAGCCAGCTAGTGTCTCGGGGTCAAAGCATAGGAAAATCAGAACCAGCGAGAACAGCCTGGGACTCAGAACACAGGAGAAGACCCAACTGGATTATAACCTGTCATACCAGCCTATCATACACAACAACTAGGCCTACTCTACATTCCAGCCCTGAAGGTTACAGGGAAAGATGAGAAGGTGCTCTTTCCGTGTGGTTGCCCCAGGTCGTCTTCCTGGTGTATTTCCTTGGCATGATGGCTTTTCTACAATGTGTATGCCATTAAAATTAATCATATGTTATGTACACTCAACAAAAATATAAACTTAACACTTTTGTTTTTGCTCCCATTTTTCATGAGATGGACTTAAAGATCTAAAATTCATTCCAGATACACAATTGTACCATTTCACCCTGAATTGCACAATTCAGAGTGGCCTTTTATTGTGGACAGTCTAAGGCACACCTGTGCACTAATCATGATGTCAGATCAGCATCTTGATGTGGCACACCTGTGAGATGGGATGGATTATCTCAGCAAAGCAGAAGTGCTCACTATCACACATTTAGACAGATTTGTGAACAATGTTTGAGAGAAATGGTACAATTGTGTATCTGGAATGAATTTTAGATCTTTAAGTCCATCTCATGAAAAATGGGAGCAAAAACAAAAGTGTTGCGTTTATATTTTTGTTGAGTGTAATATTACATTAAAATATGTTTAAGACTAAACTTAACTTGTGCCTCATGGTGGGGGAAAGTGCGAGAGTGTCTCACTTTCCCCCACCACCACAATTTGAGAGAAAACTACCTCTCTTAGCATTTCAGGCTAATCTTTAGCTAATATCATCACATGGTTTTTATATGTTGGTAGTTCATCAACACGTAAGACAGAAGTTTTTCTACGTGAATACATTTGCTTTGGCACAACAGTTGATTAAGTTGACAGCAAGAACATTTACTTTTACATGCAAAATACCTATTTTGGTGAAAAAACATGCTTACCACAGCACCATGAGGTCCTCTCTTTCATGGCCAAGGGGAAATGAGAGGGGCTTGAAAACATATCTCACATGACCACAAATGTTTTCCGTTGCCTAGATACAGAGGGTGGCTCACATTACCCGATGCCTCAGATTCCCCCGTTCTCCCCTATTTTTATATTACTGAATAACAAGGGGTAGATTTGGTGTGAAGATTTGGTAGGAAAATGGGAATGTAGGCCAGGTGAGGAAGAAACCATTCACACATGTCCATCTGCAACAGTAAGCTGTCACAGTTTGTGGATTCATTATGCCTGGGTAGCTAGATGTATTTTGACATGAGACTTTAACCTTGTCCTTTATTCTAAGTGGTTGCATTAATGTCCTAAGATCCTCACAGTTGACTGAGCTTCTTACCCTTTCTCTAACATATATAAGGGAGATGCCAGCCACCTTCCTGAGAAATACCTCTCTCTTTGAGTGTCCAAAACATGCGGCCTCCGATCAGATGATACCATTACGAAATTGATCAATGACCTTCAGCCTAGGGTGCTCCATGTTCACTTATGAGCATCCTTAAGTTCGAACATGTGCCTGTTTTCATTCCTTTAAACCAGGGGCATTCTTAGAAAAAATAAAAATGTTTTACTGGCTTAATATAGGCTCTTAATCTTTGAAGGCCCCGAACAACTTTATTTAAAAAATAAACAATTGACTAGCATTATAGGCCCCTAACCTTAGTAGGTAGGGGGCATACAGAGAGCACCAGTCAATTTTTGATATTTTTTAAATTACATTGTTCGTGGCTACGAAGATCAGGGGCCACAGAGAGAGCTAACAACCGGGCTAAACAAGCTAACGACCGAGCCTGCAAATCTGATTGCTGGAGACTTGTCTGTTAGAGATATGAAAAGCATGTTTAGTGTTGATACCAAAGTACTCTGCTTTCCCAATGATTTGGTGTCGGACCTAGAAGAGAGAATCCTGGAAATTGCAGCTGCACACACAACTGTAAAGAACATCATTCTGCACATCGGATCAAATGATGTTGTAAGACAAGAATCTGAAATGTTGAAACAGGACTTTAAGAATCTCCTGAACACGGTCAGCTCACTGAATGCTGAGGTGTTTATCAGTGGTCCTCTGCCACCAATCAGAAGAGGACCTGAGCGATTCACTAGACTGTTAGCATTGAACACATGGCTTTCAACTGCGTGCCCTGACCACTCAGTGCATTTTATTGACAATTTTAATATTTTCTGGAACCGCAAACAGCTTTTTAAGACAGATGGACTTTGTCTAAATAAGGCTGGAGTCAAACTATTCACATCCAACGTGATGTACGTCCTACGTCACCAATCTGTTCGTACCAAGGACAAGGCCCAGGAGGAGAAGATAACACAGCGTAGCAGCAGCGCCGAAGGACAACTGCCGGCCCCAGATGACAGCTCAGACTAGGAGAGATATCAGGGCAGAGAGGAGGGGGCTCCACCCATCCCCGTCTCCCCTGGATCCCGCAGGTCATCACCAAGCCGACCTCTCTCTCCTCTCTCCTACAACCACCCTTTCTCCATCCTCTCCTGATCTGGGATTTAAAGAAATCATATGTACCCCCAGCATGTCTGTGCACACAATTGATCAATCAAAAGTAATCAAAAAGCGGTATATTACAGAAAATACCAGTGAAACATTCATTCAAGCATTTTCTTCGATACCACCCCTCCCCTGTAACTCAGTTAAGGAGCTCTTAGACAACTTTAACGGCAAACTTACAAGTGTTATAGATGTTATTGCGCCCACTAAGATGAAGGTTGTTTCTGGTAAGAAAAGATCTCCTTGGAGAAATGCCCCGCAGGTCAGAATAGAAAGAAGAGAGTGCCGTAAAGCAGAACGCAGGTGGCGAAAAACAAATCTCCAGGTTCATTATGACATCTTCAAAGAGAAACTGTGCACGTTTAACTCAGAACTGAGAAATGCAAGGCATTCTTTCTTTTCTGACATCATCACCAAAAACAACAACAATGCACGTGCCCTGTTTGCTACTGTCGACAGATTAACAAACCCTCCTGTGCCAGTAGCGTCTGAGCATCTTTCCACGAGGGCCTGCAATGAATTTGCCTCCTTCTTTACTGAGAAAATTCACAAAATTAGACAAGCTGTCACTGCATCAATACCAAGTTCAACATGTGTTCCCTCTTAAAATCAATTCAAATGCAATGACAGAATTTTATCTTATAAACCACAAAAACCTGGAGGACATTATACAACACCTGAACTCCTCATCCTGTTGCCTCGACATTCTGCCCACAGGCTTCTTTAAAACAGTTTTTAGCTGTATGGCCTCAGATGTTCTACAAATTGTCAACATGTCCCTTCAGACAGGTGTATTCCCACAGGCCCTGAAAACAGCAGTCATCAAGCCACTCCTAAAAAAGAACAATCTAGATACATCACTCATGAAAAATTATAGGCCCATATCTAACCTACCATTTTTAAGTAAAATCATTGAAAAAGCTGTTTATCAACAGCTAAATAACTACTTAGCAATGAATAACTGCTTTGATGTCTTCCAGTCAGGATTTCGACAACACCACAGCACTGAGACTGCTCTGGTTAAGGTCCTCAATGACATCCACTTAAACACAGACAGTGGCAAAAGTTCTGTCTTAGTTTTACTGGATCTCAGTGCCGCTTTTGACACAGTTGACCACAGCATATTACTAGATCGACTAGCAAACTGGGTTGGACTTTCTGGAACTGTACTAAGCTGGTTTGAATCCTACTTAAAGGATAGAGACTACTATGTGTCAATAGGCAATTTCACATCTGAGCGGACAAATATTGAATGCGGGGTCCCCCAAGGTTCCATTCTTGGCCCTCTTCTATTTAACATCTACATGCTCCCACTAGCTCAGATTATGAATAAGAACAAATTATGCTACCATAACTATGCAGACGACACACAAATTTACATAACCATATCACCAGGAGACTACAGTCCGATACAGGCACTGAGTAAGTGCATTGAACAAATCAATAATTGGATGTGCCAAAATTTCCTTCAATTAAACAACGATAAAACTGAAGTAATTGTCTTTGGTGCCAAAGATGAACAATTAAAAGTCAGCGCACAGCTTACATCCATTATGTTAGAAACCACACCCCAAGCCAGAAATCTTGGTGTTGTTATAGACTCCGACTTGAATTTCAAGAAACACATCACATCAATTAATAAATCAGCCTACTACCACCTAAAAACATATCAAGAATTAAAGGGCTTATGTCTCAGCAAGATTTAGAAAAACTTGTCCATGCATTTATCTTTAGTAGACTTGACTACTGTAACAGTGTCCTTGCTGGCCTTCCAAAAAAATCTATCAGACAGCTTCAGCTAATTCAGAACGCTGCTGCCCGAGTCCTCACTAGGACCAAAAAAGTAGATCACATTACCCCAGTTCTGAGGTCTTTACACTGGCTTCCAGTCACTCAAAGAATTGATTTCAAAATACTGATGTTGGTTTATAAAGCACTAAATGGTTTAGGGCCAAAATACATTACTGATATGCTGATACGTTATGAACCGTCCAGAGCCCTTAGGTCGTCTGGGACAGGTCTACTTACAGTCCCAAGAGTTAGGACTAAACAAGGAGAAGCAGCTTTTAGTTATTATGCACCAAATCTCTGGAACAAACTCCCAGAGAACTTGAGGTCTGCTGCAACTCTCAGTTCTTTTAAATCGAGTCTGAAGACTTTTTTGTTTCCATTTTAACCTGTAATTTTCATTTTATTTGCTTCTTTTATTTGCTTTTTTGCTTCTTTTATTCGCTTTTAAATGTTTCCTAATGTGTTTTATGTATTCTTATCTTGCCCCTGTAAAGCACTTTGAGTGGCCTTGTGTCTGAATTGTGCTATATAAATAAACTTGCCTTGCCTTGCCTTACTGTATTTTGAGCTATTCTGTATAATTTTTTTTTAAATACTTCACAGAGAGATTTTTTAATCCTGTACTTTTTTTCTTTCTGCTTTTTGGTAATTATGTGTCTCCAAATTATTCCAGAAAATAGTACTAAATAGCTCACATAGGACGCAGCTGATTTAGCCTTAGTATTCTTCTCAAAATGCACCAGATTGATACATTTTACTTTAAAAGTTTCACATTTTTCTTTCGGGTGGGCATGCCCCCGGACCACCCTAAAAGGCCCTGAGTATTACCTTAAAATGATTTGTTTATTAATCAAAATAAATGTTACACGTTTTGTGTTGTAAGACGGACTCTCAGGGGGCCTACGAAACCTCTCAGCCCCAGGGCTTAATTTTTTTTTCATTTTTATAGTAGGTAGATCTTCTTGACTTGATCATTATAAAAGTAGCTCACAAACTGAAAAATTGTGGGCACCCCTGCTTTAAACCAATCACAATCGTCTTGGACAGCGCTAAGCCCATGAAGACGCAACGTGTCCTTTTAAAATAGTGCAATTTGGTGCTGACCATGGACCTATTATAAAAGATGCCGACCAACACCGTTAATGACGTGCGCCGTGTGTGGAGCCATTTTACTTTGTTACATTTTCCCCCCCTGATTGTTGTTGCTGTATTTTATGTAGTTTTTATTTTGATAGGTAAGCTAGTTTGATAAAAATAAGAATATTGTGTCTATTGTTTTGGTCATTGTCACCTTAACATTTTCTTTTTTTACAAATAAACACCTTGTGTTTGGACTGCAAACGTTTGCACTGGTCATACCTGGGAATTGGTCAAAAGGGGGGAGCAAACTTTATGTTGTGCTCAGGTTCCCCTAGGCTGGACATAACAAGCGGCTGTTGTGGCTTTGAAACCCACATACAAATTCAGGTGGCATTTGCTTCCCCGCGGGTGGTCATTTCAGAACCTGCCAACATGAAAAGTTAGCCGTTTATGGTGAGTTCCTGCACAGATTATCCATCCATCTATAGTATACCCTGCTGCCCTAATGCATGATGGGACTGTGGGGAATGAGAGGTTTATGTATTTTCTATCTAGCTGAGGCATACTACTTTTGGAAAAGACACTGCAATAAACACTTGGACAAACAAAACACAAAACGTGTCTTCCTTGGAAAAATGAACGTAGCCTACAATGTTTAAAACCACCCATCTGAATACCTTTGAAACCACAACTAAATATTTGTTTTCAGAATTAAAATTGACATGCATCTGACAGAAATATTAGATTGGTTCCGATATTAGAGCCGTCTCTCCCAACTAAAGTCTAGTCTCAAGCAAAGGAGCATTTTTCAGCATTGGCCCTATAGAATAAAGCACATCAGTGTCTCAGAATATCTGGACACATTTGTGTACAGTTCATTTTGGGGTTTATTTAAATGTTTTCTACTGCTTTGGGTTAACCTTTTTTTTCTCTTTATCACATCTACTTTCTATTTATATTTTTTAAACTAAGAATATATCTATCTGTATGAATTCTCATGTAATAGCAGTATCATTCTGTCAATAGGTTTATTTCAGCCCATTAAAAACAGTGCTCCAGGTTAATTAGGTTTAGCAGTCTTACGGATTCTATGGATAGGGTTCTCTACATTTTCCTGTGGAGACTTTGACAAGTTAATATGACATGTTAAGCTGATAAAACATACAAATACTTGCAGTCACAATCCAAGCCCTAAATATAAAATAATGTTTGATCCATTGTTGGCCCTTCCAGACATGGATCAGGAGAATGGGACTGACACTAAACGGCTAAAAAGGCAACCAGGGCAACAAAGCTCCATAATGCAAATTCTGAAAACTCATTTCGACAGCCATCATCTATTCAGTATTTGGCCCTAATAAGCATTCAAATTAACTCCGCCACTGATGTTCCCATTTACATCCTCTGCTGTGTTAAATGTCCTGCTAAACTGAAAAGGTGCACAATTTTGCAGCCTTGATATTAATTTGCAGGAAGCTTAGCAGATTTCCCCCCTGAGTCACTGGGGCCTGATAGAGAGGCTAAAGGTGTGTGAGTAGTGGAGAGTGTGTGTTAACAAAGAAGACCAATGTCAAAGGAACCAAAGCACATCACATCAGTGGCATGTGCAGGGGGGAAACCGCCCCTTGAGTGCCTAGGTACCCTTTAACTGCCTGCTCAACCATATGGTAGAGCACATTGTCAGTCACTATATAATGAGAGGGGTGCTAAACCGAAAGAGGATCCATTATGCTATTTTTCAGTCTAACTTTGGTATAAATTACAGATGTGAAAACTCCCACAGATCATTTTCGGACCAATTACAGGAAGTCAGTGGCGCAAAAAGTGGGTATGCACTATATGCGGCGCCGCACTCGAGGGGCGCCAAAGCGATCGGGGGAAAATTATTTGGAGTCGGCATTTTTCTGTATTTAACAGCGTTTGTGTAAATGATATGATCAGTAACAGAGTCCCGTCACTGATAGGCGCCCCCCGCTCCATCACCTCCTCCTCCCCACACTATAGGCGCTCCAGTGCGCGCCCCCTCGAGCACGCGCTGGAGCGCGAGAGCTTTCATTTTGAATCGTGTTGTCATCTGATGACAGGGACCTACACAGGCAGAAAAGAAAGCTCTCGGGGGCACAAAACAGCTTTTCAAAGTGGTTGAATAATCCACGGAGAGATGTACACGGAGTTTGCCAACCTTTGTTTTATATGGCCGATTGTATTGATTAATGCACACTGATTATCGGCCGAGACTCACGGATTGTCACTGCAGATTAACGTGTCACCTCAAGTTTTTGACTATTGCTGTTTTCACAGTTTTTGAATGGTAGTGTAGTGATTATAAGCAGGTCAGCGCCCAAACAACAAACTCACCTGTTTTCCATTATCATATTTTGCAACGTTCCAGCGCACGACTGAGTTGTGTGTGTGTGTGTGTGTGTGTGTGTGTGTGTGAGTGAGTGAGTGAGTGAGTGAGTGAGTGAGAGAGAGAGACAGACAGAGACAGACAGAGAGAGATATATGTGTTTGATTGATGGTTGTGTAGCAATGATAATGAAAATCCTGTTTGCCAAAATCTTAATATTTTATTTTAAGGGAATTTGGTGTGATAGATTTGAGGCTCTAAGTTATTTTCTATCTTATTTAATTTCTCTCTCATTCACTTGAAAAAAAGTTTTATCAACAAGCTGGGTTTTCCCATTTAACCGTTTTTTTAAGCTCTTTTTTAACGTTTTTCTAGGTAAATACCTACACACGTTGTATGGGTAAAGTCAAGAGGGTTGGCTGACTAACTTGTTTGGCTAATTGTACTATTCATTTGAACTGAAATAAAAGTTTTCTTTGTCTTAAATTCTCTTCACCAGAGTACACCAAATTACTTATTTTACATGTTCAAATCACAAAAAAAATCTGGGGGGGAGACGCCCAGACCCCCCTACAAGGGTTTGTTTTCGGACATGTCACCTTTTTCATGGCATATGAGTTTGCATGCCTGACACTAGCAAGGCCACAAAAACCTAAATGGCCAGTATATAGTTTTATTTCTGCTGACCAACCTGTTATTCATTGTGCCCTTTACTTTTGGCAGAATCAGTGCAGGCAGACATGACGTTGAGCCGATCACCTGCTCTAATATGTAACTTAAAATGGAAGTCTGCAATTCGGGGAGGGGGAGGGGGGCTCCTGCTAAGTGTCTGCATACCCCCCAGAAAGTGGGTAGTTGCGCCCCTGCAGGAAGTCCTGGCCGAATGTCGCCAGTCACAAATGAAAGAAATGAGCAACTGACGGCCGAGCTGTAGGTGCGGGGAGTTGCTGGCGGCTGCTTGAACTATACAGTGCTGTAGTAAATGAAACCCTTTACCCATTTTCCATCATTTATTCATTCAAACTGATGAAGGCTATTTCACCGAATAGAAATGCAGACTTCAGACGCACACCCATCTACAAGCCAATCAATGTATAGGGGGACACAGACCACGTAGGTGATAAAAACATAGCGCTGGCAAAACTGCAAAGTGAAATCAAACCTTAGCGGATCAAATCTATACAGTGATTTTTAAAAAAAGAGTCCTTGGTTCAGACCTAGGTGCAGACTTTTAAGTGTGAAAGCCCCCTAAATGAGCAGATATTTGGTGCCTTTCTGGAACCAGTTTTCCTGCAGAGAAGTGTTTCTTTTTTGGAGGAAATGCGAATAAATACTTTTGGATCGGACAATGAGGAGGTGCCCTATAGCTTCCTTCAATTCTCATCCCTGCCCCTAAGGGCGCACTCACACTAGGCAAGTTTGCCTGTTCCGTGCTGCAGGAATATGGATGGCGTGGTCACACTAGCCAAACGTTCTAGACTATAGTATGCAAATGAGCTCAGGCATGGAACAGAGGCCCTAGTGTGAGTGCGCCCTAAGATAGTCTGTGCAGGCCACTGTATCACATATCTCACAATCTGATCATATCTACATACAGAATTGACAATGAATGTAGTTTTTTTTCAATTTCTTTTGTTCTCACCAGAGCAGCTGAAAGTAAACTTATTAAACTGCCGTGCATCAAATGAATAAGTTAAAGGCTTTCATTTTATGTGCCTAGGGGGCTTCATAAATGCATGTCACTGATGCAATGAAATTAACGTTGTTTATGTGCGTGTGTATGTGTGCTTCTCCCCCGTGTGTGTGTGTGTGGGAGTGCCATCTCTGGGAGCCGGTGTGTTTACTAGGGTAAAAAAAACCCAGAGCACACCCACAGGGCAACACAACTGAACAAATACAATAATTCAATTTACTCTTCAATTACATTCGCATTCAGGCTCTCCCCTCCTTTAATTAAACTGTGGTACATGTTGGTGCCGAAGCAGACGCGAGAAAAAAAATAATCAAATAAAATCCATCACACGGCCCAATATTCCACCTGATGAACCAAATGAGAGATTTGATATTGAGCGTTATGCGTGATTTATTTTTTCTGTCTAAAGCAAATCAGTAAATTGCTAGTGTGAAATGACGTTCAAAGCAATAGGCAGTTAACAAACCGAAACTAATTAACACATTTCAAAGGAGTTCACAGGATGAGAATGAACATGACAGTCATACTCGGCTTTGATATTGATATCAGTCATACATATTTCAGCAGGAAGATATCAAACGTGTTGATTACTGAGAATTCCCAAAATTATGTTGTGGTCGGAAGAAGTCACTGCAGGTCACCGCATGCCATCAATTGGTACAAGACAAAACAACCCCAGGTTGCTGATTGCTTATTCATGGATCTGTCACCAAATGTTGTGAAGCTCAAAGAGTGGGTTTTCGCTTGGAAGGTTATTACACCCATAAGCCAACACACACACACACACACACACACACACACACACACACACACACACACACACACACACACACACACACACACACACACACACACACACACACACTCACTCTTTAGGCTAGATATTGAACAGCTTCCTGCCCAGGTCATGACATGTATTGATGAGGACACTCAAGGACACAGAGAAGGCGTAAGGACAAGCTGTCAGAGGTGCATGTACATATTTATTTATTTTTCTCAGATGGGTTGAGATGTGGTGACTGAAGGTCGTATCATACGAATCACATACTATTTTACACTAATCAAATCATTCAGTAGCAGTATCTCTATCTGTATCTGATGCCTAGTAGAAAAAAATGGTGAGGACAGACAAGCTGTATTGTGACTGCAGTCAGGTCATCATGAAAAAAGCCTCATATGTTTCCATGAATCAGTCAACACCCTGTCCTTATATGACAGTGACACGTCAGAACCTGGATGACGAGTGGGCGATGCAATCTCATGTATTGGCAAACGCAGTGTGTTAAGGACAGACACAGCAGAACAACTGAAAGAGAGCTGCTGCTTCCCATTGTCAGTGAGAGGATGGGGAAGCAGAGGTGGCCGCCTGCGTGCATGAATTGAAATTGTCATTCCATCTATAATCCATATTGATCAAATAGGATTTATTAAAAGGCATACATGCAAACAATAACACAAGAAATGGGGATACACTATTAGCTTCATTACAAGCAGTTTTTGAACGAAACAATAAGACGTTTTTATTAACCACTATAGACACATCTTGGTTTAAAAAGTGATTCAAGACACTGTACAACTCAAAAAGAGGCCCAGTAACAATAAACAGATTAACACAATCATTGCACAATGTGCGGCTGCCAGAATATGGGAATTGAAGGTACACGCTACACCCGTACAACAAGGTTTCTATGCAGATGATAATGTTTATATGCACCTGACATCTTACTCTACTTAAAGAACCACACATCTCAATCTCTACAAAAAACCATTAACCTATTTAGCAAATTCTTAACTATTTCACACTATCCGATTATTCAACTATGGCAGGGGGAAACTGACCACATTACAAAAACCAAAGAATTATGGAGGTTTTGATGCAATAAAACTTGTCAACTTTCTGGCCAATTAATTGCAAGTTCAATAACAGACGGTAGAACGGTACAAGACTCCAGGATTAAATCTCCCAATCCCTCTTCTTCTCAGGCATCAATTAAACTTCCCAACTAAAGTTTAAAAAGAAGCATTCATCTCTGTAACTGTGGCCAATAAGGCCATCCTCATAAACTGAACAAATAACCATTGAGAAACTGACTGAATCTATTTACATTGAATGTCTTCCTGAATTCAATTCAAAATCTTTATCGTCTCTCACAGTGACAGAAAATTGCCTTCAGTTTGAGGCTAAAACAACATAAATACAACATAAGACTCACATAACATGACACAAACAGTTCAATAAAACAGTGAAAGCATGTGAGTAAAGCAAACCTGCATTGAAAATGGGTTGTCTATTTGGCCTTGTGCATATCGCAGTGGGATTTCTTGTAGGTTATTTATTTAACCAAAGGTTGTCTGAAGTGTCTGCCTGAAATAAGTTGTGAAGGGGATGTGATGAGTCTATAGTGAGGGAGAATGAAGATAACAATAACAACTGCTTCTTTAATATTGTTGGTAACTTTTTTTAATTAATCTGTGCATGTTTTCTTAAACTTGTTTATATATGCATTTTTTTCTTCTCTCTCATTGTGCTCAACTGGGGGTGCCTGTTGTTATTAAGCTAACTTTGGATAAAAGATAAGGATATTGTATATAAATAATAACAATAATTTCAACAATAACCTCTCTACGCATGAACAGGCTTAGTCCTAATGTGTCTAGGTTCTGTTCAGCCTGGGTGAATGGGTGACAGGATGCAACCAAAGACAGCCAGCTTCCTCCCTAGGGCGAGGGGGAATCTAAGGAAGGGAAACCACATGCAGCATGCACGAACACACATGTGGAAAAGCTTAGAAAAATATGTTTTAGAAAGGGACGAATGTACACAACACAATAGGCACACACACAAATAAATAATGAAAAAAATAAAGAAATATATGCTGTATACTATTTGTACTTAATTTTGTATTAATATTTGTACTCTGTAAATAATTATAAAAAAATACAGAATGCAATTCATGCATTTATATCTAAATGTGTAAATCATAAGATAATGGTGTTAGGGAAGTTAAACATAACCAATAACTGTGTTTTAGTAGTTAGTTAGTAGTAGTTAGTTAGCTTTTTTCCCAATACTCTGAACCAAATATCTCAACTTCTAATGTTGAGCTAATGGCCATTAGGAATGGCTCTAGGAGAAATATAGAGACGCACAAGGTTTAGTCAAATAAACACCTAAATGTAAATTTTGGACCTTTAATTTATACTAGTATTAAAGAAGACATGTTATGGAAGTAAAATAGACAAAAATCTCAAAATATACCAGTGCTTGAAAAAACAATGTTATTGCCTGCCGTGTCTTGCCCTTAAACACAATGCAACGTTTACAACACGCGGTCTGCTTATATCTTCCCTCCCGTACGGAACATTTCTGCATCTCACAAACAGATGGCCATGAAGAGAATAAAAAAGCAGCACGAGCTGGTTGTTGCACCTACCAAAACAAATACATAATATCCTTGGAAAGGAGCCATAGCTATACCTCAATCTTTCAACCAACAGAGGGCTTGACACCTGTTGTGAATATTCATGAGTTTATTTTGCAATTAAAAGCAGGCGAGTGGTGGGAGGAGAAAGACAATGATAGCCCAGGCAGAAGGAGCTTACGGGCCATTCAACACTGTGTGATGCAATTCCTCTCCTCCATAACACTTCACACTGCCACTTTATTGGTTTGGCACTTTAAATGTAATTTCTTTCCCCCCTCTCACTCATTCCAATGCAACTCCCTCAATGCTATTCTATAACACGTGTGCATCTTAGTGTACATTAATCTCTTTCACTTCATCCCTAACCAAACACATTTGATGACAAATCCCAAAATGAAATGTCTGTTGCTGCTTAAACACAATGTCTATATGCAAAGACAGAAATGTCTTGTCATAACAGGAAACTTTTCAATATCAGAAGTATCAACAAACTTTTTAAGCACCGTGGGCAGAACTTAAGCGGAGCTGGATTGACAGCTTTCAACATAGGCCCAAACCACCTGAACTAAATGGGTACATGCACCAGAATAATACTGTATTAAACAACATAGGTTAGGTATAGAAGAACCCTTAAAGTTAGACACAAACAGATGGCCGATATAAATTGAACACTGACAGGAAATCTGTGCCAGCAGAGACAGGGATGCTACAAACTCGGCTCACCACAGGACATATTCCCAGCTATTAGAGCATGTAGAACGCAAGTGAACACAGTCGTTTGTGAATGCTTTTTCCCCCCTGAATTGCAAAGAAGAACTGAAGAGACTGAGACATCATTTGTATTGCGAACAAAACCCATAAAAAGAGGGATTAAAGTTTATGGATTCATACTGAATCAATTAAAGGCTTTCTGACTTATACACATCTAGGTCATTTGGCATATTCTGGATTTAGTAATATGTAATAATAATATAAAGGGAATCTTTAATATCATATTTAAGGCATAGATGCCAGGGTGTGCAAAGCACAATTCAGGCCCAAAGATTTGCCATGCAACTGCTTTCAACAAGCCAGACTGCAACATTCTGAAACTGGGCAGTTCACGCTGATGCAACGGGCAGCGACGGTAGCTGGTTTCCATATGTAGCATCAGGGCTGTCGGACTGCGGGCACAAGTGCGACAGTCTTGGGGGGGCCCAAGGCAGAGAAAAAAAACTAAAATAAAATGTCTTACAAGCTCAATATAGGCCCCCGATCTCAGAAGGTCCCGAACAATGCCATTCCAAAACAAGAAATAATGTACTGGCTCATGATAGGCCCCTGACCCTGGCAATGACATCAGGGGCCTATCATGAGCCAGTACATTTTGGTTATTTTTTAAATAACATTATTCAGTGCCACGAAGGCCAGGGGCCTATATTGAGCCACTAAGAAAAAAGAAAAAAACACTTCAAAGTGGGAAAGAGCTTTGGGATTATTGAAAAATTCACAAAGAGGACTGGATTTTTTTAAACCTGTACATTTTTTCTTTCTGCTTTTTGGTAATTCTGTGTCTCCAAATTATTCCATGAAAAATTGTACTAAATAGTTCACATAGGACACAGTTTATTTAGCCTTAGTTTTCTTCTAAAAGTGCACCAGATTAATGAATTTTACTTTCAAAGGTTCAAATTTCTCTTCAGGGGGAGCATTCCCCCGTACCCTCTTAGAAGGTCCAGGGTCCCCAACACAGTCTCCCAAATTCCTCTGACAAACACTGTATGTGTGTATGGTTATTAAAAGTCATTAGACCAGGGGTTGTGTTCATGTACACGTAACAATTTGGTCATTCATCATCATCAAAACATTGTGGTGTTATCTGGCTCAGAGAGCCATGTGTATTGTAAGACCGCCTTTCAGTGGGCTCATCAGGACTTTTTGTATAGGGGCCCAGAATGTGTTGCTACGCCCCTGTGTAGCATCAACATGTTCAGGCACCACAGTCAATTTGTTCCTCTGTAAAACCCTAGGTGAATACCACACACATTTTAGGTCTATATAAATAAAGGCATTCGATTGGAGAGCAAAAGTTATTGTTTATTAGAGAATAGGAGGACACAATTTTAACCAGAGATTGCACATGCGACAGGGACAGAGTTTAAATGCACACCATGCAACATTTTAATTAAGAAATTAATCATAGTCGCACAAAAATAATCCCTTTCAATGATCACTTCTGACATATCCAAAATCCTTTTATTCTACCATACTAAATAGCAGAAAGTATGGGCATTGTAACGCAGAGTGAGTATGAGTGGGTCTGAAGTTGAAAACTTAAGTATGGAGCGTGAGCAAAAGGGGAAAGATCACACAGGATCAGGGCCAAATCACAGTTCAAGAGTTTAGGGCGCACAAAGCATCTCCTTACTGTAGCAGTTGGTTGTGTGTAAAGCGTGTGTGTTCATGCTCGTCATGGTCATCAGCCATGGTGTAATGGAAGTGTACATCTCAGTTAACTCAGCCTTTAATCTAATGAGATTCATTGATACACTGGAGTGTGGCCTTGGCAGTGTGCCATGCACAAAGTCATTAGTTACACTTTTAAGCCCAAAGTTAATTCTCCTCGCTGACGGTATGCTGCTTTTCCCCCAAAAAATTTAGATGCAGTCTGTGTGTGTGTGTGTGTGTGTGTGTGTGTGTGTGTGTGACCCAGCATCAACAGACTCCTTCCTCTTCCCCACTGTAGCCTACCATTTATGCTCCGCTCAGAATGGGAGACAACAGAAAGTGCGCGCGTGTATTTGATAGTATCCAGCTCATAATGTTGCCACACACACACACACACACACACACACACACACACACACACACACACACACACACACACACACACACACACACACACACACACACACACACACACACACACACACACACACACACACACACACACACACACACACACACACACACACACACAGCACGCGTCATTCACCCGGTCCGCACATTTTATAATAGGTCCATGGTCGGCACCAAATTGCACTATTTTGAAAGGACACGTTGCGGCTTCCTGGGCATAGCGCCACCCAAGACGAATTTGATTGGTTTAAAGACATGAAAACATGCCACCCCATTCCCCCCACCACCTATACTCAAAATATTTCCAGAAAAAAAAATGTCTTGGTCTGGCTGTGCAAGACTATGCTGATAAAGAAATGTTGTAATTGTTGATTCTACTGCTAAGAAAAAACCTGGACATACAGCAGAAGGTATAACATCCATGCGCGAACACTAAAGGGTTACCTAATGTAGATACACCGACAGTGTTGTTGTCCGGCGGGCCCGAGTGGGCTGTACGGGCCGCCCCTCCGGAGGTTTCGGCTGTGGTTGCTCCTCGTGGCAGCGGTCCATATGGCTATTTCCCTATTCTATACTGTCTATTCTCTATCTATGGCCCCGGTCCTCCTCGGGACTAGTGCCGCACTGGGGCGTGCTCTCTGGGGGCGGGGTGCTGGGGGGCAGGCTTTGGGTCTGGGGGGCTGGCGCGGATTGTGTGTCGGTGGGGAACGGTAGAGTGTAAATCAATGTCATTTAATGTTAATTGTGTTCATATTGTTTGACATTGTTATAGTGTTATTATTAACAGCCTGAGGAGCTGCCTCGGCCTCGGTTTGTCTGGGCCTGAGTACCGGTTGTCCTCCCACTGAAAAATTGTCCTGCCGACGCAAATTGCATAACTGATACCATTTCTCTAACATTTGTTCTCCTCTGTCTATCTTCCATGATTGGCTGAGCGATGCCCCGGGGGTTCTCTCCCTCTGTCTACCAAGCACTCTCCATGCTACTCAACTGACTCCGAGTTCTGTGCGGAATCAGCTGTCCTAGGAACGGATGCTCCCCGCCTGCTATTGCCTCACATCAGCACTGATTCACCGTCCATCAGGATAGTACTCTTTCTACTCGCTTGCTTGTTCAATCTTTAAATTAATTTTTGCTTTGCTCATTGGTTGCCTGTCTGTCCTCTTCCAGTTTTCCCTGGTCGTGACGAGACGGTGTGGATCTGGTCCCCCCTCTGGTAACATCTGAGAATGGACCATCAACGCGGAAGATGTTGCAGTGGTTAAGGACGCCACCTGGAGACGTGGGATGTATTCCCGGCGCTGGAAACCTTAGTTTTCCCTGGTGGAGACGAGACGGTGTGGATCCTCTGGCAGCATCTGAAGTCTTCCTGCATCCACACTAATCCACACTATTCGCACTTTACTTTAGTATTACCATGTAAACATCTGGTCAATGATCAAATTCCTTCGTGATTTTCTCTACTTATGACATCTATTGCAGTATGTCCGTCCTGGGAGAGGGATCCCTTACTTTGTCGACTCTCCCTGAGATTTCTTAAAAAAAAAAATTATCCCGGTGAAGGGTTTTTACTGGGAGTTTTTTCTCAGCCGAGCTAAGGGTGTAAGGGCAGGGTGTCATATTGTATCATATTGTTTCATATTGTATGAAATGTAAAGCCCACTGAGACAAATGTATTTGTGATTTTGGGCTATACAGATAAAACTGATTTGATTTTTTGATTTAATTACTCAGAATTCCTCAAGGGGGCGACAGAAATCACGCATTATAGCTTCAATCGTTTTTATCTGGCAAAGCCGTTACCTCATTTGAGACTGAATAACAACTACATTTACCGCTAACTTTGTATGTCACCTATTCAGCCATCCATTATTTAAACCTGCAGTGTAGAATTTTGGGAATTTTTTCATAGCAGAATTGGTAGAAAATAATTATAATATCTATAAGTATGTTTAATTTAGTGTATAATAGCTAATAGAGATTGTTTCCCCCCTTAAAGCAGCTACTAAATTTAAATATATTTTAAACAGCCCCTCTGATAGTCATTACCTTTAACAGCAAACGACACCATCAGTGCAAAGAAAGACATTTTTATATAGTTTTTATTACTGCATTTGGTCTGGTCGCACAACCAGTCTTATTTTCGGTTGGCGCATGCATGCTCTAGAGTCTATGGTCGCAGATTCGTCGCAGATTTCAGTGTAGCGCTGCAACGCGATTTGAGAAGCCTATCCCTCCAGGTGAGGGAAGGGGAGCGGGAGCCTTGTTTGAGACAGTTATTTTTCGTCATAATGACTGATAACGGGGCTGAACCATCAAAGAAAAAAAATAGAATGCAATGAAGAAAAGCTAAAAGGGAGAGTGATAGACGGGCGGAAGGGCGTTGCCAAGCAACGTATACACAATTTCACGGGAGCGAACTAGACTGCAGTGTTTTCTCCCAAATGAATGAGCGGTACTAAAACAACGTTTACTTTGCTTCACCATCATCAGATGACCATTATTCATCTGAAATAGTCATTATTTACAACAACATAAACACATTACCTCATCGTGATCAATAGCCTACTAACTGCCGTCTCTCGTTCATTCGCTTTCTGTGAGGACACGTAATCTTTCAGCTCCGTGCGAGTTGTTAGTGAACCTGCATCAACTCATTGCAATCAGGTGTGTGTGGCACTGACTGGCATTAGTTGCCAAGTCCTCACTAGGACCAAAAAAGTGGATCACGTCACCCGAGTTCTGATGTCTTTACACTGGCTTCCTGTCAGTCAAATAATTGATTTCAAAATATTGGTGTTGGTTTATAAAGCACTAAATGATTTAGGGCCATACATTTCTGACCTAGCCTGGAAATCCAGACCCATCTGGAACAATATAGGGTCTGGCCACGATCAATAAACCTTTCCAACTCAAGGGGCGGCACCTATGCGTGCACATTTCAAATACCACTGCACGCAATTGGATAGCACTACAACCAATCAGAGCAATGAACAAGGTGACGTATGAAGCCCTGTTTATTTAGCGAACAGCGAGGTTAACTGGTAAAACGTTTGACGTTGTCGGTCGGCAAAACTGAAAAATCCTATTTCTTGCTAATGAAATATTTGAGTGCCGTCTTCCAAATTGTAAAGTGTTGAAGCTAAAGCCGTCTCAAACTCAAACAACATATCAGCAGCCATCTCTGTTGTTTACTATCACAGCTTTGACGGCGCATGAACAGAACTGTCGTCATCTGGTTACGTCTGCCCAAGAGCACCATGCATAGGGCATTGGTCCGCGCATATCAGAACCAATTGAAACGTAGCTCTGCATGTTCTGACATATTTAATGAGCTTCAATGGAGAGTGTCCAGACCAACAGGCGCAGCAAATTTAATTTGCCAGCGACAGGTCTGGGTTTCCAGGCTGTTTCTGAACACGGTGATGCGTTATGAACCGTCCAGAGCCCTCAGGTCGTCTGGGACAGGTCTACTTACAGTCCCCAGAGTTAGGATTAAACAAGGAGAAGCAGCTTTCAGTTTTTATGCTCCACATATCTGGAACAAACCCCCAGAAAACTTGAGGTCTGCTGCAACTCTCAGCTCTTTTAAATCAAATCTGAAGACTTTTCTGTTTCCCTTTTAACCTGTAATTTTTATTTTTCTAATGTCTATTTTAAACTTGATGCATTTTAATATTGATGTATTTCATGTCCCTGTAAATCACTTTGAATGGCCTGGTGTCTGAATTGTACTATATAGGAGAACTTGCCTTGCCTTTAAAAAAGTACCCTATTCACCTACAGTGTCTCACCTTAAAATAATCTACTAAATTACAAGTGCAAAGCCGATAACAAAGTCTAGAAAAACACACTACTATTTCTGTCACATTCTCCCTCACTCTCCCTCCTCCCAGCCCTTTCATTGCCATTTTCCATCCATCCTGCCTGATGCCCTTGGACTGCCCCATCTGTTCTTCAATTCGCCTGGCCTTCACAGCCCACCTCCTCCTTGCCACCAACTCATTTCCTCATCAATTTCCTCGTCAATTACTCACCGGAAAACACTGCTCCAATTTCCACTCTTCACTTGTCAGTTCATCATTGTTGCAATGTTGCCTATAGTCAAGTTTTGTCCACATTTCAAACCACCTGCACTACCTAGCTGCCTGCCTGTGCTGCCAGTAACCCTCTAATTCAATAAAGCACTGATATCATCCTGTTGCCTCAGCTGTCTGCATTGTGCTTCCAATCCCTGTTACTAGTCTGCCCACACACCGGCCCAGACAGTTATGTGTTTCAGGAATATTATTTTTCTTCTTGTTTATTATGTACTATTTAGTCATTACATAAACACTGTTATTTACAATTTGGGGGGTTTCAAAAGGACATAGTGTCTGTTTTGTCATAATTATGAAACTGTACCTAATAATCATGAAAAAAAATTTACAAGACCAAGTCTAGCATGAAAATGAATTATGACATCATCTTGCAACCATTAGACTTAGTTTGATCAAGTCAGTCATTTAATTATCATCTTAATTTTTTTTAAATTGAGATGTATGAATTCCTATATGAAGAACTTTACCTCAGAACTTTACCTCATAAAATACAAACCATTCTAGATGTATGTAATTTAGAATAACATAGAATTCCAGAGATGCCAATGATATTAGACTTCTGACAGTGTGTTGGGAATGTTCTAAATCTGTCCATGAGTTAATGCTTTTGGGTTTTTGAATCAGGTATTGTAATTGATTCTCTAGGAAGTACGGAAGTACATTTGGTGTTTCTAGGCCAATGTAGAATAGTTTTCTTCTGTTATATTGAGAGTGCAATATTTGTTTCTTCATTTTCCCAGAAGAAAAGTGGCTGGCATGGTCTATAGATTGGAACCATTCATTTGTTTGGGGTGGGTGTGAGCCGCAACTTTTTCCACTGAAAAATAATTTAGCCTAATAATGCAAGCTTCACCAAAGGGCACATCACAGGGTCACTGCAGCAGCAGCAGCTTTTCAGAATAGACAAATAGAAATGGGACACCCTGTGCTCTTGTATACCCTCATATGAGGAAATACTGATTTTCTTCTGACTGTTCAGTTATTTCCCTTCACATCATGTATGTATTGTTGTTTTGCAGTCTGGCTCTGGATATATAAGCACTCTTTATGGTAACGGCCTGAATCAACAACAATGCCAGCCATTTCACCGCTTCCTCTGGATTTTATTTTGTTCTGCCATCACATATTGGACCGAATGACACATTTGGAAAAGGACTCTCAAATCTACATTAGGGCAGAGAGAGGGGGAAAATGACCTAGTAGGTGAGATTTTATGCAACACAGGTCATTATATGAGTGGCCTGAGAGCCACTCAGCCCACCATTAACCAAGATGAGGCACCAATGGGAGCCACTTCCTGCCAGGAAGTAATGAGAGAAATGTGGAGTGCATGGTTTCAGATGTTCCATGTCTACAAAATTACACCAAGGCCTGCACACTCTGGACTGTTAGCACTGAATCCATTTATAAATGCACTGCCCAGAAGTAATTTAGTACTAAATGTGATTCTCTGCTGCTTTAAGTGGAACTTAACTTACGTAATGTGTTATACTGTACCGTCAGGGTCAGTGCCTATTGAATGGATTCAGCATTGACTAACATAATAAAATGATAGATTATAGATATGTTTATCATATTATCCAAATATTTGAAGAAATCCTTAAAGAGGCTACGAGGAATCTTCAGTTTTTGTTTCTAGTGCCCCCTTGAAAAAACACCCACAGTGTTTTTACTAAGCCAGCTGTTGTTCCTGGGTGAGCGTACCCGGACAAAGGCTATACGAAAAACTATAAAAATAGCAATTTTCACTGATGGTCTTGTTTGCTGTCACATGTCATTTATGATCATCAGAGGAAAAAATGGACTGTTTCAGAAATATTTCGTAACTCAAAATGTTTTTTATCTCAATTACTTAACATGCAGAAAAGGCCAGCACTGTGTGTGTGTGTGTGTGTGTGTGTGTGTGTGTGTGTGTGTGTGTGGAGCGGAAAATGGACATGGAGTGACCATAGTGTCTAACTATGATTGACGGATGTTAACTCCTATCATATGAGCTTTGACGGTCATTTGGCCAACCAGAAACAGTGTTTGTCATTGAGGGGCGGTGACATCAGTCAGTCAGCGTCTGCAGGAAAGTTAAAAAAAAATTCTCTCCAAGTCATCGGAGCGTTCAAGTAGCCGCAGCCGCAGAACTATTTTACCGTGTTAATGTGCCTACAAGTGTTGCCACAGGTCCCGTTTTTCCCAGAATTGTTCTCTTTTTTCACCAGCTGTCCCGGGAAAAAATAAATCTGTCCCGGCCGGGACACAATTTGTCCCATTTTTTGGGGGGGAAATGCCAAAACCTCATTTGATTTCCTTCGTTCAGTAGTTAAGGCCGTTTCACACGGGCCGAGGCGTTTGTTGCGCCAACTAATGCATTCTCAATGGAGAGGCGAGCGGGGCCGGCCAGAGAGAAAGCGCAGCGTTCAGTCGTCAGGCGGCACGACAAGCGTTCAGGGGCGGTCTCAACGATCTCGGGGCCCGTTTCAAGACCCAGTGTGGGTTTTTAATAAATAATGCTTGCGATTGCTCTCCGCGAAAATAAAATAAAAGACGGAGACGGATTATGAGATAACGGGAGTCTTAAAGCCCCTCCCCCCCACCCCTCCCTATCCCTATACAACAGATAAAGGGTGGATAGCTACTTTTTATGAACAGTATAGAATTTACACATAGAAAGCTTATTACTGTATGTGTGAGGGGCCTTCAAGGCCCCTCATGAAGCCACTAAGACAGAGCTAATAATGCTTTTGTTTTGCACTTGCTTTTCTATTTTTCACCTACTAGTTGAGGGGCCCATGATGATTTATTTCCTTATTTTAGGTGATTCCTTTTTGGACCCTGTTATTGACATGAGTGACTGAGCTCTTTGACAATGCGACATGTAAAGTTACTATCAGTATTTCTGGCGTAGGGCCCCCCTGAGCCCTTGGGCCCCTGGGCCTGGTTGCATGCAATTTTCTTCTCAAAGTGCACCAGAGTGAATCACTTTTAAAATAAATTCACAGAGTTTGCCAACCGTTGTTTTACAGCCATTTGCATTGCTTTATGCGCTCGCTGATTAACGGCCGCGGTTGGCGGATTGTCACTGCAGATTAACGTCACCTCAAGTTAATAATGTGCTTATGTCTATTGCTGTGTTCACAGTTTTTGAATGATGCGTGGTATTCTGGCCGACACACATGAGGTGAATGTAGTGATTATAGCAGATCAGCGCCAAAACTACACACTCACCTGCTTCCTCCACTATCGTCCCATTTTGCACCATTATGTTCCTGCGCACGACTGAGGTGTGTGTGTGTGTGTGTGTGTGTGCGTGCGTGCGTGCGTGCGTGCGTGCGCGTGTGTTTTTGTCCTTAATTCTCTTCACCAGAATACACCAAATTGCTTCTCTTAAATGTTCAAATCACAAAAAAATACCCCCAGACCCCCCTACCGGAGTTTGTTTTCAGACTTCTCACCTTTTTCATGGCTTAAGAGTTTGCATGCCTGTGTCATACTCCACCTTTACTGGCCATTTGAATAAATCTTACATGTATCGATATGGTTTAAGATTGCCCCAGGTTAATTGTGTAGCAATTACTTTGTGGTCATTCCATTGTTATTCTGTTTGGGAATGATGTATAAGATAGCAAATAACATGGTGGAAAAAGCCTTAACAGGGCTCCTGCATTATTAGTTTATCTTGACGCCCTTATTGATCTGTAAGACCTCCCTTAATTTCAATTTGTGCTTACATGAGGCATATTCCTGGATCAATGTGTATAATCAATTTACCACACAGCAAATATGGGCTCATGTAACATCAGCATTTGAACTCTAAACAATTGGATGTGGATAGTACAGTAGGGGTTAATAGAAGTCTAAAACCAATTCGGTAATTAAAAAAAGTATATATATATTTAAAGAAAGTGTTTCACATTAAAAACAAATTGAGAACCTAACTGCAAACAGCTTAGGGAAGATACTGTTAAACAAAATAAGTTAAACTATAATTTTATTTTTGTACAAAACATAGTGTATACAATTAGTATCAGTGTAGAGTAATAAGGCATGAATACAGCATTACATGAAATCTGCTATTGATATGCATGCTCCCCTGAGGCTGGACCCTTTTGATTTTAATAATCCTGTGGATTTCTAAATATATTATTGCCCTCAGGACATAGTCCATATTTTAAATGTCACTGTTGCAAAGGATGTAGTTCTGAAAAGATTACCTATCGGAGGAAAAATTAGACTGTTTCAGAAATGTTTAAAAGTTCCTCCTGCATAGCCAATACATGGATTTCCAGGTAAGTGGATTTTTTTTGTTTACCCAGTCAGTCAATTAGTCTCAGTACATTATGAAGCACAATATATCAACTATTTGGATTTGATCTGTGTTAAACTGCATCATTTATTAAAGGCAAACCATAAACAAGCAACAAATTAGAAAAGAGAGATTAGTGTTGCCAGGCAGAATACTGTTGATCTTCTCTAGCCTTCCAAGAGCATATTTTGAGTGTGGAGTCACATTTTACTCAGTTAAGAAAGTTTTGTATCCACATGTTCGATAATCTACATGTATTTATATAACATTTTAAACACTGAAATACTACATTTGTTGAAATGAGTCTTTCTGTATTTTCTAAACATTTTAAGTGACAATGGATATAACAAATACATTGTAATCTACCTCCCATGTCATTAGTATAAAACCAATTCACTATGTCTGCTTGTATCATGCATATTTACTTAAGGCAGACAGGACCATAGCATTAAAGGGCACACATTATACTTATGTTCAGGTTCGAACTTGAATTTCAGGTGTTTACTAGAAATTGTTCCAATGGCTTAATAGGTGGAGTCAGCAATTCTGGAGAATTATGGAAGTAAATGAGTGTCATCGGATTTTGAAAATAAAAAGCCATTGAATTTTAAGCACTGACTATTTATGCATTGAAATAATGTATCTGAATTTTTTGCAGCATTGAAATATGTATCTGATTTGTTTGCCTCTGAATTTAACTCATTACATTTTAAACAGCAAATTTTCACCTTTATTTTACAATGTTCTCAAATTCAAAATCAAATATTCAACGTTAAAAAATTCAACGTGCCAAATTCAACTGCAAAATCCCATGTATGAAATTCAGAGTAAAACTTTGGGGACCCAAGGAAGAGCAATCGATCATAGATGCTTAGGTGAGTACAAACATGTTTCTATATATATGCTAGCCATTATATTCTTCCCTATATAGAAACATGTTTGTACTCACCCAAGCACCATTGTTACTTGCGTTGCCGTTTGACATGGCTAAAACCTGATTTGCCTTCCTGCATCAGTCAGGGGTATCCAAGGCAACAAGCTAATATTCCCACTAGCTCTCTTTGTTTGAACGCGATCTAGCATCTATGATCGATTGCTCTTCCTTGGGTCCCCAAAGTTTTACTCTGAATTTCATACATGGGATTTTGCAGTTGAATTTGGCACGTTGAATTTTTTAACGTTGAATATTTGATTTTGAATTTGAGAACATTGTAAAATAAAGGTGAAAATGAGTTGTTTAAAATGTAATGAGTTAAATTCAGAGGCAAAAAATTCAGATACATTATTTCAATGCTGCAAAAAATTCAGATACGTTATTTCAATGCATAAATATTCAGTGCTTAAAATTCAATGGCTTTTTATTTTCAAAATCCGATGACACTCATTTACTTCCATAGAGAATGGTATTGTCAAAATCAGTGAATATCTCTTCACAATCCGCTTCCTGTATGTACAGTGTGTGTGTGTGTGTGTGTGTGTGTGTGTGTGTGTGTGTGTGTGTGTGTGTGTGTGTGTGTGTGTGTGCTGAAAAAGTCTGGTGTTAACAGCCTAGGCTCTGTAAACGGGTTTATAACAAAAGGTATGTAAACAAAGGCGACCACCGTAGCTAGCAACATACCCATTTACAGAGCATATAGGCTGTGTATTAACGGTATTTTTTTCTTCTTCAGCGCACCCACAGTACGGACAGGTAGCTTATCATGCGGAGATATATTCACAACAAGCTTTCTACAGAATCGCTGACTGCGCATTTAATACATAAAAAAACATTGTTTTTCTCACACTGCTTGCTTTGTGTATGTGTGTGCATGTGTGTCTTACGTTTGTCTTTACATGTACATTAATGAGAAGTGACCTACAGCCCAGTGAAGAACAAAAATGTTGATTGCACCTAGATAATGAGGTATCAGTTAAGCACGCACATGTAGAATGTATGTGATTAAACTAACTGTAAGGATGTGTGGGGATGGGAAGTATAATATGAAACAACAGAAGAAGTCAAATGAGGATCAAGTCATTATTTCTTGTAAAAACGCACCTTATTGTGCATAGTGAGTGTTGTAACAACTGTCCTCATGTCATACCACCTGTTTACACCCAAAGCTTCTGAAAACCGAGTGCTTTTTACTCGCCCGTCTCAGAAACTCTCTAATTGTAATCTCTGCACCTGTCTGCACCAGCAGAGGTAGAAGATAAAAAAAATGACTGATCTTACAAAGTCACTTATGAACCAACGAACTGCTCGGTAACCAAATTATGCAGCTAAATAGTGTGTATATAAACTTAGAACAAAAAATAAGGAAGATTGTGTTTGGTCATGGGCGCAACCCCTAAACTCTGCTGCTCATCCCCGAAAAGGAATTTTCCTTACAATTGTGGCAGCATTCAAAAAGGGAAATAAAAAGGCTTTCCAACGGTATAATATTCTTTGCCAAGAAGCATTGTTCAACAAAGAAATACTCCAATACGAAACACATGTTTCCCAACCTGTCGTGCTAAGTTTATATTAAAATAAAAATAGGGATTTAGGATGAGTCTTTGAACTCTTTAGTGATGAGGAGTTTGATTAGATTTGAGCTCACACATGACCAGAAACAGATTCTTATACTATCTGTACATTTTTTTTCCTCATAGAAATCCATGTTAATCCATGAGTGAGACAGCAGCACTCCCGCCAGGGTGAAATAGATGAATTGTGTGAGTGCTCTGCTTCATCATTCAGCTGTTTTTCACTGTGAGCCATGTGTAAACGTGGAGCAAGTCAAGTGAGACGGATCAAGAGACATCTGTCATAATGTTGACAGAAAAAAGCCAAAAATCCGAAGTCTGGCGTGAGTAAGGCTGAATCAGGGCTCGCCAGCAGCCAGATACTAGGCCAGGCTCAGGTTCAGCAGCAGACAACTACAGAACAGGCTTTCAGCAAGTCAGTGCTTCAACTGAGATTCTAATTGCAACATGGTCACAAAATAAATGAAGGAGGACATAGAGTTGAAAGCAGGTTCCTAAATAAGAATAAATTATGACAATCTGTGTATGTTGGTCAAACATTATATTTTGTGCATGTCATGACATGTAGTCGTCACATAATGTGTTTTGGTTGTGCTGTGATTGTTCTCATGGCAACACACATAGTCTGATGGGTATAAATATATTTCTGCCCTTATATTGAAATCAATCTTTAAATTGTCTCTCTCGCTACTAAGCATACCCAGTTCCGAGTGTAGGAATAAATGTGTGCTTCTGTTTAGAACTCCTCAGTGAAGTGGGTGATACATGTCCTCACACTTGAACAATATAATTTGGCTTACTTGGCAAAACTCTGATAGCAAAAGTATCACTATCCACCAGACTCCAAAAAATAGGTTTAATATCTGTGAAGGTTAGAAGCATCATCTTAACATTGCTATTATGTTTGGTACTTCTGTCACTGCCAATAATATTGACTAGTTCAACAACCTATTTCACAATCTGTTTAGTTTCTTAAAAGTACCCTTTGTGAAAACTGTTCCATTCAGGAAACCGGCGAACATTGGATAACCCTTCAACCCCCATAGACCCTCTAATCAACAGCCTTACCTTATTTGCATTGAAAGCTGCTGCTGCTATGGTCCAATCAGCATCCACTATTGTGACTGTTCCATGTTTAGAATGACTCAATTAAAAAAATGCCCCTTCAGTTATTTACAAAACACTAAAAATGATCGAGAATCCATATGCCTTGGCCACATCAGCTGAAATATGTTGAACCTTGAGAATGAACGGGCAAACAGTTACGACCTTCAGCAGCAACTAAGTGGAAAAGTATTTCATACAATATCACCGGAGGATGTTCCCCATTTTAAAAGTATTGATCCAAAGGGGTGAACCTGCTGTTAGATTTCACTCAAACCTACCATCTCCTTTTGAAATGGCAAACCCTTTTCTCAGCCTTCTTGTTCCATCGGAGATAAGAGGCTGAGATTGTCCGACACACATTTCCGTGAAAGCACCCACAGAGAGTGTTTAACGTGATATTAAACTATTTATTAAACAACAAACTCCGGTTGACTGTCCAGGAAAACAAAACAAAATAAAATCCAAACAATTTCGCTATTTGTGCGGCCAAAATAGTGATCTAATCTGGTACAAAAAATAATTAACATGTAGAATTAATGTGGTAAGAAAAGTTTGCTCGCTTGCCTTCTAACCTGAACAAAAGTGCCTGCATTATACAGTATAAGGGCATCCAAATGGCTCCAGGTAGAACGTGACTTAACCTATTTCCCAGGTGAGACACAGGAATCATCACCGCACTACACATCACCACATAATACAAACATATTTATCCACAATGTAAATTAAGTTAATATTTCAACCATAACTCAACATGTATTTACTTGAAAATTATTCTAAACAAAAAACCTCAAAATGGCACCGACACCTTTACATTATATACACTGTGTATATGCACTCACCGGCCATTTTATCAGGTACAGCAGTTCAATTTCTTCTTAACACATATAACTAATCAGCCAATCACATGGCAGAAACTCAATGCATTTAGGCATGTAGACCTGGACAGGACAACTTCTTAAAGTTAAAACCGAGCAACAGAATGGGGAAGAAACAGGTTTTAAGTGACTTTGAACATGACAATGTTGAGGTGCCAGAAGAGCTGGTCTAAGTATTTTCAGAAACTGATCTACTGCTGATCTACTGGGATTTTCACGCACAACCATCTCTAGGATTTACAGAGAATGGTCCGAAAAAGGAAAAATATCCACTGAGCGGCAGTTGTGTGGACGAAAATGCCTTGGTGAAGTCAGAGGTCAGAGAAGGATGGGCAGACTGGTTCGAGATGATAGAAAGGCAACAGTAACTCAAATAACCACTTGTTACAACCAAGGAATGCAGAATACCATCTCTGAACGCACAACACGTCCAACCTTGAAGCAGATGGGCTACAGCAAAATAAGACCCCACCGGGTGCCACTCCTGCCAGCTAAAAACAGGGAACTGAGGCTACAATTCGCACAGGCTCACTAAAATTGGACAATATGAGGTTGGAAAAAACTTGCCTGGTGTGATTCAGATGGCAGGTTCAGAATTTGGCGTAAACAACATGAAAGTATGGATCCATCCTGCCGTGCACCATCAACCATGCCACATTCAAAGTCACTTAAACCCCATTTCTTCCCAATTCTGATCCTTGGTTTGACTTCAGCACATTTTCTTGACCACGTCTACATGCCTAAATGCATTGATTTTCTGCCATGTGATTGGCTGATTAGCTATTGGTTTTTATAAGCCATTGAACAGGTGTACCTAATACAGTGGCCGGTAATGCCTCATTTCCACCGAGTAGAGCGGGTCGGGTCTGAGCGGCTCAGAGCGGGACAGCTCACTTTTAAGAATCTCGGTGGTGTTTCGGCTGGGCTGCAATAGGCGCCAGAATATGGGTCAAACTATCGGGCTGTGGAACAACTGTGGTCAAGCCAGCGGTCTCTTGTTTTTGCTTGGCCAAATCGACCGCTTATTTATTTATTCCCTCCATGTTGTGAGCTTATTACGCCATTAAATGCACAGAGACGGCTCGGTGCAACCCAACAGACACATTGAGCAAACAGCGCTGGCTGTGGCAGCTACGAGACATCGTAGCAGTGGGACAGTTTAGCCCACACTGATTAATTTAATGACGAGGAAAAACACCACACAATAAACAGTGTTGCACTCACATTTTTCGCCAAAACACAACAATCTCTTCACTCTTGCCAAGGTGACTACACACGGCGGAAATTATTCTTTTGACCAATGAACGGACGACTGTGTGTAGCTCCGCCTTTTCTGCACCCTTTCAGGCGGCTGGTACCCCAACGGAGGAGTACCGAAAATAGGAGTGGCTTAGAGCGGTTAGGCTCGCTTATATCCGTACCCTACCCAACTTTCGGCAAATGGAAAGCCAAAATAACCGGAGCAACCCGCTCCGACCCGTTCTACTCGGTGGAAACGAGGCATAATACACACAGTATATACACTCCCTCTCTTGTTTCAGGAGCAGCTTGAATCTCATGGGAAGAGAGTAAGGGTGAATAGGTCTGATAGACAGTTGTGTTGGCTTGATAGGGCAAAGAGCCAGATAGGGAGTCTAGAGCTAGTTCCAATTTATTTTAGTCTAATGTCAAGAAGGACACCAACTGTTATTTTTTGTCCCGTATGCCTTCTATCTTCTCCCTTACATACTGTATCACTTTAATTGCCAGTGTGTTCACCTCTATGTGGCCAGGACTGTTTGCTGTGGCAATACACTACGACCTGCAGAAGAACACAAACCCTGAGTAGGACGGTTCCCTAATCAAAGCTAATACAAATGTAAAACACGCTTGTCAATACTTCACTGATAACTGACTCCTTAACCCATTGATGACGGCTGCTGCGCGATGCCACATTGTATCTCCTGTCTGATGCTGCGTCGCGCAGCATTGTTACTTTATCTAATTTTCCTGTGTGCAACATAGAATGCACCGTCATTGGTTCAAATAAATAAATAATATAAAAGAAAATACGCCAGCTGTGTCGGCGATAGTGTATTACAGAACAGTTAGTGGCGTTCGGAGAGCAGAATCAAGGTCTACTATAGAAAACTGACGAAAATCACACAACACATTGCATCTATTTATTAACAATATCTATGAATTTAGGCTATATTTTGCTGCTCCAACTCAAATTCAGCCCAGCCAGGCGATAGTTAAGTTTCAGTTTCGTTTTCATCTCCATGGTACAGCCGTTTCGACCCGCTGATCGGCTACCTACAGCAGGAGTCAGTCTGCGTTCCAGTTGTACTGAGAAATCGGATTTATGGTGCCAGTGATAACTGAACTAAATAATAGAATAAAGCTATGTTCTCCTTCCTATATCTGTCTATCTGTATCCATCCACTGCACTACTATCTACTACTATCCATGCTAAAAGGAAGCAGGATTATAACCTCATTTAGCACATTATTTTTAAATATTTTATATTATTTATTCTTTTTTTTCTCCCTCATCTAATTTAGACTTTTTGATTTTTAGAAAAATGTGTTGGTTTGTAAGCGCTAAGGGAGCATGTTTAAATAAAACCTGTGAACCTTAAATTTTAAATGTATTTTATTTCATGTTTCTATGTGCTACACAGGCTTAGATATTAAGGTTTTGGTAGACTTTACAATTCATACTATTTTTTCAGAAAACCCTCAGGCATTAAGGACATGCATCCTAGATTGCCATAGTCATCAACGGGTTAACCCATCACCAAACTACACCTTTCACTTAATCCTTGTTTCCTCTGAGTGGTGCGGTTTAGTTCGGTTCAGTATTCGTCCCAAAAGGGTGGAGCTACACACTGGTGACATCATTACAGAGAATGACCCAAAAAAGAAAACATACCCAGTGAGCGGCATTTGTGTGGACATAAAAAACCTTGTTGAAGTCAGGTCAGTGGAGGATGGGCAGATCGAGATGATAGAAAGGCAACAGTAACTCAAATAACCACTCGTTACAACCAGGGTATGCAGAATACCATCTCTGAACGCACAACACAACCAACCTTGAAGCAGATGGGCTACAGCAAAAGAAGACCTCACCGGGTGCCACTCATGTCAGCTAAAAACAGGAAACTGAGGGAGGCTACAATTCTCACAGGATCACCAATATTGGAAAATAGATTATACCTGGTCTGATGAGTCTCGATTTCAGTTGCGCCATTCAGATTGCAGGTTCAGAATTTGGTGTAAACAACATGAAAGTATGGATCCATCCTGCTGTCAGGGCAATGCCGTGCACCATCAACCATGCCACGTTCAAAGTCACTTTAACCCCCTTTCTTCCCCAGTCTGATGCTCGGTTTGACTTCAGTACATTGTCTTGACCACGTCTAAATGCCTAAATGCATTACATTGCTGCCATGTGATTGGCTGATTAGCTATTTGTTTTTTAAGCCATTGAACAGGTGTACCTAATAAAGAGGCCGGTGAGTGTATATGTTGCCCTCAAGAAACAAGATAAGAAAAGTCATCATACGTGCATCTCAAATGCCATGCTACAGACTCCATTAATGCAGTGATTTGTGCTGCAACCAACCAAGTATTGAGTGCATAAATTAATACTTTTCATAAGGTCAACTTTTTATGTATTACAAATCCTTCTTTTTGATTGGTCTTATGTAATATTCTAACAATTTCAGATGCTGGATTTTTGCTGCAAGCCGAAATCAGCCAAATTAAACAAAAGAAGGCATGACCTATTTCACTTTTTGTTATGAATCTAAAGCATATTAAAGTTTCACTTTTTGAATAAAATTACTGAAACATAAATGCACTTTTCCATGATATTCTAATATTTTGAGATGCATCTGTAGACCTAGTTTGCCTTGGAGTGGGTGTATAAATTCTGGATTTGCATCAGATTATTATCAATGATCCTTGGTTGAACATCCAAGGTCAGCTGGGAGGTTACCACACCAGGAGACAATATAATAGGTGAGAATACGACCCATGTTCAAGGTGTGTTTGCTGGGATTCAAGCTCCTCAAATTCCTGGGAAGAGAGAGCCGCTGCCTCGCCTTTTTATAGAATTAGTCTGCTTGAAAACTGATTTCAATGTCAGTGATTGTTCACAGACACTTAAAGTGAGTGACCTACTCCACTTTTTCACCCTCAATATTGACAGGCTTCAAGACGCGGTTTTACACAGCTGTGGGCATGCTGCAGGCAGACAACCTGTGCCATTTCATCAGCATATTTTACAAGTGAGAGGTCTTTGCTGATGTGTTTTACCCTATTGGTATGTACAGTATAAAAGAACAGGGAGGGTGGGGAGGCCTGTGTTCACATTAGACCCCACAAGAGTCTAATTTGTATTTAAGGTAAGTGCTTTAACACCAGACCAAAAACTTGATATATTGAAGGACACATATAGGGGCTGGATATAAAGTATCTATTTATTTTATCTATAAACAAGGTAACACTAGAAATATGAAGGATGGGTGTAAAAAAGACAAGGTTTGACTCATCAGAATTGGGTTCATGTCTTGTCTCCACCATCTTTCTCCAATCTTTAGCTACAGGTAACTGTCAAATATATAATTCTACAGTATTTAGACTTTACACATGAAGACCTTTGACGAAACAAGAGAAAAAAACAACATAAAGTGTCTAAGTAAGGTGGTGAGATCTGGTGACTGTGAAGGCCATAACATCAGGACAGAAATGTTACATCATAGGATAAAGGTGATCACTCAGAACAAAGGTGTATTGATTTGTAGTGACCCTAGTCTCTCAAGGAACAAGTGGAACCAAACCATGCCAGCAATATGCCCTCTCTGCAAGGGCCAAGCATTTAGGCATGTACACTTCTCTCTGTGTCCGCCAAACATGCACTCACCCACTCGTGGAGAATATGATGAAGGATGGATGACTCATCCGACCATATAATTTCTTTCCACAACCAAACCACATCACATATCTATCTGTGTAACTGTGGACAGTCTGTTCACTATGCATGTCGGTTGATAATAAGGCTAATGATTAGGAGCACTTCCTGCACTGATATTATCAGTCACCTGAGGAAGAGTTGCTCTTCTTTTTTCTTCCATATCACAGTAATTAGTTCAAGGTTCATGCTCATCAAATAAGCACTGTTGGCCACAAACGCCAAACCTATTTACTGATGTCTTGCCATTGACCTTGAAGGTGCATAATGTAACTTTGGGTGTCAGAGAAGTGATCATTTTCTCAAAGTCATATTCTCCTAACTGAATAAACAAACTTTCCTCACAGGAAAATGATCCCTGGAACACTGTTTGAAGTTAGAAAGCTACCTTAAAAGGTAATGGTTTACTGTCTTTGTTTACAGCAGCCGGGCCCACCGTTTTGTTTACAAACATAGTCTAGTCTTAAGTTTGGTTCCACGTGCCTAAAAATGATTTAGTTTTGATTAATGATGATACAATTATTCAATACCAAGAATTACATGTAGAAAAAAAGATGTTTTGCAAACTGCAGGCTATGTAAATGTAAACACATCTCCAGTTCTTGAAACTGCACAGTGCACCTCTAATATAAATTTGATTGTACTCACTGTTCCTGGTAAATCAGGTAAAGCATTCTCTGTGACTGAAGCTCCTGTCATCATTGCCATGATTTTTTTTTTTGCATTCAAGACATACAGTAAGCATAACTAAACTTAGCTGTGTGGCTACTCATTAGCCTTATTATGAACCCACATTACCACATCAAAAGTTCAGTGAAGACATACAATCAATACGTTACTTTGAGAAGAGTTAAGCCTTCCTGTGCTTAGCTTTGTACCGGTATGCTGTGCTATGTTTAATATCAAAGTTAGAGAAGGGGAAAGGTCTTACTGATGTGCTGCTTCGTTTACTAATTCAGTTAGAAGAGCCATATTGTGGAGAGTTGTGCTTCCAATGCACAATGCAGGCCTTTCTATGCAGGGTTCTGATGGTGCTCGGAGGAAACCGGTCACTACGTTGTTCTCCTTAAAAGGTGCTCTATTTAACTTTGGGTGTGTCAGAGAAATGGATATTTTCTAAGGTATATTCATAAGTGAATGAACAAACTTCACTAAAGGAAAAATGGATCCCTGGAACACTGTTTGAAGTAAGAAAGGTACCTTAAAATGACTATTTCACTGTTATTGTCTAGAGCAAAAGGGCACCATAGTTTTGTATAAAGCATATTCTAGTCTTATGCTTGGTTCCAGGTGCCTCAAGTAATTTAGTTTTGATTCATGATAATGGAATTATGCAATACTTAGAATTACACGTAGAGAAAATATGTTTGGTAAACTTACTGCAGAATCTGCAAATGTACACAAATTAATCTCGGCTGAAACTGCATAGTGCACCTTTAAAAGGAAAAGGCCTGTCCTTAAGATAATGGTTCCCTGCATTTGCTTCAAGCGGTCAACCTCTGCACACAGGTGAAGGTTGCGGTGAAAGCTATTCAGAAAGTCCAGTTGAAGTAAAAGATTCCGGACTTTGAAGACCAGACACCTAATTACAACAGCTTATATTAGCATCGTCCAACTCTGGAAAGTCATCATTACATGCAAAAACACAATGTATAAATGTATTGTGTATCATGTCAGCAATAACTGTATCCTTTAACCCGGCAATCATATGGCAGACATAAGAATCTTCAGTGTTACAGAAGATATACCCGAAAGGTACCTTTGCATTTATTTGCCCAACTCAGTGTGAGTTGACCTCTTTGTCTACTCTAGACCATGTTTCAGTGGTTACATTATAAAGGGAGGCCATATTGGGCTTTCAGACCATAAAGCGCTAGGCATTTGTGTTGGTGTGTTAGATACAGTGCCTTGAAAAAGTATACCCCTTGAACCTTCCCCATATTGTCAAGTAACAACCACACATGTACAATTATTTTATTGGGATTTTTTGTGATATGCCAACACAAAGTAGCGCCTAATTTTGAAGTGGAATGAAAATAATACAGTGTTTTCAATTTTTTTAATAAATAAAAAACTGAAAAGTGTGGCATGCAAAAGTATTCAGCCCCACTGAGTAAATACTTTGAATCCCTGCAATTACAGCTCCAAGTCTTTTGGGGTATTTCTCTACCAGCTTTGCACATCCCGAGTCTGACATGCCAATTCTTCTTTGCAAAATAGCTTGAGCTTCAGTTTCAGCCTCAGATCGGATGGAGAGCGTCTGTAAACAGCAATTCGACGTCTTTCCAGATATTCTCAATTGGATTTAGGTCTGGAGTTTGACTGGGTCATTCTTAACAATGGATTTTGCAGGACAAAAACTTCAAGTTTGGTCTCATCTGACAATGCTGTGTCCCCCGCATGGTTTGTGGCAAGGGTTCGAGGAAGGTGCTCTGGCCAGATCAGACCAGAATGTAGGGCTGGGCGATTAATTGAATTTCGATTTCGGTTACAATTTTGGCTTCCCTTGGTCATGAAAACAAGATAATCGTAATAAAACGGTTATTGTGCGGCACGCCGGGTCATGTGTAGTAAATGCAGCGCACCCTTCTGTCTCCACCTGCGCTCCACCCCGCCCCCGCCCGAACACTGTCGCTTTCAGCGATTCCAGTGCAATTGTTTATTCAGCATAAAGTTAAAACGCTCGTCCAGCAGGGCCGGCGGTAGCCAGGGGCCAGGGTGGGCGGTGCCCACCCAAATGTGGGCTGTGCATCATAAAAAATATATATATATATATATATATTTTTAGGTGGAGGTCCAGATCCACTATCGGAGGGACCTGTTCATTTGCTGTCCAAGAAAATGTCAAATAAAATTCAGACAATTAATTAATACTAAAGAATATACCATTACCATGCATTGCTTCTAATTGTATTATTGGGTGGGCAGGACAGCCTGCCTCCAAGTTACCCACCCGCTTATAGTGGTCACTGGTCAGCAGAGCCGGCCCGAGGCATAAGCGAAATGAGCGGTTGCTTAGGGTCCCGATTGCCTTTTTAGTTTGTGTGTTTGATATCAACATCATATTATGTAAATGTAAATTATCATACAATAAAAGGAATACAATGTTTTGGTAGATAGTTAATAGCTTAATAATTTAATCAGTTCATCTGGGAGGTAATCCGAGGTTAACTGATCACGTCACATTCAAATCCATGGCATGCACAGTGTGTATTGAGATTATTTAAAAACATTTGAAAATGGGGCTGCCTTCAGTTTCCCATGCACTGTGTATAGTCTATAGCCTATTTCAGCCTCGTCTGTGGAATAAAAGATAACTGGACAACAGAGTTCTTCTGCTTCGTTCCTCTCACTGCATTTAAATGAATTCATTATATTACAGAAAAATATGTCCCGTAACAGAAAAAGAGCACCAAGCCCATCCCAGAGGACCCTGCATAATATTTTATTTCAAATGTATATTTCTATGGAAAATCCATGTGTCTTTCTTCAAGAGCTTCTAATTCATCCGACCCAGTGTCTCCCAATTATTTGTTCACACAAAATTCCTCAGATTTAGCCTCTTAATTTTCCTCTCAAAGTGCACCAGAGTCATGCATTTCACTTAAAAAAGGTAAAAGAAAATCTCCCGGGGGGGCATACCCCCGGACCCCCCTAGCAAGGTCGTGACCTCGGCTGGCTACTATTTTCACCCAGCTGGACATCGGAGTCAATAGTGGAAAGACTATATATCTATATAGTGTGTATAGTATATAGCTCTGGAATACCACCATCCAGGTTGCCCAGTCCCAAAGCTTTCTCTTCAATCAGCTCAGGCTGCCTACAGTTAATACTGCGATAAAAAAAATTATATACATTATATATTGTATATAATGTATATTATATGTTATTCATAAACATTTTGAAAAAAAACATGCAAGAATCAAATCTCACACACAGCAAACACTCAAAGTTTATTTGCATATTGTGTTCTACACAATTCACAGTAAATGTGCCAAAAAGCACACGCAGAGATCTTATAAGGGCAAAAAAAATTGGCTTGCGCGCTCCGCGCGTGCTCGCATCTTCGGTCTCTCTGCCCAGTGTGCCCACCTAAAATTTCTACAGGCCCACCCTAATCTAACTTTCTAGAACCGGGCCTGTCGTCCAGAATGTTGCATCGAAACACAAAGGCCTTGCGCGATTGAAGCAGCGTTTCACTCGGTGAATCATGGTGTGCGTGAGACACTGTAATGGAGGTGGGTAACGGTGTCATTCACTGTGAGAACTTGCCGGTGTGAGCCGCCCCGCAGAAAAGCTCTGTGGCTTTACGGGTAAAATGATAGTCGGGGATTCCTGCACGTTAACGTTGTTGAGGGGAAAGGCTTCCGCTTTCTGATTGCATTTCTCGAGCCTGAATATATTGTGCCATGTCGGCAAACTATCTGCGCGACAAGAGCAAATATACAGTGAGACACACCCCCTCCGTTAGTTTCAGTCTACAAACGAAAAGTTACAACCAGCACCTAAGCATGGACTTCGTTTAAATAAAGCGTCTAATTTTTATGATCAGCGCTCTGATGCAAATTCTGAAGTCTGAACATTACGGTGACAGCTGTGGTGTAGTTTTTTTTACAGCAACTCAACGTGCACTGCAAAAAAAAAGAAGGCAATAAGTCGATCTTTTTGTAGATTCATAGCCTACCTCCTCTTATAAGTCGAAGTACAAATCAATGAATGGTTCACAATCACATCCCTAGTAAAATATTAATTTTACTCTTAGATTCGAAGGTTTTACTGATTATTTATTTTGTGTGGCTTTTTAGTTGTAGGCTATGTTTGAGGAGCACATTTGGGAGTTTTGTTTATGTAATGTTGAAAGAATTGGCTGAATTTTCATTTTGGTGCATCCCTACAATGAATAATCGTCTTTAATAACCGTGATTACAATATCAATAAAAATAATCATGATTATCATTTTTGCCATAATCGAGCAGCCCTACCGGAAAAATAGTTATTGGCCTGAATGCAAAATGCAATGTGTAGTGGAAAACTAACTTTGCACATCAGCCTGAAAACACCATCCCCACTATGAAACATGGTGGTGGCAGCATCATGCTGTGTTCATGCTTTTCTTCAGCAGGGACAGGGAAGCTGGTAAGAGTTGATGTGAAGACGAATGGAGCCAAATACAGGGCAGAAAACCTGTTACAGTCTGCAAACAACTTGAGACTGGGACAGAGGTTCACCTTCTAGCAGGACACCACCCCTAAACATTCAGCCAGATCTACCATGGAATGGTTTAAATCAAAGCATAGTCATGTTTTAGAATAGCCCAGTCAAAGTGCAGACCTAAATCCAATTGAGAATATCTGAAAATACTTGGAATTGCTGTTCGCAGCTATTTTGCAAAGAAAAATGGGCGAACATATCAGTCTGTAGATGTGCAAAGCTGGTAGAGACATACCCCAATAGACTTGCAGCTGTAATAGCAGGGATAGGTGGTTCTGGATAGTATTGACCCCAGGGGGGTGAATACTTTTGCACGCCACACTTTTCAGTTTTTTATTTATAAAATAAATTGAAAACAATGTACAATTTTCATTTCACTTTACAATAATGCAACATAAGAAGTTCACAAATTTGTAATCTTATAGTACTTGACAACCCTAAAAAGTTCTATGTCTCACCTAAAGCAAGGCAAAATGTAGAACTACAGTATACCCTTCACTTTACATAGGATTCTACCAGGAATGTGATCTTGCATGTATTTGACCAACATGGTATGCCCATGTCACATTGAATTGCAACAAAAGTTGAGCCATGTTTCACTTTACAGAAGGCCTTGTATTTTTTTTGCCCCAGATGCTAGGTCTCTGAATTTAATCTGCTGCTCATGTCCGAACGTAACGTTTCAAATGCAGCACAATGTAAGTCAATGCAAAAACACAATTGATTACATTATCAGGTAGCTTGTATGAAGACACTTGAAAGCCAACAAATATTGTCCTTACTTATGTGAATAATTTATTAGTCTGTATTACTCCACTTCATAAACATACAGAGACAAGAGGAAAATGAGAGACTCAGAGAGAATTTATAGCTCACAGTTGGTAAAATGGCTGTTTGAGATTTATAAAAAAAAAACTCAAGTGGTTAAATTTTGCACAAATAACGCAGTCTGACGTTTTGTTTTTGGTTCATTTTCAACACACCTTTACATCCCTGTATAGAGTTCCATGTTTGGGAGTAGAGAGAGAGAGATGTATTAACACATTTCCACAGCATTGAGGTTTGTCTTTGCCTGGCACATTATCTCTGGGTAGGACAGACTTGTATACTGTAATCCACAAGAGGTTTGCATTGAACCTACTGAAATGTAAAACTTGAATAGGATTACGGACAGAGATGACCTCTGAATTTTTACTTTTTCAAACTTGTGTTATACTGTATGTGTGCTATATTTCAGGAAGTTCGTGTAGCTGTTCAGCATGGAGATGTATTGCATTTTCACTTGCATCTGACGATAATCTTTTGGATTTGAAATGGAAATTTTTGGAGACAGCCACTGTTTCTTATGCAAATGCACTGCAGTAAGCAGATGTGGATGCAAATTCTCAAATCATACAAGGTCCCCTTTGTAACACCGGTCCGGTGTGACTAAAAGATGACAAAAAATTATCTGATTGATTTTAAGTAAATGTTTCCTTGGCGTATTGTTAGTAGCAAGCTGTTGTTGTGGGGTCTCAGACAACTGGCAGTTCACATGCATTCTCGGGTGTGTATGTGTCTTTGTATGTGTCAGTCTCCAGGGGTTGTCCATGCAGATAATGAGCAGATGGCGTGGGGACACATGCAATGCCCCCCTGCTATCCATCTGGGCAGTTCTACAGGTGAAGTGTAAAATGTTCACTCACAAGCATCTGACATCAAAGTGAAACAGCATGGCAGATCATGAAAAAAATGCCTTCTCAGTACAACCTGAGGCCCAGGAAATAGAGGATGCGTTTGTCTGTTGATCAGCCAAAGCAGCTGACAGGCTCATAAGAGAGAAGAAAAAACTCTCACGAAGGACATTCAAATAGAAAGGTTCGACATGGCTACAAGACACATGGCCTTCTTAAATCAATTAAAAAAAGATGAGTCTATCAACCTGACTTTCTCCGTTGCCTTAAACATATTTCCATGAAAAAAGGAATCGAGTTGGATTTTTACTTGAAAATCCAAATTGTGTGACATTTCTGTGATATCAGAGCGTCTTCCACATATACGCAGAAGAACACAACAGCCAGAGTAGTTCTATCAGAAGCATAACGTTAGTCATAGTAAAACAAACTGTGGCTACAAAACCCACCACATCCATCATCATAACCGGTCAATCACACTCGCTTGCGCTGATGTTGAGAGTAGCATCGCTGCATCTCACTTTACCACCAGCAGAGACGCAATTGAGAAGGAATTTCTGACAGTTACATACAGGGCCTCTAATATTTTTAGCAATAGAGAATAGTTAGACAATGGATATTTGTAAACAAATACAATGTATATATTAGATGGGTCTAGGTTTCCAATTCTTATAACCTGAGAAATTAAAATATACTCATTCTAGTTCAATTTAACTCTTAGGCCACAGACAAATCTAATTGCTGCACTTCCCAGACAAACTTGAAGGGAACATTTCTGAGCCAAGCTCTTAGCATATAGAGAGAAGCAATAGAAAGCATCATCACTAGGAACATTGGGGCTCTCTGCAATGGGTGATTAAAACCAAGCAAAACATTGTTGCTATTTATTGACTAAGCATGAGTGATCAGTGAGATGCCTGCATACTGCAGACAAAACGGATAGTATAACCATACCAAGCCCCACCACAGCCAGTTCACCCTGCTGTCGTCAGACAAGCCATGCTGAAGCATCACTGCTGTACCAGCACACTACAGCGCAGCAGCTTACCTCAGGCTGTCACACTCCTCAACTCCACACTCCTCTGCTTTAAATGAATGACATGTTGGGGCGCTCGTGGTGTGGTGGTTTGAGCGCGTTCATTGGCTGCTGTTCATAGGACAGAATTCCCAGATGATGTGTCCAGCTTTCTGATGGTTGGGCCTGTTGCAACTTATAATGTAATAAAGACTCATAATGTAATAACGGCTCATAATGGCTCATAATGTAATGATTTCAATGTAATAAAAATTCATAATGTAATAATCGTCACATAATGTAATAAAATCACGGACGCGTAACGTAATAAGGGCTTTGCGCATAATGTAATACTGTAATTACTTATTACATTAAGAACCTTATTGATACCGCTCATAATGTTATAACAGCTCATAATGTAATAATAGCACATATAGTGAGAAAAGTGTTGCAATAGCCAACTTAGATGCCATATACTGAACCTCGCTCCCAATTAGTGGCAGGCCTCATAAAAAGGAAGAGAAGCCTTATTATTTAATGCATCATCCTCCATGGGTCAAATCCATGGTATAAAGGCAACAACTGTATACTGACAACTAATGCACTTTTGGGCACAGGTTTGTTTGACTATGATTTGTACATAGGTTGCGCTACAGTAACCAACTCAAAAGCTGTCAGGAGAAGAGGTTGGATTTGGGAAGAAGGAGGGGGACTGTAGTTCATGTAGTTTAATGTTCTTTGCTACAATAACTAATAACTCCTGCAATGAAAACACATTTAAAATTGGACTTTTCAAAAAAGTAAGTGAACACTCTTTCCTTCCATACAACCTTATGAAGACCTTCCAATAAAAATGTAGCAGTTTTTTTGTTGGTCTTTAATGCCAATTTAATAAAGGCTTTTAAACATTATTTTCCTACTACTTAGGTGAAATACATGATACAAGCAGCATAACATGTTAATTCAAACTTCTTTTATTTTGGAACTTTTGAACAATAACAAAAAAAGTCATCAAAACGTTGGAGATCTGAACATCAAATTAGTCTCACAATATCTACCAGCTATATACAGTATGTGAGTCTAGAACAGACATAGTGATGTCATAGAAAACATGAACCAGCTCAAAGGCTCTTTAAATGTAAACACAGCCTGTAATAAATTTAACTAAACAATATGCCTATAAACATGATCATAAATTATAGTTGCCAACAAAAATTAAGTCAAGGGGGCTCCATTTGTCAATGGTCAGTGACTGTGCCAGTGATCACTCAAATCACTTTGTTTCTTCCAATGAATGTCTTTATGGAACCATCCAAAGGATATATGTAGAATCACGATCCATGCTGTAAGCCACCTGGCATTTTGGCTGAAGAGCTGCCTGATGTTGGATGCAAGGCCACTATTACGTCCAGCTGCTTTATATAACCTACAAATACCAATGCTACAGTCTTCATCCGTCACAATATTTAAACATTCCACCAAAGAATCACTTATACAAATTATTGGTAGGAATGGCAGGGTTAGCTCTCTGAACAAGTTGGAAACTCTGTTGAAGATGTCATATCCATCAACAGGCAATGGTTGAGGTTGACAGTACAATCAAAGGCAAATTAGGGCTAGCAATGAAGTCAGGGTCAGCAGGGAAGATATGTTTTGGCACTGTAGGACATGCAGAAGGAACAGTATCAGGGTCAGTGTAACGGACAGTGTGGAGGTCACCATGTAGAAAATCATTGGGATCACCATAAGGAACATCACATGAGTCACCATGTATGACATCACTGAAATCTCCAGGAGGGTAATTGGTGGGATCAGAGTGATGGTCAGAGTCAGGGTTTGAATGGTGGTCAGAGTCAGGGACAGCATCAGAGCCAGTATTATAAAGAAGCACCCTCTACTTCTCTGCTCTCTGAATTCTTCGAATGAATGGTCTGACTGGTCCATCAAGACTAACATAATGGTCCCCACAACCTTCAGAAAAATGGCCTAGAATCAGCAATGGCAGACTTTCATCGTAGTGACCATGTGGGGATACTATTGCTGTTGCATCAACTCCAAGCGTTGACACAATCATAAACTGTACATTGAATATGGTGGATGTTCTTTGTAGAGTCAAATGATCACCATATGTACCACTGTGCTGCATGCTGTGCACATAGTCATCCCATTGCCCTTCCACAAAATTAGAAAGATGTATTCCATTCATGGCATGTGGGTGAAGCATTACGTCTGATACAATTTCTTGCCTTAAAGATGTTGCAGACCGAAAAATTCCAAGTGAGGCAAGTTGGTCAACCATGGCAGCAAACTGGCAGCTGCCATCTGAATTAGGGTCCAAACGAGTCCTGAAACCTAGTGATCCAAAGGATTCTAACCTCATTCCATGGGTGATGGGCTGTAAAAACTGTATGCGTTGATGTTTTCTGGCCTTGTGCTCAGAACGCTGCTTCTCCCGCTCCCTTGTGACACTTGTCATATCACATACTGCAAACCATTTGATATGTTGATGGCCTGGGTTGCCTAGCATTTGGAACTTGACTTTGTATTTCGACAGATCTGCATTTCTTTTGACAACTATACCTGGTACCACAGCGTATCGTTTTGAAAATCTGGGACCTGTGCTGACCCTCAACAACACTTTGTCCTGTAAGTTGTAAACTGATGGTGGTGGATTTCCCCTTGATTTAATCGTACGTTTCATGCAACGCTCCGTAGCCTTTAATGCCCTCCTTCGTATCTTCCTGCGGTTTTGCTCAAACTTACTCATGTTCTGTTCCAAGTCTTCAGGAACTGCATCAGAAACTGAGCCGGGGCTAGCATCACCTGTATTGCTGGATAAGTGAAGAGTCCTGATATTATTCTTCCTCCCATAATACACTTCAAATGGAGACATCCAGTTGAGAACCTCTTTTTTGTCCAGATTCATAACTCTTGCATAATTTGGCATATGTGCTGCCCAGTTAACACCTCCTCGTTTGAAATTCATACAGGATTTTTCGACGTAGCACCTGGTATGTTCTCTCAACTTTACCTTGGCTCTGGGGGTGGTATGGAGAGCTCTGAATGACTTTGACCTGATATGATTCCATCAGCTTCTGGACTGCACCTTTGAATTCTTTGCCCTGATCATGCTGCAAAATGTTGGGTGGGCCATGTTCAGTGTAGATTTCAATGAGATGTTTAGCATCTCTTTGCTTTCTTTGCTCTTCAGAGGGCGTAGCCATATGTATCTGCTACACACATCAAGGATGGTTAGAATGTACCTATATCTAATGTTTCTATGCTTGACAGCCCATCTCCCCATGTCGAGAAGGTCAATTTGATGACGCTCTTGAACTGTTTTAGCCCCTGATTGGCTTGGGAATGGCCTTGTTTTGAAAAGTAGCTCTGCGAAGTTGATAGCGCCTGGACCTGTCCAATACCTTTTGCACATTTTGTGTACTGATGCCGGAATACTTATCCTTTAGGTATACGTTAAGTTTTCTGGCACCACAACCCTTGGTCTCTTCAAGCCCTGTCTTCACAATGCCTTTGAAGCTTGTCTTTTTTGCCACCAATTTCCCATCGTATATCAACGTCTTGCCGTCTTCCAATAGCCCAAACAAGTGCTTATTCCTCCAGAGACGAACAAGGGCAGCGCGTTGGACCCTTGTCCTTTCTTTAACAGGAATGCCAAATTCTCCTCTCAGTGCTTTAACAATGACATCATATCATCATCATCATCATCATCATCATCATCCATTTCTCGACTTCCATGGCCTTGAATGTCACTAACCAAAAGGGCCAGTGTGAATAGGACCAAGATTGTCATGCCCAGTTTCATTGTTCCTTTTCTGTGAATAAAACTAAATTCAGTGAATCAGTAGACATTGAGGTGGGGTATGCAGAAACGCTTTATATTCAGCATCACTAGATTAATGTAAATATTTATTTTTAACAAATCATTTATGTGCATACATGTTAGGATGTTGTGTACCCCTACAAATAATTTGATAACAAAACGTCTTCTCAACCGCCAGTCCACATCATACTTTTATGGTCCAAGTGGGACTTGAATCGGCAACCTTTAAGTCCCCTAGCCAAGTTCCTACGGACTGAGCTATTGCCGCCCCAGCTAAAACATACAACACTATTATAACAAACATTTTAATACACAAGAAATAGCTGCTAGCTAAAAAACAAGAAATAGCTGCTAGCAGTGCTAGCTAAAACACAAGAAATAGCTGCTAGCTAAAACACAAGAAATAGCTGCTAGATGAAACACAAAAAATAGCTGCTAGCTTAAACATACACATTATCCTACAAACATCTTATTAATACACATAATTTAAACAGATAAGGTGTATGGCTCGGTTTAACAAATATGTATATTGAACTTTAAAGGTCACAACTAGGGCTGCTTACCTGCAAAAGTCACAGTAGAAGTGAGCACGGCATTCTCAGAATCCCAACTAGTGGCTCAACTGTTATTTCACATCAATAAAATGTGAGAGTGAAATTATTATTAATTAGTAGTACTTGGTTTCACAAATTTAGTTTACTAATGCACTGAAGCCCATGCCTTTTGCTTTTACTTGCAGCTTTGTTTGAGAGGTTAAATTATTATTATTATCACTATATGTGCTATTATTACATTATGAGCTGTTATAACATTATGAGCGGTATCAATAAGGTTCTTAATGTAATAAGTTATTACAGTATTACATTATTCGCAAAGCCCTTATTACGTTACGCGTCCGTGATTTTATTACATTATGAGACGATTATTACATTATGAACTTTTATTACATTGAAATTATTACATTATGAGCCGTTATTACATTATGAGTATTTATTACATTATAAGTTGCAACAGGGCCTGAGTCCCAACAGCTAGTATGCGTCAGGCTTGAAACTTAACATGATATAAAGTGGCAAAGCAAAGCCAGCAATTAAATAGATATGTTCTTATCACTTAGGCCCTGTTCTCACAGCGAAAACGTGACAGTTTTCCCGTTTTTGGTTTAAAAAAAACCTGTTCAGACACAATTTATCTGACATCTTCACTCGTACACATGTTTTCAGAGGAAACGGGACGAAATTGCTGTAGTAAGCATGCCAGGCCAGCAGTTGGCGGTACAAGGTAGTAGTAGATAGCTTTTCCGGTACAATTTGATGCATAAAACCTTACTGTAACCGAAAATTAATGCCACTAACGTTCATACAGCGGTGGGTGTAAGCTTTCTGTCCTCTTATTTCACCGCATTGAACTCGTGAAAACAGAGGACATGCTGATAGTGAAGGGGCTTTGTGAGCGGCTACTTTCCTGTTAGGCGTACTTCAAAATAAAAGTCGATTCACGTTTGTCCAGTGAAATGCAAATAATGTTTAGCCAATTAAATGCTTTTACTGTGAAGCCGTAGCCTTAATGCTCCTTTTGTTGAACAGTAACTTAACCGCTGCACGCTGAACTATGGATAGTGTTTTTTTAATGTAAAGAGAGCCGTGTCCCTGGCATATAGAAGCTACACACGTTTATTTGGCTAGAAAAACCGGCAGAGCACAAATCTTTCCCCAGACAAAGTGGCCGGTGGTCTCAATAATTTACTAATCGCTTAGACTAAATTGGCGAGTGTTATATTTGAGCCCTGCACGACACTCTTCGCTGATCACAGTGATGATGCCGCGGAGACGCCGCGGAGACACCGTGCATGTTATGTTGTCTTCTAACTTTATAACTCGCGTGTGGGTATTTTGACAGCAAATGTTATAGACTACGCATACGTGAAGTGGAGCCGTGACGTCAGCGTTACAAGGGGAAATGGTTTCGGTGTTTACAAGAAACCAAAACCGTTGTGTTTTCCAAAAAATCCTCCCTTGGAGGTGATCTCAAAAACCTGCGGTTTCATGCCTGCGTTTGCTGTTTTCATGTACATGATATAGTGCAACCGCGAGAATATTTCCGCGTTTGCACCGTTTCGTGATGCCGTGAGAACAGGGCCTTAGTGTCACACAAGAAAAAATGCAGAATGTAGCATTTGGGTGCATGGCTTTTTGATGATCAGGTCACTCCCTAAATCAAACTTACTGGATACCTGTATTGGGAAACAGAATGTTTTCTATGTTGAGTAAGTAAAGTTCACCCATGAGGCTGCATCTGTTTTCAATATTTCAGATTGTGCATGTTCATTTTCATTAAAGCACCGGTTCATGGATGGGTTAGAGCACTTAAAGAGTTCTCCACTTTAGTATGAGAATGATATTATATAAAGGCATCTTCACTAGTTAAAAAAAAAAATTATATTCAAGATTGTTAGTTCAGATCCAAACTGACACAACACATGTTAACTACAGTGAGGACAACAGTGATTTAAATAGGCTAATGCTATTGTTGACAAGCTTTCATTGCATGAAGGATTAATGTTGAGTACTTTAATAGATGATGTTGTCCTTGCGAGGCATTTTACAGACAGATTCTCTTCTGTTAGAAGCCTTTTAATGTCAGTTCTGATAGATCTTATTGGTTTCTAAGTCTGACAGAAACTCCATAGAGCACTGCTGAATAATATATAAATGGATCTCATCACCTTTGTGTGTGGGTTTTCCATGTTCCCTCCATACATTTATTTTTTTAAATTGGCCCTCAGAGCTCAACAAGCTTTTTGTGCAAATCACTTTCTGTCAAAATTAATGAATGACTATATGTGCTGCCTTGTTTACAGAGCCTATGGCTGCATATTAACACCAGATTATTTAAGCACACTGTGTGTGTGCTGAAAAATCTGGCTGTAGAGGTAGTGGATCGTGAAAAGATATTCACTCATTTTGACAAAAGATGATTTTCACAACAAGTATTCTCCACAATCACTGACTCCACCTTGAAGAAAACATACTTAGTAAGTAAAAACACAAGCAAACAAACAATAAAACCATAAAAAACATATCAAATATAAAAACCACAAGGTGAATAAAATAAAATATAAACATGCAACAAAGGAAATCCAAATGAAACATGTATAAAACAATGCATCCATAGGTGAGACAAAGGCCAATTTAACAAGATGGGGGTTTAGCTGCCTTTTAAAAGTATGTACAGAAGCCACAGACAGAAAGTCCAAAGGAAGAGAGTTCTATAGTTTTGGAGCCATGACTCAAAGGCAGGATCTCCTTAAATTTTTTTGGTCGAGTTTGAGGTACAGCCAGTAAACCCTGGTCAGAAGACCTCAGTGACCATCTGGTGGTACAGGAATGTACTGTACAAGGTCACTAAAATGACCATGCAGAGCTCTATCAGTTAGAACCACAACCTTAAAATGGATCTACCTGATGGGAAGCTAATGTAATGAGGATACAATTGGAGTAATGTGAATCATAACAAATGTAAACCTCAGACTACCAATACAACAATGACCTGCTATCTGTCAGGACTCCATATTCTATCAAATATTCAGATGACTCAGCAGTTTTGGGGTGTGTAAGTGCTAAACAGGAGACAGAGTAGGGAACTGGTGAACTGTTGGTAGGGGCTGCCACCTCCTCTTAAGACGAGGGAGATGGTTATGGATTTTAGGAGGACCAGGAGGACTAAGCTGGACACTATTTCCATCCTGGGAGAAGATGCCTGGACAACAGACTGGACTGCAAATAACATGTAGAATGTCTGCAGATGAAAACAGAGCAGACTCTACTTTGTGAGAAAGCTAAAATTCTAAATCAAATCAATAAATATGTCCAACATGATGTTGCTTATCTTCCAACAGTCTGTTGTGGACAGTTCAGTTTTATTTTGCAGCCATCTGTTGAGGCAGCAGCATTAGAGCCAGGGACTCTCAGAAAAAAGAACAAAGGCTACGTTCAAATCCCCATACTTTCTGCTATGTAATATGGTAGAAGAAAGATTTAGGATGTCCCAATTCTTGTGATCAGATTTAGTATGCTTAAAAATACCTGGATGTCTCCTACATCCGGACGAGATTTAAAGTGTTGAAAACAGCATGCTATTTGGCAATTCTGATCCACAATCTTGTTCAATCAGAGCAAATGGACTATGCCCATGTTATATCTAATAAAGGTTTATATCCATCTGTCTATCTATCTGTTATCATGTATGGGCTTGTTTTGGGTGTTTTTCTAAGTGCGTTTCTTTAAATTTGCCACTGATTGAGTGAGCAGCACACCTGCTCACTCAATCAATCATGCACAGGTGTGGTAATTAGTGGACAGCATTTAAGCAGCATGTGAAGCCTCAGTCTGGGCCCCTGCTCTGCTGAACTGTGTTTTTCAAGTTAAGTTTATGCTTTAGTTTGAGATTTACCAGTTTTTTTGTTAGATTGCTGTTCTGTTGTTTTACCAGTGAAGTTAAGTTGATACTTTTGTTTTTTTAGAATTAAACTCACATTATCTTTACTACCTGACTCCTACTTTTTTTTAAACTGGTTTTAAATTACAGTCCCTTTACCCCTAGACCAAACAGGGTCGTAACAATATCTATCTATCTATCTAGACATATTTCCAAAAGGAGCCTGAACACAGTCAATAAGGAGCATCATGATCACTTGCCAATCCACACTAGAAGGGATTATGGAAATGAAAGCTATAGTTGTCTGTTCAAGGATTATTTAAGGAAGGAAGGCTTCTGTGCATTAGCAAATTTTGCAAATACTAAACTACTATATTTCACTGCTTTCCAAACAGACTTCACACAAAGACAACAAACATGTATCTTATTATCATCATAACAAAGCTTGCTACTGTTTTATTTGGTCTAATAATGCCTATATGATTATTATTATTATGCAGTTTACATGACAAATACCAACACTCATCAACCTTAGGTTAAATGGAAATATCTTTCACTAACAATTAATCTCCTCAGAAATCTATAAAATGAAAAAGGTCCACAATGTAAACATAATTGGATAATTTCATTCATTAACGTATCGCTCTGTTTATCGTCCTACATCATCCCCATCACTCTGGTAAACTGACATAGCTAATGGATAGCCAAGAGGGGTCTCAAAGTCATCCGCTTATTAAAAATGCATGAAACATCTGAGGCAAATTGAATCACACGATGAATTTTAACCTTTGGAGCTTCCATGGTCAACCTGATATGCAGTGATAGCAGGAAATGTGAAAGATAACATTACTTCTAACCGTGTGCTAGTCTTCATTTTCACCCTGCATTATTGTCTTTTGGTTTCACATAACACAAACGTACATTGCTCTCGTAGCTGTCCTTCTGATAATATGCTTTGTTAAAAATCTTAGTTTTGATCAATTACATATTTGTATGTAAATCTCTTGCAAGGACAATAACCCTTTAACTGAACAATCGTTTCCCACCCTTTTAAGGCGTTCTTCACGTAGCTTATTCTGTTAAATTGAGTGGGCCAACAGTGTGCACCATAACGGATGGATTTGTTTGTCATCCCCATTTGTATGATACACCTCCAATCTATTCAGTTTGGATGGTGAAAGCTTATATACCCATCCAACAACCAAATATCCACACTGCAGCTTCATTGCACAGATGGGCACCAAACCGTCATTATGTCTATCCCAAAAAGTCTATCACTGCCAATGCAGAATAGCTGCTAATAAATGCAATCCATAGAGGACAGTCGAAGGAGCATATTGTGTTATAGGAAGTGCATTTGGGGGGAAAACAAAGTATAGCTGATCCTGAAAGTTCACTCATAACAAAATATATTTGAGAAAAAAACTTCCTAAACCACAAGTAAGCACTGACCAGCTCAGACAAATCCAGCCATCTTTCTCCTGTCCATCCTACACAGGGTCATGGGGCCGTTGGAGCCTACACTGACACTGGGTGAGAGGCTGAGTTCACTCTGGAAGGTGTTGCAAGAATATCACAACATGGGCATACTACATTCACTCTCACTCCAAGGGGCAATTTTATAGTTTCCTAGTGACCTGACCTGCATGCCTTGGGAGACAACTGAAGCACCAAGACGAAAAACAAAAACATCATGAAACTTAAAATTGCGTTTTCATTATGGATGGAGCTGATTTATTTGTAAAAGTTTGCGGTTTTTCCATCATCGCTCATCAGTGTTCCTCCATGCATGTTAGTTACACAGCCTATAGGCTCTGTTAACGGACATGTTGCTATAGCTACGATGGGTTCCTTTTTTTAACATACCAGTTTACAGGGCCTTGGCTGTGTATTAACACAATAATATTTCTAAGTGCACACAGTACGTAGAGGTAGCGGATCTTGAGGAGATATTCGATCATTTTGATAAAAAGTGATTTTGACAACAAGCACTCTCCAGGATCGCTGACTCCACCTAGCCCCAAAACAGCATTTACAAAGTACTTTAAAGTACTTTGTAAATGCAATATTTTAGGGGGAAGTAGTGAAGCAATCAGTGTTTGGTATGGTTGTCACGTGACATGACACTACGTGATATTGCCTGCATGTTTGGCCGTTTAGACAGAATTCTTAGCTTCTTTACACAAATAAATCCAATATCCATTTTTTTTGTTTTACCCCTAGTTGCTGATTCTCAAACTTTTTTGGCTAGGTCACCATCTTTGAATCTGCATCTGCAGGCTGCATTTTCCATGTTCATTTTGAAATATACTGTCACACATTTAAGATGTATCCCCGCTTCAAATAATGGCTCTGAGCATTTCAAATCCTTCTTTATTTCCTTTTCATGAGCAGGGCTTTAAAAAGGAGTGGAGATGTCAGTTTGAATTGACAAGGAGCTGGTAAAAGCCCCATCTTCAGACATCCATTTGACATAATTACACTCTGAATATAGAAATGATCTGCCATGCACTTGTCAAGTTTTCTAGACTGAGTGGTGGAATTCCCATACGGTAGTTGTAAAACTTTTCCATTTCATTAAAATTAACAATTGAAACAGATAAGAACCATTAATAATTGTTTTAATGCAAGTACTGCATGTCTGTAGTAACACCCTTCAACAATGGACGAGCTTCAACATGAATTCCACGTGAATATCTGTGTGGGCAGATTTATTATCCACGAACTACATTTTTTGTTTTATAAAATGAGATAAGGCTGTATCAAAAATCTGTTTTGTGTAACCGTCAGACTCTAATATGTCGTAAAAATTATATAACGATTTTGCCTTTGGCTTTATCGAACATCAAGTTTGTTTTCTAAAGAGATGCACATTTACGCATAACTAGATATTGCTACATTTGAATATGTATTCAAACATTTCTGAAAATCATGACACAAAAAAAAAGGTAAAAATCAACTGGCAAAGTTTCATGATGATATCTATTCACCTGCAGGTTCTCACTTAGGGTGTATTCACACATGCCGTGTTTAGTTCGGTTGAAACGAACTCAGATGCACTTCTGCCTTCGGTGCGCATCTTTCAGGCAGGTGTGAATACAGCAATCGCACTCGGGGGTGGACCAAACAAACACTCCGAGACCCAGCTGAAGAGGTAGTCTCGGTGCGTTTCCAAACGCACTCTGCTGCAGTTCGTTTGTGGTGTGAATTTGTCCGGACTCGATCCGACCCAAATGCAGGAGGCACAGTGCCTTTTCTTTCTTTTCTTTTTTAATAAATAGCCGTCAGCTTCACATTATGGGAAAGTGTTGTTGTCGCCATTGTTAGGACGATAAGTTGTGGTTTGACTGGGAGCCCAGAATGATATATTACATTTGATCGAGAGGACGCATTAACATGCTGAATGTGTTCAGCGATCAGATGAAGGAGAGGGTAGCGTCTCTCGCACAGTGCCAACAGGTTCACGCTGCGCAAGAAATGTGTGTTTTTATTTTGCTTCCCATGTACGGGACCGTCAATACTATCCCCGTGTCAGTTTGGAGCTTTACTGCGCCGACCCAGCTGATACACAGCTTAATCAGCTGAGTGTCAGCTTGAGCCTATTCTTCTCGCGTGACCCGCGTCCAGCACCAAAAATCCAGTAAAAATTATGTTTCACATTATAGGCTACAAGCCACATAACGTGGCATTGACATAGGGCTACATATTATAACCATATGAAACAACAATAATTTGATGTTTTTCCTCTTTATTTATAGGTTAGATGTAGGCCATTTTTTTATTTTTAACCCCATATTATATCAATGATATATATTTCGTAGTTTTTACTTCGTACTTCCTGTTTCTCTCCACCCCAGAATGTCTGTCCAATGAATGAATGACCTCAGATCACGTGTGGTTTTGTTTCGTAATGCTGGTTCACTTGCAAAAGGGGCAATATGAAAGTGGACCACACCAAACAAAAAAAATCAAAACTCTATTTGGTCTGGACCAAAGCAAGTGAACTAGCGGACTTTCCCAGTGTGAATACACCCTTAGTGCCACTTAGAACATTTGTGGTAATTCAAACGAGACATAGCGGTAGCATAGTTATGCTACGGTTATATTTATAGGAATAATTCTAAGGATATTTCTTGTTTTTATAGGAACACCAGATTTATTTTTGCGTACCATGGGGTGGATAAACTCTGATAGAAAGAAGAAAAACCTGTTGCTTTAATATGTGCTGGGATTGTTATAGGTGCTCTGTCTTGTAAAACACAGTTCACAGGTTAAGTTAGGTCAACATTCAAAAAACAACCTTGGTGATGCTGAAGTTAACAACAGTGGTGATAATTAAGGTGTGGGGATGGCGGTGGTGCTGATTGTCATACCGAGGGACCAACATGAGTATGGTAAAAAATAAATAGCTAATTCCGGTTGTTTTTTCCTCTAAGGTACATTAACACTTATCATCATGCAAGTCGTCAAATAAACAATAATTACATCTGTTCAGCTTATTGCATTAGACATTTTGCTGGCACTCCAAATGTGCCAATGCAATTAAGTGCTGACAAAATAGCGTCTTGCTTCTGAAGAGCCTTTCAGCTAAACAGTGACATGCATGAAATGAATAATAAAGAGAAAGCAGCACTCACATCCTCAGGGTTAGTCGCCCTGATGGAAATTAAATAATAAAAAATAAAAAAATTTAACTTCCAGATGTTTTAGCATAACCAGCCAACGCAAAAAAGAAAATATATAGAGGGAAACACACTCGATTTATTTTTAAGATTTCTGGACCCTCCTCAAAATAATGAATGGAAATGGAATGTTGTTTGTGCTACTCTCACTATAAACATATTATATTAGTGTTTTTTTTCAGAATCATTGTTTAGATGACTCTGGATAATCTATAGAATTCATTGTCAGCTGTATTCAGAAGGACGGTCATTTTGTAGAATATGTGGTAACACTAAGGGTACGATAATTAACTTTTATTTAATGCTAAGTTAATTATATTAACAGTTACTTAATGTTTTTAAGCATTAACTATGCTGAGTTAACTACTGCTTAGTAAACCATTTGCTAAGCATTATAGTTGGTATGCTTATTAAGCATTACCTAATCATGTATTAATGGTAAGATAATGATGAAGTAATGTTAGGTATATACATTGACTAACAGTTAATTAATGTACCCTCATAGTAAAGTGTTAAGGGGATATTGACGGAGATGCAGGAGAGCAGCGAACTGTTACTTAGACAGAGAAATTGGTCATTTTATACAAAAGTGCACACAGATCGCCGTAACCACGGGAAAACTTGGATCTGCCAACATGCAAAAAATTAATTTTTAAATTAGATGTTTAACAGCCAAATGGCATGAACAGGACGGAGCACAAAAAGGCTTCTAAACATGACTGTTTAAAAATAATGACTTTCATCTCTCCCAGTCTGCTTCACTAAAAGGTTTAGTGGCTCTAATAGCTGCCATGCCGGCTGACAGAAACATTCTATTTTCTGGCCTGCTAGCATGTAAGGCAGCAGATTTACAGTTCATACGGACTGCTGAGCTAGCAACTTGAACAAAAAGCCCCATTGCACTCTGTTACAAGCTGTGTTGAGAGTAAGTAAAGCGTGGAGTGGCACAAACAAACAAGAGCCAACAGTTTCAATGAATGATATCCACACTGACAGAGAGCAGAGCACCTCTGGGTTAAATAAAGTCAACTCGTGTTACACTTTCTGACATTTCCCGGGTCGACCAAGCTTTTAGGAGCTGCTAGTGCAAACACTAGGTAAGGCTTACTGACAACAGATCCACACTCTTACTCCTCTCTCCATAGTGTATCATACAACAAACTGTAGGATGCTATGCATTTGCATTATGGATTTTACCTACAACATGGTATTTCTACATGTTCACATTAGTACTGTCAGTAAAGGATATAATCAGTCAAATCCACTATATAAGAAGCACTGGTGTATAAGACACATGCAAAATGTCACCTTCTAGCAAAATGTCCCATTTTTAAACCAAAATCAGCCTCCTATGTGATTTGTGTAGATCAGAATAAATCAACGGACAGCGAACATCAGCTGTGGATGAGCGTCATCATAATGTAACCAATCAATTCACTCAGAGTACAGCGTGGTCATGAGCACAAGCCCATGGCATCATGGGTCTCTGTGGATACAATGGCCGAAAAAAAGTATGTTTGTTTTTTAAATCTATGTAGTGTTTTAAAACCCCAATAAGGTCAAATTGAGCCGGGATATTATTGGGGTGTATTTATGCACCGCTGTAAACAGTCCTTCAAATGCACTGTCTCCAGTTTGATTCAGATGGTTAATGACAGCATCAGGCTGTTTTATGAAAACATGCCATTTTACAGTCCCACACCAGAGAGCTCAGTGAATAAAGAATACTCAAATGATCATCAAAAAGCATAAGGGAGATAGACCCCTGCAATAGCCTATACATGTCCAATGCATACACAATGAGTGTTCGTGGTTCAGCCACTCATCACAGGAAAACTGTCGGACAAGTTATTCGACCAGGAGTGTGTGTGAAACTGTTTGCTCTGAAGGAATGGATGTAAACACAATGAAAATGATTATTCTATCTGTAATCAATTCTTATAGCCCTTATAGGGAAAAAGGAAGAAAAAAATGGTTCAACCATTTTATAGACAGTTAGGTAAAAGGTAAGTTTGCTTACTGTGTCAGACGGCGTCACGCGGCCTTGCAGATAGATAATTGTATAGAGGAATGGATGGACGGATGGAGAGAAGCAGGGATCAAGCTGGAGGGCAGAGGGAATAAGAAAAAAATATAAGTTGAATTACTGCAGTGCACACCAGAAAAATAAGACTTCTACTATATGTCACAAAAATATGACGGCCGTGAGCTGGGATGTTCCAATGACTTTGATTAAAGGTGCACTATGCAGTTTCACGGAAGGGGGAATTCAATGCATTTGCAGAGACGTCAGTTATAGTTTTCAACACATATTTCCTCTATATTTGATTCTTAGTATTGTATAATTATATCATTATAAACCAACACAATATTATTTTTAAGGCACCTGGAACCAAACGTAAGTCTAACATACTGTATGTGTGTAAACAAAATAAAAAAGGTATGTTACACATGACAGCATTTTAACCTACATTATATTACATTGAAGCTGCAGATGTTATATATGTTATTAAAATCAAAAACATAAAAAAAGATTGTGCTTCAGGAAAAGTCATTGGACTGAATGAAGCGTAACTAACATCCAATATCACAACTTCAACTAGCCAATAAGTTTGGAGTAGGTATTCTATGTTCAAACCAAAAAAACATGCCTTTTGAAGTATTATCCTTACTTCAGGCACACTCGCACTGAGCCAAGGATAGTTTAAAAAAAGCCTGTCATAGGGAATATCAGATTTAAAAAGTCACAGAAAAGCCAGCCTGTTCATAGCGTTTCTGTTAATGAGTAATTATTCAAGGTAATTAGTCACAGAAACAGACTGAGCATTACGTGGTCGGATTTAAAACTATTTCTGCTACTTGGGTGAGTTATTTTTTAATAATTTAATTCAATTGTATAATTTATTTCATTTGCTGCCCTTCTTATTTGCAATGGTGTCTTACTTATTTGTTGTTACTTCAGCCCATGCTTCTTTTTGTTTACAATGCAAACCTACGTTAAGTCAAGTCATTTGTGACACACCTATTTAATTACGTGTTGTTTTGAACTTGTGGAGAATAACTCCGTAATATCATATGGTAACCGTGTGTGACTGACAATAAGCATTAAGCGTTGAGTAGGCTGTATTGCTGTGTATTGTTTTGTTTTCCCTGCAGACAGATGTGCTGTGGTCTCCAAATAAATAACAGGTACACAAGTAATCGATTGATCAAATTCATACAGTATATATTTTTAACCGTTGGTACCATACACCCCTAAGGTTTATTCAGTACAGACCAACCTGTTTCAAAAAACATAGTGGTGTGACACATTTTCTCACAGTGCGTTTTGGCTATGTAGTCACAGAATTATCCTTTAACAAATGTGGACATGTTATCTTAAATATGCCAACCAACTGTTTTAAATAGGGCTATATTGTAGGCTATCTTGAAAATATATATGTTGTACTTTCATCCACGTAATTTCCATTGCAGCCATTCTACACCGCTCACTGACTGCTTTAATGGTTGTGGCTCTCTTTATCAGCTTAGTTGTGTATTTGATGTATTTGCATTGTACATTGTGTTTTTGTTGTTGTTTCTGCCTTGCATTGTTGTTTGACTCGACGTCATTGGGAAATGGTCACCCCTCAATGACCTCTCCAGTATAAATAAAGGTTAAACAAAATGAAAAATTATGTAAATACAGTCGCTGCAACCATTCACTTAATCAACCATGACAGATATCCCGAACGAATATATATAAATTCAAGAAGAAAATAAAAAAGTAGTTGAAGCACGCTATAAATCAAAGTTGACTTGACATGTTTTGTATATGGAACCAAAAAACCCCTTGAGCAGCTGTTTAGCCTCTTTTTCCCTGGCTCTGTGTCACGCTGTTGGACTAGAGGACAGTTCTGGATTGGATTGGGACGGGAAAAGCACATTTATCATGACATCAAATGGCCGGCAGACAAGGGGAGGGGGGAGCGGGCTGGCAGCGGTGGTGATGGACTGACTGGCAAAGGCCTGTTATTACCAAGGGCCCCCGGTAGTATCCCCCATATAGACTCACTCACGAGCCCCCTTTGCCTGGCTGCCGTCAGACTCTGCATTCCCTTTCCATTTCTCACACAGTCCCTAGGGGGGACAAGGGTGGCTGATAGAGAGAGTAATTAAAAGGGGCTGATTAGAATGACGGAAGGAGGACACCCACGGAACGCAAGTATCTCTCTCAACTCGCAGAGGGGGAGAGAGGGGAAAGAGGAAGAAAAAAAAGACATCACATACATCACTAAAGGGAAGTCTTTAAGTTAACGGAGGGGGGAGGGGGGGGCATTTTTTTTTCCTCAGTCACTTCAATTGGGGCAGAATCTTAAGGGACTCAGAAACACTGTAAAGAGCCAAGTAGATGTACTTTACTGAGAGCTTTTAAAAAGGTAAAAATGAGAATCCTACACAGACAAAAATTATTATATCTATATTTTCATATTATTTTATCATTTATATTCAAACTACAATTAACAAATTGAAAAAATAGGTACACACACAATGGACCTAAAAACAAATACTCTGGTATTATTTCCTTCCTCTCTTATGTAAAGCGATTACATTTCCCAGCAATCCCAGAGTGATGTTTATTTTTTAATGTATATGTATGTATGTATGTATGTATGTATGTATGTATGTATGTATGTATGTATATATATATATATATATATATATATATATATATATATATATATATATATATATATATGTATTGTATATACACACACAGCATATATGCATATATGTTTACTTTTATGACTTTATTCCAGTTTTGGGACGGCATTAGCTCAGTCCAGGGGGACTTGGGTTAGAAACCGGAGGGTTGCTGGTTCAGGTCCAGCTCGGACCAATATTGGAGCGTGGAATAGTAGCTGGAGAGGTGCCAGTACACCTCTTGGAGACTGCCGAGGTGCCCTTCAGTGAGGCACTGAACCCTTCACTGCTCAGAGCCCCGTCTCTGTAAGGTGTTTAATACAAGCTTGTTTTTACCTTTTTATATGTCTTAAAATATTGTTCTCAAAAGCTCTTTACAATGGAAGTGAATGGCAGGAATCTTCAAACAAGACACAAACCTCACTTTTAAGTTCTACTATGTCAGCACACTGTCAGCAGCAGACTTCATTAAAACTTTAAAGGGGTCACACGGCGTTGAACTATTCAACTTGTATTCAGCTTTTTAAATCCTTGTAACTTTTAAATTGTCACAGTTTTATCTAACCTTGCTGCACATTCATTCTCCTCTCACAAGTAGCCACAATATTTTAGCATAATCTTGACTAAAACAACCAGATTTCAAGCAAGACATTGAGAATATCAATGCTGTTCCTCAATCACATGCACATAGCACACTGCTTACATGCACAGTGCATTCCTCCATCACATGCAGAGATGATTTCTTTCAAAGGTTTTTTTATTCATCAAAAGAATTTGCCAAGCAAATACAATACAATGATTAATTATTTTTTCCCCTTTTTCCCCCCCGCCTACATCCCACCCCCACCCACAACCAATCCCCATGCTCTGTAACCCGGAAGTCCCAGAGATGATTTCTAGATCATTTAATTCTACTATTTTTGTGTACAATTTTGAAGTGTCTGACTCGACATCGCAGAATATCTAAAAAACATATGCATATTGCACTAACACCATAGATTAACATGCATCAGGGCTGAGCTGTTACACTCTATAGTGTGTCTGTGTTGTTTTACTGAAAAACAGAGAAGGTTACTTAAGAAAAAGCAATATCTTTGCAATGGACTTCATTGGTACCCGCTTTAAGAGCTTGGCCAGCTGTGATGCCACAAGGTGCCTCATCACTGCTCATTTTTATTTTTAGGTTTAGGATAATTCATTGATTAGGTTGGATGGCAACCAAAAGCTAATTGTCAAGGAAAGATCATGATTAATAAAAAGGTATGAGATACAAAGTAAACATCCACAACCTCATCTCAAAACCCATTTGCCAAACAACTTTAACATCAGAAAATTCTACAAATTGGGGTATATTGTGGCTCTGGCAAATATAGATAGTTAAAGTTATTGTTAATCCCATGGTTACAATTCATAAAAATGCACATTAAAACAATAACTATGACTGAGAGGGAACCCCAGTCTCCTGCAGGGAAGTCAGATGTCCTTCATTCCCATCAGCCACTGTTACCCTATACAAATGTATAATAGGAAATAAATAGCTGTGTACCATATCAAGTAAAAGTGTTAACATAGCTTTTCCGAATTGCTTATCCAAAAGGTAGTCAAAAGCTGGCATTCGCATAGAGGTGGGAGACGCAATATTATATATTTAAAGGAGAAAAATTGCATACAGTCTCGCTCACTCTCCCCTGGAACTAATTGATATGGTAGATGTGCATAAGCTGGGTACTACATGGAAAAAAGAAGGAGAAGTAGAGAGACTGAAGATGAATCCATGGCTTCTTTCTCACCTCCACACAGAGTGCCAATCACAGCCTGAAGTGGGTGTGAATGTCAGATTGGAGTGAAACAAATGGCACGTAATAACCCGGCCTGACCAGAGGCTAACAAGTTCATGTGTCTGAGAGTGAGGGCCTGGGCTTTCAGACAGATTAATGGCACAGACTAGAGAGTGGCGATACATGATGCTGCTTCATTAGGATCTGTAGAAAGGCAGCTACAGTGGCTTCTATTTCCTTTCCCCAGTCAGTAAGCACTGACTTTGACTTAGACTAAGCTCTCACCAAGAGACCATGGGCTGCCAATCGCATCAACACCAACAGGAGCCCTCTCAATGATCAATTCTGCAGCACAAGTGGTGGTGTGTTTATCTGCATATCATTTACCATATGATGAAAAGAGCGTTAAGAAGTCAACAGATCAAATTCAGAAAACATTCATATTGAAAAAAAATTTAATTTGGGAAAACAAATTCTCCAAGAAGCAACCAAAGCTAAGCCCCTGCTAGGGAGACACTGACAGAAAAAACAAGCCAGCTCTGTTTGACAGGGAGACATGTACACACACTATGACAGGTCGGGAGCCGGCAGTAAGCTAAGCATGGCAGAACAGCTGATGTGAATGAGTGGGTAGGGGAAGGGCTGCTGCTCCGTTCTCCTTTGTGGGAGAACTGGACGAGCATCTTGTCAGCTTGATGGTGTTTTCGTGCAGAAAAACACACCAACACACATTCTAGTGAGGCAGAAGTGATCATTGAGAGGGATTGTTGTTGTGTGACTCTTTACTTTGTGTTTTAATGAAAATGTTGCATATTTAACCTTTAATGCCCTACCCCTTTTAAATGTATTTGAATTATCCAAAAGGTCATTGATCACAAAAGGTCACATTCCTAGTATGTACATTTAACGCAACTACATTGCATGCTGACTCTTAAACACCTGCCACACACATTATAACACATTGTACTGGGTGGAGCGTATGATTCCTCAGTGACAATTTCCAATGTCATACTGCTACAAGCTAAAGGACACAACTATTTGTATTGAAACTAAATGGCCCTAAATATGGTTAAGGAGGTCTGCTTTTGGTGTAAAAAAAAGTGCAGCAGGAGATGTTAGTAGTTTCTCTCTAGAAGGGAGAAGCATGACAGGGTTCCACTACTCAAAAAGGTTTGCTCAAAAACACATGAAGAATATGTGTTCCATCCCAAAACTAGAGACACAAGCCCTTCAGGTTTAGAATGAGTTAGAATTAGAATGAGTTATTGGCAGGGCTGTACGCTTATTTTTTTAGGTGGTAGCACTGGTGCTAGCAAGCAAAAAAATTCAGTAGCACAAAAATAAATTTGGTAGCACACAAAGTATGATCGAAAACTTGCATAACCTTAACCCTTGCATTTCGCTCTAATTACCTTTGAGCATGTCATCTTGGTCTCATTTGAGATTCTCAATTAATATTATATCCTAGTGTGTGCAGTTATAATTATGGAAAAATTAATAGGGGTGCACTGATAGCAATTTAGAAAAAAGAATCTAACCTGCCAATTGCAATTTTTTGCTGATTCAGAATTATTATTATTATAATGTCCTTCTGTTAATTAAAACCAAACTTTAAAACATTAAACATAGCCTATTAAATAAATAAGTATACATATTGGTACAATTTAGGATACATTAAATAGGTTGTTGTGTATGTGTTGGGAGTTGCTTTTCAGTGGCTTATTTAAAACTTTGTTTAAATAGACTAGGCTACTGTTGACTGCTCGCTGCAGCTGAAGGAGTTGCCTTTCAAGCTAAAAAAAAAAGCGCTAACTTCCTGTTCTTACCGGCTTCAAAATAAAAGTCAACTCACATTTGGCTAGTAACAGGCTTTTAATGTGAAGACCCGCTAACTTAACTGCGGTAATGTGCCGTCTCCTTCCGGTAATTGCCGTAGGTGAGGTTTTTATACCTAGAATCGCTGCACGAGCACAGATCCCGAGGACACATCTTTCACCAGCCAAAGTGGAGGGTGGACTCAATAACTTACTTGCTAAGACTCATTTACCCGCAGTGTTAATTTAGAGCACTGTAAGCAGTGTTGTGCAGCGCTCCTCTGTGTTTCAAAGACAGCCTCTCCTCATTATCAAGCTGTCGCACGAGTGCGAATGGATTTGTATTCATCATCGCACGTGATCAATTTCAGTAGCAAATGCGATCAAAACTGTCGCACTGTACAGCCCTGGTTATTGGCCAGTTGAAATAACCCTTTGTACCTAAAGGTACCACGTGTAGAATGTATTAGCACTTTTTAGAGACAGACACAGATGGAACAGATGGAGGGTGTGAGGGCAGGGTGTCATATTGTATCATATTGTATGGAATGTAAAGCCCACTGAGGCAAATGTGGTAGGATGGCCTAGAGGCCTAGGTCGCTGGTTCAATCCCTGGCACTGGTGTTAGTTGTAAAACTAGTGGTGGCTGGTATAACATCTGCAGTGCCCACCATCACTACCAATGTGTCCTTGAGCAAGACACTTAGCCTCCAAACTGCTCCAGAGGCTCTGTACTATGGCTAACCTTGCGCTCTGACCCCCTCCAAAGTGTGGTAACTTGACTAATAAAGTAACTTAACTACAGTCGCACAGAACGGACAAACTTAATGGCCTTATGCATTTTTATGGGAAGGTGTCTGCCTTTAACGTAACAATATTAGGGTATAATTATTCACCACAGTTATTGATAATCAGCAAGTGGTACCAGCCCAGGAAATTGTATGTGCCCCGAGTTAGAATTGTTGTCCTTTACCTTTCCCAAAGCAGCAGTAGCAGTGATGTAGCAAATGACGGCAACAGAATTAGGTTCAGTCTGAAGCACCGTGTGCTTGCAAATACTGATGAATGAGCCATGTGCTTGCTCACAGCTCTTCACAAGGGGTTTGTTTGCACCATAGTGGATTTGCATTCATGTATTACTTGTGGATGAACACTCAAACGTTAAGGATTGTGCTGGCGGTTTGCATGTTAGAATGACAAATTGTGTACACTTCCCAATATTGTTGAGCATTTTTTTAAAGTGATTTAAAGAAAGTTCTTCTTGACAAAAGTCTTGTTTTTCGCTGCATGGTAAGACAGCAGTGAATGTTTTGAAAGTGCTCTCGTTGAATCACTTAAGAATGTGCCATCTGTTCAATTCCAAATAGAAACTTGCATAATGTAAAACCTGCTTCCAAGTCCTCCGCAAGGTCATTTGCACTGAAATAAACAGGAAACCAATGGCTGTTATTGGAAGCGAGAAAAAAATTCAAAATAATTTTGAAATTATATTGTCTGTTATGTTGAGTGTACCACAACCGTAAACTATGCGTACTTCTTGGTTAAGATCCAATAAGTATTGTGCTTGCTGCAGTGTTTACCTGTAAAGGATGACTTGTCAGTGGTGCAGTGGAGTGATTTTGTCCGTTGGTGAGACAGAATGGACCGATCTGCTCTGCTTGTCTTTTCCTGTGGGAGTGGGGGGGAAGAGAGAGAGAGAGAGAGAGAGAGAGAGAGAGAGAGAGAGAGAGAGAGAAAGAGATAGAGGGCTGTGATCTTTGATGTAAATGTGAGAAGCACCGAGGGAGAGAGGTGGAGCATTGATATTCAGCTTCAGGTCCGGCCGAGCCCCGTTCCCCACACCTCCGCCTTGACCTTATGACCTCGCAGCGAAAATCATTTGGCAGCTTCTCTGACCTCTATAGCAATATGCGCGCAGGTGTACACACACACACACACACACACACACACACACACACACACACACACACACACACACACACACACACACACACACACACACACACACACACACACACACACACACACACACACACACACACACACACACACACACACACACACACACAAACGGCTGAATTATAAGAAGAAGAACTTATTCCCCAAGTAGCCACTCCACAACTTTCTGCTGCTTCCATTTTCATACAGAATCACGAGGAAAAGCCAAATGGACCCTGACTACATGTAAGTTTAAAGGAATAGTTCAACATTTTTAGTTTTTATCTTTTTTCCTAACTCTCCTGCTAAAGAAAAGGCTACAGAAACCGTTCATGTACATATTTGACAAAGAAATGGGCAGTGGACATTTTGACAGTTGCCCATTTCTATATACTAATGCACATGTAGTTACAGGAACCTTTTCTGGAACCTTTTCTTGAGCCAGAGAGTGAGGAAAAAAGCTAAACATTGAAACATGTTGAACTACACCTTTAAGTTTTTGCATTTATCAAAGAACCGCATATTACTTGCAATGATAGGACGGTGTGCTATCCACACTCCAGATTAGACCAGTTCTCTCAGCTGTTTTACTTCCGTCTGTAACAATTAGCATAACCATCATCATTTTTACAAGGGGATTAAACAGAGTTACAGTCTGCATTACAATCAAGATGTCCCAGTCCTCTCCCAAAAACAAACTGTTCCATCTGGGCTTATATTATTGTGCATTTGTGGGATACAGCATAACTAAACTTATACACGTTGCAGCTAATAGCTGTGTCATACGGCATGGTATATACAGTAATATAAATAATTGATTTAAAGTGCCAATTTACAAGATGTGCACATATCTGCATTGAAAGAGTAGATGCTTTGTAATGTAACATTATTTGAACAGGGACAATGTACAAAATAAACATTAACCTTGTTTAGAGCAAGGAGAGATGCATTGTACCAGGTTTTAGCAAACTACTATTTTCCACCTATAGTCCCTAATGGGGGTCTGGGTGAATATGTGTTCTTGATTTAACTCTCAGATTGCTGTGGCCTCATAAGAAAAGGGCTGCCATACCCTGATTCAGACGCCTTGTTATTCCGACAGCTCAATGTTCCGAAATAACGAAACCCACAGGCCCGAAGAGCCGTTATTCCAATACTAATTAAAAAGGAACTCCAGTAGTGCAACGGTCCTTTATTCCGAAAAATACACACACTCCATAGAGTTTCTTTACCCTTGATATTTAATGTATTTTGACGTGCAAACCATTTGGCACAATTAAAATACACTTGTATTTCAGCACCATGGACCGAGAGTAGGCTACTTATCAGAAAGCTCACACACATGGATGGAGGAGATGAAGGTACATGCAATGTAGACTCATTGACATAATGCATTCTCTAGCCCCTTGCCCTAACCATCAGGGGCCGTATTCACAAAACATTTTAAGGCTAAGAGTAGGTCCTAACGTGCTGATTTAGGAGTAACTCTCAAAAATAAGGGGCCTTTCACTCCTAATTTTAGGACTCCTAACTTTTTAAGATAAGTGTAATTCACAAAGCATTTTTGCGCTAAAACTAGCTCCTAAATCTATGAAAAGCTAAGAGTCCTCAAGAGGACTCCTAAGTCACTAAGAGTAAATCACAGACAACCATTTGATGGTGTTTTGGAGAGATTTAATGCTAGTGAGCTTTACAAAAGGTACCTTTAATAGCTGTAAGGGTTTAATGATCTTAGTAAAGCTATATTTAGAAAGTATAGACACATTTATATTTATTATATTTATATAAAAATTATTTATTAAGTTCCTTTTCCTCCAGTTGCTTTGGGTTTACGATGCACTGAAAGTTACTGTTGGTGTCACGTTTGGATTTAATTTCCTACTAGAGTAGGCCTATATGTGGCACTTCGCAGCATCTCCTCCGTTCCACAGATCCGCTACTGTATAGTTGCGCGTCTCGCCTTTTTCCTTCCGCATGCACTTTACGATTTCGCCGGCTGTTGTTTCTAAATTGTGAATTTCCTGGTTTGTCGCTGTCTGACTATTGCTGCATAGTCCGCCGTTGAGAGAAATACAGTGAGAGTGCATGGCGTGCAGCTGTGGCGCTATTGTACGCTAATTGTGAACGAAGGTGTGGGAAACCCTGCAGTATCTTGGTTTCATGTTAAATCAGTGTCACTTTATTAATTGTATATAAAAACTCTTTACTTTAATACAGCAACACAATATGGATATCTCCTACAGTGTTTCTATCATAAATTCACTCTTAGGGACTCATTCCCTCTGAAAGAATGAACATGACGTCATCCATAGCAACAGGGTCAACCACGCCCTCTATTCTTAGTTTAGGAGTCCCTCCCATTCCTTAGTAAAAGTTGGTCTTATCAGCTTTGTGAATAGGTTTTAAGAAATTACTCCTTACTAAGAACTTTTAGTGCTCCTTAGGAGTACTTTTAGCGCTAAGATAAAATGTTTTGTGAATACGGCCCCTGAGCTAAATGCCTAACCCCAACCCGTATCTTAACCTAATTCAAAGGCTACATGAACATTAAAACCAAGTGAGGTCAAACTGTTTTTCACTCACCATTTTTATGTCTAGAGGAAAGTTCTAATCCTTGCAGCCGTGCGCTTGATAAACTCATCTGCGTTGCTTCTCATTCCTGACACATTCTTGTGACAGTTCAATAGCCCATAGCAACCGTCTGACTGTGCTGACTTGCTGAAGTTTAACTGGTGGAACTTACTTCGCCTTCTGTTTTTATCTCCCCCTGCTGTCCATGGTGCTGAAATAAGTGTCAAACTAGACAAGATGAAAAGTTGCATTGTGAATGTAAGAGATTTTGTTTATTTTGGGGGGATAAAGGACCGTTGGACTAACAGGCCTCCTCTTTACCTAGCAGGAATAATTTCACTTCGGAACCATGGGTTTTGCTTTCAGAATAACAGACGGTCGGACACAAAGGAAATATTTTGGGATAAAACGGCATCAGAATTACGGGCAGTCCCCCATCGAAGGAGTAGAAAGTAAAATGATGTATACTGTGATTGACGGTTAAATGAAAATGAGGGGGAATTATATATTGTATGTGTGTATATACAGTGGTGGAAATAAGTATTTGATCCCTCACTGATTTTGTAAGTTTGCCCACTTACAAAGAAATGAGTGATCTACACTTTTAAAGCTAGGTTTATTTTAACAGTGATAGACAAAATATCAAAGAGAGAATCCAGAAGATCACATAAAAAAAAGATATAAATAATTTTGCATTTAATTGAGTGGAATAAGTATTTGATCCCCTACTAACCATAAAGAATTCTGGCTCCCACTGATTAGTCCCCGTGCTTTAAAAAAGTATTCCTAATCTCAACTAGTTTCCTGTATAAAACACACCTGTCTCAACTTGTTACCTGTAAAAAATACACCTGTCCACAGAGTCAATAAATCAAACTCCAACATCTCCATCATGGGCAAGACCAAAGAGCTGTCTAAGGACATCAGGGACAAGATTGTAGACCTGCACAAGGCCAGAATAGACTACAAGACCATTGGCGAGAAGCTGGGTGAGAAATTGGTGTGATTATTCGAAAATGAAATAAACACAAAATAACCATCAATCTCACACCGGGATCAGCCCAGATCTACACAGGAGGAGCTTGTTTATGATCCCAAGGCAGCTGGGACCACAGTCCCCAAGAAAACCATTGGTAACACACTATGCCATAATGGATTGAAATCCTGTAGTGCCCGTAAGGTCCCCCTGCTCAAGAAGGGACATGTACAGCACCGTCTGAAGTTTGCCAATGAACACCTGAACGACTCAGAGAATGCTTGGGAGAAGGTGATGTGGTCAGATTAGAACAGTTGGTAGAGCGGGTCGGCCGATGATCAAAGGGTTGGAGGTTCGATCCCCGCCCTGCCACTTGTGTCATAGTTGTTGTGTCCCTGGGCAAGACACTTCACCCACCTTGCCTCGTGTGAATGTCGATAGTTAGCCTGCTATCGGTGTGTGAATGGTAACGTGTAAATGGGAACAGGTCTCCCTTGCAAAAGAGTCTTCGGACTCAATGGGATATACCTGTATAAATAAAGGTTAAAAAAATTTTTAAAAAAAAGTTCTTTGGTATCATAGTGACTTGCCATGCTTGGGGGAAGAGGAATTCTGACTATGACCCCAAGAACACCATCCCCACAGACAAGCATGGAGGTGGAAGCATTATGCTTTGGGGGTGTTTCTCTGCGAAGGGGACAGGTGGACTTCACTGCATCGAGGGAACTATGGATGGGGCCATATACCATGAAATACTGGTTGACAACCTCTTTCTCTCAGCCGGGTCCGTAAAAATGGGTCGTAGATGGGTCTTCCAGCACGACAATGACCCTAAAAATACAGCAAAGGCAACAAAGGAGTGGCTCAAGAAGAAGCACATTAAGGCTATGGAGTGGCCTAGCCAGTCTCCGGACCTTAATCCAATAGATCTGTGGAGGGAACTGAAGCTCAAGCGACAGCCTCGAAACCTTAAAGATTAGGATAGGATCTGCAAAGAGGAGTGGTCCAAATGTTTCACTGAGATGTGTGCAAACCAGGTCATCAACTACGAGACACGTCTGACCTCTGTACTGGCCAACAGCTGGTTTCTCCACCAAGTACTAAGCAACGTTTTGATAGGGGATCAAATACTTATTTCACTCAATGAAATGCAAAATAATTTCTATCTTTTTTTATGTGATTTTCTGGATTTTCCTTTTGATATTCTGTCTATCACTGTTAAAATAAACCTAGCATTACAATTATAGACCGTTCATTTCATTGTAAGTGGGCAAACTTACAAAATCAGTGAGGGATCAAATACTTATTTCCTCCACTGTATATATTATATATATATAATATATACAATATATATATATAGCTGCGTAACTTGTAAGAAAATGCAAACCAAACCATACATTTGATTACTATTCACAATTCAATTTTCACAATTTAGGGCAGAGCTTAAACCTGACCACCCCACCATGGGAGGAGAGCAGTCCACCCAGCTCATTCTCATCTAACCACTCCAACACTAGGCTAACCTCTCCTGAAACCACAATGTATCACTTTCCTATAGGCTACGTATTTAAGCAGGACTCAGCATGTCTCGGATCATGACGGAAACTCTTGCACTCTGGTCTGCACTGACATGAAAATGATTGCTCACTCTTTAGATTTCACAACACAGAACTAAGGGTTTATGGCATACACGTGGGGCCACATGCTTCCATCTTTCTTTCAAATAACTCAGTAATTATGATCATCATGGAAGGTTGCTCATCCATTGAAGTTATATATCTGAACAGAATAATATTTTTTAAATGGCAATTTTACAATATGTATTTGTTATTATTCTCTTTTTCCTAATTTGTTTATATTACGATTGTTTTGTTGGTCTGACTCTTCTGTAGGCCTATGACATCTATTGCTCGTCTGTCAATTCTCAAATAGAAATCCCTCTTCTGTTGCTCTTTCTAAGGTTTCTTCCACTCACTATTGTCGCTCATGTTGTTCCTTATCCAAATGGGAGGTATAAGGACAATGATGTAGGCTACATATTGTGAAGCCCCTTTTAAGCTAATTTGTTATATATGCTATTGACCATGAATAGAATTGACTAGACTTGATTTATTTGCCCAAAAAGTCCCTTGGCTTCACAGTCTTTTGATATGCATGATTACATGATGGCAGTGATCTTAAAACAAGACTGAACAGGTCTCGAGAAGAATACATTTCTCGAGAAGAATACATTTTTCTGGCCACTTCTGGTAATGTCTTTACAAAGGCAGATTTCATTTCATTTTCATTTAACTTTTATTTATCCTCGAGAGACCAATTTCAATGACGTCGAGATCAAACAAATTCAAAGGAAAAACAACGATACATAAACAATATTCAAGGCAAATACATCAAATACACAACAACAGGTGAAGAGAAAAACAATTGAAACATTTACACAGTGGTGAAGATTAAGTGGCAGCAATTAAAATTAAATGGGTGAAGGTACAATATAGCCTAATTAAAACAGGTACAGGTAGAGTTTGGCAGATTTAAGATAGTTTGTTTAAATTGGTTAAAGGATATGAAGTTATTTAGTTTAATTTGTCGCTGTAAGTTGTTCCAGGAGTCAGGGGCACTGAAGCTAAAAGCTGTCTTTCCCAGCTCAGGCCGGGCTTGTGGGACATAAAGCATAAGCATGTCAGTGGAGCGGGTCTGATAAAGCCCATCTGAGATTTGCAGCATTTCTGTTAAATAATGAGGAAGCTTCCCGGTCAAGGCTTTGTAAATAAAAACATGCCAATGTGCGTCACGTCTCTCTTTAAGGGAGGACCACCCAACCTTTTCATATAAAAGACAATGGTGTGTGTCATAAGCATCTCCTGTGATGAACCTTAAAGCAGAGTGAAAAACAGAGTCCAGGAGTTTAAGACAGTAATATATGCCGGTAAACCACATCACCGTAATCAAGGACAGACATGAAAACTGCCTCAATAATCCTTTTCCTACTAAATAAAGGGAAGGTGGTTTTGTTCCTATAAAATAGCCAATTTTTTGTCGTAGTCGACAAACAAGAAGAAGAAGCACATTAAGGCCATGGAGTGGCCTAGCCAGTCTCCGGAGGATGGATGGGTGTTAGATGCAGCACACAGTATGATCAGAAATGCAACGCCAGCTCTTCTCACAAGAGGAGCTCTCTCATGTTCCACCAAACTACTTTCGGAAATAGAAGATGTTTGCTGTTATTCCGCTTACTGTAAATGATACCTCGTCATAATTATGAATGACTCGGTGATTACATCTCTTTGAGACACTGGAACATTCGGCATATAATATAGTATAAATGGACCCAAGATAACGTTCGTGTAACGTTCAAAGACTCCGGGGTTTAAATGCCAGTACACGCAAGTAAGGAACCCTTTCTGTCAGGCAAACAGTCCGACGCCGACAGGCAAAAGTGTTGCATGGACATATTTTACTCGCTTTTATATAGACACAGCGAATACCTGAATGTAAAACGTATTCGTCACCGCAAACACTTGAATGTTCTCGCTTGTCGCTACTGTAACATCACATACAGTTAGCCCGGTTGGTTAATTTAAAGGGACTGACATGCTTGCGGATGTCTCGGCATAAGTGACACTCCACACTGTCACGTGCAGCCGTCAACGCGTGCTTGTTGGCTCTGATACAATACAGTTACAACAAATGAATTGTACACAGCGAAAAAGGTTTGTATAACCACCAAATTCACTACAAACACAAAGCACTACTATTTTAAAACGGCCACACAACAAATCCATATTGTAAACACTCACCCCCTACGTGACGCAGGATCTTGCGTTGCATTTTGGGAAGTGGAGTCTTTGAACGTACTATAGACAATCAAATACGACTGTGCTAGTTCTAAAAGACTACATGTACCACAACAGAAGGAGTACAAACTTTATGTTGCATTTATGTACGGTAGGACATTTTTTGCAACTCGACAATTAATATTTTTAATAACTTATAATACCGAAATTATATTGTATTTATGTCTTTATTTGAACAGATAGACTGCGTTTTGTTTTTTGTATTATCTATTTTATACAATAGCCTAACTATCATTGTCTTGGGGTCAATATTGCTAAACCTTTTTCTCTTTTACATTAGGCTACTCAAGAACTATTTTACTCCACATTCCACGGCCAAACCAAGGTCACCCTCAATATTATAATTTTTCCACCATTTGTTTAAAATCTAATTCAAACTTACTTTCTTTTTTCCCTTTTCTTATTTTTTTCTTCCTCTATGGCTGGGGGTAGGGCAGGGAGAGAGTACAAATAACCATAATTTTCGAAAAAATAAAAATAGACCTCAAATCCTCTTCTCACCACATGAACAGGCCCTCCTACTGGGTTTAGGGCTGCTCAGGATGAGAGACTGGGTTAATTCTTCTCCCCAGGGCCCCGAGGCGGTTGTGAAAGAAAGAGGAAAGCAGAAAAAAAGTATCAAGGGCCTACTAGATAAATACAGAAAAAAATATGATTAATTGGGAAATTAAAGGACGAAAAATTTAATCATCAATAATTATTAATTCTACTATTTTGTACTACTGTACTTTCTGATCAGTTATCACCGTTTTGAAATGATTATTTTGCTAACCGATTTTCTTTTCCCTTCTCTTTCCCCTTATTACTTCTTCCCAATTGCTCATCTAGATTCCAAACCTCACACACACAAACCTATACAACTGCCCAACACCTTTTCTAACACTCAAGGTTTGTATCTTCACTGGCCTCACCATTCAATTCAATAACATTTCACCGTCAACGATCTGCTACGAGTGCTTAATGATTTTTGATGCATCTGCAATGTGTTGCAATCATTTTGCTGCACAGCTTACATTACTACTTTTTCAGGGACGACATATACAAACTATCAAAGCTTGACTGTACGTACCCTGCATTCGAAATTGCTTAGGCATGCTCTTTCTTTTTAATATTCTACATACTACAGCTGCCCATAAAAAGTATGTAGTTAACATGCAGTACGCATACAATTGGGACATATGCCTACATTTACTTATTTATTTCATCATAACATTGTGCCTTGAACTTGCTTCTTGCATAGATATCTGTCTCATAGCAGGGGCTATCACACAGAGTCTCCATCAATGTGATGTAACTTACTGTGTGCAGTGGATTGTGCTACAGCATCGCCAAAAGAAATTGCTGATTTTGTCACTTGTAGGGCATCTGGGTATTTTCTAAGCATACTGCATCTGACCACATGCATTGGGAAAAACTAAATATTGTTTTAGCATACTAAATAGGAGGGAAGTATGGGTACTGGAACGCAGGGCCTGTCTATGCAAAATACATAGGTTAATGTATCACTTTGTAATGTTCCTGATAGAAACTTGGCACGGAGCTACAACCCTTGAGAGTAGACCGCTGCATTTAAATGTTTTCAGGGGTCAGCATTTGGAGAACTTGAACGTCGACAACAGAGACGCAACAGTTTTAGTCAAAGAAAGCATAGCAAACTCAGACAGTGACGAGAGAGATTTCAAAATATATTCGCTGATCGCTGCCTCGCTCTTCATTCCACTTTTATCTAATCACTCAGTCAATTGTAAAAAAATATACATAAATGAATTTAAAAAAAAAAAGATTCACTGGGCCCATAATAAAGTCAGTTCAGAAAGACCTGTTCCTAAGAAATATATTTACTTTTATATTCATGGACATTCAATGTTGCATGCCACATTTATTTTGTTCCCTCTTTAGCCTTTAAACAAACTATTAAAATGTGCTCTTATCTAGCATGCCCTCTCTTGTGTTGTGTCTCCACTCAAAGGAGATCCCTCCACTCCATTCAAATACATGAAGGCCTTTTGTGAAGTGTGTTGCAATGCAGAGCCACCTGGCAGTCATATCAAAATACAAAAATACCACGTCCAACGAAAAATCCATGCAGAGCTGCACATGACAGCAATCACGGGACACATTAACACCCCCGTTAATTTAAAAATAGTTAAACTGACAAGAGTGATTTTAGATCTGCCTAAATGAGTAAATGATCGCACTATACAGGAGCAGCTGCAAAGTTTATGAAGCTTTTTACACCAGTTGTAAATTAATTGTCATGAAAGTTGAAAAAGAGCCTTTTATTGTCAGACAAACCCCAATAAGACATAAAATTACTAGCAATGTGTCAGTCTTGGCGTGAGCACTTGATAGCAGTAGAAAGCTGGTATTGATGAAGTGTCACCCAGATGTCAGAGAGGAGAAGTCGGACAGCATCTGCTCTATACGAAGGGCCTGACACACTGTTAAAATGTCTCCCTGCTGGAAGAATCCCAATCACATGCACTCTCTCGCTCTCTCTCTCTCTGAAGGAGGGTCATTATACTGATATAACAATAAGATTTTTAACACCTCTGAAGCTTTAAGGTGGACATATTTTTCTGTTTTCCAACAAGTTTCCTCAAGACTCTCAAGACCCTCAAAGCATTGAAGCACATCCATGGAAACGTCTGCCACTTTGTCAAGTAGTCAAGTTGTAATTGACAACTATGCAGGTCAGATTACAATACAATTATGGTTGGAATATTTAAAGTCCCTAGAAAACTCACCACTGACCACCTAACATGTATATGTTTCTTCGGTGATCCCCCTTCTTCTTCTTCTTCTTCTTCTTCTTCTTCTTCTTCTTCTTCTTCTTCTTCTTCTTCTTCTTCTTCTTCTTCACAGCACAATAATTATGTCAAAATATGTCCTGGTCATGTTGTATATTTTTCTTATTTACCACAAGTGGAATCCAAGCATGTTTTGATCATTTGAGTTCAGATAACCCTCTCTAAAATGTATACTCTCTAGACTAATACCATGGAGGCAAATGGAATTTGATAAGGGCGCTGAAAGCATTAACAAGTTATTAAAAATAAAAATAATCCACAAAACAAAAAATAGAGTAACGGTTACCCAGTTATTGCGATCAGCTTTCATTTAATCCATATGAAAACAGTTGATAGGGTGTTATTCTGTTTTAGCTTTGTAATGCATGGTTAGGGAACCAATGCTGAGCCTATCAGTATCAGCCATTTTTCTTATACTATGGGACTAACCAATCTTTCAGAGTCTATTGAACTATAGCTAGAGCTTAGGGCAGTGCATCTTACTTTCCTTATACTTTGGAGTCCAAGAGAAAATTATTACGGACATCTCCTTGTTTTCATGCCAAATCAAGAAAATGGATGTAAATAACCATTCATGCTCAAGTTAGCTTAGTATTGATTTTGTTTTTATTTCAGTGTAATTCCTAAAAGAAAAATGGTTATTCAATGTGTAGCGTATGTGTGTGATATGATATGTATATGTTGACCTGCACAAGGACTGCAGGAAATGAGCAAACTGCTGTGATCTGGTACAAAGCATATTTTCTCTGTGAGATTAATGTTATTTGTGTAGATGGTCCCTGACAAATAAACTAATAAACTATACAAAGCATGCAAGGTAGTGAAGGTTTTGTACCTCTCAGCCCCTTAAGTAGCCCATGTGCTAGGGATAAACAATCTGACAGCAGATCAGTTGTTCAGAGGGTGGTGGTCACCCTATGAGGTTCTTTGCAGTCATCCAACAGTCCTGTGGGGACCAGGCCTCTTGATTTGTCCACGTCTGTCAGTCAATAAATCGATGTGTCATTGTCAAGGCTGTTGCTTGCCTAAAAGTCATAGTCCAAGTGTCACATGGAACCTGTGAGTATGTGAATGGTTAGCTTGTACCAAAGAGAAAGTCGTCATGAAAGAGCTCCAGTCGGCTCATTACTTCCTTTGAAAAGTACCTGCCAAAGACAATGCTGCCGTCATGACGTCACAGTGTTGAAAGGTGTACTCGCTAGGTGTGCTAAGTGCTGAAAAAAAACTTTCCCCCTCTTGATGAAAATGCCTATGGCTCGTGCATTAGCGCATACATGTGTGCGTGCATCAAGGTGCTGCACACATAAAGGAATCTTACATCTTCCAAACACATGCTGCCAGTGGAGGTATATGGAGTTTCATTGTGAGAGCAGGGGGAAAAACATACATGGGGGCTACAGACGAAGAAAGCTTATTTGCAAAAAAAGCTTTACTTTTCTGTTGTGGAACTTAGAGGGTGGTTTAAAGAGAGGTCATTAATGGACAGTTTAAAAGCTGCAGCTATGCTATCGGCTTTTTCATGATATACTACATAACGATACTTCATGCGTTATGCCAACTTCAGCAAGCATGCTAACATGTCGATGTAAAAAGTACGAAAAATGCAAATAAACAAAGGAGAAATGCTATCTATAGAGTGACTTAATTAATTTCTGTCTAAATTAATCAAAATGTTTCTCAGTCTCTTTTCTCAGAAAACAGTTAAAGCAATCTATCACAACAGTGGAAACTGTTCAGGTCATGGGCAAAGACAGTAAAATATGTGAAGAGCATGTAATGGAAACATATGGAATGGCATAGTGGGACAGTTTGGCCTGAATAGAGGGAAAGGAGAGTGTGCGAGAGTGATGGGGAAATACATCTATTTCCTGGTTGTATGACACATTATGCTTTATTTTCTTAGTTTGCGTGTTAGTTTTTCTTGTTTGCCTTGACTTCTAATGATTGGCCCACCACATGTTTAGGGGTGGTGTGTGTGTATATATATATATATATATATGCACATCAATGATCCATAACCCACCATGTGTTGGTCTGTTCGTGTTGTGTCAATAAAACCTAAATGTGGAACATATAGTCTACTGACAGGTTGTACAATTATTTTGTTGCACCCCTTCTACATGCCAAGTGCTTTTTTGGAATATTTAAAGCTGCTGTTTGCTTCACTGGAGGTTTCTTTGGCTCTGGGTTTGGGGACACTGACTTTCTATGCATATGGTATCTGTAGTTATAAATTGCCTAAAGCTAGTGGCTCATATCTTGCTAGACAGTGTTTTTGGGGGGTGGCTGTGGTTTAGGAGGTAGAGGGATCATTTACTGATCTCAGGGTTGGCCAGTCCATCTCCACCTCCTGCCCAAATGTTCTATTGTCCCTGGACAAGACACTGACAACCCATGATTGGCACCCGGCGTGTTAGCTTGGTGCCAATGGTGTGTGTGTGTGTGTGTGTGTGTGTGTGTGTGTGTGTGTGTGTGTGTGTGTGTGTGTGTGTGTGTGTGTGTGTGTGTGTGTGTGTGTGTGTGTGTGTGCTTGTTTGTGTGTTTGGATGAGACGCAAGCATTGTAATGCAGCCTGAGGATTTGGATAAAAGCACCTAATAAATAAAATCCATTTCAATCCCCTACACTGTCCCACCTGTCAGGGGTGAGCAGGTAAGCTTTATTCTCACTCTTTTTATCAACACATCGTTCTCACATGTCCTGCTGTTGTTGGGCAGGGACTCACCAGGGACTTCCAGGTAGGCAGGACGGGTCATGTCACTGCCTCTTTGCCCAGGGACAGAGCATCTGAGAACAGTGTTGTTAGCCATGGAACTACAACATTTATAGAGACACTGCAGCGATGTATAGGGTATCTTCATTTAGGTCCATCTAATCATGGATTTTGGAAGAATTTGAGCAGTCCTCCCACACTGATATGGTTGTTAGATGTCATCATGAGTTGTCATGCTTTTTTATTACCGTTAACATATCTCTGATTCAATAAGTTCCACTTCCCATGATGCAACAATAGTATTTAAAATGCTTTTGCCCATGCCTCCTTTGTTTTGGTGCGAGTATTTTCTTTTTGCAATGATGTATATGATGTGCAACACAGTGTTAATCAACTAGACAGTTTGCATTGAACACATAGAAATGTTGACCTGAAGGTAGCACTAAATGGCAATCCATCCAATAGCTGTTGAGACTGGTTGTGCTAAAGGAAAAGTCATGGGATCACATTACATTACAACATGATCTTAGACTAAGAAGATGATACTAAGAATACTAAAAAATAAAAAATAAATAAAATAAAAGGCACTTGTTACAGCTACATGAAGCACTTACATATAGCACTTTGTAGTTTGGTTTATTTGAAGCGATTGTTGTTGCTCTGAATTTGTACCTTCATGCACTTACTGGATGTCACTTTGGATAAAAGCGTCAGCTAAATAAAATGTAATGAAATGATGTCATACACAACCTAATCATAACATAGTTTACATCCAGACATTGACGAACAAAGAGGGACATTGCCTTTGACTTTTCCAAACACAAACTTGCCTTGTTCTCTCTAAAGCTGATACTTTTCGTTGCAAGCAGGACGCCCTCACACAACAAACACACACAAAAACAAACAGATTATCCATTTCTAAATGTAACCCCGCCCACAAGGTTTGCACAAAAAGCTTGTGAAGCACAGGCCAAAGGTTGATATTCACGGAACTGAAAGGGGAAAAAGATACCCCCTTCACTCATAGTCAATATCAAGTTTTCCTCTTGTACTATCTATAGTTGCTGAGTTATTATTTATGTTGCCAGTAGAAAAAGTATTTTGCTGGCTTGGTGCAGTTAATAAAAATGCTCCACTCATCTGCTTTTGACCACAGATCTGATCAGCACAAGGCAGCCCCCGCCCGTTGCATGTACCCTGCATGTGAAAACCAGTGTTTTACTTTACCGGTCTGTTGAATGTGGAAATCATTTTCTGATACATATTACAGTGTTTTACATTTCTACCCTCATGTGTTGTGCATATAAAAAAGCCTGACTGTGATCTGGCCTGTTTCCATTTTTACACATTCATTATGTGCTATTTATGTGAGCTGCTATTATATTCTCTGGTTTCAGCTCCCTGAGAACATCACTCATGATTGAATTGAATTGGTAAAAGAACATTTATGTTGGGCATGAATTATCCCTTCGATTGTGTCATCAGGTGTGGACATTCAACATAGACATGTAAGGGATGCACAGGACTACACAGGTCGGTAAAACGTTTAAACGTACACTGCCTCACTAGTCGGCACCAGTAATAGTCGGTTTGTAATGTATTGCCCATCACTTGGACTCCCGTCAGCTGTTATAATGCTGCCTGTACACGCGGTGGTGGAGAAGAAACAAAAATAAAAAATAATGCTGGACTCGGCGGTCCGGCAATAAACAAACAAAGTAATCCTACACTAATGTTTAACAAGAAACTTTATAAAGACAAACGATCTCTGCCCATACAAAACGCTCTGACTTGGATAACTTGACGGAGCGATATACTGTATGTGTGTAAATTCATCCGGTAGGCTACCTGTGTCTGATAATAAAAACAACGCACCGCATTTACAATAGCATTTACATAAACAGCTTGGTAATTGCCTATAAGAATGCATAGAATAGAATCTTTATTGTCATTGCACAACAGGTATACAATGAAATTGCAGTGCTTCTTCGGCCTGTGCATAGTAAATATATATATATAAATATATATATATATATATATATATATATATATATAAAAACAGTAATAAGTTAATTAATTAAATAGCAAAGAATAAAAGGAGCAACATAGCAATATATACTTTGTTTATCCAGCATAGCACACACACACACACACACGTCATGAATTCAAGGACCTGATGGCCCAGGGAAAGAAACTGTTTTTTACTCTATTTGTCCTGCTGTTGAGGCACCTGTACCTCCTACCCGAGGGGCAGTAGATTGAACAAGTGCTGTCCTGGGTGTGAGGGGTCTGCAGTGATTGCCCTAGCTCTCCTGAGACACCGCTTGCTGGCGATGTCTTCAAGCGAGGGTAGGGGACTGCCAGTGATGCGTTGCGCTGTGTTAATGACCCTCTGCAGGTTCTTTCTGTCCGCCACAGTGCAATTGGAGAACCAAGCCGTAATGCAGTACATCAGGACGCTCTCGATGGTGCTGCGGTAAAAAGCCACTAACAGTTTCTCCTCCAGATGGTTGCGTCTCAGTATCCTTAAAAAGTGAAGTCGCTGTCGGGCCTTTTTCACCACCGCGGATGTGTTGGTAGTCCAGGAAAGGTCCTCGGCTAGGTGTGTTCCGAGGAATTTGAAGCAGGAAACCCGCTGAACACAGTCCCCGTTTATGCTCAGTGGGGCTGGTTCCCCCTTTTGTTTCCTGAAGTCTATTACCATCTCCTTGGTTTTACTGGTGTTGGGCAGCAGGTTGTGTTCTGAGCACCAACCTGCCAGCCTGTTGACCTCGTCCCTGTACGTGGTCTCATTCCCTCCGGTGATGAGGCCGATGATCGTAGTGTCATCTGCAAATTTAATGATGGTGTTGGAGGGGTGGATGGGTGTGCAGTCATGCGTGTACAGGGAGTACAGCAGAGGGCTCAGCACACAGCCCTGGGGGGAGCCTGTGCTGAGGGTCAGGGTGGAGGAGCAGGTGGTACCTACCTTAACCGTTTGAGGGCGGTCAGTCAGGAAGTTCTTGATCCAAGCACAGATGGCGGGGGGGAGTGCGATGTTGGTCAGCTTGTCCACCAGGATGTCAGGAATGATGGTGTTGAACGCCGAGCTATAATCAATAAACAGCATCCTGACGTAGCTCCCTGGCTTCTCAAGGTGGCTGAGTGCAGTGTGGAGAGTAGTAGCGATGGCGTCCTCTGTCGATCTGTTAGCTCTGTAGGCGAACTGATGTGGGTCCAGGTTTGAGGGGAGACAGGTCTTGATGTGGTGCAGGATGAGCCTCTCAAAGCATTTCATCACTACTGATGTTAGGGCAATAGGCCTGTAGTCATTAGGGCACTTTGGAGCAGGTGACTTTGGGACAGGGATGATGGTAGCTGACTTCAGGCACCGGGGGATGGTAGCCTGTGACAGTGAGAGGTTGAACAACCTGGTTAGGACTCCCACTAGCTGGTCAGCACAGGCGCAGAGCACTTTCCCGAGTACCCCATCGTGACCGGCTGCTTTCCTGGTGTTCACTGTCTTCAGCACCTGCCTCACCTGGTGTTCCTGGAGTGTGAGTGTGCTGTGACTGGAGGTCTGTGGTGGCCATGCAGCTGTGTGTGGAGCCTCAGTCTCGAAGCGGGAAAAGAAGGTGTTTAATTCCTCAGCCAGCGATGCATCAGCGGTGGTGGTTGTTACGGGTTTGGAGCCTTTGTAGTTGGTGATGCTCTGTAGCCCCTGCCACACCAGCCGCGGGTTGTTGTTGGCGAGATGGTCCTCCACTTTTCTCTTTTGGGCAGCCTTAGCAGTTTTGATGCCCCTCCGCAGCTCTGCCCTCGCCACGCTGTACTGCTCTTTGTCACCTGACTTAAAGGCAGCGTCCCGGCTTCTCAGGACTGTCCGTACTTCTGAGGTCATCCATGGTTTCTGGTTGGGGTAGATCCGGATACGCTTCTCCACAGTAACACTGTCAGTGCAGTGTTTGATGTAGAATAGAACAGTCTCTGTGTGCTCCTGTAGATCAGGGTGTTCAAATATGCTCCACTCAGTGCGCTCAAAGCAATCTTGAAGCTGGGAGAGAGCTCCTTCAGGCCAGATTTTAATGTTCTTTGTTGTAGGTTTAGATTTTTTCCTGAGTGGGGTGTATGCAGGGACCAGGAGCAGTGAGAGATGGTCTGACATGCCCAGGTGTGGGAGGGGTACTGCTCTGTAGGCTTTCTTCAGGTTGGAATAAACATGGTCTAATGTGTTCTTCCCTCTGGTGGAGCACTTCACATACTGTACAAAGTTAGGGAGCACAGTCTTAAGGCACGCTTTGTTGAAGTCCCCTGCCATAATACAAACTCCCTCTAGATGGGCCTGCATTTGTTTGTTTATGGTGCTGTACAGCTGAGAGAGTGCTGAGCTAACATTAGCATCAGGTGGTATATACACAGCAGTGATGATCACCGTTGTGAGCTCTCTGGGCATGTAAAAGGGTCTACACTGTACAGACATTACTTCCAGATCAGGGGAGCAGTGTGTGTGTATTACCCTACTGCTAGTACACCAGTCCATATAAATATGTATACAGAGCCCCCCTCCCCTGCTCTTACCGAAGCTTTTATTCCTGTCGAGGCGGTACATGGAGCGGCCGGTTAGCTGAACAGCTGAGTCCGGGATGAGCGGGTGAAGCCAGGTTTCCGTGATAATCATCACACTGCAGTCACGGATATTGCGGTTGTTAGCTATCAGTAACTGCAGTTCATCCGTTTTGTGGACGATGGACCTTGCATTTGTGAGAAAGATGCTTGGTAGCGGGGGTTTGTAGGACTGTTTCCTTAGCCGCGCTAGTAGACCACCCCTGCACCCTCGTTGGCCCGACAACAATCCATGGCGTTCCCGGCGATCTCGCTATGCCCAGCGGAATGTTGTGTAGCCACTGGTACTCCGTCGTAATGTCCACCCGACATGAAAATCCCACCTTCCTCAGCATGGCTGGGGTGTAAATGTGTTTTGACTCACTCACACACACCCGTACACACAATAACATCCATGCCATTACGATAACTATGCATCGAAACCGAGAGCTAAGAGCCACTGCGTCCATGCGCGCCGCCATCATCCAGGCAACAGACAACCCCTAAGTTAAGGCTGAAGGGCTCCTAAAGTGTTTACATTGTGCCTGGTTTTTCACAGTTTTTTATAGACTAGTCAACTAGTCTAAATTAAAACTAGTTTAATCTTTTGTGAAATGGGTCGCTATATGCATCTCTAGAACATGTTCCTACCTTATTATGTCAGACTCAATAGAACACTATTTCTACCCTCTGTTAGAGTGAGGCTGATTCCTGAACATATCTTGCTGTCGAACACATATCAGGTTTGGTTGTGTCACCCTCTTCATACTGTGAAAACGCAATGTGTTGGCATAAATAAGAATGGAAAGTTCAGACTTCAAATAATATTTCATTTTGGTTAGAAGTAACTGCAAACATTAATATAACTGAGTTGACACAAATACAGTAGCATGTCTAAGTTGAGTTATAGCTCAAAAGGACCTAGTAGCTGATTGTTACTGGAGACCTCCCAGCTTTGAAGTTTGTCAAAAAAAATACATAACATTACTTGTGAAATCAGATGTGTTTGAATAAATGGTTTTGAAAGGATGCAATTTAATGACAGTATAGGTTGTTCCCCATTACCCCTGTGAAGTAAGAAGGTAGTCATGGTTTGATAGGGTGAGTTACTTTGACTGAAAGTTAGTTGTTGTCCTTCATGAATGGCCAATAGCTACTGTCACATAAACTCCGGACATGACAGATGTCACTGAATAGTAATGGCTTGAAGTGACCTTTCAACTTTGACACCTTCAGAAGGTCTGAGAAATACAATTTGTACCTTGATTTCTGTCGGCACATCTGTGTACACTCTATGTAATCAATAATGCAGCTATTGAAATAATGACTTTTTAAAGTTGTTGTGTGTGTGTTTTTCTGGACCCATGTTAAGGCTAAAAAGAAGACAAAAAAGTAGTGTGACACACATTTCAATTATTCAGCGGGGAGTCTCTTTTTTAAATAAAATAAATGCTATACCGATGTAGGAAACTAATGTTTTATGAGTTTATTGTCTATGCCATTATTAACAGATACCTACTCATGTCAATCAGAGAACGAAAATGAGGAAGTGCCTCTAGTGGGTAAACGGTGAGCTGGTTCTCACCACCACCTACTGGGCACAGACAATCTGTTCTATGCTTTACCCTGCAGCTACAAGTGACTCCTACACACGCTTACAGCTCCCTCAATGACAGGCTGGACTTTTTTGATTGGCCAGCTGATGACAGCCATTGCCAGTAGTCTTGTTAGGGCCTTGGGATTTGGCCCTGTTGTTCTCCTGTCTCTGTTGATGAGCCAGAAAACATCCGGGAAAAAAACTAAACTTTGACCATCATTCTATAGTTTAACTTCACTGCACTTTCAATGGACCACACCAGAATACATTTGAATCCTTCAAAGATTTTCTGTACATGTATGGACCCTGGATAGAATCCTGGAGAGTGCAATTATAATGGAGTTTGAGTCAGACTTCTTGGCTGTCACCTCCACCACACACAATGCTCCTTTGGTTGTTGTTCCCTCATAATTGTAAAGTGGACAATCATTGGAAGTAAATTAAAGCAGACTTAGAGTAAAAAAATAGCTGGATGTCTTTTTTTGCTGTAATAGAACCATGTTGATTGGGTTCGTACTTGGTAAATTATTTAGAAAACCGGGCCCGGCACGGATCCCTGTGGGACTTCAGATGTCAGCGACTCACATTCTGAGGTGGCATCATTTACCTTCACCTGCTGTTTCCTATGTAAAAAGTTATTTGTCCAATTCTTTACCTTTGGCGTATCTGCATTAGGATTTTAATTTTCGAAAATAGTCTTTATGATGAACTGTATCAAAAGCTTTTGGAAAGTCCAATCTTCGGGCTCCCACGCTGTATGCAACCGACTGACTGTCCTCTGTCCATTGCTGCTGACTGACCATGAGAAGCTGAAGTGTGTCGAACTTCCACATAGAAATCCATTCTGCTTATTATTAAAAAGTCTGATTGATTTCATATGCTCAACATTATATGTCCGCATTAGATTTTCCATTATCTTGCATTCAACTAATTTCAGGCCTTTAACTAGCCAGGTATTTCCAATCAAGGGATTGATTTTTTGAACATATGATTATACCATCAGAGGTTCGGCAAACACACAAGAAAAATGAATTAAAAATTTTGGGATTGATCATATCGGGCCCTTGTGAATTACAGATATTAATATCCTGGAGAAGTGGTTTTATATCCTCAGCAGTTATTGTGAAACATTGAGCTGAACTTTAGCTCCGCAATTCAGGTATGTGCCCTTAAGGTCTGTTAACTGTTACTGCTGAAAAAATCTGATGATATTTCTTCTTTTCCAATACCTTTGTCTATTTTGGCGGGACTTTATTAGTATTATTTTGATATAAACATTAACATTCCTGCTGACGTTTTAATTGTTGTGCTTATTTTGAAACTGTGATTATTGATTATATCATGTGTTCTGAAAACAGTTCAGAAAAGATTGGAGGATGCCCCTTGTTATTACATTTTTCAAATATTTTGCTGGAATGAGAATGTTAGAGAGTAGTTCAGAGATCCTAAATCAAGGTGGGGTTTATTGGGTAGAGATTTTCCCATGGCAGTCTTAAAGCTAGTGAGGATAGTGCCAGTCCAAAATAACAAATGAACAGTATTCAGCATTGTACATCCCAGAGATCTTTAACAAGTTTATCTAGCAGGAGGCAAGTAGTAGCACTCAGCTGGCCAATCACTGTGTGACTATAGGATGTGATTGTCAGATTGTTGGTTCATCGGAGTTGGAGAGGTGTGAGGGGAGGGGAAGAGGAAGGGGAAGGAGAAAGGGGGGGCATTCAACCACCCATTAACCAATTATGATGATGGATACCAGCAGCTTAACATTGCCAACCGATGGCATGGAGACAAAACATGATGTGATAGCACAGTTTTCCCATCTTATCATGAAGGTGAGCCACTGTAGGTGATGAGGTTCAATGTTAAACTCGAAGATATCATCATGAAACGTAGCCAGTTGATTCCTCATATCTAAACTAGTATGTGTTGTATTACATTTGTTTTGTATTTTAGGAATGTATGAATAAATATTCAAATTTGGCAATAGCTAACTATTTATGCATACATGTACATCTCATTAAACAACAACAAATCTAGGTGTTGCACAAAGCCAGACTTCATTTATTATTGAATTGTTACAACCGGTTATAGTCCGAAGTTTAGAGTCCAGATTTTCAGAACATATTTTGGATATATCCTTTTTTGATTTTATAAATACAAAAATACTATATGCATTTCCGGCATGTTTTGAAGAGGAGAATGTCTCATGAATGACTCATTCTGTAATAACTTTCAGAATAGTGCTGAGAATGATGGAACGTTTAGTTGATGTAAGTTATTTTGAAGTTGAGACTTTTAAATGTAGTACATTTTGGACATTTGATGTAGGCTACACTAATATGAAAGACAACACGTGTTATATTTTCCTTGCCTTTATAGTGATATAGCCATATTAAGGTCACCTTAAGTTAAGACTCCACCACGGTCAGTGTATCTTTAGGTCATTTGATGTATTGCCCATTATTGATTCAATGGGCCTAATCAATCACAACTAAACACGGTCCTTCCACACCGACTTCTTTCTAGGACACGGAGGTGCTTTGTCTAGCGCGGTGGATCTATTTGGGGCCATTAGTATGAAACAAAAAGCGCGAGGAGCCTCTGGAGAGCACAGACCTATTATTACCTATTATTACGGGACATGCGCGTGCTAGAATAATGAGCCACTGGCACTGACTGTGCGTTCTCTCGCCGGCGCTAGGATCCAGAGGACCCCCCCTCCTCCTCCTCCTCCTCCTCTCTCTCTCTCTCTTTCTCTCTCTCTCTCTCTCTCTCTCCACACTGTTTTAAAGTCTCTGCCAGACTTCGGGCTCCCACGTTACTTCCTGGACGGACAGAAAGAGGGAATGGAAAGCTTCCAGCGCCTCTCCATCTCCACCAGGACCGACACCGGCTCTCCCCTCTGCGTGTGCCCGGCGAGCGCTGCCTCCACCGCCGCAGCCTGACAGGAGCGACACCGCACCGACCATCTCTGCTATAGTCTCCCCATCATCACCATCATCACCTGCTTCCAGCCTATGCACGCTGCCCCGTAACCACCAGTATCAAGGTGGTTTTGCTAAACATCCAGGAATATTGAGGGGGGGATTTGGGGACTGAAAGACTCTTCTGGACCTCTAATAATACAATTCTCCAACCCGGCTCCGGTCTCTCTGCGCTGCGTCTTCGGCGCTGCTTTTTACGCAGCGAATGCGTGGCTGATTTGGCCGCAAGAAAACAAGGGGGGAAGAAAAGTCATCAGTTGTTGCCGCTTATAGGGTTTGCATGTGGACGTGCACATCGCGACCATGTGGAGGCTACTGCTGCGATCGTCTTGTTGCTGCTGGTGGATTTTCTCGCTTTTCGTTTTCCCAGCCGCCGTGCTCCTCCGGGCCGAGTGTCATCCCGGTAAGTTTTCCACTAACCTTCTGCGCTGCTCTCGTGTCTATAGGAAAGGGCGAACATGTGTCTCTATCTATAGTCTGGTAGAATTTAAAGTCAATTTCCATCTCGTGCCCTTTTTTTTGGAGTGACGCGGTTCCACGGTGGCACGTCTTCTTGAAATGTTTTTTTTAATGCAACCAAGTGACCTGTTCTGATACTCACTTATACCCTATCTGAAGCACAACTTTATCATAGGATCGAACTCAGTCATCCCAATATAATTCCACCTTTTTTGCCCAACCCGCTAAAAATTAGTCAAACTGTGGAAACACTGGGATGATTTTTTCGGGATGCCAGTGAAGGCAAGGAGCGGTAGGGTTGTTGCTTGGTAGTTGGGTCAGGGAAGGATATGGGAAGATTAAACCAGGGAGGATGTGATGTGTCTTGTCAGCCGGCGGCGCGTATTCGCCGAGCCGTCATCTCACACCGCCCGGAGCAAAGACAGTGGCTACACGCGCACGCACGCACGCGCGCGCGCGCACACACACACACACACGCGCGCGCGCGCGCCCAAAAAGTACAGTGGAGGCTCGGATGTTGGTGCTGATAGGAAAGCAGAGCTCATGTCTGTGTGCATACGTTTTAATTTTTTAGAACCTCAGAAGGGAACAAACAGTAAGATGTGAATGTACATCACAACCAAGACTATTCTATTCTATTCTATTCTAAATACCCATATGGCTGTGTTGTGTAGCAATGACTTTGTTTGAATGGTTAAAAATATAACACTGCCCTTAATGCTTACATTGTCATAAATTGGGGCTAATATATCCACCTCTTAAATAATAATTAAACAGGACAGTTTCCCACATTCATTTTTGAAAAGGGGAACCATCTGCTTCTAAAGCTGTGAGGTCCAAAGGCTCCAGTGTGTAACACCTGAAGAGGAACAACACCTTTGCTTTAGACAGAGACATCTGTCAAGCACAATTTTGGAGAATAAATCAAATAAATCACATTTGACCTTGAGTGTGTCCATAATATAAATGACATTACAATCCCCTGACTGACTGGAAAAATATACTGAACTGTCTCTTTGACACCTCCACAGGCTGGCCGTCCCTTTATAAGAGCTTTAAATGCGTTGAATCCTGGAGTTGCAATTACTATCGCTCACCCAGACTCAATACTACATGTATATTTTTATCTTTTTTAATATTTTTTTTAAAATATTATTTTACACAGGATCTTTATATGGGATTGTCTTTGACGTCCGAAACAAAGCAAACTAAGTTAACAATAGAGCTTACAGATGATACTGCATGTGGAGTAATTGGTTAATATCACAATATTTCGGACCAAATACCTTTGTATCTATTTCACAGTAGGCGACATCATTTAAGGGCATGAATAAATGGCTCTTTAAGAAACACATTTTTTCACACGGAAGCAAAAGATAGGTTGAAAGGAATGATTTCCTCTGTAGATTTATGATCGTATATTTGTATATACATTACCAAGCCCTGCTCTTATATCAGTGTAGCAAAAAGACTTATGCTTAACCACCAAGTATTTCTTCATAGTAATCTGGTTGAGCACATGAATGCCTCTTAATGGCATGTGGACTGTCCTTGGCTCCCGCGGTCTGGGAAGCTGAACTTAAAAAATTCCCCAAGCTTGTGTTGGAGCCCTGTAGCTGTCTGTATGACACAATATCACCGAGCCGGTTAGTCAGACAGCATTAGCCTAGATTAGCTCTCATATTTCTTACGGGGTCTTAAGAGATGTCACTAAACACACACGCAGGCACATGAACACACACACATACACAGACACTATCACGGGGACACACACACACAGACACTTTCACGGACACATACACACACATTCACTATCACAGACACACACACACACACACACACTGGAATGAGAGAGACTTGGGAGCTGACCACTGCCTCGTTTGACCTATGAAAACACAATCACTGCTTCAACAAAGTCAAATCCCGAAATATATTCCGTTGATTCCGTTATTTAATTTTTTTATAAAATGGGGCTCTTGTCATACATTTAAGGTTTTTGCCCCCTTCCTTCCACTTGTTTTTTTTACATATTGTATTCCGTTTGATCACAACATCTTGCTGAAAGGCACAGAAAGAAGAGAGCCGCTGTGAGAAATAGATTTGAACTTGATGGAGGGATGGGCAGATGGACCAGTTTTTTGAGAAATCATTTATTGGTGGATTGTTTGTAGAATAAATCACTTGTTGTTTCATGGACCATTATTCAAGATGATAAAAACTAAATGGATGGATAGATTTTAGTGAAGACGCAGTAGAGGCTCATTAATAATAGGCTTGTTAACAGGTAAATATGTTTGCTTTCACAGTGTTTACTGAAGGGAAATTAATTGCATATGAATCAGACTGGGGTTTAAACTGTAGCTATGTAAGTTCACACATAAGGAATCTGCCTTGGTCTGAAGATGCACACAATGAACATACAATAAACCTATAGAAAATGTATTATTCTAAAATTCATAATCATAAATAATGATCAGTGTCCTGTACAATGTGCTAGATGGCATATGATCAAAAATTGTGCAATCGGCCAAACAGATATTTTGCAGTCAGATTGTGGGATGTGTTCGCGTAACACACTGAGCGTTAATATGATAATGTGATAAACAACGAGATGAGATAAGGCACTGTTTCAGTCAGTCGCTGTTCATGAGGATGACGCCTTATGAATTTGATGCCTTATCATCCATCTTTAAAAAACGTTACAGGAATAAAAACAAATTAAAAAATGACATAACTGTTCCTGCCATAACAAGAAATAGGAAAGTTTGGTGGGGATAATTGCAGAGCAGAAATGACAGCATGTGTTCAAAATCAAAAAAAAAAACGTTTTTGTTTTTTTGGGCACATCTCTATATTTGTGATGGAATAGAGACTGTGCATAGGAAAATGGACTGATGTTTAGTTTCCATTTTTTTAAACTTTATTTGAAGCTTCTTTTTTATTTCGCAATAAAACACATGTACACTACACATACCCTAACAACAAAAACAGAAGACTAAAACAACATAGCTTGAAGGTGGATTGCCTATCAGTCAGTATTAAGGATAAGGCTGTCTATACAGAGTCAAATCAATAAAAAAAAACAATTACAGTAGAGCACTTGAATCGAGCCGTTACTTGCCATGCAGTTTGTGTGATTCTTTAGCGACATGAAGAATTTCATGGGAAGTATATATAGACTTTGTCACTGAAAAATCCACCACTGTTCATGATGCCCAAACATGGATCATTTCTCCCTCTGTACTTGAACTGCTCCCTCCCTCCTTCCCCTCCTCTGGCCGTCCGGCATGCTGTCCTGCTAGCTGCTGCTTCGCTGAAGCTGCTCCATGTTAACGGCTGGAACATGATGTATAAAACTAGAGATGCACGGATCCACTATTTTTCAGCACGATCCGATTTTGAAATCTGGGTTCTGGATAGCGGTGTATACCGATTCTGTCCGATATCACAATTATACATTTCTTTGTTGGTGGTGATGTTATGTGTAAGGTTTCGGAACTTGAAGGCTTAAGCAACACATCAATTCTAATTTAAAAAGAGCAAAAGAAATGTACAAAAATGCATAAAGGTTTATCTGAACTGCTTTGAATACAAAAGAACATCAAAACTCAACTTTTTAACTGCTACATTATTTTTCAACGTGTGCTATATCACATAGCTTGGTCTTAAAATTAAATTTTCGTTTATAGTTCAAATACAAAACAGAGATGAGTGTGCTCGTGTCCTGCTGGGTGTGATCCTCTCAGCACTGCTCTCCTTATACCAGCAGCAGCAGCCCGCTCTCTGCTCTTCTATTAATAAGACTCTTAGACAGGAGATTGGCTTGGCAAAGCATGGGGGGGAAGAGGCAAGATCCAAAACAACACGTCACCCACCGTGGGCCACATGCAAATGTGAATTGCTTTTGTGGCTGATGATGTATAATCAGCTAAATATTCGTCATGAAGAATCTTTTTTTTTTTAGCATTTCTAATTTTACTGAATTACAGTGAAGGCGATCGTGGGAGAGATTTTGAGGAGATTCACACTCTGGGAAAAGAAAAGATTCGTAGTTGCAGTGTGCAGAAAGGATAGGCGTTCTCTAAAGGAACACCCACACGTCTGAATACATACATTTTCTCTCATACATTGGTTAATTTTGTAGTGAGTAGAAAAATAAAATGATTTATGCACACATATAAGCCTTATATATATATTGTTTCAAGACCAAATAGATATTTGCCATCGGTGTGAATAGATTTAAACCTATATAATAATAGTGATAATAATCAGCTTGTGTCAGGAAATGAGTGTAATGAGATCATTGCATATGAATGGAGAAAGAATGTGATCATAAATACGATCCCGTAACATTACATTCAAGACTAGTGATAAATGGAACAATCCATTTATGTTTTTCAGTTATATGGTTCACACCATGTCTTTGAGTATAAACAAGGGGCTATGATAGAGAGATCAGATTGCCATGTGTCTGTGGAAAAAGAAGCTCTTGTTTGGCAGTGGGGTAAAATATAATGTTTTCTGTCTAACCACCTACTTATGCATTAATGTGTGTTGTTTACTGCTCCTACGATGAAAAGAAAAGGCATGCAGTGTAACAAATAGCATCCTCTGTTTTTTTTTTTTTGTCGAATTCTCTATAAGCCTCGGTTTGTTATTTTTTTAACCAGCCTGGGTGAAATGTGACATTGTCACTCCCTCTAAAAAGATTGGAGTTTGTGTGTATTTGCCTTGCTGATTTTTACAGAGCACATACCGCTCATCTCTGAACGTCCCTGTGATTTTCCCTCAGCCTGGGCAATTACGTGGGCTGGCACAGAAATCTGCATCGGTGAGGAAAAAGCTACGGCTGAGTGGCTGGTCCTCTGAGCTTTCGAGGAAGCAGAGTGCATTGTTGTTTACTGAGTATGAGTGAGTCCACCTTAATAAAGTCAGACCAACGCCGCAGAGAGTCACACACACCCGCCATGATTCAGCCCAGTGCTGTGGTGGATATATACAGAGGTACAGTTAGTGTCTGCACCAGTGACCTGACTGCTGCCAATTTTCCTGTGTGTAAAGTTTGTTAATTGAGTAATGAGAATATATCTTAGATGATGTTAATTTCTCAAAGTTACATACTGCACCTTTAACAACTCTGGTTCTGGTGTCCTTTTATAAATGGTGTTGCTGGCCACTGAACCATGGATCTAAGGGGGAGGGAGGGTCATAACATATTAAGCTAACACACAACATCACTTTTCTAGCCCTGGGTTAAAACAAACACACAAGAGACAAGGAAGGAGGCAAGAATGCAGGGCTGTAGAAGAGACATGGATAGAAAGCGATGTTTGGCCTTCAATTCTGCTGTGAAAAATGAATAGGCCGCTGTGGCTCGTGGCAGGAAAAAGTCACTGTAATCTCACTATAAAAACGCCTGAGCTAGCATATCCTCCCCGCCAACACACTCACCCTACTACTTCATACTTCTCCGCCACTTATTCCAATATTATATTTAATTATTTAATTCACCCTCCTTTCCGCTGTTGTTAAAGTTGAGACACAGCAGGCAAAAACATAAATTTCAAACAATGGTCAATTTAGAGATTTTTGTCTATTTTGATTCCAAATTATTGCTGCATTTGCATATTCATTCAAACGTGTAAGTATCGTTCTTTATTTTACTCTAAGTTACTAATTAGCAATGTGCATGAGTTAACATATGAACCTATGAGTTCATTTTTTTACCCTATTCACCTGCAGTGTGTATGCGCACAAAGGTGTGCACCTTTTTCAGCTCCATTTTAAATCCAGGGACAAATGAGACGAGTGGATTTTGTTAACCATTCAAAGCATAACCTTGTGTCAAGAAGCTTTTCCCTCTGAGCCATTTTGTCACAGTGATAAGGGGGAAGGTTGACATTTGCTGGAAGAGGATTGGATATGCTTTGTGGCCCTGGTTTGCCAACATTAGCGTCATCATCATCTCAATACTCACCCAGCTATTATCTGGCATGATCCGCTGTATGCAGGAAAAATGCTGCTTCCATGCCTGCTCACGGTCACCTTTTATCAGGCAGCACGGTGCAGGGTTTACTCCACCCCCAGCTTTCCTTTATAGATTGAAGATATTGTGTGATGTTTGTGTATGTGAGGGCGCACTCATAGGACCGTATACCGTGCTGAAGCTCGATGGTCCCCCCCTTCCCCAGTTCCCCGCTGGCCTGCATTCACACTGTTTCAGGGCCAACAAAGGCCTTGGCAATGTTACCTCATAGTACAGTATCTTGTATCACTTCGTAATTCCATACGACAAATGCATTGAATAACATTCTCGCCAAGTGTCTTTTTCCGGTTTTGAAAAACGCGTAATTTTGTTTGGGTTTTTGTGCGTTGTATACTCACATAGAATCTATGGTTGTATCATTTTTAAAAATATTTTCATCCGGCAAAATCTACATCCGCAAAGACAAAAATCTACTTTCTACAGGAATAGTTTAATATAAACTGAAGGCAGGACTTCTGGCTACTATGAAGCTCACCTCTTCTAACCGGGCCAGGGCCAAGGAAGTGTACGGAGCTCTCACACTGGTCAAAAACACTAGACTTTAGTATATTTTTATATATCTCATATAGTATGATTGGGTACAGTGATGGATTGCCAAGTGTGAATGCGCCATAAAAGGCAACAAGGGTTGGAAGGGGGAACTAGCAGTTACCCTCTGCTACCTTGTCCTTAGTTGAGTTAACTGCTGGAGCTGAGGCAACAAAAAAACAATACAGAAAGCAGAAATGGAGCTAAAAAGAACACATCCCTTCTGTTGTGCTATTGATTTTTTTTTAGCAGGGAATGATGTTGTTTAGTTGCATAAAAAGAAAAAGGGAAGTGAATTAGGTCTAGTAATGATAACAATAGTAACAATAGACATTATGTGCAAGAGGCGCTGATATCTCAAGAATATGATACGACTACTTTTATGATTTAAAATTTCTTGGCATTTTTCTGATTTACAAGACAGTTTGGAGAGACCCGAGATGAAATGACCATGAGCCAGATTCTCTAACCCATGGTCTGATTACTACCCCGATTTTAAGGCCTTTTTTAATTTAATATTTTTAAAACATTTAGCTGCTACATGGGATGTTTGCTTAAAGGTGCTAAGAGGAACTTCTATCTATCTATCTATCTATCTATCTATCTGGATTTTTTGTTTTGTTTATCTGTTCTTTCTTATTTTGACCTTTATAAGCTTACTGTCCAACTGTGAAGCTTGTAAATGGAAACACCAGGAACAACGGAGGGTCTTCTTCTCTGGCCAAGCCCCCGTGGCTCTCACACTTTAATGGCGCTGCTGAAATTAACTCTATCTCATCCCTCTCTCTCTCCCTCTCCACTGTTCCACTTCATTGTTTTAATCAAGTCACTGCTGGATTAATATAGATGAGGTAAGGGAGAGGAGAGAAGGGTGCCTCCCCCCAATTTCAGCTCAGTCAAGCCTGTGAAAGCAAGCAACCTTTTCCCACACTCTGTTATGTTCATCTCTCTCTGCGTTGCTAAGTCTTGTTTGCTAGCAGCAGTGGGGGGCATCGTGTTAGCTGCCATATGTCGTGATGCTTTTCCCTCTGCCATTGTCACCGTGGTGCCTCTGATGCCAGCGTCTCAGTCAGACGTCAGACTAAATGTTCTTGGAAAAAAGACGACTAGTAGTTCCAGAATCCCATCATTTGGAACAGTCTCTTTTCACCACAGATCCAAAAAACACAATGTTGTATGTCAAAGCACGGAATGTAAAAAGAAAAAACGCTCCATATTGAACACTCGAGACATCCATGTCTGTGGGTATATATTTTGAATGTTGTAATTCTTCCAATTTAAATGAAAGGTTTTAACAATTTGCACTATGCACAAATGCAAATAGATAGATAAGGTGTTATCTCTCTCGCTCTCTCTCTCTCTCTCTCTCTCTCGGAAAACAGCTTCCTAACCCTGGAAACACGATTTAAGAGTTAACCGTTGAGCCTGGACTAAAGCAAGACAATTAGCTTAAAGAGGCTAACTAAGCTGTATAGAGGTGGAAGGACACACTGCGGGGGTTTGGAGGGTAATTGTGGCTTTGTCACTACAAAACAAGGCCTCTGTTTAATTTAATGAAATAATCCAAGCGTTACCCCCAGACCTGCAGGCAATAGACTAAAAGATTAGGTGAATGTAATTCTGGCAAAATAAAGGAAAAAGCCTTTTTACGTCCTGTTCTTTGTTTCCCCGTCCCTCTCGGTAAAGCCATGAAGGCCCTGGCAGTGCTGTGGTGGACGTGCATGTAGCTAGGGACAAAGAGAAAAAGAGATGGAGACAGTGTGAGATGCTGATGAGAGTGGAGAGGTGTGTATGCAGCCAAAAGCTATTTTTTTTACCCGTTTTGCTTAAAGCGTGGCGATGCCACTGGAGCCCGGGTGTGTGTTAAAGGGAGCTCAGAGTGACAGGCTGTCTGCCCACATGGAGGCCAGAACAGCGTAACCAACGGCGACACGAAACAAAAACACTGGTGGCAGGTGAATACAGTACAGGAGACGAGATTGGCGGAAAAAAAAACTTATGGACACCAACCGAAGAGCCAAAGACAGAGTTTGCACTTCCTAAATTGAAAATAGGTGACACATGGCCAGTCGTTTTGGGAGCAAGCGAGATGCAGTTTGACAGAATATCCCTGACAGAGCGGAGGCAGCTGACGGTGGCCGAGCGGGGCCTCCTCTCTCTCCCCTCTCTCTCTTCCTTTCTCTCCTCTCTCTACCTCGCTCTTTCTCTTTCTTTCTCTCCTCTTCTTCTTCCTATTTCTCCTGTGTGTCTCTCTCCTCTCCCTCCAACACCTTGGCACATGTCAGGACTTTCAGACACTGTGTGTTCTTTTGTCAGGCTCAATAGGTGGCAATTCACTCTGGCGCCGTGACAGCTCTCCGATACACCCGTTGAAAGGTGTAGATGGGTGTTCCTGCCTATTTCCCGGAATGCTCTCTCATTTTGAATGGCCAAATGCACTTCACTCCGCTGCCATCAGTCATTCCACGCTGACAATGGCGTGGTAGCAGCTGTTTTTTCTAGCCTGACAAAGGTGAAAGAAATGTCACCGGCTCACTATGATATTCAGTGTGTCTCTTTGAGACAACTTTCCTTTGTTTTACTCAACAGTTTAGTCAACTTTGTAACGCATTTCCTCTTCTTTTTCTTCTTCTTGGCTTTACTTACGTCACTAATCTTTTTTGCTGCTGTTCCAATTTACGTTTTACCTCCCATTGTTCATTTATGCACTTATGTTTATGTTTATGTTTATTTTATTCCACATACAAAATAGATTTAAAAAAACATGTAGTAAAAAAAATTAAAAATACATGTGTGGGTGTGGCAGAAACCTGTACAGGCTTATATAGAGCCACACCCAAAATACATTTATATATTAATATTAGCAGATCAGCACACAAGCGTACACACACACAAAAAAAACAAAAAAAAACATATGTATGAATGAGAAAAAAAACCAATGCAAAACAATCAAAGAAATTAAGAACAAAACCCAAGACAATAATATGTATATATATTTAAAAAAAAATCAGTTTAAATCAGTTAGAACAAATCAAGATGTAGTAATACAAATTATTGTGTTTAAACCAAGCAAGCGGACAATCATGATAAATATAAAAATCAAATTCCTGTTTTTAAACTAATTGCTTTTGATAGCATGGAATTCTGCAGTCTCTTTTTGAATATGGTCAATGTTATAGAAGAATCAAGTACAATGGTACAATGATTATGAAATTTTGAGTTTGAAGAAAAATAACATCCAAAAGTACAAGGTAAATCAGTCAACTTATATCTCACCTTAAAAACAAAAGTGCATATTTGGAGAATATTTATATCATAAATAGACAATAACTTTAATTTATAGAAAAGTGGTGCACTTGGTACCAGAGGTTTTGAGAAGGTCGCTAATCTAGCAAACCTTTTCTGCAGTAGCATAATTTTATTTAGGTATGATGAAAATGTACTCGCCCAAACAATATTACAGTATGTTAAATATGGATAGATCAGACTGTAGTATAATGTTAATAAACATGACTTATGAACAAAAACTCTTATTTTTCGAAGGATCCCAAGGGATTTAGTTACCTTATTACAGACAAGACCAACCTGTTCTCTCCATGAGAGTTTATCATCAATAATAACACCTAAAAAACATGTTGATGAGACTTTAATTATTTCTTCATCATTTATATAAAGTTTGATTTGGTCATTGTCATGAATCTTTTTACCAGCAAACAACATGAAATTGGACTTTTTGACATTTAAAGATAACTTGTTTGTTTGGAACCAGCTTGAGAACAGGATAAGATTATGATTTAGCTCCTCTATTAGACTTTTTAGGACTCTATGAGAGAGAACAAGGCTGGTGTCATCTGCAAAAAGCAAAGGGAATATGGATTTCGAAACCTGCGCAATGTCATTTATATAAATGAGAAATAATAAAGGTCCTAATATGGATCCTTGAGGTACCCCATGTTTTATGTAGTTTCTTGTGGAATCATGACCGTTAATATGAACATACTGTTTTCTGTTTTTAACATAGTTATAAAGCCACTTATGGACAGTGCCAGAAAGTCCATATTTAAATAATTTTGAAAGCAAAATATCGTGATTAACCGTATCAAAAGCCTTCGAAAGATCTAAAAATATACCTATTGCAAACTCATTTCTATCTAAAGCTGTATGTATCCTATCAATTAACTCTAAATGGGCCATATAAGTTGCATGATTCTTTCGGAATCCGTATTGATGGTTATAGAGAACATTGTGTTTATTAAAGTGCTCAAGGATCCTTTTATATACCAGTTTCTCCAAAATTTTCGAAAAATATGGCAAGAGTGAAATTGGACGGTAATTTGTAAGGGATTCTGGATCCCCTGCTTTGAATAAAGGTATAACCTTAGCGATTTTCAAGTCAGAAGGTATAATGCCAGTTTTCATTGATTGTGCAAACGAATGTTAATGGATTAACAATAGATGAACTGACTTCCTTTATTAGGGATGAACAAATACAATCATGACCTGGAGCTGAATCTTTGAGTTTGGATATAATATCAGTTACCTCCTTAACATCAGGAAGATTAAAATGATTAAATTCTGGAAAAGAGCCCTTAATATAATCTAATGGATCAGCCTTTGTATCAACTATTGTTTTGGAAAGAGATGTACCAATGCTTGAGAAGAAATCATTGAACTTGCAAGCTATATCAAATGGATCAGTTAAAGAAGAATTTCCATCTTTAAAAGATGAAGGATAATTTAAGGAGGCCTTTTCCTTTTGAAGGAGTTGTTTAATAATCTTCCATGTATCTTTAATATTACTTTCAGATTTAGCAAACTGATCAATATAGTACCTTTTCTTGACAGCTCTAAGGAGATGATTGTATTTGTTTTTGTATGATTTATAAGTCGCCAAATTTAAAGGAGTTGGTGATGAAATATATTTTCTATAGAGTTTGTTCTTGATAATGGAGGACTTTTTCAGACCAGAAGAAAACCAGGGATTATTCAATTCTTTCCTAGTATCAACAGACCGAGTAACTAAGGGAAAACATTTACTAAAAGCTGAGTTAAATATTTCATTAAATGTTTGATAAGCGGAGTTTGCATTGCTCTCCATATAAACCCTTTCAAAGGAAACCTTCTCTAACATTACTTTAAATTTGGATTTATTTTTTGAATTGAAATTTCTGTAAGTTGTCGAAGACTTGTCCTTTACCTTTAGACCGTCTAAAACAACAATTTGAAATACTGGACAATGATCAGATATTTCAGTAAATAAAATTCCCGTTTTTGTTTCATAATTGAGAGAATTGAATAGTATATTATCAATTAGTGTAGCAGATTTGTCCGTTATTCTGGTAGGTTTATTAATAGTGGGATAAAAGTAACTTGAATACAATTGGTTCAAAAAATCTTCTGTTGGAGAGTGTGTTTCACTTTTAAAAAGGTTAATATTGAAATCACCAAGAATATGACACATTTTCTTTTCCTTGTTGATGAGCTCCAGGCTGTTTGTGAGGCTTTTATTGAAACAATTAATATCAGTGTCAGGTGGTCGGTAAACCCCACCTATGATCACATTTCCCACATTTTCTTTTCTATCCATCTATCTATCTATCTATCTATCTATCTATCTATCTATCTATCTATCTATCTATCTATCTATCTATCTATCTCCAAATACATACAGTACATATACAGCAGTGATCCATTGTGGTCGGCTCCCATGGGTTTCTGCCCTCTCTGGTTACATTAACATCTTTATGTAACAATGGATTATTATTCTGAACACAGCCCAGGCTGGCCATTAAGTTAAATCCCATTTTTCAACCCGGAATGAAAAAATGTATGTATTTATGCATGCACACACACACATAATAGCTTATTTTACCACATTAAGTGCTCGCAAAGTAGCATTTTGCAGGAAAGGTCATTAATGAATCAAGCTGTGGAAATTAGGATTCAGTGCGAATCTCAAAGTCTCGCATCAAGATTCAAAGTGTTGAGGACACACAGAAGGACACCTTTTTTAAAATCTTAATGAGGGGATAAATAGGATATCACTTTATGGAGATAAACGGCCACCGTTGGCTAAGACAAAGACACTGACAGGAATCCAAGCCTCAGCTATTTACAGCCTGGCTCTTATTTTTTAGTTGTGGCACTCACTCCCATCAGTGATCATTATATTTTACTCAGTGGTCGAAAGGCTAAGATGTGCAAAATGCCATCACAACAAGCCATTACTTGTTCGCATACATACAGGGTAAACAAATACAGGATAACAGGCATTTTAAGATCTCAGGATTCATATGAGGATTTCTACTTTTTAATACAAAGCTGGCGTTACAGACTGAAAGATGTGGGTGTTCACTTGGGCAGTGAGGGATCCAATTAAATGATGATAACACTTTGCATCATTAGGAGTGAAGGAAGGATACAGTGTTTTTTGACTAACACTAAGGATATATCTCAGCTTGTGCTCCTTTAACTTGGCTCATTCTGTTGTATAGCCACATTATCAGGGACGTGACAGGCAGTCAGTAAATATCCACTTTTGTTCAAGGAACCAAAAGCATGCACAAGATCTGAAACAGGGAAAAATAGTACAACAAATATTATTGGTTAAAGTGGCAACGAGGAACTTTCAGTTTGTGTTAATTCTAGCCCCCCCCCCCCCCCCCTTGGACAAATGCAGTAGTGTTTTTACGACGCCAGCCTTGGTTCCTGGGTGACACAGGCATTAAGAAAAACTACACGAAAATAGCATGCTTTGCACTGATGGTCTCGTTTGCTGTTACATGTAAATTATGTTCATCAGAGGAACATTTTTTACAAGTTTCTTGTAGCTACTTAAAGAAAAAGCCAAACAGTAAAAAGGAGGGGATCGTGCTGCAAAGGCCCGGTAAATCCAGATTTTGGAACCATTAGTAAGGCCCTGCCAAAGGATCCCAAGCAATAATCAGGCTCAGAGGGAGTTTGCAAATCACAGATATAGGCTGGAGCCTGACAATATAAGCTGTAAAACAAGCAGCAGCATCTTACAATCGACTTTAAAAACTCACAGAGAAGCAGTGAAGGGAAGCAATGGCCGCTGTGTTGTGGTTGCTTCTCTGAGTGTGAGTTTAAATCCTGGCAGCAGCATTTTGAATCATTTTCCTGCAGTCTTTGGATTTTTGGCCGAATGAGAGTGTTGCAGTTAGTCATGTCTAGGAGGAGATGAAAAGCATAGAAAACCTTTTTCTGAATCTGCAAAAAGGAAAAGAATGGCCTGATCTTCTTAGGATGTCTCATTTGGACAAAGAAAGACTGCCCCGATGTAGTTCCTTGAGCATCAAAAGACAAAAATGAACCCAAGGTTACACCTCTCTGAAATGTTTCAGTTAAGATAAATTCTTTCTCGACATTTGGTGGATTACTGTGAACATTCTGGCATTCATGTTCCCTACGCCAATAAATTGTTATCACTTGTTGATCTCTCAACTTTTCATCTGGCTATCAGTTTTATCTTGGGAATACAGTATATTCATCTTGTGAACTAATACCCCATTAAGTTAAGCGCAATATTGGCATGCTATCAAAATAAATAAAGGTGCAGCCATATTTAATTAACATTTCCTGCTAGACACTTCTATGTTTACATGCTCATTGTAATGGCCTCTGCACACATCCTACCTCTACCGCGTGTCAGCGTCTGACTTTTTGTCACTGACCGTGTAATCAACCTAGAGCGGGCACACATCCAACCTCAGACGCACTGCTGATGCGCGTCGGAGGCACGTCTGCAGCGACACTCCCCTTTACCTCAGGAGGCTCTCCTATTTTTTTCTGAGAGCCGCGCGTCTCTCTCGGGTCTCTCTGCTTAAACTGATAGAGAAATACTCTGCTGAGAGTCATATTGACTTCATACCGGCAGCTTTTGCTGTAGTTTCACCATTTCCTGGTGTGTCCCTTTCAAAATAAAACTTCCAACAAGCGAAAATGTGGCAAAAAAAAAAAAAAAAAGGCAATTTGGCGCACGGATTACTGTCCAGACTCAATATTAGACTCAATATAAATCATATGCATCATAAATGACACGAAAGAACTTCATTTTTAATGGGAATTATCTATGAAAACTTTGTGTAGAAAGATAGGGCTATTAGAAGCAGCGCTGCAGCAGCAGCTGCTGAGACGTTCCATGTGTGTCCGAGAAAAGTCCGAGAGACGCAGCAGTAAGATAAGGCGACGCGCTCCAGAGGTAGACGCAGGATGTGTGCAGAGGCCGTTACCTTACTGCTGCGTCTCTCCGACTTTTCTCGGACACACATGGAACGTCTCAGCAGCTGCTTCTAAAAGCCCTGTCTTTCTACATAGATAATTCCCATTAAAAATTAAGTTCTTTTGTGTCATTTATGATGCATATGATTTATACTGAGTCTAATATTGAGTCTGGACAGTAATACGTGCGCCCCATTGCCTTTTTTTTTTGCCACATTTTCTCTTGTTGGAAGTTTTATTTTGAAAGGGACATACCAGGAAATGGTGATACTACAGCGAAAGCTGCCGGTATGAAGTCAGTATGACTCTCAGCACAGTATTTCTCTACCAGTTAAAGCAGAGAGACCCGACAGACGCGCGGCTCTCAGAAAAAAATAGGCGAGCCTCCTGAGGTTAAGGGGCGCGTCGCTGCAGACGTGCCTCCGACGTGCATCGGCAGTGCGTCTGAGGTTGGATGTGTGCCCGCTCTAGGTTGATTACACGGTCAGTGACAAAAAGTCAGACGCGGACGCGCAGTAGAGGTAGGATGTGTGCAGAGGCCGTAAGGGGTGCCATCATTCTAATTTAGGCTTTTAACTCAAAGCACCACTTCTAGTGTGACTTAAGACTCATTTGATCTGTCTATCACCAGTCAACCTGTTAACAGAATTTAAGATGCCTTATGATTGTATAATATTTTAATGCTCAAACAGCTTTCTGCCTGTTGAACTTTGTCCCAGTAAACTTAAAAAACTCCAAAAGAGTTTTGCTAAACTTGCATTTTAGAACAACATCTACTGATTGCTTGTTTTTTAGCCTTGAAGAAGAAAACTGCCTACTAAAGAATTTGGGGAAGCTTTAGAGGAGGAATGACTCCCATATTCTGTTATCAGACATTGTATGAAGAATAACACCTGCTGAGATGAGTTTCTGGGAATATCTGCCTAATTAAAAAATGTTTCCGCTTTCGCCAGCAAAACGAGGGCGAGACACACAAACCGAGTGTATATGCCTACACATTTCTCGGACATATAACCTCTGCTATTTCTGTTCAATCTTTGTCTCAATCATGTAAGCTACACTTGTGATGCATGTTGATTCCCTTGCATTTGTTGTTGCAAGTAAAATATCCACCTGCTTTTGAAGAAGCCTGACTCAAATTCTTTTATTACAAACACTTGGGTTGTTTAATGATAGAATTCCTTTAACAAACCAACTTGTGGATTTACAACGAACATTTCGTAACATGAATTAACAAACTTATTTTTTTGTATTACTCTTGTCCACACAACATTTGTTCTTTTTACGAAATATCTGTGCACACGAGAATGCATATGATATGATTAGGGCAATGTTTGTGTTGTTTCATGTCAAATGGAGGGACAATGTGAGAGGTCATGTGATTTCACGTTTAACTGAACAACAGGTGGGCCAACAAATTAAGTTGTTCGTGATAGTGTCCGAAACACATAATCATTAACTACAGTATATAGAAACAGCTAAATAAGCTGGGGTTTCTGTTCTTGTTTTAGACATACCAGTCATATTAACAAACGTAGTTAGCCCCTTGCAGTCATAGCAGTAGTCGTACCGCTGTAGAACTATATGAGGTAGTATTTATTTATTGTTACCAATCTGCAAGGGGTCTTCATGTGGCCACAATGAAACATTGAGATTGAACAGCACCATCAAATTGACCGTCAAACCGTATCAGAGGTTAACGGCTATAGCCAATGGGATTGCTGATGTCGGCCTTGTCATAGTCATAACAGTAGTGAAGGAAAGAGGCAGCAGTCAAAGCAGTAGTGTCAGTCAGACGTATTACCGCAGTAGTGCCAATGGCAAATTGGTATAAAACAATATATTGTAAGTAGAAACAATATTAGTCATTGCATCTGCTGAATGAATTCATATATACCATGCCAAGGGCATACATATGTACCAAAGAAATATATCAATATGGTACAACATATTTCTACCTGGTGGGTATATTGTTATCTCCATCTCAATGCTTTGGTGGAAGATGTATTTTAAACACAAAAGGAATAAGCTCTTAAATAATTCTAAACATGCATTTTTAAAGGGCCAGTCCCCTTGGATTACAAATAAATAATAATGTATTGCTAGTGGCTAATAGATTTGTCGAGATTAATCAATGTTTTGAGATCTTCACCCCTGAAACATTCCATTCCCTTTAGCTGATGCTTGTATGTGTTGAAAATGGTACACATCCTCAGTTTCATTTCTGCTGAATGCACATCATCATCTGCTCTAAATAGGATATTTAAATGACAGTGTTCATATTTAATCTAACCCTCTCCTGAGGAACACTCTCCATAGTGAGTGCTGTCTTTACACAGGATGGAAGTATAGTGAATGTGATTGGCCATTCTCGGCCCAGCCTCTGTTGCACCGTCCTAGAATGTATTTTCTCCTGATCCAACCCTGTGCCAAAGTGCACCACAGGTACCCCAGAGAGAGCCAGGGACACACAATGACCAAAAAGTGTTCTTGGCATCTCCCGTTGGCACGGACAGTTGACTTTGCTCTAGCTTTGGCTCAACACAGTCAAATGTCAGGGTCTGCAGGGTTCACAGAAAAATAGAAGCCCCTGTCCTGCACAAAGAGAAGCCACTAGCTCATTATGGATTAATACAATTTCCAGGCAAGATTCAGATTGAATTATTCAAAATGTTCTCCTTCAGTCAGCAGTTTTTTTCATAAACGTCAATACAAGTAGCCTATGCATTGGGCGATTTGTGTTTCTTTGACTGTAGAGAATACAGTAAAGGCTAGCGGTGTAAGCCAGGGAGGCCTCAAATACCAGAGAAAAACATCTGAGCTCATTTTCCTTTGGCGAAATTAACCTACAAAACACAAACACTAGTAGATGAATATTATTTAAGTACACATATTTCTTCACCTTTATTGATTGAACGCCTCTCTGGCACATGACCCAAACATAACACTGGACACATAAAATACATACTGGAAGTCCGCCATTGTTGTTTTTACAAGACGAGTTGATCAGTACACAAAGCAACAATGGCCATGCCCCCAATAGAGTCAATGAATCGTTTCCATCTACCTCACGATTAGCGCCAACATATTTGCATTTTAACTTTTAACATTTGGTTTAGTTTGACTTTATAAAAACCTTATACAAGCCTTTTGTTTATGATTTTGCAGAAGCTGAAGCTGTGTTTTTGCCCATAAAGCTGAGCTGTGGCCCTCAGTGCGCTCCCTCTGGATTAGCACCAAGCATTAACTCACAAGGCTTGTTTTACACTCAATCAGACTAGTGTTGGAAAGCAGTCATCCATCAACCCCCCTTCCATCCATTATAACACAGACCCCCGCCCCTCCTCCCCTCTGACTCTCCCACTCCCTGACATTACTTATTTGCACCAACACCCCCCCCCCCCCCACACACACACACACACACACCAATTCCACATAAGCAGCTCCTAAATAAAAGTCAGCGCCTGCACTCCAATCTCAGGGTTGCCTGTGATTTGTACCTTGATCAAATATTTACACATGGAGAACCAACCTTTCTCAGCTCGGGTTGTTCACGTCTCGCTTGCGTCGTGCATTTCTCCAAAGAGCCATTTCAACTATGATCTGTTTGATGTCAATGTGGACACAATGATATTGTTGTTGATCAGTGATAACTTAATTTGAACTAATATAGTAGAAAAGGTTTGGTGGAAAGGATACAAATAAAACAAGACTTCCAATGTCTAAATATTTTCTATAAGAGTCATTGTTACCATACATATATTTCAGAAGTTAATTAAAATGTGCACGCTTGAAATAAAAGTATGATACAGAACAGACAGCAATGTGACTCATGTAGCAAAAAAAAAGATATTGTAGTGTGTGAGCTATATAAACAAGGTAAAGATTATATAAAAATATCACAACAAACATGCATAAATACTATATATATATATATATATATTTAATATACTGTAGGGGAGAACGTGGTAATCTGAGCCACGTTTTACATTTGCTCCCCTTTAAGGGAGCTAAAATGATTTATCACTCAAATTTACACATTTCCCATTAATTCAGGATGTTTCCCAGAAATGGGCATTAGTAGAATTTTTTCAAGACAAAGGGCAGTGAAAATATGATTGTTTAAAAAAAAAGTTGTCATGTGGCTCACTTTACCCCAGCTGTGGGGTAAACTGATCCACTCACTTTTTCCACTCTGAAACTACCATAACAACACATATTGTAACAGTTAGAATCCTGAAAGCTAGCCACACATCCCAGAACTAATGTCAGACTAGTAACAGAATGATGGGGTTTGGTCAATTAAGCAAAGCAAATTTTCTAAACACTTGAAAGTAACTCTGAACAAAATCAAAATCAAATACAACATATTATAATTCAAAGCATAGGAAAATCAGAACCAGCGAGAAAAGCATGGGACTCTGAACACAGGAGAAGACCCAACTGGATTATAACATCAGCCTGTCATACTCTACAACTAGGCCTACTCTACATTCCAGCCCTGAAGGTTACAGGGAAAGATGAGAAGGTGCTCTTTCCGTGTGGTTGTCCCAGGTCGTCTTCCTGGTTTATTTCCTTGGCATGATGGCTTTTCTACAATGTGTATGACATTAAAATAAAACATATGTTATGTAATATTACATTAAAATATGTTTAAGACTAAACTTAACTTGTGGGGGAAAGTGAGACAGTGCCTCACTTTCCCCCACAGTATTTGGCTCACTTTCCCCCACCACCACAATTTGAGAAAAAACTACCTCTCTTAGCCTTTCAGGCTAATATTTAGCTAATATCATCACATGGTTTTTATATGTTGGTAGTTCATCAACACGTATGATAGAAGTTTTTCTACGTGAATACATTTGCTTTGGCACAACAGTTGATTAAGTCGACAGCAAGAACATGTACTTTTACATGCAAAATACCTATTTTGGTGAAAAAAAACATGCTTACCACAGCACCATGAGGTCCTCTCTTTCATGGCCAAGGGGAAATGAGAGGGACTTGAAAACATATCTCACATGACCACAAATGTTTTCCGTTGCCTAGATACAGAGGGTGGCTCACATTAGATGCTTCAGATTCCCCCGTTCTCCCCTAAATATTTTTTTGAAGATGAATACAATATTTTTATTACGAGTCTAGCTATCAAAGCTGGTGTGAATGGGACCCCAATGTAGACGACTAGTCTGATGCAGTTCAATTGCAATCTGAAAGGTGTATACAAAGGTGTAAGAGGGAGTTGTTAAATGTACTGTAGGGGTGAGGTGACTGGCAGTGAAAGTAAGAGGATCCTGGTAGGGCCAGTAGAGATAATGGAAGTGAATGGGGTTAGGGTAAGTGAGAATGTGGCTGGAAACTGAGCATGCATTTGACCCAGGCTGTTTCTTATTGGAACGCATTGAAGAGTAACTGCACCCAGGCAAATAATCTCCCTGCGCTGTCAGCACTACATTGTAGTGCTACATGGGTGGTGAGCTTTTCCATATTGAGTCTTTTTCTTTTTTTACATTTCATAATAAAATGACAAATCAAGATGTAATGGATATTGCAAATACTCAGTAGTCGCAAACTGGTTCAATTGTGTTTTTTTTTTTTGTTTTTTTACTTTTGATAAAGCTTGGCTAATAGTTGTACTTGCTCCTAGCCTTTTTTCCCATTTAGCTATGCTGGATACATCCTGGATCTGTTTAGGACACATCCATATCCATTACCCATCACATTCTACAGCTCTGTCTAATAATAATTATAATACATTTTATTTGAGAGTGCCTTTCAAGTCAACAAGGACACTTTAGAGACTTGATAACATGTGTGAAACCCCAGCTGGAGTGGGAAACCAGCAAGGCATTCTTAAATCCTAACACAGTGAGCACTGAGAGGGCCTAGGCTGGTTTCTCCAGCCTGGACATCCCATCTATATCTCCAGTGTAAGGCAGTGGGAAAATAAAAGGCAGTGCATAAAGAAGAGAGAAAATCACTACATGCCAAGAAGTGTTTTGTGTCGCACACACTGAGCGGAGAACAGTGCAAGAGCCCTCCTCATTAAATTCATGCAGTGGCGTTGGTTTTTCCACTTTAATGCTTGGGAGATGCTGGCTTCCTCCGTGGAGAGAGATAGGGGACTTGGGGGGCCAATTTGGCCGGTTCCTGGGGGGAGCGTGCTTTAAACTGAAATGCCCTCTCCTCTTTCTTAATCTCTATTAACCTCTCCCTCTCTTCATCTTACATCTCTGTTCCTGCTTCAGGGCTCCTTTACCCCCATGGTGCTCAGCCCTATATTCTCAGCTGTCTTATTTGACTTCATAAGTGTTGTGGTTGTCTCTAAATCTGCAAGTCAATTCTCCCACGGACACCCATGTGAGTTAAAGGTGAGCTGGTGGGGTCTTGCAATTCCTTAAAATCGATGTACTTGTCTTGCTTCAAATTAGCATGAATTTTTTTTTGTTTACATCGGATGAATCAATGACAGGCATTGATGCTGGTACCAATATAAGCGAACCGCGCTGTACCTTATTTTGGTCTGCCTTTTATTTGGGGTACCAAGCCGTCCCAATTGGTCCCAAGAGGGTGATTGGTCGACATAATGGTATAGTAGTGGAAGAGATTAACTGCCATGTGTCATCACCTCGAAAAACACACAGCTCTTTGTTTACTGCGTCCCGTTCTTCCTCTTAATTGAATTTGTTGGTCAGGCTACATTGTGTCCCGCTGCTATGATGTCACCATAGATATTAAGCTGCTCCAAAGTGAGCTAATTCCTCTTAGCTCACTTACTAACTCACATCAGACACACTGTGTGCTCTTGGGTAGACACATCATCATCATGTTGGTAGAGCATACAGCCCTGCTAGCGGCTATGTACGGCTGGTATGTTCATCATATAGAAAACCTACTGTAATTGCTGGATGGATAAAAGTTAAGGTCCAAAGTTTGTTTTACATTGTTAGCAGGCGGGATGCGGTAAATGCAAGAATTGGCCAGGGGTGAATGAAAAGTCGAGGGGGATGTCAAAGTCCTTAGTATGCATTGGCTGGTATTCCTGAACAAAATTGTAGAGATTGCAAAAATAGTAGATGTTTTGTAATTTCAAAGCCATTAGGTTTTTCTTCCTAACCAACACACCTACAGTCATTGCCATAGCTACACTGCTAGCGTGGCTAATACAACTGGCCCTTTTAACAATGTGCAGGACACGCAACAATCGCATTTGGCACAGAATACATTGTGAAGCGTCTTGCAAAGAGACTTGATAGAGTTGAGATTGTGACAAAGGAGAGAATATCCACCTGCAGAGCCAGCCAGACAGCTGAGGTGAAGTCAGCCATGAAGCCCTTTTCACTTTCATGGACAGGCCATGGTTGCACTAATGAATGAGTTTGAAGTTTCTGGAATAGAAACTTAAGATTTTTCCAATGATGCGGTCACACTCCAGTTATCAAGGAACTCTCATTCCCTGTAAACCTGTATAACCTCAAATATACACGGTAGAAACAAATGGACCCTGAAAGGTAATCCAACAATGTGTCTGTTAAAAAATCAATCATAGATTTCAGGTTATGATCAAATTAAACAAATGCATTGCTTTGGGAACTATGGGCATAGAAACGTGGCTTACTGGAACAACCAACTTAGATGACCTTTTATACTTTTGATTAAAATGTACTTTAGCTAGACAATTAAATGTTCAATCTGATTCTAGCAGATACATCCTTTATGCTAGAGGTATCATCAGGGCAGTATACAGCACAAACACTGAAGGGACCAAACATGTAGATTGTGAGATAGTTGTCAAATATGACCTTATACTTCTTGTATACAGGAAACCAATCACTTGACTGGATTCTACATAATATGTTCGAAAGGATAATAGATTGCTTTCTGCCATTTTATCTGTTAAAGATATATTCAATTGGTGGCATTATAATTGGAAATTTCAATGGAATTTTTGAAAGTTCACTGAATGATATGGTCACTTATTAAGTTGCAGTTTCTGAATGTGAGAATTTCTGTTTGATATCATTATTGTCTGCATATTAAGATCCAAGAGATAATTTGAGGTGGTATAAACTGATCAAAATAAACAATTAACCATTATGTTACCAATTAAGTGGGTGATGAATGCAAAGTTTATCAGGCTGTTTAAGTGCATGGCTGCTAAGGGCACACTCACACAAGGCCCTGTTGCCCCATATAGTTCAAGCACTATTGCGATGCTCTTTATCAGCATCTGTACCGTGTCTGAGTACACCTCTCCCAACTGTGCCGGAGCTGAGGACGTGTACCATGCTTGAGTTTGGAACGGAGTTCTCCCACTGGTCAAACAAACTAGACTTTAGGGGTCAAACGTACTTGGGCATGGTACAGATGGCCTAGTGTGAGTGTGCCCTAAATATACGATTTCCTGAGCAGGCAGGTTGCTGTTTGGCTCCTGGTTGGCAGATGCTCAACAGCTGGGGTTTACTAATATCACTCCAGGGTGCAAAGGTTTCCACTCTTAGCTCTCTCAGCCTCTGGCACTCTCTGTACTTCTCAGTGCAGCTTTCTATCATGCATTACCGTCTATTCTTTGATCCTTTTAAGGAATAATATCCTCCTTTTCTTAAACTTCCCTTTCACTTTATCTTCTCCTCCTCACTTTTTTGGTTCCAAATCTCTGTTCTGAGACAGTTTGCCCGAACTAGAGTCAGGACAAAAGAGGGAGAGGGCTTTTCAGTGCTGGATTGTGCAAAGCCTTTGCCCATTCCTCAGCGCTAGACAAGCCCTCGTGTTTCACCTGAAACGCCTCTGGATTTACGCTGTGAACTGCAGCCATCTTTCTTCCGTTAATCACCTCGGGGCTGGGCGATCGGGCTCGCCACGTCCCCCAGGCCGATGGATAACCCGCGGGGGAAATGGAATGGAAAGCAGCCAAGCCTGACGCTCTTGAGGCACTTTCTAGGTACCACACTGTGACAGAGAGAGAGAGAGAGAGAGAGAGAGAGAGAGAGAAATTGGACAGCAAAGCAATTCAGTTTGTGTGTATGTGTGTGTAAAAGAGGCCAGACAACAGCGTTTGCCACTAATTCAATCTGTTCCTTTTTCTAAAGGTTTGTTATGAATGTTGTTTTTGTATTCTGAAACCTGTTGGTCGACAAGTGTTTCATTTGAATTTGGCTTTTGGACTTACAGACGGTCCATTCTCAGTTCTGTTGTTGATACACAGCTCCAACCATACACTTGTTTTAATGTTAAGAAATTCATTGTTTAGTCTATAAAAGGAAAAACAGCACATATGCACATATAAGGTCAAGGGACCCAAAGGTATTCAAAACTTAATTATAGGAAGCAGATACAAAAACACATCTTATAAACAAAGAAGATCATTTACCTAAGTGATTAATTAATTGATTGGTCCTTTTATTAATTGTGGCCTGCATGCTTGAGGCCTGTGGCTACATTAGCAGCTAATCAGCAATCAAGTTGCATCATGGGAAATGTAGGTAGTGTCTTCTTTTTTGAACTGTCCATTAAGGATGACAGTTTAATAAGAAGTGTATTATGAAGTTGGTGGAGAGCTCTTTTACAGATATTGATATGAAACTTGCATGTGATTAATTAACACCAAACCAAGGGACAGACAGACATGAGGTCATTCAGGAGAGAGGGGGGCCCCCGGGGGATCCTGGCTGTTGATTGGTTATCCATCCTTGGTTCCACCCCAACAGTTAGCCTGTAACACCAGTCAAATACCCTGAGAAGCAATCATGCAAAAAATGTAGAAGAGTTAGACGGTGTTAACAGTCTGACACTGACATACAGTATACAGCAAACCCATCATTAATCCTGTTTTTGTCTGTTGATGTTGCTTTAAGTTCAGCGCTTGTGATGATGTCAGCAGAATCCGGCTAATCGCTGCTAATGGACAGTGTTTTGGACCAGGCATTAATGTGTTGCGGCAATTTGGGTTTGTTTTTTTCCAAACACGGCATTACCACACACATTTTTTCCCCAGATGGTTACTGATCATTTTAATGAGAGACAGGCAGAAAAAGAGGGTTTGCCCTAACTGCTTCTTAGCATGCGTTCACTCGCACTGAAAACTCATCTTTACAGACTACCCCATGGCTTTAATATATATAAATATATGCAGTACGCACGTGTGTGTGTTTGTGTTTGTGTTTGTGTGTGTGTGTGTAAGGTGAAAGGTTTTCTGTTTCTTGGATAGCTTACAACAGACAGAAAACAAATAAGAATGGTAGAGAGTATGATATATCTACTCTGGTGCAAAGTGACATCATTTTAATGTTCATTCAGCTTTAACATTAAAGCTCATTGACTCATCAGCGTCAGAATGTTCATTTAATCAGTGACCTAATCAGAGCATATAATCCAATTTACTACTACAGAGTGGTTTAGAGACTAGCGAATGGAGTGAGGGATGGATGAATGGATGGAAGAATGGATGGATGGATGGATAGAAAGAAAGAAAGCCAGTAGGAATGACGACATCATCTGGAATGACTGCATCGATCAGCATTAGCTTTAAACTCATGGCAAGTGAGTCCCAAGGTTTGGCTGAATTGTATGAAAAGGCCCTATAGCACCCGAAAGTGATGGTGGGTTATAACACACACACACGTGCACGCGCACACACACACACCCACACACACACACGAGGAGCGGGGTATAAGTTAGGAGGAGGTGGGTGAGACAATTAGGTGATATATTATGAAGACCCTTAAATGTTATCACTCATCATACAGTTTATTTATTATATATTTCAATCGCATGATCGCAATATTGGCAACTATAATAGTAATCACACATGTTGACCTTTATCGGGCAGAAGTTTCGCCATGCCTAACAACTAACAAGAAAAAGCACTGTGCAGCACTTTTTATTGATCTTTCAAAGGCCTTTGATACTGTTGACCACCATTTGCTTTTACAGAGGCTGCATGACATTGGCTTTGATCAGTCTGCATGTAGCTGGTTTAGGGATTATCTCTCTGATAGACAGCAGTCAGTTAAACTGGGAAGATACCAGTCTGAGTTTTTAACTGTTACAAATGGTGTCCCACAGGGCTCAATTTTAGGTCCAGTTCTTTTCACAAATTATATAAATAACATTGTTTCATCGCTAAAAAACTGTCACGCCCATCTATACGCTGATGACACAGTACTGTATTGCATTTCCGATTCGGTGCACCAATCTATTGAGAACCTACAAAGCTCTTTTAACACTCTGCAGGACTGTCTAGTGGACCTCAGGCTTGTTCTTAATACAGACAAAACCAAATATATGTGTTTCTCCAGAGCAAAACTACACATTTTAATGATCTTATTATTCACACAAATAATGGATCTCATATTGAAAGAGTCACTGAATATAAATATCTCGGCATCTGGATAGATGAAAAACTCTCTTTTACATTTCACATAAAAAATCTTGTCTGTCGTCTGCGACAAAAGATTGGATATTTTTATAGGAACAAAGCCACCTTCCCGTTGTTCAGTAGGAAAAGGATTATTGAGGCAGTTTTTATGTCTGTCCTTGATTACGGTGATGTGGTCTACCGGCATGCATCACATTCATGTCTTAAACTCCTAGACTCAGTTTTTCACTCTGCTTTAAGGTTCATCACAGGAGATGCTTATGACACACACCATTGTCTCTTATATGAAAAGGTTGGGTGGTCCTCCCTTAAAGAGAGACGTGACGCACATTGGCATATTTTTATTTACAAAGCCTTGACCGGGAAGCTTCCTCGTTATTTAACAGAAATGCTGGTTGTTTCAGATGGGCTTTATCAGACCCGCTCCACTGACATGCTTATGCTTTATGTCCCACAAGCCCGGTCTGAGCTGGGAAAGACAGCTTTTAGCTTCAGTGCACCTGACTCCTGGAACAACTTACAGCTAAAAATTAAACTAAATACATTCATATCCTTTGGCCAATTTAAACAGACTATCTTGGATCTGCCAAACTCTACCTGTAACTGTTTTAATTAGGCTATATTGTACTTTATGCCTTTTGGTTGCTGCCACTCTTCCCCACTCTGTAAATGTTTCAATCGTTTTGTTTTCTCTTCTCTTCACTTGTTGTGTATTTGATGTATTTGCATTGAATGTTTTGTTTGTATTGTTGTTTTGAATTTGTTTTGACTCGACGTCATTGGAAATGAGGGTCACCCCTCAATTGGTCTCTCGAGGATAAATAAAAGTTAAATGAAATGAAATTTTCTAGGGTAAACCACCCTGAAATCTGTATCATCACTTAAGAAAATATCATGCCCTTATTCTGCATATTCCTTTCCCCTTCGTCTTCCACTATACCATCACTACCACCACAGTTTGGTGTCTTTCTCCGCAGCCTCTATGTAGTTGTGTGTCTTGTTGGGCTGTGTGTAATTGTCTGTGCCCTCATGCCTGCGGCCATGTTTTGGGCCCTGGCCAGTGAAAATTAAAAAAAAAAAAAACTCTCAGGCTAGTGTCACTCCAAAGCCCACTGCTGTGACATGATGTTGACAGGCGCTAAGTCTAGCCAACCAAAAGCTAAAATCTAATTACCATTAAACCCGGGGAGTCGCGCTATGGCCAACAACATCATTTCTTAGGCCTATTATTCAAAATTAGCACACACACACACACACACACACACACACACACACACATTTTGCCTTTGCTCGCAGGCTTTTTTGCAGTCACACATCTCCCCTGTCCTTGCTACCAGTTTTCACACTCCTCCTCACTTTGTTTGGAGGTGGAAATTGAAATGGTTGGTGCAAGGGTGATGCGTGTTGTGTCATTCTAAATGGGAGTTTTCTTACATCCTGTCTGCTAATGCTACATTGAGTCACAAGTGTAGGAAGTGATACACGGTTTGTCCATTATGAAATGTGTGTGTGGGACTTTGATCCCATCTTGTTTGGAGCTGTATGGTGGCTGCGTGGTGATGATGCATTACTTATTGTACTCAGAATGGCGGCAGGGATGTACACACACACACACACACATACGCACGCACACAATTTTTTTGGTTGCAAGCTAAGGGTTTTAAGTTGCACTGTACAGTAGATGTCTGGAAACACAATATCATAATGTGTTTCCCTCTTGCCAAATGTGCTGGCAGCTCAGTGGTAAAACAAGACAGTGAACTTTGCAGCAATGAAGCCCTGGACACACCACACATATTTTTCAGGGCAAGAAAGTGGATAGCGCTTCTGGACAGGGGAACATCTGTGTCGAATAGTGTTTTAAAACTAGGGGCACGCGCGACCGGAAAATTCCGACATTTGTATCATCATTATTACTATTAGTGCGTTGAGAGAGAGACAGAGAGAGAGAGAGATAGAGAGAGTCCGCGAGTGATCAGTGGAACGATCAACAGCGAGTCCATACAGTCCAGAGACACATCTTGCGATTTTTTTAACCGTGCACACGAGAGCAGAGTAGCAACGGAGCTGTCTACTCCTCACCGCTGACTGCACTTACTAGCCTCGTTCGACTTAGAGCCGTCTTGCTCAGACCTGCGCAACTATGACGCGCGTCTTGCTGAGCACACAACAAAAATGTTGTGTGCTCAGCAAGACAAGTGTCATAATTGCGCAGGTCTTAGCAAGACGGCGACATCCCAAACGAGGCTACTTACACTGATAGAAGCCCCCGGCCACCTGCAGCAGCCAGCAGACAGCACCGTGTGCCAGGTGATGTTTGTGAACACGACAATTGTTTTATATGTCCACATTCAATAGGCCAGTGCATATCTATGAAGTAGCTAACTTGTAGTTATATGGCAACAAAAAAAGTGTGTAAAGTGAGTTTGTAAATATGTAAATAGGCCTAGTTAATTTGTAAACTACCGTGTCAGCATTTTCTATTAATTTTGCCTCTTTCAGAAAAGCATAGGCGATAATGCAAATTAGTTGATAATGTAATCTAGCTCCTACAAGTTACCTTTGGACCAATAACTAGGCTATTTTCCTTACAGGAGTCAGCAGAGATAGAGTAGGAAAAATCAGAGGGCTTGGATGTAGAAGTGGTTGTGGTGAAAATGGGGAAAAAAAAATCCTTTTCCTAAAGGAATGTCTGAAGAATTTCACATGGTGATGCAAAATCAAAAAACAATGAAATGTATCATCTGTTGTCAGTGCGCTCCAACACATGCTGGCAATACAATATCAATAGGCCTAATATAGTTAAAATTGGGAAACATTTTAGATGCGTTGCAGGTCTATTTAATGTTTGCCCCTAAATGTTCTGCTTGCGCCCCTAAAAATTCTGAGTTAGGGGCGACAGTGCTCCTAGTAAAAAAAGTTAGTCTTGAGCCCGGCATTTGGGCACTCGTTATCAATTAGTCTGCCAAGTATTGCATTGATCAATCATTTACTCTAAAATGTGTCACCGTTTATAAAGCTGGAACCAGAAAAAAAGATCTGATATCGGTGCCCTACATGTCTCAGCTGTGCCTGATTCAGCATCCAAACACGCACATGCGCACACGCACACGCACACGCGCACACACATACACACACACACACACACACACACACACACACACACACACACACACACACACACACACACACACACACACACACACACTGAGAGAGTTGTCACATACCAATATGTTATATATATATATAAATAAACAAATATCCATCACACATGATAATAATGGAAGCTACAATCTCACTCTGAGGTGATTGTGAAACATTGTGCTGCTTTTCACTTAAAATGTTGAAGCCTCATCATTAATAGATTCACACTTTCTCTTCAGTGCCTAGGTAATTCAATACTTGTCTTCAAACTCATGGAGACAGTGCTCAACATGCACTGCTTGCAGCAAACACCCTATAACCGCGCCTGTATGAGCTACAGAACACTGCACTGTATGAATAATGAAGAAAATGAAAGACAAGATTCAGCACTATGTAAGCTGGTCACATGTCTCTGTGCATCACAGTTCACATGCATCGAGAAAAATTACAAAACACAGTGTTAATGATCAGAACAAAGTGTTGTGGATAGTAACATGACAATCAGATTACCAATGAAGCTTAGCCAAAGTTATATCAGTAACACTGACTAATTGCATTCTCACTATCATTACAATGTGTCTCTCCCTCCCTCCCTCTGTCTATTTTGCTTCCATAATGTCTTCTTTCATACTAGTATAAATCAAAAGGTCAACATTGAACATTGAGGTGTTTATTTGACTAAACCTTGTCTGTTTGCGTATTCATAATTATCCATCTTTAACGACCATTTGACATTATCCCCCCCCCCCAATACTCTGTACCAAAACTCTCAACTTTTAAAAGCAATGACATTAACTAATCTTTCCAAATTCAGCAGGTAAGAAGTATTTGTTCATATGTTAAGTTTGTTCTTACATACTTACAGACATAATGAAAAAAGGCTGTATCCCAAATATGTTCTTTAAAAACATTGGACATTAATATGTTTATTAAAATGCAATAAAGATTTTAACTCTGGCTTCATCCAACATCTATATTTTAGTTTTTTGCAGCGATGCGCATGTGCACATAATTAATTAGATATTGACTAATTTCAATGTTCAATCAAACATTTCTTGTAATACAAACAAAATAAAGAATTGTGTGATAGTGTAAGTCATTAACTGGCAAAGTCTCATGATGATATCTATAAGTTAAACATTTTACCATTCACCTGCAGTGTCTCTCCTGAACATATTATATTTCTATTCTTTATGAAGTGCTACTCTCTGCTCTGATATACACCCTGTATTATTGTCTGAGGCAAGTACAGCCCTCTGTCCTTGACCTTTTTCGATTTTCTTTTTTCCCTGTGTTAATCCTGTCATTTCGTGGCAGTTTGATTTCCTTTTTTCTTGTTTCTTATTTAGAGGATTAAGTTCCAGGACTTTGCCTCCATTTTATGTGGCACACACACACACACACACACACACACACACACACACACACACACACATGCAGCAGCACAAGAAAAATTCCAAGGCTCAGATTTTAGGCATTGATAGACACACTCCCTTTTTTTGGCACTTCCTAGGATTATGTGCTTTCATAAAAATGTCTACTCCTCCCCCCCCCCAATCCTGAGCTATACCCCAGTGCACATTGGGAGCAGCCCGACACGCTTATCACCTGAAACACACCTTTAAACTGGGTTTGTGTTGGCCCCTCTATTGTATCTTAATCTTTTTTTTTCCCATTAAATGCTTCTCTGTTATAACGCTCATCCCTTGTGATTGATGGTGGGCTTAAAAGAAGTGTGACTTACTCTTCCACATTGGGGTCCGTTTGAAAGTGTGTGTGTTTTGATGAACTTGTGTGGGTCTGGGAGTGAGTGGGGGGCTCACATGTGTGTGCGTGAAATCATCTATGTGATGGTAGACCTAGGCATGGGTTTGAGCTTCCATTGCAGTGGATCAAAGGCATGGTACGTTCTTTCACACTCCAGACTCCAGGAGATCCAGGGGAGCGAGTGAGGCTGGCTGCCTTATCGGGTTGACCCAACCCCCGGCCTGCCATAGAGCGGACCCGTCTCTCTCTCTCTCTCTCTCTCTCTCTCTCCTCTCTCTCTCTCTCTCTCATGTGTGGGCCTGGAGCCAGGCTGAGCTATCCTGATGCTGGAGCCAACTGGTGACAGCTGATACACGGAAAGACCTTCACCTGGGACAGATTGAGAGTTTAGAGTCGTATCAAAACTCCACCATGAAAAACCTCACACACACTGCAAGAAATGCGAAAAGACACATTTCAATGTGCCTTGTGTACAATTCACCGACTTACTAAATGTATTAGTTTCACAAGATTTTTACTTTACTTTTTCAGACCAAAAATGTGTTTCAACAAGGCTCATTATTTTAGTATTTTAAACTTATCAAGTCATTCTCTCATGAACTGTTATTCATGAACTCCTTCATAACAGAGCCATGACTGTAAGCTCGTTGTCAGGCAAATAAAGGCCATTATTCTGTTAAAAATGGTTCTACATCTTGATTTTTTAACACATTACTAAATTAAATACATTTTTAAGGATCGATTTCATTTGAAACATTTTATAGACCCAATCCCTGTGAGCAAGCAGCTGTAGTAAGTTATTTGCTACAATACAATAGCTTTTTTCTTCTCAAGTCTTTATTGCTAATTTGATTGCGTTGCTCACTGCCGAGGACAGATGTCAGGCTACTTATATCATTAAATCTCCTCCCTTTAGTTTGACCTTGATAGGAGCAGAGAATAAGATGAAAAACCAGAGGGGATTGAATGCTGGATCTTTAAAAACACCTAGGTCACATCTGCACTCATTCTCTTCCTCATAGAAAAAAACAAAAAAAACTAAACAAAGGATGACATTCAGCGGTAAGTGACAGGGAGGGAGGGGGCGCAGGCTAGCGCGAAGCAGGCTAAAGATAATGGATGTGAATTGTATTAAATGGGGCTTTGTGCAGAACATTAGCAGTTAGGTCAGAGCGGCTATTGTAGCGCGAGTCACTCCCTCCACTTCTAATCGCTCTAATTAGGCCTCATCAGTGTTAGCCAGCACATCTAGTACACATCAAAGGAGGGGAAAAAAACTGGCCCGCTCCAAGGTGGACAACAGTTCTCTGCTTGTTTATTAGGGTTGATTACGGAACCTCAATAACTTTCTGTGGAGCGGCTGTTACAATAAATCCAATACATACTGTATAGAATTGCCAACATTACGAAGCTCTCATGGCCATTAACATCCATGAACCTGATTGACACACTTCTCCTCATCCTTCTCTCCTCCCTCACAGTAACCTTCATCCCTTGCTCTCTTCACTTCCATCTCCCTCTGTCGTTCTTGCTCACCATCTGCTACATCAACACACCCCTATTAGCTTGAAGCATACAGGATTGATATTGGTCTCCTAACATACCTATAGCCCCGAGCCTCGTTTCCACTGAGTGGCACAGTTACGTTTCCACAGTCAAAAGTTGGAAAGGGTACCAAAATAAACGAGCCAAACTGGACCTATTTTTGTCACCCACTTGTTGGGGTACCAAGCAAGTAGGACCTGAGCCACATGACCTCCTCTCCACCATGGAGACCAGACATCCACAGATGAGCATTCAGTCAGATACTGTAGGAGAGACAGACAACATGCTCACTATAGGGACAGAGAAACAAGAAGAAAGGCTGGAGGATGTAGCCTGGAAATCCAGACCCACATCTAGAACGATATAGGGTCTGGCCACGATCAATACACTTTCCAAACTCAAAGGGTGGCACCTACGCCTGCATTTCAAATACCACTTCACGCAATTGGATAGCACTACGGCCAATGAGAGACATTCTTCTTTCTTGTTAATTAAAGATTTGAGTGCCGTCTTCCAGCGCATGCCCAGCAATGTTGTCATCCGGTTACGTCATAACTTCTGGAATAAGGCCACTACAGCCGCAGCAGAGAGAGAGAGAGAGACCATGGAGAATGTATAGTGGCGCTTTCCCACTACATGATACCGGCTCTGGTCTGGTCTGGTCTGCTCTACTCTGCTGGCTTTTGGTACTGGGTCCTTTTCTGGATTGAACACTATTCGATCCAAGCACACGTTGTACCAGGCCAGGGACAAGACAAGGAGCTGGTTATCTTTAAGTAATTAGACTAGGACAAACTACTCACACATTATGGGAAGAAACATAAAAAAGCATTCCCTCATGTATTCAATAATCATGTATTTAATCATTCTATTGACCAAACGTGAAATCAAATTGTTCATGAGAATATTTAACTAGGGGGTTTGATTTACAAATGTCAATGATTTGCTGGTTTCAGTTTGCTGCTTCTCTGTCTTTCATTTTGTTTCATGGACAAAAATTATCATTTTGAAATGATGCATTTATCAACAATAAATAATTAAGTTGCATGAAGAGGAGTTGCAAGAATATCCTGCCCCAATTTTTTTAAAGAAATGTACCACTTATACTTATAGCTCTGAGTGCACAGTAACTTACTGAATACTGAGTTAAAGCCCCTTAAATAGCCTACATTTGTCACGTTGCATTTGTGATCTTGTGTATGGTTAGAACAGGAGATGCTAAAGTTGAGGTGAAGAAAGGAGAGTGGAAAAGCACCAGGGTGTTTGCAGTGGGCTATACAGAGTGTGTTTAGCTCGACAGGCTTAGTGATGTCACTGCTGCCATTGTGTGTGTGTGTGTGTGTGTGTGTGTGTGTGTGTGTGTGTGTGTGTGTGTGTGTGTGTGTGTGTGTGTGTGTGCGTGTGTGTGCGTGTGTGTGCGTGTGCCTGTGTGAGGAATGCTAATGCTGGGACTTGTGATCCCACGTGGACCGAGAAGGCTGTGTTATTTTGATGCAACTGGCAAAGCAGCTAGTCTGAGCTGTGCTTACAGAGCAAGGAAAGACAGACAGATGGACCAGAAAGGCAGAGAGGGGAATAGATTGGTAAAGAGCCAGTGTGCAATTAGCATAATACACAACATGTACATACATACTGTATGTTTTTAGAGTAATAGTATGGATTATATCTTTCCAGCATATAAAATGTATCCATAAGTGGCAAATACAAATTGAATAAATGTAGAAACTAGGGCTGTCAAGCGATTCAAAAAATTAATCTAATTAATTACAGGCTCTGTGATTAATTAATCTAAATTAATTGCATACTTATATGACACTTTTATACCTGTTTGTAAACAGCTGTATAGCCTACTACAGTTTGTTTCTCTCTCTGTTTCTCTCTCTCTCTATCTCTCTCTTAACTTCTGTCTCCTCCCCTCAGCCAGCTTTATACATGAACTAGCGCCGAATTTTCTCAAAAAAACAAGCAGACAAAATTACGACTTTCCATCTCCCACAACAGACAGCGCTGCACTGCCACCATTTCGTAGCCTACTCTACTAGGCAAAAATATTGAGACACACACACACACACACACACACACACACACACACACACACACACACACACACACACACACACACCGGGGCGGGTGCTAGACAGCTAGCAAACTAAATTGGAGGAAGATTGAGAGATAGGCCTACTGTTTTGAATCAAGCCTACATTGTTGCACCCACTAAATCAATAATGCACGGACACTGCGGAGAATTAAGTAAGATGTCTTCCTACCTTCATGCATCCCATAAACCGTCCATAGAGCCCTCGAGTCGGCCCCTTTCCCCTGCTTCTCTCTTTACCTTTCTCCCTTTAATCCACGAGCCCGGCCCGGCAAGCTACAGGTGCAGCTCCGCACCACTTTTGCACCGGGTCAAAGGGCATTATAGAAGTGCGATTGACCTGCGTTAATTTTTTTAATCGCGTTAATTTTTCTGTGATTAATTAATCGTAATTAACGCGTTAATTTGACAGCCCTAGTAGAAACCTAATTATTACAGACACCAATTGCTGCTACTTATATACATGGTATTAATGTAGCTCCATGACAGTACAAAAAAGGAATAAAGTAAGAGAAGAGAACAATGACCATCCTTTCGTATCTTAACCATATATATACCTATATATACACTCAACAAAAATATGAACGCAACACTTTTGTTTTTACTCCCATTTTTCATGAGATGGACTTAAAGATCTAAAATTCATTCCAGATACACAATTGTACCATTTCTCTCAAACATTGTTCACAAATCTGTCTAAATGTGTGATAGTGAGCATTTCTGCTTTGCTGAGATAATCCATCCCACCTCACAGGTGTGCCACATCAAGATGCTGATCTGACATCATGATTAGTGCACAGGTTTGCCTTAGACTGTCCACAATAAAAGGCCACCCTGAAATGTGCAGTTTTGTCTCACAGCAAAATGCCACAGATGCCACAAGCATTGAGGGAGCACTAATCATGATGTCAGATAGGAAATCTTGATGTGGCACACCTGTGAGGTGGGATGGATTATCTCAGCAAAGCAGAAGTGCTCACTATCACACATTTAGACAGATTTGTGAACAATGTTTGAGAGAAATGGTACAATTGTGTATCTGAAATTAATTTTAGATCTTTAAGTCCATCTCATGAAAAATGGGAGCAAAAACAAAAGTGTTGCGTTTATATTTTTGTTGAGTGTATATATACATATATATACAGCTGTAACTTCAAAAACAGAAATGTTATGTTTTTATTTTTTTTCCACATTTAACCCCAGGAATGTTAACAGTTTGTTAGGGACAACATGATAATTCAGTGCTGTGCTATCATATTTCAGTTAATTTACATACACACACAAACACAAAAAACACGTAATTTTTCCTTTGAAGACAAACTAACTATGCAGAATGCCTACCATTCGACTGAGTGTATTTTTTTTAACCTACCGGCATTAACTAGACAATTATAACAACACAGCCTTTAGAAAATACTTTTTAGCAATTCAACATAATTCCTGATTATTTTAGTAAGCTGGACAATACTAAAGATAATTTGCATTGCAGTAGGTTCACATACTTGAAACATACAGTATAGGCTATTGCTGCATTCATGGCACATGGGATGTTTACCATCTACAATCATTGCACTTTGCATTCCCAATATAGCACTATATTACATTTAGTCTTAACTATAGCTTGATCAATGGTCGTTCATATAATGTCGTTTCCATCTGTGTGTAGGGAATAATTGAGGTAGAGGAAATGAGCCCCCAAAACACATTCTCACATTCGGTTCACCTTTTTAGTCAATTAATTCTAGATCAGAACACCTTGTAGTTCATTATCACTCTCCTCCCACGCTGTTTAAATTGGCTTTCATGTTTAAAAAATGCGTCCTTGGTTAATTTAACTAATTGTTACATAACTTCAACCAGTCAGTGTACTAAATCATTAATGCTGTTGCTATGGTTACCTAGTGTCTAAAGGCACCTCACACAATCCCTGAAAGACCAATTTAAAAAAGTGAGATAAAAGGTGGAATCATTTTATATCACGTCTCCCATGTATAATTTGGAATTAAGTTTTCATATTGATTTATTGCTATTCACAGTTCATATGGATGGTGCAGTGTCATAAAAAAAGAGAACCTATTTATTTAGTGTTAAAGTGTATGACATTCAATGTTGATAAGATGAGGCTTCATAGTAATTATGTTGGTGGTCACTTTCTTCTGATCCATCACCTCACCAAACGTCAGTGAGTGCAATGCCACTAATGGTAATCATTCATAGTTTGTTACTGGTACGGCACTAAAAATTATGTCGATTTTTGCTCCATTAATGATTGATGGGTGATGATAGACAGTAAACAGGAAGGAAGTGATTCAGTGTGGCAGAATGCAGGATCTGACCTGCTGGAACTGTGTGTGTGTATATATATAGACGATGGGATGATTTTATTTTTGCTCATATCAGATGATATTGGTGCGGTACAGAGTGAGGGACAGAGTTAGAGCTTGTAGAAGGGGATGAAATAGGATTTGGTGGCCAGTTGCCAACTGATGATAACCCAGTCCAAATGGATTGGTAATGGCTATTCATCGGGGTGGCAAGCCGGCTCGGCTACTCTGACACTAATATGAATGCAGATTGAAATGTGGCCCAGGGACTTTGGCTGGGAGGTAATAGCATGAAGTCAATGTTTGTGTGCACATGTTGAGCTACAGCTGCTGTGGGGGTCGCAAAAGGCCGATACTTCCACTGATGTGTTTGTTTTGCAGTCGCGGATAAACAGCATTTATTTTTTTTGCAGTTGTCTAGATGTAGCCTATGTGACTGCCTTTCCAAGGGAAAAAAAATTAAAAAGTAAATGGATAAAAGAGAGAGGAGGACCTGTCCATCATACCATTGTCAAACCACATGATCGGATTTTTTAACGCATATGAACATACATGTCAATAGTGCAAAAAAAGTATAAATTTATATATTGTTTATTAAAGCTTACATTTATTTCAGTGAGTGTATTAATTATATGATGAACCATTTGTCATACTGGTATTTGGACTGAGTCAACTGCTTTCATTCTTTATGGCTTTTTTCAATTAACCTCCTTTAGAAAATCATATAAAGCACAGTGCCAGCAGTTTTGCATGACATATATACTGTACATGTTATCTATATGTTTATGCTTTGTGTGTTAATTCATTATGTGTGAATATTCATATGCATGAACGCAGACACCTGCATTCCCTGCTTGGTGCTCAGTGTTTGCTAAACGTACAATCTATTAACAACACACACAACCTTAGCTTTCAACTGCTTGTTAAAGGTGGGGCTAAGTGATTCCCGAGAATGTTTGTTGACATAATGACTTTTTGCTTCTTGTCCGTACTGTGAGTGTGCTGCAGAAAAAGCTGGTGTTAATACACAGCTTTGGCTCTATAAACAGGCATGTTTACATGGTACGGTAGGGCCCTTTTTTTTTACATTCCCTTTGTATAAATACCAGTTTACAGAGCCTAGGCTGTGTATTTACAAAGTTTTTTTTTATTTCAGCGCACTCAAATGACAGATTGTGAGGAGATATTCACTGATTTGACGAAAGGGGGATGTTTTGTCAACATACTTTCTCCAGAAACGTTTGCCCCACCTCTAATGCTCAGAGTGTATGTTCCATAGTTGGTGTGTGGCACATGGTGAGGAAGGCTATCAAGTAAACAGTGGCCTGAGGAAAAGAGAGATGCAATGCTTCCTCATACACGTCTTTTCACGCTTCCCCTCCCTGCCTGCAGTAGCATTACGTCGGCTCACAGACTTCCACTACATATTGATCTGAAAATAAACATCAAAGAGGCCAGAGCTCTGAGTGGAGAGGGGCTGGAGGGAGAGGAGGACGAAACCACTCCATAGCCAAGTTCCAAATTGCATACTCTTTCCTTTTCTATTCTACATACTACAGCTGATCATACAAAGTATGTAACTAGCATGCAGAATGCTACAATTGGGACATACAGTACATTTACTTATTAATTTCATCATAAAATTGCGTCTTGATCTTGCTTCTTCCTTATATATCTGTCGCATCCCTGGTTGTTTTCATTCGGTGGCTCGGTCGATGTGACGTTACTTCCGGTGCGCACTGGATTGTGGGTCAGAATCACCCAGAATCAGTATAGTATGCTGAATTCAAAACTAAGAATCTAGACCAGATGTAGTATGGGCATCAAGCATGCTAAATCTGACCACAAGAATTGGGACATCCTAAATCTTTTCTTTTTATCATACTAAATAGCAGAACGTATGGGGATCAGAACGCATGGCCAGTCTCACAGTGAAGTGTGTAATAGCTATGTTGGTCCACAGCGTAAAACGTAGCAGTTTAACAAAAAAAAAATCAGCTTTGAAATTGTGAGTTAGTTACGTTTGTCGTCCCCCCCCCCCCCCTATTCATTTCTGATTGGACGGCAAGGTCACATGATTTTCGAGCCAGAGCTTGTACGTCTTTGGTCAGTGTTTGGATTTGACTGCTAAGAGATTTAGAATGGTTCAGAATGGTTGTGCTGACTTTGGAAATGTGGCAAAGGGAGAAGTCAGTCCCCTATTTCTGACTATTCAGCAAAATGAAGTTTTAGATGTCGGGACTGATAGAATAATCATGACGGATTTCTTTTCATTATTTCTACTTCCTTGTTTTTTAATGCTGAGCTCAAAGGTGCAGCCCTACAGCTGCATTGCACTGTGGGAGGTCAATGGTTTGACTTTGATAAGTTAGAAGGCAGGTTCCTGATGGACATTTCACTGAAGTTAAATATTCACTGACGTACACACAACTGGTGAAAAAGAACTGTACCTTTTAGAGTACAAATATGTTTGACCGGTTCCGTATCTTGGCACACACTTTACCCGTACCATTCCAAAGCTCCATTGTTGATTGCTGTACTGCACTAATTTTATAGTACTTGGAGTATAAAATGGCTGCTACAATCCTTAAAAGTAACATTAATAATATTGATTATGGAATCAATTTCATGATAAAAAATCCTTCATAAGTAACTTATCTCTATATCAATCAATATTCCCTCTAATATCTTGGGTGTGTGGGATAGATTGCATGCTTTGGTTATTCCCTTTAAATGTGTGAAGCAGCTTTGGATCCATTGGTCTGTTGTGCTGTTGACTGCCTGGATATGATAATACTAAATGAGTATGGATTATAAACTTATGACAACACTGGCAAACAGAACAATGATGATAGTAAATCAATCTGTGAGCCATAAAAGCTCAGGTTTCCACTGTGTAGAGGCACAAAGAAAAACTAGAGGATAGACATCTCAGATTTTGAATTAGTTGAAATTGCCTCATCAATACCATATGCGACGTACTGTAGGTGTAGGGAAGAAATTAACCATTAACCATTTATCACAGGGTAAAGAAATTATGCTCATGTGATGCCAAATATGATATTTGTTTTACAGATTTCATGAATTATGTTATTGATTTTCATGCATATGACACAATGAATTTCCGTCTCAAAGTACTAGACTGCAACACGCACACACACACACACACACACACACACACACACACACACACACACACACACACACACACACACACACACACACACACACACACACACACACACACACACACACACGGTCATCCGCCCACATTAGAGGTTGCTGTGAGAAATGGCACCAAGCATCACCGGGGAGCGCTGTAATGTGGCGATAGAGTTACATGCAGCGCTGTGTGAAGTGAACGTAAATGTGGAATATGCCTTTAGTCAGACAGCACTTATGGGGCCATATTGATCCAACAGTGAAAAGCAAGTGGAGGAGATGGGTGTCAGGGCGGGGAGGGAAAGGAGAGAAGAAGAGAGGCTCACCCACCGGAGGCAAAAGCTAAACAAGAAAAACGCTCATCTGGGCCAGGACTCAACGACAATCCTAACTGGATGTCTTTCTCAATAAGTTAAGTTTCTTTATTTGGCATTTTACACAAGGCACATCGAAATTCGTTCTTCGCATATCCCCTCTCAAGTTTTTTTCCACTTCGGAGGAGGTCAGAGCACAGGGTCAGCCATAGTACAGCGCCCCTGGAGCAGTTTTTGAGGGTTAAATGTCTTGCTCAAGGACACAATGGTAGAGATGGTGGGTACCGTATATCAGCCACCACTAGTTTAGTTTTACTACTAACACTCTCCTATCCGGGGCCGGGGATCCAACCAGCAACCTCATGGTTCCTGGTCGGCCACTCTTTCCTCTAGGTCATCTTACCTCTTGTACAGCTTAACACCATTCTCTGTTTAGTCTGTTGTTTTTTGTTCAGTTAACAGTCAATTCACTAAGTATACTGAATGTCAGATTCAGCCAATGGGTTAAACCCCTCAGCTCAGGTAAATTCAATTGAACATATAAATGCTAAATGGGCTTGACTTTTATAGCGCTTTCTAGACAATGTTCTCAGCCCCAAAGCACTTTACATATCTTACCACATTCACCCATTCATACACACACTCATACACCGATGGCAGTAGCTGCCATGCAAGGCGCTCTCTGAACCATCGGGAGCAATTTGGGGTTCAGTGTCTTGCCAACGGACACTTCGACATGTATGCCTTAAATTCATTACGATTGTGTTAAGCTGTGAATATTCACAGATATAAAACAGTGTGTGTATTATCATTATTTTTTTTAAAAATCGTAGTGTTTAAAAACGTGTATTTTGGCCGCATATAGTTCTGAAAGTTCTATATTGCGATGCACTGTCATAATTTTTTTTTTTCAAAATCCTACTGAGATATTGAAAACATAAAGGAAAACAGTATGTAGGATGGAGGATGTACAGATTGGTCACAAATTTCCCGATCCAAATTACAATTCTAGGATGTAAAAAATTCTTTGTCCCACCATCGCTAAAGCAGATGATGAGAGATGTTCACTCCCATCTCTTTAAAGCTCATGAGGTTCATGGATATGAATGGTCCCTAGTGGAACATTCTTAATGATTATGTGACGTCGTATTGGAAAAGGTTAAAGGTTTTTCATTGAAAAAATGTCAATATCAAGTAGCTACATTACCGTAAAACATTTATCCCAAGAGGATTTTTTTCTATCTAGACAAAATGGACTCTCATATGGTTAAGTGCTATCCTCAAGAGCAAAATGAGATTTTCCGCGAAGATATTTCCTAATAGAGAGGGCAGGTTGCCATGAAATTTACTGAACAGGTGCCAGTGTTGAAACCCCCCTTGATTTAAATGACCCTCTATCCTCTCGAGCCTCAAGCACATATTTGACATTTTCAATAATCATGTCATGGATTTATATTATGTAGCCTTATAATGAGAATTTTAACTTATTGATATTGTATTTTAGGCATTTTAAGAAGTAAATGTCTCTTAAATCCAGACATTGAAATACATTTGAACATCATCTTCTGTCATTACCTTCAGAAGAGTGTTGAGAGTGATTATGGGCAAAATCAGTCGATGTAAGTGCTTTAGAAGTTGATATTTTCGGCTCAGAATATTGGAGGAAAAGAAACTAATGTTGAGATAATGGCCATAAAATATGGTTGTATGGGAGAAATATACAAACGCTGACAGACATGGTTTAGTCAAATTAACACCTTAATGTACCTTTTGGACATGTAGTTTATCCTTATGAAAGAAGATGGAAGCAAAATACACAAAGCAATTCAAAGTTTACCATTTGCTTGAAAAAAATATAGTTTTGCCTGCTGTGCATCTCCTTGAGTCACTGACATAGCTCTACTTATACTAGGCCTACATTCTCTGACTGCCTATGGACATGTGTTACAAATGTCCCTCTTTTAGCCCTAAGAAAAAAAACTGAATCAACTCCACATCTGCATTTCTCTGTGTTGGAGCAAGTGATTTAAGCATCAATGATTTATTTTTTTTTTTTACTTCTAACATCTTCCATTTCATGAAACCCTGCTGCTCCCCTCCCCTGAGTGTGTGTGCTCCCTCCCTCCCGCTCTCCTGTCGCATTGCTTTTATTCATCACTGCCTTCACCTCCAGCCCATCCATGAAATACACTCCGAGAAAAGATCTAAAATCAATAATTGAGACTGAATGAGAGTTTTGTTCGTGCCATAACTCATTTTTTAATAGCTTGTGGTGGGCCAGCACACCCCCCTCCCCGTTCCACCCCTTTTTCTCCCACACCTTCTTACATGGTCCCCCGAAAGAAAAAAATAAATCAGTCATACAGCCACTTAATGCATGCTCTCTTTGGAATCCTGCACCGCTCCACTTGCCTTGGCACCGGACAAAGAGCTGTAAATAAAGGCATTAATGCTCTTTGACATGGCCCTCTCCTCTCCTATGCTATGCTATGCTATGCCTTTCTCTGCAGTGTGTTTTAAGCAGAGAGGCAGTCAGCGTGCAATGGAGGGGGGGGGTTAATTTAAAGATGGCGTGCTGCTGAATGCAGAGCGTTTCCCAGATAGTAATTGGTTCCGGGGAGGCGTGGTGTATGTGTCATTAGCAGGGGGGAATGGATGGACAATTGTTTTTGAGTTGGATAATGGCTGTAGACCTGTCGTCGTCCTCTTACCTCATATCCCTCCACACTGCGCTTCAGCCAACCAGTCAACTAGTCAATCACTGCTCTCTGGCCAGTGGCTTCACATTAGCAGTAATGGCTGCATGCTACCCCCCACCCACATGGCCAATGCCAAAACTAATAGGCCAATTAGTAGTATGGGAATCTGTCTAATACCTGCGCAAGATCGAGACCCCCATGGACATGATCTCTTTATCTTTGTGTGTGTGTGTGTGTGTGTGTGTGTGTGTGTGTGTGTGTGTAATAGATTTGACTGATTAGAAGTTTTGAAGGCCATACTGATGTTTCAGCACAGAAAAAGAACCAGTGTCTCTAAATCTGAGGAAAAAAGTGTTTTTATGTGACCTTGTGCCTCTTACCATTGTCTTCATGTGGATCAAGGCTGCAGCCTGGACTGTAGTCTACCGTTGCAGTAAATGAGATGGGTGCCTTTCAATACAGTGTTTTTCTGGCCATAGAACACATGTGCTTTTAGATGAATATGGACATACTGTACATGCTAAATTGGACAGTAAAGCGGATTTAAACTGCTAGCCTAATAGTCACCAGTAGAGCTAATTATAAGACACAAAATCTAAGATGCACAAAAGCTCTTGCTAAAAGGGTAAAAATGTTCAAACTTAATTGGCCATTGCATCGGATAAACAAAGCAACACTCACACTGTTATATACATCTATAAAGCCTATGCCTATAATGAGAAATACCATACGGCAGACGTACATGTTTTAACATAGCTGAAAATCTTAGGAGATTGTTATTATTATTATACTGTCTGTATATGATACATATATTATAGATGTTTTTTATTTACTGACCAAAATACATTGTTTTGATCATTTGGTTTTGTTTTTGAAACGTTTGGCTTTATAAAATGTTTTGTTTTAGTTTTTGTTCAATGTGAATTCGATAGTATGTTTTAAAAATAATGTTTTAGTCATTTGCTGATTGTTCACAGGACTGTCAGGTTGATCCACACTCAGAGTGCTACTCTTTAACTTTGTCTAAGAAAATGAACTCTGATTATCTCGAAGGGGGATTTTATCAAGGTTATCATCTTGCCATATACATATTCATAACAGAGAGATGGCATTGTAAAGGCCTTTTACCGGACATGGAGGGTATACGACTAAGTTGCATTAAGGTAAGTGTAGACTTACCTTAATGCAAGTAAGTGCATTAACACGTAAGTGTTTTTGGCACTACTGTGTATCTGAAGTGACTTGAATTAGATGAAACACAGGAATACCCCCCCTCAAGCATCATACTGGCACTAGAAAAATGTACTTTGCCCACAGTAATGTGCCATTCTCCACACTGCCTGGTGTCAAAAGGGACATTGACAGGCTGCTGTGATTTGAAGAGCACCTGGACACCTGCAGTGTTTCCATGGACAAGTTTACAGTACAGTTTAATTACCAGAGCGTAGTGTGGATAAAAGGATGAAAGAGAGAGAGAGAGAGAGAGAGAGAGAGAGACAGGAACAGACAAAAAACAGTTGTACTGCTCCATCATTTCCTCCGCTCCCCCAATACATCCAGAAAAATTAATAATATTACAAACATGAATAATGTTGCAATATTGTATTGTGATAATGTGTGTGTGCAACAAGGTAAAGGGTCCCGTTCTCTTCGTATATGTCTATTGAAGACTTTCCATTGCTGTGTGAAAATTTTTAATTTTAAAGAAAAAGGTATTCTAATGATTATATAACTATTTGAATTATCTATATTGCACCTTTAAAAACATAGTTACAAAGTGCATCACAAAACAAGAAACAAAAATGGGACAAGCAAAACATACCGTTAGATAAATTTCCGCTGAGAAGTAAAGTACGGTAGCCTGGTGCTACCAGACCATCGTACTTCATTTCATTTGTACAGAAGGTCTGGAACTGCTCTATTTGGCAAACGTTCATTCACTTGGAGGCGGGTGTCTGTTGCAGTTTAAAACTATTGGATCTGCCCAGTGCCACTCTGGATCAGCCAACCAATCACATAACGTTTGGTTGCAGCATTCAACTGAAACTGGAGCGCGACTTCGACGTCATCGTTCTCAGCCACTCGCTCTGTTTGCTGATTGGACGGCCGGAAATTTTCCTGAGCTCAAACACGTGAATTCACCTCAGCCCCAGACTGACTACTGAAGGGAAAATGAAATTTGGGCGGAACTAGGTAGGCGGGCGGAGCCAGGCTAACGGTACGGTATGGTTAGAGCGTTAATGCTAGATCTGGCTTGCGTTTCCACTGCTGACATTGTACCATTTCTTGGAAAGCTGATATACGCCGGATGTCAACTTTTTTTTCTCTAAACACAAGATCCCACTGGGGGGGTTTAACTCTCCCACGGAAACGATTATGTTGACCAATCAAAGGACTGCAGTGTGTAGCTCCACCCTTTTGGACAGCTTGGTACCCCAAACTGTACCGTACCAAACCGGACTGTGGAACCGAGGCAGTATAGGTAGGATAAGGGACAGCCAGGAAAACAAATGAAAACAGAGATGCACAAACATGTGTTTCTATGTGTAGCTCATCTCTGGTTTCATTATGAGTCAGTGTGGGAGTGTTTTTTGTCATTGATTGTTATGGCTTTAGTGGCTCCCTCTCCCTCCTGCCTCTCTGAGAGCTGAGAGGTGCTTTGTCTCTTGCTGTGGTCTGGACTGTTACAGTGTCACCATTGTACCACATTAAAGGTGCAGTGTGTAGAATTTTATTGGCATTTTTCAGAGCATACTTACTGGAAATGGAACATAATATCCATAAGTACGTTTTAATTGTTTAAAAATAAAATTGTTTTCTCTATAATTTCCTTAGAATAAGCCTTTTATATGTACATAGGAGCGGGCCACACCACACGGAGGCCGCCATTTTGAATTGCCATGTTTCTACAGTAGCAGAGAATGGACAAACTTAACAGCCACATGTATTTTTATAAATAGTGTTTGTCCTGGGAAATGCACCTGTTGGAAGACAAAGAAGAAGTTCTATAGAATACCTAACTAAATACATCTTCACCTCATCAATTAATATTGTGGAAAAACTTGAGTTAGTGGTGGATAATGCCATTTTACGTAACTATCTTCTTGTCCTTGAAGGCCACTGCAGCTGGGGAATTGGGGGCTTCATCTTTTATGGCACATACACAATGCCCTGAACTAGTTTCTCAAAGACTATTTTGTGTATATTGAACACTTTTACGTAGAACCTTAAGGTGTCTAAAGTCATGCATATACATGATGTAGATGACCAAATGTGTTTTTATATAATCAACTATGTTAATGTATGCCTATAGCTAGCAGTAAGGGATTCCTGGCACCATTTTAATTAGTGTCCCGTGGGTTCCCCGCTGTGGCCCACCTCCTGCCTGCCTGGTGCCACACACTGCAGCATAAAAAAAGGGAAATCTTCCCCAAGGAAAAGCTCCTCTCTCAGAACTCAAATCTTTCCCCTCCTGGGAATGCACGGGCTGCCCTCGGCCAAGGGTACTTAACCCCTCAAAGGCTTAAATACATGGAAATAGATAACGCTGGAATTATCGTTTGGATTCTATGGAGAATAGGTGTGTGGCGTGTGCCCGACCAGATAGGGGACACATTTCCTGGAGAGAAGGGCTGCAGAAAGTCGACTTTTTAAACAGTGGCTTTTCTCGCTCACTTTTTTTTTTTCATTCTGCGGCGGAACGCTCGCTCTAGAGTTTGACCCTGGCGTGAACTTAGTGACTTGTGTTCTGATAGCAACACACTCACTCTCTGTTCACAGCCTGTTCTTGCCTCAAGTATTCCTATGGGCTCTCATGTGTGTGTGTGTGTGTGTGTGTGTGTGTGTTTGTGTGTTGGATTAGCGGCATATTTATTTCCACTGGTAGCAGCTTCAAAGAAAATAAGCTATAACTTACCCATTCCACCCATACATGTCCAACAGCTATATGAACTTATTTTTTATCCATACATTATATACACACACGCACACAACACTTCTGCTCTAAAAATGTACTCGTTATGCAGATGACATACTGATTTTTATACAAATGATTCTTCAACTTTATTTCAGACACACTTTTTATTTGAACAACAGAATATTGGTTACTGATATATTCCTTGGCATTGTCCCCCCCGGCCTAACTTTTACATATTTAACCACTTCTTTTGTACTTTTTAAATCATTTGCTTAATCCGAGTATTTTTAATATCCTTGCTGTTTAGTTTAACTACTGTATGGCAACACCGAGATGGTCTGACTGAAAGAGCATTTAGATCTGTGTATCTACATAGTGCAGAATTGATAATAAACTTGACCTTAACTTTGAAATACGACTGCAGGGTCCAGAGATCCCAGGGACTTTTTCCTTTGCTGGCAGCAGACCCAACCATCCATCACGTTTCAGCGAGATTCACTTTTCACATCCTTTAGCTAAACTCGCTGGACCTCATTTGTCAAAGAGTTGCAACCATTTGATATGCAAACCTTTGACAAGACCTGGCCTGGAATTTAAAGTGTTGTCTATGCACTCCCCTGTCTGCTTGTGTTCAGCGCTAATTGCTGTAGTGTTTTCGCTCAGCCCCTCCCTGTGATCATTTGTCAATCAAAAAGATAGAACAGCACTAAAAAAAATACAAATCCTTGTGAGGAATTTGTTTTTCAGTAAAGGAGTTTTCCCTTTGTTCAGTCATGTCCTGAAGTGTGTTGTTGCTTGAGCTAGAGTATGCTGTATGTATGCTCTTTTTATTTACAATAAGAAATCCATATATCCATCTAAGCATGCATTATTTATACCTGCCTATCCTGACAAGAGGTCTGTTTCTCAAAACCCCTGCTAACATGCATATCACAAGTGGTTGCTGCACCATGGTTTTACATTGTGAATAGCTATGCTACTGTTTGCCAGTCCTGAAGGCTGGCCCCATGCATGGTTCACAAGTATGACATGTGTTTTAATAAGTCAAACGTGTCAAAATAAGCGAGGTGGAAAGCACTGTTCAAAATCACATCATTGGTGTTACGGATTTGGTGAATGGGGCTTCACAGTCACGGTGGTTTGGATCCTTTCCCAGCATGCACTGGACCTGTGTCCCTGAGGCACACTCCAGACAGGCTACCAGTCCAGCCTTGCAACATTTCAATTGTATGACATGTGATTCACTGTTTTCAGTGGCTTTGAAAGACCACCATTTCCTTAAAGCCCAAGGCGGACTTATGCCTGGTTTCCACTGAGAGGCACAGTTCGGTTCAGCATGGTTTGGTATGGAAGAGTAACCCTCAATCTGGCTTAGGTTTCACTGCCGACAGTACCCTTACTTGGTAGACAGGGTTTATGCAGGACGGAGATAGCTACACAGTGTAGCCCTCCGTTTAATTCAATGAAGAGGAAAAAAGGCTAAATAGTAAACAGAGAGCTGTGACACAACATGTTACTCTTGAGATCTGAAGCATTTACAAAACCAAATGTTCTCTTCACTATTTGGGGAGTGGTACAGCAGGTTTACTGACGGCCTTGTTAACCATTTCCATGGAAACCTCTGCTGCTTTAGTTCAACATATCACTTTACCAACTAGCAGCTTAGATAAAACACTCTGCTTTTACATCTAATTTGCACATTTTATCATTACGGCTACGCATCTGCATGTGTAAAAATAAGAGCCCTGTAAAAGCTTGTTACGTTTTTCTCCCTTTGCTACCTCATTATCTGATCTTCAAGTTCCCTCTGATTAAAAGAACTCAAGTGGTTTCCAATTTATTCTTTTGGGTCAGGTTTGCATATTTGCAGTCCAGACTCTCACTTAAGTAAGAGGATCTCTCATTTCCTATTACTCGCCCCCTCATGCTTGCTGTCAGCAAATACAGTTCACAGAAATAAATCATTCTAAATAGCATTTAAGATAAAAAATAATTTCTGAGATCTTTATGAAAGAGCTATTGAAATAGAAAATGCGCGTGCGTGTGCACACACACACACACACACACACACACACACACACACACACACACACACACACACACACACACACAATGGGACAGGGGGTCAGATAGTCAGCCTAAAGTAAATGAGGATCACTGCAAAGAAGGAAAGATAGAAAAGTGTTCTCTCTTCGTGTATATCTGCCTCTGTCTCTTTCTCTCGCAACGGCACACTCAACTATTGCCTATCCTGCCTTCAATCACCGATAGACGATTCCAGCACAACCCAGGCACAACCCAGGTTAAAAATCAGTCAACAGCCAATTAGTCAACAAAGCTATTTCCACTCAAGCAGAGCTTGGATATTTTTAAATGTTTTCTCTGAATAATGTTGTGTTCCACTCTTTCAAACATACAGCAATATACAATATGGGGGGTGGGGGTTGATTAATGTATGTAAATGCTGTTTTTTTTCTGTGTTCAAATCATGGTTCAAATATACATTTAAGGTATAGTCTGACAGCAAGTGTTGGGCTTTATGTACAAGGATACAATAATGACGGTCAATTTCAGTTTTTATTTCTGTAAAGCAAGCTGTATAGTGCTGAAGTGATGCCATCCTATGTGCCATTTTTATGGCTTCTTATTTGTATTATTCTTAACGGGTTTAGCTAGATACATGTGAAGGAAGATGAAGTCTCCATTTCAAATCCCACCAATAAAGCTCTGATCGCTTCTCCCAACCAAACAAAGAGCTGTTAGTGAGCCCATCTCGAGACCTATTTCAATCACTTTTCAAAGTGCTGGGCAGTGATCCAGGAGGTTAGGAACCAGGATAGTTTCCGCAGACTTAAAGCCCAAAATGGCTGTTTGAATACAATGAGAAGCTTTGTGTTTTGATAGCTTTTCATAGACCCTAACTATGACTTCACTGTGTGTAGGCAGAGCTCTCATGTTCTGGCTTTGAAATGCCTGTTCTTGTGGGTAACTCAACTTGTCCTGCACAGTGGCGTGGCGTGGGGATTTTTTTTGAGGAAGCCAAGTGAGACAACACCTTTAATCTACATGTGTATTGGAAGGTGGGGGACAGAAAAGAGTAGGCTACGTCGCAGCTTGTATTTAATGTAACTACAAGAGCTATTATAGCGCCTGGTCACTTTACCAGGACTTACACACGCCTGTAATCTGTCCGACACCGCTCGTTCACTCTCTCTCTCTCACTCACTCACTCATTCACACACTTCCTTATCGTCTTATTAAATTATACATTTTATTATAAATGCACCCCCCACCCCAACCGGAATGCAAAACTAGCCGCTTAATGCCCAATGCAGATTCGTATTCAAATTAGGGGACGTTTTAGGCTATTTTAAGTTTCACATTCACATGAGACACGACTCACACAATCAGTTGTAGGTGCTTGACATACACACATACTTTCTATACATCCTTTTCGTTTAAGAACAAGGCCAAATGTTCATTACAACACCATACTTAAGACAACCCAGAACAACTTCAGTGGATAAACAGTAGGCCTACCAATGCGACTTAATCCAGGCAATCAAGGCACAATTAGCAATAAAATAACACAAAACATAACACACATAGTTACACAGACAGTTAAGGGAACAGTTAACCCGCGCCGGGAGAAGGTGTGTATTTTACTCACTATTTGTAGAGGAAGGCCATTAGCTGAAGTTTGCCGCTACCAGCTATCCACTCGGTGCGGACATAGTTATCCTCACGGAAAGAGCGATAAACTTTCTTTCTCTCCACACGCATTGGCCTACCGTCAGATTTGATTTTTAATGGCTTCTCAATTGGCAGTTTGGTAAAATAATTTGTTACTAAATACTCAAAATCTCCACCCTCCATAACTGTTCTTGCTAATATGATAACAATGCAAACATGCTAATCTCCCGCTATTGTTATTGTTGTTAAATTTCAGTGACGTTGATAATGATGCTTTGATTTGATTGGTGTGAAGCCAAAGGCCGAGTGGCTTCCCTTGGCACCCTCCTGACCAATCACAGAGGGCAGTGTCATGGTAATAACCTCACCTGATTGGTCAATTATTTTTCTTTTTTTTACCAAGGGAAGCCAGCTCGGCCTGGCTTCCTCGCAGACATACAGTGTGCAGTGTCGTGTTTCGCCACGTCTTCAGTATGTAAGTTTAAAGGGGCGCTGTTTCGCGCATTGTAAAATGCTCAACGAGAGGAGAGAAATGGGGAAGAAATTACAGGAGCACAGCACCAAAGATTACCGAAGCTGTTAAAATAAATGTTTTTATTGGATGACAACTACAGCCTAAAAAACAGGGAAGCCTGGCTTCCCTTGGCCTCCGGGAGAAAACGCCACTGGTCCTGCATTATCTCAGCTCAGTTCTAGTCAGAGGTGGGTAGTAACGCGCTACATTTACTCCGTCACAAATACTTGAGTAACTTTTTGAATAAATTGTAATTTTAGGAGTAGTTTTATGGCAACATACTTTTACTTTTGCTTGAGTAAATACTTGAAGAAAGAACGGTACTTTTACACCATTCCATTTGGCTACGTGACGGTCGTTACTTCATTGTTTTATATATTTTTTTATTACATGCGAGAGCCATTTCTCTCATGATTTCTCTCCCCGGGGACGTCTTCAGCCAACAACTCTATCACGTGACTATTTTAACCAATAAAAACCACATTAAAAAAGCTTGCCAATCAAATGCAGCCACTTGAGTCACATGACAAGTGTTGTCATGTTGTCATAGGGCTCAACAATGTCCGTGGACTTTTTTAACAGCTCCGGTGTGAGTACCAGATGTGCTCGGCTGCCAGATCGGCTCGGCGTCCTCACACCCAGTGGCGGAGCCAGGAAATTTTCATTGGGGTGGCCAGGATGGGGCCAGTGATATTTTTTGGGTGGCAAGCACAAGGGCTTCGGTTTTGCTTCAACATAAGTGGGGGTCTGGGGGTACTCCCCCAGAAAAAAATGTACTTCAAACATACCATTTTGTGCATTCTGGTGAATTTTAATGTACTTATTTATGCCTTCTGTAGCCTATTTAATTATTATGGTGGACATGTCTACATTTCTGTTAAGGAAAAGACAACAGGCTCCCAGTGACGTAAATATAATGTTATAAAAAGCAGTAAGGCTCTCAGGCATCTGTATTGCTTTCAAATATTTACTCTACTGTATTGTTCAAAACATTTTTTTTAGGACATTACTCATGACACAGCAACAGTGTGAACTATTATGACACTTTACATTTTTAAATCATAGGGGAATTTGTATTAACAATTAGGAGATATATCAATGTTTCAACATCCTAAACTGTTATTTTTACCTCTTTTGGGGGAATAGGGTTGTCTTTCTTACTTTTTGAGGGGGAAAAATGTATCTCTTCTGATTATTGGGGTGGGGGGGACAACCCCTGTGCCCCCTCCCCACCTCCCCAAATCTACGCCTATGGGCAAGCATGTGTCTGAGTTGCTGAAAAAAACTGCACCACAGCTGAGCTGCCACCGAAATATTCAGACTTCAGAATTTGCAACAAAGCCCTAATGATCATAAAAACAAGATGCTTGATTTAAACTATGTCCATGTATAGGTGGTGATTGTATTTTTTTCGGCTGTACTGAAACTAACGGAGGGAAGCGACACACTGACTGTATATCCTCTTGTTGCGCTGTCAGTTCGCAATGCCTACATCGCTGTGTTTTCATGCTCGTGAGATGCAATCCGATCGCGGAAGCCTCCCCTGAACAACGTTAGCGGACATGAGATCCCCGGCGGCCGGTTATCATTTTAGCCGTTAAGCCACAGAGCTTTTCTCACCGGCAAGGTGATGACACCGTTACCCATAGTCACAGTCTCACCCCATGTTTCACTGGGTGAATCACTGCTTTGCTCGCGCAAGGCTTTTGTGTTTCGGTTTAACATCAGTCTTGGGCGAGCGAGTGTTTTAACTTTATGCTGAATAACCATTGCACTGCAATCGCTGAAAGCGAAATAGTTCAGGCGGGGGCGGGGCAGAGCGGAGCGCACTAGTAGAGATGGAAGGGTTCGCTTACTTGCCAGTCGGAGCGTCAGGTCTGTAGTAACCCCATGGTAGTAACCATGGTAGTAACAGGCATTCAGGCTTGAGCTGTTACACAATGTGTGCATGCGGCTAAAAGGTCCGACAGTGTACTAGCGGTGTAAGAAAGGTTCCGCATTTTTCCACAGCCGTCAAAACTATTGACGGCCCGTGATATGGCGCTTGGGGTGGCCTATGGGGTGGCCGAGATTCTGCGGGGGGTGGCAGTGGCCCCCCCTGGCTCCGCCACTGCTCACACCGGTTCCGCACCGATGTTGTGTCCGTGCCATGTAGGCTACATGCAGATTTTACAGACTATCTTGGTGAGTCGAGAAAATGGAAGAAACCGCTGATTCCAAGGAGCAGTAACCATACCCCTGGCCTCACATACAAACTCACAAGCTCTCAATTACACAAACTCACAAAATAACAATCACACACTCACAATCACATAGACACAGACTCCCACACACTCGCAATTAGGCCTACAGAGACACTGTTCTTCTTTGACACATGTCCTGTTCTCCCTGTAGTTTACTCACTGGCCCCTAGTCTGGCTGTGTGACAGTCTGAGAGTGGTCTCTTTTTTTCAGCCTCTCTGTAGTTTCATACGTTAAGTGAGTGTGCCAGCAGGTTTTGATATGTAACGAAGTTTAATTTTGTGTGTTTTATATTTTTGACACAACACAACCTAGATAATGTGTATTTATTTATTTTATTATTATTATTCTTCCGGACAATTACACATAATACATCATTTTCTCATTGCATATTCATACATATTACTTTGTGTTATCGTCCGAAGGGAAGCAGGAGAAGCCAAAGGCTTATCGGGTCCCGCCCCCACTGCCATAAGATTCAGATACACAGATACACAGCTACTACAGTTAGAACACATTTTTTTTTTTTTTTTTAAGAAGATTCATTCTAATACACAGATAATTTTAGGTCTCTATTTTCCTCTCTCCCTGTGACAATGCAGATATGACCTTGTCCATTTCTTCTCTAGTAGCCTAAACACCTCTGCAAAAGTATTCAAAACAGTCAGTGTGTCTGCTGACCTTGGCTACAGTCCCATAACATGCAGTGTATTTACAAATTCTTCAGTCAGAGAAAGTCTTCCAATTTTAATTTGGGTGTTCTGAACACACAGCTGATAATTAACATGTTCAATAGTCACACATTCCATTAGGTTATCAATAGCAGAGCACATTGTATTTACAATTTCAAACCTTATATTATGACACAAACCAGTTTAAATCACTTTAATTCAAAGACCATGCTATCTTTAATTCAAATTGTCCATGCTATAATGTCATTTGTAATAATGTAATAATGTCATTTGGGTCTGATAATCTAGGTTCCTCGTAAAGATTAGCTAATAACTCCAGACTTTCATGATAATTTATCCAATCAGGTATGTTGCTCATTCTTGCAGCTTGGGTTGATCAGGTCCTCTTCCCTCCGGAATTGAACCAGATCCTCCTCCGTTCTGATTTGCACAATTTTAGCTTCTTCGGGTGTAGCTCCATTCGATTTGATGAAGATTCTTCCATCTCTTGTCCATGTTTGTTGGACCCGTCCACATTTTTTTAACCCTCTGGCTTGGTAGGCCAAATTAGCATTTCTCTTGGTTATGTTTTCACTCATTCCAATTTGTTCGCCTTTAAGCTTCTTGCCTTGACTGAGCAAATTTATCTTATGCTTTCTACTCACAAATTTCAGAATAACAGCACGCTTTTTGGCGAATTTTCCCTTCGGGAGAAGAAAACAAGACTCCACGTTCTCCAGATCCAGACTAATGCCTTTGCTTCTCAGGAACCTTTCAACCTGGTTTTCCACCGACACATTCCTTGTATCGCCCTCTTCTTCTCCATTCACGGCAGCTGCATACGACCTAGGTTTAATATCCATACCAGTCATTATCACATCTCTGTTTTTTTGTTTTTTGCTTGTTGATCTTGGTCATCAATTTTATCTCCAAGCTCTTTCAAGAGCTGATCTTTCTTCACATTAACAGCTTGAAGTTCCTTCAATTCGATCATCAGTGGCCTCAGACCAGCAGCAATTTTTTCTTCAATTTTTGCATCAAAACGCCCAATCCATTCGTCCATAATCCCAGCTAGCTCAGCTTTCAGCAGTGCTCGCTCCGTCTCCCTCTCACTTTTCATTTCTCTCATCAAGTCTGCCAACTGTTTTTTCATTTCTTCCGCATAATCTTTGTCTTCCTCCTTCCCCTTATCAATGTTTTTTCCTTTTTTGGACATCTCCAAAGATTTTCAGAGATTTTTAAGGCTGTGAATCTGAGTTCTCCGCTGCTCACGGTAAATAGCTCTTAACCCTCGGCAAGCCGGAAGTGACAGTATGTGCAAAACAATGTTATAATTATATTGGTTTTAATTAATATAATTTTGGATAAACCTAATTTATTATAATTGTATTTGAAGGGTAATTTGGCAAATAATTAATGTATTATTGTTTTTGTTCAAGGGTTATTCATTTAATTTTTAAAAACCTTATTTATTGTTTCATTTTAAAGGATGTTTTTTAAAATATCTTTATTTGAACATTGCTGTTTTATATTTTGTTCGTGTCTATTTTGTACCGTTTGTGTTACTCTGTATATTTCAAAAATAAATCCGGAGTAATTCAGTAGGCCTACTTGTACTCTTTAGTACTTGAGTAGTCTTTTCACTGCATACTTTTTTACTCTTACTTGAGTAATTATTTGTATGAGTACTTTTACTTCTACTTGAGTAATTGTAATCTTAAAGTAACTTACTTTTACTTGAGTACATTTTTTGGCTACTCTGCCCACCTCTGGTTCTAGTTCACATCTCCGGAAATGACTGTAACGTGTTTGAACGTTATAACTAAGTGCATTAGGTCAGAACTATTGCAGGAGTGTCTAATCCACTGCACCGGAGACCGGAGTCTCAGTTGTCTCACAGAGAAAGATGTAGGGAAGAGGAAGGGGAATTGCAAGACAGTACATTTGCCAATATAACAACTTACTCCTCCCTAAGTCTTGCTCCCTGTAAAAAAAGACATCAGACTGTCTGAATCATGATACAGCCTGAAGGTCACCTTTGTGTTTTTTTGAAGTCATCTCCTCGTTGTGTTATGCCAAAGTTGGAGTCAATCTCTCTGCCTAGTGTTGTCTCTAGGGTAAACCACCCACTGCAGTACAGTACAGCTGTGAGAACAATGACTGTTGAGGGCAGTGATCTACAACCGGAGGGCTTTGTAGAAAAGGTTGTTGACTAGGGATCCACCAATCACACATTAACTCCCTTGACGTAGACACCGATACCAATGCAGGTACAGCAGATAAGTGCGTCCCGTTTTTGAAATGGAATCTTACAGATCAGATATCAGATCAGATTATTTAACAACAATGTTTGATATCATCCTTCCTCGCTCCATGAATGACTGATACAGTGAACTCTGTCCTATCTAGCCAACAATATGTTACATGTACAGCTGTGCACTTTGGGATGGAGTGTAATGCTGACTTCATGGCTTACCATCTATACTGACATCCCAACGAAGCTATTGTGTCTGAATGGTACTAAATCCCTGTAGCCTGGTTCAACATGGGTAAGATGTACTGGAAAGAGGAAGAGTTGTGCTGTCCAAGCATCAGATATGGCTTGGATCAGTGTTCACCTTTTTGCACAACAAATGTTGTCCTCATCTCTATCATGATCGTGTGATTTTATTCCTTCCAGTGTTTGGTTGAAGTTGATGGGTGTTTTATGGGTTTGGGTTCCGAGCTCTCTACAGTATGCTGCTCAATTGACCTCCACTTTATTTAACTGACCTGAAATTATTTGCAGGATTCCTACACAATTTATTGGATGCAGTAAGGCATACATACATTAAAAGAACATGATAATATTTCTAAAACCTTTAATAACATAGTGTGCACACATAAATATTGTAGGATACACCAGAGGTTATTTGGAATGAATGAATTGAAAGTGTAACAAACACTGTGTTATCCCTATTATCAGTACCAAATTGCATAGGTGTTACTCCAAAACTTCTTGGAAATGATTTAGCAAATTAAAGTTCAAACTGTACAGTGAAGCCCATATCCGGACAAATTAGTAATAGATCATACCACAAGCTAACTGGAATACAATTAACGAATATGGGCAGTTGCCTTGACTAGCTTCAACAGCCCATTGCTGTTTTACATTATTGGCTGCCTGGTACGGCTCAAATCTTAGAAAGCAGAGCTTCATTTTAGTTACAGTAGAGGTGTCATGGTTGAACAACTGCACAGTGAAATCAATAGGCTCTGCTCCCACACACACACACACACACACACACACACACACACACACACACACACACACACACACACACACACACACACACACACACACACACACACACACACACACACACTACACTCCACACTACACACTACACTCCAATCAGAGTGGACTTGTTCTTCTTCATTACTCTGAGTCAGGCATGGTCTCTTCCCCGCTGTCTGTCTTGCTCACTACCAGCTCTGTCTTATTCTTCATAACTATACTCTCTATGAGTTGGCTCAGCCTAGAGAGGCGAACAATTTGAGTTTTTGGTGCTGCTGATGGAGGAGGAGGAAGGTCTGCCGGAAGCTGCAATCAATACTGTGGGAGCCATGGGGCCATTATGGAAATCAAATGACATTAAGTGCTGGGTAAATGTGGCTGATTGCTCAGAAAAAGCCATTAAAGTCGTGTCACTTTTTTTTCTTTTACCTTGTTAGCCAATTTCCTATGTCAGAAGTTCTGTTTAATGACTTGTTGTGGTTTCAATCCAATTGTGGTATTCGTTGTCGTATTTCCCCTTTTTAACAATACACATAAGTATGGACATTAGGAACATTATTCGGTTTTATGAATGTGTGTGTGTGTGTGTGTGTGTGTGTGTGTGTGTGTGTGTGTGTGTGTGTGTGTGTGTGTGTGTGTGTGTGTGTGTGTGTGTGTGTGTGTGTGAGTGGTAACGTGGGAATGGGAACAGGTCTCCCTTGAGCTGACCTGGTGAGACAGTTAATCAGAATCACAGATCCACACTATATTGGGATTATAGAAATGACAGCAGTAGTTGTCTGTGTACGGGGATTATTTAAGGAACGAAGGTTTCTGGGGATTAGCAAATTTTGTAAATACAAAACACAATGTCACTGCTTTCCAAACAGACATCACCTCTGAAGCTGAGGTCATCTCATTATCATTACACAGCTTTCTACTTTATTCCTTCCTAATAATGTCTATATGATTATTATGCAGTTTACATATACCAACGGTGGTGAACATTCTGTTAAAGGAAAATATCTGTCATAAACACACACATCTCCTCAGAAATCTATACAATTACTCCACTTACTTTTTCATACATTAAATCAGTGGATAATGGTCAGAAATCCACATTATAAACATGAACCAATACACACACCTGATTTCAATAACTTTCTTTTCTACAATTTACCAGGATCAATGAACCTGACCAAGCTCTGTTTATCACATCTATTGTCCCGTGGATTGTTCTGTTGCTACCTGGGCTGCTTTATAGCTTCTCGTAGGAAGTTTCTGAAGTTTGGTGTATTTTACTAAATGCAGTGTTGCCAGATTTATGTAGCCCCCTTATCCATGAACTATTCATGTGTTTTTCTCTGAGTTTGATTGTGTTAAGCTGGTGCAGACACTGTTAGTTTCAATACATCTGCTCTGTGCTGCTGACCAGCTGAGCTAAGAGCTTGCCGGCCCCTCCAGGACTCGAGTGCTTGTTTGGATTTGAATGAGTAAACATTGCTACATGTATGTACACACTGATAGCTCTAATCCCTACACACGCTGGGCAAACAGTAGCCATAATTCACTGCACACATATAAATAAATAAGCAAAAAGGGAAGGAGATGATTGAAAAATAGCCCAAACCTGCTGAAAAAAAAATCTGCACCGCAAAAGTTTTGTTTCCACTGAGCGGTTCAGTTCGGTTTGGCATGGCACACAGTTATTTTCGTTTCCACCGTCAAAAGATAGAAAGGGTGCCAAAGTAAGCGAACCATGCCGCACATTTATTTGTGTCATTTAGTTGGGGTACCAAGACGTTCCAAAGGGGTGGAGCTACACACTGCAGTCTATTGATTGGTCGACAGAATAATTTCCGTGTGAGAGATAAACCGCTGTGCGTTGTCACCTCGGCAAGAGTGAAGAGAGTCTTGTGTTTAGAGGAAAATGTAGTCACTCAACTTTTAGTTTATTGTATTGTAGGGGGTCAAACCTATGGACAGCTCTGTGCCGCCACCGTGCGGCCAAAACACTGCAGTACACCTTTACCTCTTCAGGTGGGCGTACCCAAACGCTAGCCGGAAACTCCACCCCGGTGGAAAGCCGGGATCTTTAAAAGGATACCCCGCGGCTTCCTCTGCCTTTCTGGTGGCGGCTGTTGGCTGACCCATATAGAAACGACAAAGTCTGTACAGATCTACAGGGGCCTCTTCACCTCTGACCCAACCCCCACGTGTTTTACTAAAGCTATCGCCTGCGGCCGCGGCGATCTCTAAGACGACAAAGTGGGTTGAAGCTGTTCCGTTGGAACGACCAGAAGAACATTGGAAGCAGGCGGGTTTTACCGAGAAACCTGCCTTTGGACCACTCCACACTGAAAGCAGGCAGTTTATCCAGAAACTCAGCCTCTCGGACCGCGGACTGGATAGCCGATCGAGTGATCTTCGACCGCCATCCCCGCACCAAATCAGTTGCGCCCTTTTGCCTTTTTCCTGCGACCTTAAGGACGACCGCAGAGATCACCTCACCAGAACCGACCGCCAAAGGCTCGGAGCCTGGAGTTTGGATCCGCCGTCTCGCGGGCCCCTTTCGCCTGTCCTGGAAAGGAGTGGCCTACCCGCCTCAACGACGACGAAGCAGTGGAAATCTAAGTTTCCCCCAAGTGAGATTTTGGCTTTATAATTACCTGGGCAGATGTTTAGTTATTATTTACTTTTTAAAGTGTGAACAATACTGTTTATTTTCGAATTTGTGTTTGCTATTTTGAAACAAGCTGTGTGATCAATCTCCGTTTGTCTTCTCCCCCACGGAGAGCCAGAACGGAAAGTTCGATCTTTTCATTCACGCTGCAGTGTGGTTTCAAGTCTGCTGTATGTTTTAAAACCTCACACTAATCTTTCCTCCTCTTCCTCTCCTGCACGCACGTACACACACGTTAGATAAACCTTGTGGTAGTCTTTCTCAGATAGGATTATTGGTGCTAAGATCTTTGATAGAATCCCCTTTTTAAAGAGCTGGTGTTTGTTCGAAATTCCCCGCCTCAAATATCATTCGTCGGGTCCTTTGTTCCAAAGGTAGACGCCCTTTTGAGCACCCGTGGTAATCACTTCCCCCATCGGTGGAAGTAGGATAGCCTAGCCATTTTGTGTCATTTATAACCTAGCTTATTTCGGCCGCCATTTTGTGCCTCTCGTGTCCCAAGTCACGTGGCAGCTTCCCCGCCCCTTTTTCTTGCTCCTCTTCACCTACACACACACACTCACTCACACACACCCACACACGCACGCACGCACGCACTCACTCACACACACACACACACACACTGGTACATGGCTGTATAAACAGCAGTGTTCTAGACGTTTTTCTTTGATTAAGTGTATTTGCTTCATGCGTGTATAAAACGGAACCTTAAGTTTCATTGTGGTTAAAATAAATGTTCTTATATTGTAACCAGAAGTGTTTGTGATTTATTGTGTGGATATTATTGGAGGGTCAACAATCAACAAGTGAAAGACTCTGTAGCCTTCAGTGTTAAGATCATATTACCAAATTTATAATAGTAACTACTTGATTACATTATTTATTGAAATGATCTTTGAGACTAGGATTTGCTAATGTTGATTTGTTTAACTGAGCGTTAAACTGATCAACTTTTCTAAATAAATCCTTTGATTAAACGAGACAATTTGCTATTACTTTTCCATTCTTGAATGAATGGTGGTGCCCCTTTTGAACTTTAATAAACTATTAAAGTATTATTAATCATCAGATTAATTTCTAATAGCAGAATTAATCTGAATATGTATTCGGATAAGCACGGATAATGAGTTAGATACGGATACAGATAATTTCCGAATAGTCCCGTTATTATTCGGGGATTTTTTAATTTTTTTATTATGCGCTTAATTGACGCAGCGCGTTCCGCCTCAATGACACAACAGGTAGAATGACACTAACAGCTGTTCTGCGGTGGACATGAGAGGACCGGGCGCGTCCCGTGACCCGCGGTCTCTCTCTTTTTATCCACTGATAAACGCAGCGCGTTCGCCCTTTCCCTCGAATAGAAGGTTCTACCGGTCGCATTCGCTGCCGTTTTTATTTGAGTTTCCTCGTAACCCGCTGCTATGGCAGAGAAGAGACGAACCGATGGAATATGCTGCACCCCGAGTCACCGTCAGCCCTTCCCCGATGTAGGCTATTTACATTCTCTAGGCCTACTGCTTAAACTCTTTTAAACATCACAACGTTTCCATCAAACTGATGCTTAGGACCTGTACTTTTTCAGCTGTCAATCAGTGCGTAGGCCTACTTCAGGACCTATACAATAAAAATCGGAAACTGCAAACTTGACACATTGAAATCACATATGGCTTTGTGGAAAGGCTAAAATATTATTTAGGGTTTGTGAGATTGGCACGTTGATACAGATTGTTCCTAAACCTTAGTTTAGTAAAACAAATTTAAAAAAAAAAGAGCGATAGGGAGAGATAGAGATAAAAAAAAAATCATGAAATACAGCTGTATTTTCCCCAGTTAAAGGGAGACCTTAATTAAGTTAAAAGTAAAACACTGGCCCTCATTTACTAACAGTGAGAAGCCTATGCACAGATTTGGGCTGTTATTTATCAATATTTTCGTTCCCTGAATTTCTTCGTATTCTGAGAACAAAGAAGAGAGAGATGAAAAGGTAGAAATATATCTGACTTTTTGACTTATATTTCAACATTACATCAATTTGATGCTTTGAAGGGACAACAATTGCATTGACAATGAATATTAGTTTAGAAAATCAATGTAGGTGTGACTTCCTTTAATGTAGGCTAATGTAAAAGAAACTTCCAGTATACGCCACGCCCACTTCTTCTTGTGTATCCGGATACAGATACAGATACAGATAATTTTGTTGGTTGAACAGATACAGATACAGATAATGACGTCTCCGCACACCCCTACTGTCCAGCATAAACCCCATCTAACAAGCTACTGTGGGCAGTGGAAATGCAAGTCAGATCTAGGTTTACCGTTCTGAACCAAATCGTACAGCTGAAAGAGAATAAACTGCTTAGTGGAAACGAGACATAATAGTGAAGTGAAAAGCTCACCCTGACATCTGTTTAGTCATAGTAGCAGTATGCTAGCACCTGGGTCACTGTGAGTGTATTGAAGAAGCAGCAGCCACTGTCACTTTAAGAAGGTGATGATCATGAATGTACTGTCATACTGTGAACCAGCCATAAGTGTGACAAATACTTCCTTCAGCGTCTTGGGTTCGCTGTATAATGTTTGTCAAAAGTCAGCAAAATCTTCTGATACATACACAATGAAGAGAAAACTGTCCTCTTTCTGACCAAACCAATCCCAGGCCAGTTGAAGCTCAGCACGCATCAGCACTCCACAAAATGTGCACAATTGTCTCTCACCCTGCTTTTAAATGATGGACTGACTGAAGCAGCTCCATTCAGTTTGTGTGTGTGTGTGTGTGTGTTTTTGTTTGTGTGTATGTGTATGTGTTAGTGCCGCTTTCCCTTTCAGACTAAGGACATTTAGCATTAAACTAAAACAATAACTCCACCTCCAGATGCACATTTTATATACATTTTTGTTATTTTTTATTTATTTTTTTACACAATGCACATATTGATAATTGTGAAGGTAAAATCCATTGCATAGCGACATTCAAATTCAAGAGGTGCTTTGATTTGAAGAGCAATTTAATTTATCTACCTCAATCTTGGAGTACAGCACAGTGTTTGATTTGAGAGCTGTTGAAGGGAAAAAGTGAATTATTAACATGCTTTAAAGAAATGAACATCTGTTACCGCTGGCTGTTTGCATATGAAACAATAGATATGTGTAAAATACATAATAAATATTATAGGCTTAATTCTTTGTCTGGAATAAAACATGAAAAGTAATTACTGTTTCAAACTTAATTTTATAAATCAACAAGCTGCTGAAATTAAACATAAACAACTTGATCTTAAGGCGCAGCAGCTATTTATTAATTAGGCTTAATACTTATTGTTGAAGGACAATTGATGTGTATTTTGAATTGTGTCAGTAGCAGGCCCGGTTCTAGACAGTTAGATTAGGGTGGGCCTGTAGAAATTTTAGGTGGGCACACTGGGCAGAGAGACCGAAGATGCTCTGCGCGCAAGCATAATTTTTTTGCCCTTGTAAGATCTCTGCGTCTGATTTTTGGCACATTTACTGTGAATTTTGTAGAACACAATATGCAAATAAACTTTGAGTGTTGCTGTGTGGGAGATTTGATTCTGGCATGTTTTTTTTCCAAAAGGTTTATGAATAACATATAATATACATTATATAAAACATAATGTATATATTTTTTATCGCAGTATTAACTGTAGGCAGCCTGAGCTGATTGAAGAGAAAGCTTTGGGACTGGTCAACCTGGATGGTGGTAGAGCTATATACTATACACACTATATACAGTGGCGTTTCTAGGTGTAAAAAACAGGTGGGGCTCACACCAAAGAGGGAGGTCTGGGGGTCCCCCCCCAGAAAAAATTTGAGCTTCAAAGACACTGTTTCTCGCATTCTGGCGATTTTATAAACACAAAATCAGTTGTTCACATCTTGGCAAGACGTGGATAGTTGGCACAGCCTGACAGCCAATGAAATTGCAGCACTATCCCCTGCTGACTTACGGCCAAATCACTCAAAGTTTCCAGGTTCAAATCCCAGTTCAGACAAAAGATGAAGTTTAGAACTTCAGAGTAAATAACTTAAATTCATTGTGTGGACATAAAACACAAAAGCAAAACTACACTGGACATTTAAATGCAGAATCACATCAAGGCTATTAAACAATAATATTAAAAACCTTTGATAATATGTTTAACATGTTTAAAATGCAACTCATTTTTAACTACTAATGCAATTAATAATCAGTAAACATTATTTACTTGACACAGACTAAAATGGATCAAATGTGTTGTTTATTAAAAAATCTTCACAACAATGACAGCTAGATTTCAACAAACAAATAGTCACACAATAAAAATACTTTTAATTAACTGCATCGAATCCTTCGACACATTATATGAAATACTCGCTGATACAATATTAAGGGGCTATAAAATAAAGAATCCACATCAGGTTGAAATAAAGTAGCAGCACAGGAGTAATGATTCATTACATTAAAAAGACAATTTTCAAATATAAAATCTTCTGTGTAAAGATTTAGCTTGTCCCAATACATGATGTCCTACTACATCCTGTAGTCATTTTCAGTGTGCAAACCAGCAGCTTTATGGAGGTTCTGACCTACATCCTATACACAGCGGAAGTCACATCACATGGACTGAGCCTCCCAGTGAAAACCAACAGCAATTCGAGGGATATACAGCAACAGAGTCAAGTCCAAGCCATGATGTTATAATGATATATGAAAGTATAAGTACTTTCCAATTGTTGCATACTGCATGCACACTATGTACTCTTTATGGTCAGCTGCAGTATGTACAATAGAAAAAAAATAAAAATGCATGGACACAGGGATGGAGCCATCCAGAGAGCCAGGTATTCTCTACTGTTGTGAGCAGCACGGTCTGACATCACAGCCACAGGAAGGAAGTGGATGAGGGGGACAGCCGGGACAGCAGGCGGCAGACCTAGTCGGACAGGAATCAAGACACAGCAAATGTTTACGATTTTGTATGTGACTTCATATCATGTCTTTGGCAAACAAATCAGAAACATGTAAATACTTACTTTGAGCTCTCTTTGCTTATGGTGACAGCAGAGGTTCAGTTGTTGCTGCAGACGGCTCAGTAGAACAGACGTTCTGGAAAGAATATTAAACATTTCATTATTTTTAACTGGAACATAGAGAAAAAATATTAATTGACACTTTACATAGTTTATTGTCAAGCTAACATGCTTAAAAGGAAGTTTCTTCTATGTGCTCTGACTCTGTGAAGTGCTCTTTGTTTAGAACCTACATCACACCGTTATATACTGCTCAGTTGTGGTCTAACTGTGAAAAAAGAGTATGCAGAGGCTCAAGGTAGCATAATATGTTTTACGTGTCCCCTCTGAAAAGCTGCTATAAGGTTTAGACGGCATTGGTGCAATAGCCTGTTTATCCTAAAAGTCAATATGCAATTTTTATGTATTTCCTTACTGTATGATGTGTTATATGGACCTGTGTCAGCAATAAAGCTGTATCATTATAAAGACAGTACATCAATATTTTTTAAATGTGAATACAGGTTAAATATCACACACCTGGAGCTGTGATGACCGTCTGTGTGGACAGGAGAGTTTCTGTTTCCAGCAATAGAAACATCAGCTTGTGAGGAAGAGAGACAGTGTTTTAATATGTTACAGGCATTATTATGTATGTATATAAAAATAAATGAGGAAGGTTTAAATCTCCGCCCAGGCACTTTTACTGTCTGCATATTATCACTATATCTGCCTAGATCTTAATTACATGTCTGCCTTTCTTTCTCCCCCATGACTTAAGTAATACCTACTGTAGGCCTATGTGTACATTGTCTTAACCTTTTGGGCATCTCAGATATCAGTAATGCTATTGTAGTTTTTTTTTAACTTGTGTTGAGATTGTCATCTTAAATTTGGAGTTAATTTACAGCAAAATGTCTTCATTTATTTTACCTCTCAACGTTGGCTTAACATATTATAAAAACGTAAATGGTGTAGTAAAATAAAGCATGCATGACAGGTAGGCCAACGAGCGACTGTTATCTCGTTCACGTAAACGGGACAAAGTCTGACATCATCGACAGAAAGTATCACTGCACATTCGTACATCGTCCATTGTTTAATTCACCGAAGTATTACTTTAAAATGTAGATAACTCACCTTTTATCAGTAAAGTCTCTCCACACAGCGAAATCCACACGGTAGCCCTGAGCGACGTTCACTCGTCCAGCATAGACCCAACAGCATCTAGCTGACTATTGCTGCTCTCATCTCATCCTCTCAGAAAGGTTTTTAAAATCCTCGACAAAATACCTTCTCCACCGTCCACCGAACAGCAAACAAGGGAAGCAGAAGAGTGCCTTCTTATGATCGATAGCCGTTAGCCTTCTTTAGCATAGCTACCACTCCACATTATAGGTTATTGTCCGGTAGATAGTGGGCAGTGCACCAAATGGTTTTACTAGCCTACCAATTTCTCTTCTAGACTAAGGGTCTCAAACCTGTGCTCCAAAAATGATCTACTTCATTCATGTTGTCGACTCGCTTTCGTTTGTGTGCCTCTGACATCTTTGTGTAGTGTTGTGTTAGCTACGTTATCCTGGCTTCTCCGTCCTTCTCTTCTTCGGGCTACCACTGGACTTTTCGCGGCACTACAGCGTCACAGTAGTGGAACGAACCATGATGTCCATATATGTCTTTTCCAGTGCCGGAGGGGCAGCGCCCGTTGGGCTAAAATAATCTCCGTCCACTATAACAGAGAAACACTACGAGCACGCGCATTTCGCAGTTGTTCACGTACATACACATTGCATTGCGCAGGAGGGGCAAAAGGCGAACGAGCCCCTTAGCCCTTCGGCCCAAATCTGACTGGCTCACACGGCTGCCGTAGTCTGACTGCAGAGACCATGGACATGGCACAGGCCATGGCAGAGACACAAATCAGACAAATGCAATCTGAAGAAGCAAGCTAGGGTCGGCAAAAATGAACTAAAAGCGCCAAACTTTTTTTTTGATATATATATTAATATATATATATATATATATATATATTTTTTTTTTTTTTTTTCTTGTGAGAGTAGGTGGGGCTTCGCCCCACGTGCCCCTAATGACCAGTCGCCACTGACTATATAGATATATAGTCTTTCCACTATTGGCTCCGATGTCCAGGTTGGTGAAAATATTAGACAGCCGAGGTCACGACCCTGCTAGGGGTGTCCGGGGGTATGCCTCCCCGGGAGATTTTTTTTTTTACCTTTTTAAAGTGAAATGCATGAATCTGGTGCACTTTGAGAGGAAAATTAAGAGGCTAAATCTGAGGAATTTTGTGTGAACAAATAATTTGGAGACACTGGGTCAGATGAATTAGAAGCTATTGAAATATATATCCATAGAAATATAAATTTGAAATAAAATATTACGCAGGGTCCTCTGGGTTGGGCTTGGTGCTCTCTTTCTTTTACGGGACATATTTTTCTGTAATATAATGAATTCATTTAAATGCAGTGAGAGGAACGAAGCAGAAGAACTCTGTTGTCCAGTTATCTTTTTTTCCACAGACGAGGCTGAAATAGGCTATAGACTATACACAGTGCATGGGCAACTGAGGGCAGCCCCATTTTCAAATATTTTTAAATAAACTCAATACACACTGTGCATGCCATGGACTTGAACGTGACGTGATCAGTTAACCTCGGATTACCTCCCAGATGAACTGATTCAATTATTAAGCTATTAACTATCTACCAAAACATTGTATTAATTTTATTGTATGATAATTTACATTTAAATAATATGATGTCGATATCAAACACACAAACTAAAAAAAAAATTTGGGGGGCCCCCTGGCAGTCAGGACCCTAAGCGACCGCTCATTTAGCTTATTACTCGGGCCGGCTATGCTGACCAGTGACCACTATAAGCGGGTGGGTAACTTGGAGGCAGGCTGTCCTGCCCACCCAATAATACAATTAGAAGCAATGCATGGTAATGGCATATTATTTAGTATTAATTAATTGTCTGAATTTTATTTGATATTTTCTTGGACAGCAAATGAACAGGTCTGTCCGATAGTGGGTCGGGTGGGCACGGCCCACCCTGGCCCCTGGCTACCGCCGGCCCTGGTCAGTAGGCCTACCTACAGTAGCCGAACAACTTCAGCGGGTGGGTTTTGGGACGACCTTGTGAGTGCAGGCAGCAACACTAAACTAATGTGTGGACTGTTACTGAGGGTGAAATCTGGTCAAACCTGTGACCTTTCTGGACGACTAACGTTTGTTAGACTATAAAGGGGCAGCACATCTTGAAATACACATCAGGTTGAATCCTGCACGGACATTGGAAAGCAATCATAAAGGGCAATATACTTACAAACTTGATGCACTTTGGTAATTCAAAACAATATAGTGCTCAAATTTAAATCCACATTTACACCAACACAATGTAGAGGTGTGCAGCCAATACAGTCTTTTTGGTGTTTTCCTACGATAATGCAATGTACTGTGGCACTATACATATCGATCTATGAGTAAAAAATTACTTAATTGAAGAATTCACATGCATCTTCCCCAGTGTCAGCTTCTTATTTAAGGTGTAGAGTTACACCGTGCAGCAGAGTGAGTGAAGAGGTGTTTGTAATGACACATAGCTGCCATCCATACAGTACATACAGAAAGACTGCAATTTCCCCCCATGCTGCCACGATACTGTTCTGACGTCCCCTACAATCACTGCCAAGGCCCTGCAAGTATAACATGTCATCTTGTTTCAAAATGAAACCCTCACAGCAAGGCTCTACACACATATAGAATAGAAGATATAAAGAGGGCGGTTTATTGCTCACTATTTGTCTTAGTGAGAGAGACAGAAATTCCAAATGATTATAAATGGAAGAAGTGTGGAAGGACGATTGGAACATACTAGACATGCACCGATCCGCTATTTTTCAGTACGATCCGAGAGCAGAAAATATACAAAAATGCATTGAGGTTTGTCTGACCTGCTTTGAATGGTTTGAAGACCATGCTATATCACATAGATTGTATATGGTCTTACATTTTGTTATTTTGTTCACGGTTAAAATAATTTGGAAAAAAAACAAAAAAAAAACAGACTATGTTATTTGGATCAGTACGTGGATGGGAGCTGTCAGTCCGATAAGTAGATGGCAGCTATATCAGACTAGATACCCAGATTGGGTTGGATCGTTTCCATCCCTACAACATCCTTCCCTTTTAAAATGGCATCGAGTGCCAAACACTTGCCACCCACCACTAGGGACACTTCAGCCAGTTTTCACGAGTCTGTTGCCCTTCTTTCCTAAAAGTCTTAAAGTTGTCCAGGCTGTCAGTGGGACAGAAGCAGCTGGTCACTCAATGTGTTTCTGAAGACACACATGGCAGTGTTCACCCAGTCTCCCCAGGCAAGCACAGAGAGTTTACAGAGTCTACGTCATTCCAAATGAACACATGCACAAAATTTGAAAGAAACATTCATGTTGTTCCCCCTTGTGCTGAAATCCTGTAGACTTAAAGCTGCAGTTGAGAGTTTCAGCCGTTGGGATCCACGGCTGTTTTCCCAACGCTCTACCTGCTGTAGCTCCTCCCTCCGAACGACAGCTATGCGCGTTCATGTGAATTGAGTTACATTGACAGGAGACAAACACCATGTCCTATTCCGAGGTGATTAAACATTAGTAATGATAACTACATACGTACATATTGAGCATACATTTTAATCACAGACATACCATGTATGTTAGCTTAAAATCATTGTAAGTGTGCTGGTAGGCCTAACAAAAGTAGCTGTAACAGCCAGGCAAGATAGCAAACTAATTGTAACAGAGCGGAGAGGAGTGTGTGTATCGCGGAGAGGTGTGTGTGTATCTCCTACTATCTATGCTCCTGCTCTGACCGCAGCTGGGAGGGGCTGCTCGGGGCTGCTGCGCGAGGAGCGGGCTGCGTGTCAGGCTCCCGCTGCTCGTTGAGAAGAGGTGATACTTGCTTTGGCGAAAAAAGTCACCAATAACACCAGAAAAAAAGCTAGATTTGTCGCTTGTCGCTGTTTTGAAAAAAAAAGTCGCCAGGGGGGCTGAAAAGTCACTAAATATAGCGACAAAATCGCTTTGAGTTGGCAACACTGAGCACAGGACGAGGGCTATATAGGGCCAGCGGGTGTCCTGCTGCAGCCTAGGGGCAGAGGAAGGGGACGAGGTCGCGGTCGGAGAGGTCTTGATGTGATAGGGCAAGAAGACATGGCCGGTGTACTTTTTTTCGAGCTCTCTCCGTCTCCCTTTCAGCAGTTAACTTTTCAACATTCGTCTTTCCTCGTTTTTTTGCTGTCTTAGCGGTGTTAGTTGTTGGTATCCTGGGAATGGTAAATTGAGGGTTCGTTTGTGAAGACATTGCTACTCGCTGTCCGCCGTAGTAGCCTAGTACCAAACAGTAGGCTAGTGTCAGACTGCTAGGGTCGTGAACGCTCACGCAACTGACGCATCAACGTCGTTGCCAAGGTCCTACAGCCAATAAGAACGGAGAATCTGACCTCGCTCTGATTGGTCAAAATTAACATGAGCGGTGGCAATTTTGGGGGGCAGCACACAGAGGCAGGGGGGAGCAAAGTGATAAAAAAGTATTTTCAGACCACTTCACCTACATATAGCTGAATGGCTATTATGACAGTTTTGCCAAATATTACAGTAAAAAAACTCTCAACTGCAGCTTTAAGCTGTCACTTACATTGAGACTGACTCGCACAGTGGTTCTATACAAGCTTTGTTACGTCTTAATATTTAAGTAAAAAAGTAAGCCATTTCATTTCTTATCAGCTGCACACTGACAAATGTTGTCTTTAAGTTGATAGAGCTGATGGCCTACTCAATAGAGTGTAGGGGGTCAAACCTATGGACAGCTCTGTGCCGCCACCGTGCGGCCAAAACACTGCAGTACACCTTTACCTCTTCAGGTGGGCGTACCCAAACGCTAGCCGGAAACTCCACCCCGGTGGAAAGCCGGGACCTTTAAAAGGATGCCCCGCGGCTTATTCTGTCTTCCTGGGGGCGGCTGTTGGCTGTCCCATATAGAAACAACGAAGTCTGTACAGATCTACAGGGGCCTCTTCACCTCTGACCCAACCCCCACGTGTTTTACTAAAGCTATCGCCTGCGGCCGCGGCGATCTCTAAAACGACAAAGTGGGTTGAAGCTGTTCCGTTGGAACGACCAGAAGAACATTGGAAGCAGGCGGGTTTGACCGAGAAACCTGCCTTTGGACCACTCCACACTTGAAGCAGGCAGTTTGTCCAGAAACTCAGCCTCTCGGACCGCGGACTGGATAGCCGATCGAGTGATCTTCGACCGCCATCCCCGCACCAAATCAGCTGCGCCCTCTTGCCTTTTTCCTGCGATCTGACACCGCAGAGATCACCTCACCAGCTCATCTCCGTCTCGCGGGCCCCTTTCGCCCGTTCCTGGAAAGGAGTGGCCTACCCGCCTCAACGACGACGAAGCAGTGGGAATTAAGTTTCCCCATGTGAGATTTTGGCTTTATAATTACCTGGGCAGATGTTTAGTTATTATTTACTTTTTAAGGTGTGAACAATACTGTTTATTTTCGAATTTGTGTTTGCTATTTTGAAACAAGCTGTGTGATCAATCTCCGTTTGTCTTCTCCCCCACGGAGAGCCAGAACGGAAAGTTCGATCTTTTCATTCACGCTGCAGTGTGGTTTCAAGTCTGCTGTATGTTTTAAAAACCTAACACCTTTCTTTTTCCCCCTCTCCGCGTCCAAGCGTGGCCTTTCCTCCTCTTCCTCTCCTGCACGCACATACACACGTTAGATGGTAGCCTTGATCAGATGGAATTGGTGCTAAGATCTTTGGTAGAATCCCTTTTAAATGGCTAGTAGCTCTTCGAAATTCCCCGCCTCAAATCCCATCGTCAGGTCCTTTGTTCTAAAGATAGACGCCCTTTTGAGTACTTCCCCCTTCGGGTGGAAGTAGAATAGAATAGCCTAGCCATCCAGGGACGCCATTTTGTGTCATTAATAACCTGACCTAGATAGAATTGGTGCTAAGATCTTTGGTAGAATCCCTTTTAAATAGCTAGTAGCTTTTCAAAATTCCCCGCCTCAAATCCCATCGTCAGGTCCTTTGTTCTAAAGATAGACGCCCTTTTGAGTACTTCCCCCATCGGGTGGAAGTAGAATAGAATAGCCTTGCCATCCAGGGACGCCATTTTGTGGCATTACTAACCTTGCCTATTTTGGGTCGCCATTTTGTGTCTGTCGCCCCAAGTCACGTGGGAGCTTCCCCATCCCCTTTTTTCTTGCTCCACACACACACACTCACTCACACACACACACACACACACACGCACGCACTCACTCACTCACTCACTCACTCACTCCCACACACACACACATTGGTACATAGCTGTATAAACAACAATGTTCTAGACGTTTTTCTTTGATTAAGTGTATTTGCTTCATGCGTGTATAAAACGGATGTTACCTTAAGTTTCATCGTGGTTAAAATAAATGTTCTTATATTGTAACCAGAAGTGTTTGTGATTTATTTGTGTGGATATTAATGAAGTGTCAGCAATCAACAAGTGAAAGACTCTGTAGCCTTCAGTGTTAAGATCATATTACCAAATTTATAATAGCAACTACTTGATTACATTATTTATGGAAATGATCTTTGAGACTAGGATTTGCTAATGTTGATTTGTTTAACTGAGCGTTAGACTAATCAACGTTTCTAAATAAATCCTTTGATTAAACGAGACAATTTGCTATTACTTTTCCATTCTTGAATGAATGGTGGTGCCCCTTTTGAACTTTAAGAAATTATTAAAGTATTATGAATCATCAGATTAATTTCTAATAGCTGAATTAAACTGAACTACCTGTACCCGCTACAAGAGTATACTCAATAAATATATTATTTTGGATTTGCTGGACATGATAGCTTGAAGTCCTTTTTGTTTGTAACTCAATGTTAGACTATTTTGCATAATCTGAAAAAAAGTAATGTGACATCAACGTTTTGGTACTTTGAGAGTGCAATAACTGATGCATTTGGGCTTGGCATATTACATATTTCTCCATGGCTCAATATTCTTCAGAATCGTTGGCAAAGTGTACTGACTTCTCTTAAGACAGAATTTGGTATTAAATATAGCCAGCCAGCTAGTCATTAGATAAAAGCTGCAGAGAGGAGTCTCCTTGTACATTTAGTGAAATTAGGTTTCTCCCCACCCCACTGCATACACTGTAATGATGAATCAAGAGGTTGGTTGTTGTGGTTGGTCTTACTTCTTCTTTAAAGGCCCTGGCAACCCAGAGACCTAAATATATGACATTAATATTGTGTTTCTCTACAAGCTGTTTGCAGTTATCCAATTAAAAATTTATTTTCATAAATATTATAAAATTTCGTCTAAAAAACTGCTTTTTTGCTGTCTAGAACATTTTGCAGGGCGGTGTGGGCGTGGTCAATAACGTTCTGTAATGGAACGTTCTCTCACTCACGGTGCTGAGCAGGTTTAGCCCAGTTCAGACCAAAGATTCGCCACACAACGAAACGCAAACTTGAAAATGTTGCAAATGCTCAACGAGCCTGACTGGCAGTTCACACTGCTGCACGGGCTGCGACGGTAGCTGGTTTCCCTAGCAACGGTGAATGCTTTGGCACAGCTGAGAGCGCAGCTCAGAATCACTTGCATCCTGCTAGAAAGTAACTTATTATTATTAGCCTATATAGGCTAGCTTTGCAATTAGTTGTATGCTATTTTTTCCCCACCACAACCGCAACCTATTTGAAACAAGTGTCTGTGTCACAATGAAAATATATAAAAATATCTCTGTCTCATATTTATTGTTAGACTATCTCTTATTAGTTTATTTCCCATTTAACTTGCAAAAAATCCCCTATCTTATTTTAGGCATTTGTATTTTTAAAATCAGATTTTTCTGTGGATAGGAGTGGGAATAGAGAGAGAGAGAAAACGGAGTCTGATTATGTTTCTCATCACGTGAGCTGATGCGATATAGGCTACGGTTCAACAGTGTGGAGACTCGCTGTTGAAGTACGCTACAGGCATAGCCGCGGAAACATATTCTCAGAAGGGAGTGCTGACAAAAAAGAAGCTCTGCCTGCACTTCAATAATAACTCGCTACATTGATTTAAAAAAAATGCATCACCAATGCAATATTGTTACATGCAGCGGTGACACATGCCGTATTGGGCCGATTAGCCTATAAGAAGGGGTTTCCCCCTGGGAATAGGTCGTAAAAAAGTCGGGTCGTTTTATATTCGGGGTCTAATATTCAGCGTCCAGTTATGGACTGACCGTTACCAGAGCGATCATTAAGCTTCAGGGCTTGTGTCCAACTTGTTTTTTATTTTTTCGGGTGGAGCACTGGCTGCGCACTCAGATGCGGCCGGACAGAGGTGTGTGTGCTTGGATAGAGAACGAAGTGACGAGAGGAAAACGAGGCACGTGAAATGGCCCCACATCCCCAGCACTGAATTCAAAGCCTCGACTCATTATGTTGTGAGTCGACGTGTCAGAGGCATGAAGCGGGGCAGCGATCGACGTCGCGTAGTCAGTTAGGAGACATGTCTCTGTGTATCAGGGCTCGGGACATGCAATCGGCTCGTGAAAGCATGTCCCCTCTGCAACGTTAACATGCAGGAATCCCCGGTGATCATTTAGTCTTAAACCACATAGTTTTTCTGCACGGCGGCTCGGCGAGGGCTCACTGTGAACGTCACCATCACAGTGTTTCACCGGGGTGTGCGCTGCATCGCTCAGACGGGGCTTTGAGTGTAGGCTCAGGCGCAAAGAGACTGTCTGTATCACTTGCGCGGCACCAGAGAGATGGCATAGAATTGTTTTTATAGTCTTTAAGAATCGCGTGACGTGTGAAAACAAAACTCCATACCAAAATTCGAATTTGAAATTTTCTAACGAGAAGTCCAATGTATGTTGGAGTGGAGATGCGTGTGAAAACGGCTTGTCATGCGACATTCGAATCAGGATTTTTCAAATGCTCGACCAACTGACATGGAAGTATGTTTGCGGGGGGTTGGCAGCTATTCCTAAAACCTTTCATAGACATATTAACATTCATTTTACTCCCCAAATAACATAGTTACAAGGATTTAGTGGATTTGGGTTGCCAGGGCCTTTAAAAGGAATTAAAGTAGCTGAAGTGACTTTGCTCTGAGTTGTAAAATTCTGAGACCTGCTCATTGCTGCTTGATGCTTTAAGTGTTTTACACCAGGGCTGTGTATTGGCAAGGACTTCACAATATATGGCTCAAGATATATCACGATACATTGCGATACGATGCATATTGCGTTATTCCACAAAGTTCAATGAAAATGTAGAAACAGAGCTGAAATACAAGTTGCTGTGGAAGACATGGTTGGTCTTTATACATCACATCACATTATATTGATAATTAAATGCAAACTTAAATTCAAAACCCGGCAATTTGAGGCAACTATATGTACTGCAATATCTACCTGAGCAGAGGTTGTAGTTCACAACCCGTTTAAAACCTGAATATTTTCTTTCTCTGAACTTTCAATACAGGAACTGCTGATACGATACAGATCAAAAAATATTGCGATATATTGCCATATTGGTATTTGAGTACAGCCTTGAACTTGAACTTCTGGCTTCTGTTGACAGTAAAAGGCTTAGCACAGGAATCAGCGCTTGCAGCAGACATTTTCATTGAAGTAAAGCGGAGGTGTCAGTTTGTCCACATGACATCCAGGGGCATCAGTCACTGTCATCTTCATCCCAAAGTGTTGCTGAGCACTGAGGGTCTGAAATTGACAAATAGCAATTGAGAGGTCAGCTTCTAGTCTGAGCTCTCTATTCACAAAAATGCCTGTGTATGTGCATGTGTCTGTGTTTGTGTGTGTGGATTTGTGCATGTGTGTGTGTGTGTGTGTGTGTGTGTTGTGTGTGTGTGTGTGTGTGTGTATGCATGTGTGTGTGTGTGTGCCGATGCTCCTCCGCGTCACACACCCACACACTCCAAACTAACAGCCCTTACAATTTCTCCTCTTTCTTTGAAGCGAGCGCTGTTGTTTTTTTCTTCTATTATGGAAGAAAAAGATCCTCATAATTGGGATAGATATAAGATTATATTGTGTTTCAGAGGAGGCCTTTGATATCGCTGATAGTAACTTGGCTTTTTTGGTTCTTTGATTAGACATGAAAGCGCCATAGGCACAGTGTGGCACACAGCACACAGAGCACAGGCTTGCTCTGCCACTTTTAATGACCATTTGCCTTTTTTTCTTTTTTTTTTCATTTGCATAATATGTGGCAGTAAATAGAAGCCTTTGCTTTAGATCAAAAAGTATTATTCATGCATTTATGTATATCTATCATTGACTAGACAGAAAGAGGGTATCGTGATTGCCTTCGGAGCCCGACATGAAAGCTAAATTAAAGTTTGATTACAAAAGCTTGTCAGATCTTTGTGTGAGCGTCCGTACCTCATCTAGGGGTTGACTTAGACTGTTGTGTTGTTGTTGTTTTTGCTGTGACTCGTGCACTCTTTTTAAACGATTCCGAAGCTTGTATATCCACATGTATGCTGGCTTTTGAAAACCGTGTGAATGTCCCGAATACTTGAAAAAGTATTATGCATAGAAAAATATCCAGGCACTTGTTTCCTTCACATCCTGACCTGTCAGTGAAGTGAATTTTATTTATCAGCTTAGGGACTTATTGCTCCTACCATTGTTACGGTCTTTTAAATGGCAGATTTTGATTTTCCATGGTCTCTGTAGAGAGGAGATTCTTTTCAATCAAAGGACTGGTAAAAAAACAAAACAACATCTACTTGACAATCGTGTCTCTTGAATGTCGACAAGGGGAAAACTTGTTAATAGTTTTCTTCTAACTTGGGTAGAATGTGTTGTGGCCCTTGTTTTGGCTGACATCAATTTCTCCTATACGGTTCTCTTTCACACTGATGCAGGAAGACGTGTGTTTAGTTTTCTCCTCCCCCCTCCTCTCTGTCTCCCCCTCCCCCCCCACTATACCTACTGTCGTCACTCAGACAGAGCATGTCATTGGGTATGAAGTGAATGTGTAAATAAGACGTTACATCACACTCACGTTTGACCCTACTTACACAGCCACTCTAAAACTGACTGAGAGGTGAGACTGAGAGGACGTAGTGCACGGAGTAAACATCTTAAACAGATGGGAGCAATTGTAGTGTGTGTGTGTGTGTGTGTCTGCGTCATTTGATTTTCCTCTAATATTTGCTTAACTACAGCACACCTCTTCAAAGGAATAGTTCAACATGTTTAGTTTTATTTTAGAATCAAATACATACATGACCATCACAGGCGCTTCCTGGTTGACTTAACAGATACAGGTATTTTTGATTCTGAAGTCGGGTTGGAGCAGCTCAGAGCGGGGCAGTTCGCTTTGAAGTATCTCGGTGGTGTTTCAACCGCCGATCCTACCCTTACTGGTAGGGCGGGGTTTCGGCTGGACTGCGATAGCCGTCGTCAGAATATGGGTCAAACTATCAGGCTGTGGAACAACTGTGGTCAAGCCAGCGGTCTCTCGTTTTTGCTTGGTCAAACCAGCCGCTTCTTTATTTTTTCCCCCTGTGTTGTGAGCATATACGCAGGTAAATGTACAGAGACAGCTCGGTGCAAGCCGACAGAGACAGTGAGCGAACAGCGAATCGTAGCAGTGGGACACAGTGTAGCCCACTGATGAATTACATGACGAGTAAAAACACCACACAATAAACAGTGTTGCGCTCACATTTTTCGCCAAAACAAGACTCTCTTCACTCTTGCCGAGGTGACTACACACGGCGGAAATGATTCTTTCGTCCAATGAACGGACTGCAGTGTGTAGCTCCACCTTTTTGGCTTAGAGCGGTTAGGCTCGCTTATATCTGTACCCTACCCAACTTTTGGCAAATGGAAAGCCAAAATAAACGAACTGAACCGCTTCGACCCGCTCTACTCGGTGGAAACGAGGCAATAGAGGCCCACTGGTCCCACACTATGACCACATCCCAGATCTGTTTTGCTGTAGATTCTTATAAGTGGGGTCAATCCAGAACAATGGTGGTCTAACAGAGCACTATCAATCAAAGGTCCCTGTTCACACAACGTATACGCTGCATGCTTGGTTGTGCTTGGCAGCACATTTGGACTCTTTATAAACACACATTACAATGGTAATATTTAGTGGTAGGTTCACAAGTAAACCTCTCATTTATGTTTTTTCATACGTTTTTTTTCTTCTTCAAATTCATGCTGCCATAGCTACCACATTAATAATGACTGAGGTGACTGACTCTCCATTTTTGCTCGGTCGGAAAAATACTTAACTTCAACAAGGTCCCGATACTAGAAGAAGAATTATGCATAGACAAAAATACAGAGGCTCTTGTTTTTTTCACATCCTGACCTGTCAATGAAGTGCATTTTATTCATCAGTTTGGACTTATTGCTCCTACCATTGCAGCGTCTTTAAATGGAAGATTTGTTTTTTAGTCTTTCTGAGATCAAGGTATCTGTAGAGAAGATATTTTTTACCAACAAATGATTTTCCCTGGTGAAAATAAAACTCTACATATTTACTTGACAACCTTGTCACTTGAATGTCGACAAGGGGCAAACTTGTTATAGTAGTCTAACTTGCCAGAGTGTGTTGTGGTCCTTGTTTTGGCTGACATCATTTCTCCTCCTTTGGTTCTTACTTGAAGTGCAAGCTCACCTTAAGACTAAATTGAGTAATTAGCCTCTGGAGACCACCTGCACCTCCACCAGGCTACAAATAGATCCTAATAGAGAACGTCTGGCATCACACACTGCTGTGAAACCACAGGGAGACAGGCCTAATGACTGGAGCCTGCCTGTGTGCATGTATTTCTATGTGTGAGGAGAGAAAAGAAGGGGAGATAGATCAGAAGAGGTTCTGGAGATGGAGAGGTTTCTCTCAGTACTGACTTAATTATGTCCATATCAGCGATTATCCTTTAAATTTGTTTGTTTATTTGGCAGGGACAATACAGCTCTTTAGCGGTACCTGCGTAGTCCCTGTATCTTTATACAGAAAACTATCAAACACTGCAACTTGGTTCAGAATTCTTCATCGGTCTGACCCACAGTTGTTGTTCATTCAGATGTCCTTGCTTTCTCGGTCAGAATCAATTATTTTGATGATGTGTTCCAACTTTGACTGATCTCAAAAAACAGTTTTTGGTTGTTCTCATACAGCTTATTTGTTCCCTTCTCTCGTCTCAAGCCCCTTTCACACTAATCCTGGAAAATATCCAGCGAATCTGACCCGTAGAATGAGCCCATAGAGCAGTATGGCTCACTGTGAAGTCACTGTGAGAACAGAGTAAAAAAACTCATTCGAAAGCTTGCATTGAGAGTGGTGCAAAGCCAACCAACACAGCCTGCAGGGCTCATTTCTAAATGCACATACCTCTTGTTCTGATGCTTGGCCTCTCTTAATATGACTAACCCACATATTGGTCAGAAAAGATGGAAAAACCTTTAACAAAACGACTGGATTTTGCCTGACCAAAATATCACAGAAACACAAACAGGATTTTGCCCCACTTCAATTATTCCAATCTTTAACAACCCTGATTTGTAATTAAGAAGAAAAACAATTAATTTCTGCACATGGATTGGAAAAGGTGTATATTGAGGAACTTCCGGGTTACAGAGCATGGGGTAGGCACAATCGCTGATAGCTCCCACAAAATATTTCAGACCTAACTGATTAAACCCTATTCTCGTCGATTTTTTTTGTGCTTGTGTTGCCGGTAACACTGATACTGTTTTGGAGAAATGCCTAGAAGCAAGAAAAACGCAAAAAGAGATTCGGCAGAGTCAGATATGTCCTCGGACAGCGTGGTTAGCATGGACGTTGGTGCTAGCTCAATGGCTTCCATTCCGGGTCTGCTTGAACAGCACAGAGCAGCGATAGCTGCCGAGTTTAAATCAGCTTTTGCCAGCATGGACGCTAAGCTGGACAGCATCCAGGCCGTGGTCTCAAGCCAGGGGAAACGTATAACCGATCTCGAGGATAATGCAGAAACTGTTTGCGGACGCCTGGAGCAACTTGAGGCTACGTCCTCCTCACTGCAGGAAGATAACAAGCTGTTGAAAGCTAAACTGTCAGATTTGGAAGGGAGGAGCAGGAGACAGAACGTTCGTATCGTGGGCTTACCAGAGTCACTGGAGGGTGCGCGCCCCACCGCCTTTTTCTCTGAGCTCCTCGTTGAGGTGTTTGGTGGTCAAGTACTCCCTTCTCCCCCGGAGCTGGACAGGGCTCACCGCACTCTGGCACCCAAACCGGGCCCGCATGAGAGGCCGAGATCCGTCGTAATCCGCTTTCACCAATACCAGACTAAAGACCTGATCATGACGGAGGCACGTAAACAGGGTGAGCTGGAGTACCACGGCCACAAGCTCCGGTTCTACGAGGACTACAGCGCGGAGGTCGTGAAGCAGCGGGCTGAATACAAACGGGTCATGGCTGAGCTTTATCAGCGCGGTCTCCGCCCCTCTCTCCTCTTCCCTGCGAGGCTTCGCATTACTCTCCAGAGCGGCGAGAGAAAGTGGCTGCGGTCTGTCTCTGAAGCATCTAACTACTTATCTACACTGGGTGTGAGTCCGTAGTAAATACGATTGCCTGCTGTTAGTATACAATGTGGACAAATGCTCTTTTCATATCCCCAGCCAAACTCTCAGACTGATGGTACTATACGCAATTTTATTTTTATTTTTAATGAGTAAATCAGCTGGGTGAACGTGACATTTTTGTTGCTTGTCATTTTGACGTATTGTCTAGCTCACTCGCTTTTTTAAATTTTTTTATTTTGTAGCCTATCTCTATTTTAAAACGGCTAGATAAGCGTGTCTGTTCTTTATTTTTACTTTATTTTTTATCTTTTTTTGCCATTTGGACAGATTGTCCAACTCACGCCTTGTTCTTTTTTTTTGTATTTCGAATTTGTTGGTTGAGCACGGTATGCTTGTTCAGTGTGTTGTCATTTTGACAGTTTGCTGGATTGTTCATAGTGTTACTAGCAGTTATGGGGTGAATTGTACAAGACTTATGTGGGAAGCTAGCATAGGCTAGAAAGTTAAGGCTTGGAATGTTTGTTGTGAGACTAGTAAGGGTCTTTCGGGGTTTGCTGTTAAGAGCAATATATGGGGTGGGTTCTGGGTGGGATGGGGTGGTGTCAACTGGGGGTTTAGCTGATGGGTTAGCACCTGCTGTGTTTTCAGTTATCTGTTTTTTCCTTTTTTTGTGTTTTTTTTTCCTCTGTATTTTGCTACTCTTTTTGTTATCGGAGCAACTCTTTTTACTCTCACTATAACTGAGCTAGATGAAGGGCAATCTTAATTTAATTAGTTGGAATGTCAAGGGGCTTAATCACCAAGTGAAAAGGGGTAAGGTCTTAACCCACCTAAAACGGCTCAGGGCTGGAATAGTTTTCCTTCAAGAAACCCACTTACACGACTCTGACCATGGCCGACTAAGTAAATGCTGGCGTGGACAATTTTTTCATTCTAATTTCAGGGCGAAGGCCAGGGGCACAGCTATCCTTATTGATAGTAATATTCCTTTTGAGTCCTCAAACATTATATTAGACAAAAATGGACGTTTTATTATTGTTTCAGGCAAACTTTACAATAAGTCAGTCATCTTGGCCAACGTCTACGCGCCTAATGTCGATGATGTAGAATTCCTTAAGAGATTTTTTTCTCAACTCCCCGATCTCAATTCCCATTCTCTTATTCTTGGTGGGGATTTTAATTGTTATCTGGATCCAATCTTAGATCGCTCTTCCCCCAAACCTGCCACTCGTAGCAGATCTGCAGGTTATATCAAATCATTTCTTGCTGATTATAGCCTTTCTGATCCATACAGGTTTTTATACCCCACAGGAAGAGAATATTCATTCTTTTCACATGTCCACCACACTTACACCCGAATTGATTATTTTTTTGTTGATAATTCATTGATGTCAGACCTAAAGTCATGCAGCTATGAAAGTATTGTGATCTCAGATCACGCTCCTCTGCTCCTTCAACTGGCTTTCCCTGACGTTGAGTATACTAGAAGGCAGTGGAGACTGGATCCATTGTTGCTCACAGATGAGAGTTTTCTTTCACACATCTCTACACATATTAAAACTTTTTTGAGTATAAATAGAACACCAGATGTGTCTAATGCAACAATTTGGGAAGCCCTGAAAGCCTATTTGAGAGGTGAAATTATATCATTTGCAGCATACAAAAATAAGTGTACAAAACAGAAACAAACTGAAATAGCTGATCAGATTCTGAACATAGACAGACAATATGCTAGCTCACCTTCATCTGAACTTTACAAAGAACGTTTAAAACTTCAGACAGAATTCAACCTTCTTTCCTCTCGTCAGGTTGCTGACCAGTTGCTTAGGAGCAGAAGTACTTTTTACGAGCATGGTGACAAGATTGGCAAACTCCTGGCCAATCAACTGCGCGGATTTAGAGCAAAGCAACTCATCCCGGGAATACGGACAGACAGTGGGTGTACAACATCAGATCAGAAATTGATAAACGAAAAGTTCAAAACATTCTATTCAAATTTGTATAGTTCTGATTGTACAGTAGACGCAACGGTGATGGAAACCTTTTTCAGTAACCTAAACATGCCTTCCCTTTCTCAAGACCTGAGACATAGCCTTGAGACACCTATTACTCAGAGGGAAATTATTGCAGCAATAACATCTATGCAATCAGGCAAATCTCCTGGTCCAGACGGACTTCCATCTGACTTTTTTAAGAAATGTTCAGCCGAATTATCGCCTTTTTTATGTTCAGTATTCTCAGACTCATTTGACTCAGGTAAACTCCCGCCTTCGTTCTACCAGGCCTGTATTTCCCTGTTGTTAAAAAAGGATAAAGATCCTCTAGATTGTGCATCATACCGACCAATTTCACTATTAAATACGGATGTGAAGATACTTGCTAAAATTCTCGCCCACAGATTGGAGGATGTTCTCCCCTCTATTATATCCCCCGACCAAACTGGGTTTATAAAGGGACGCCAATCATTTTATAACATCCGCCGGCTAATGAACATTTTATATTCCCCCAGAAATATTGAATCAGAATGCCTCGCTTCTATGGATGCTGAAAAAGCATTTGATAGAGTAGAATGGAATTATTTGTTTTTCACCCTTGAGAAATTCGGTTTGGGTCCTGTTTTCACTTCTTGGGTTAAATTATTATATGCATGTCCTTCTGCCTCAGTATTAACAAACAGCCGTTACTCAAGTAGCTTTGATCTGCACCGTGGGACCCGGCAGGGTTGTCCTTTGAGCCCACTCCTTTTTGCTATTGCAATCGAACCACTTGCGATTGCCATCAGAGGTAACAAACAGATTCAGGGGATATGGAGAGGAGGAATTGAACATAAGGTATCATTATACGCCGATGACTTACTTTTGTTTGTCGCCAAGCCAGCCACCTCTTTACCGGAGGCACTTTCTGTGTTGGAGGTCTTTAGTCAGTTTTCTGGCTATAAACTTAACCTGAGTAAGAGCGAACTCTTTCCGATTAATAAAGAAGCTCTTAAACTTGATTATACAGCTCTTCCACTCAAAGTGGTGACAGTTCAGCTGAGTTACCTTGGGGTATGTTTCACCAGAAATTTTAAAAACCTATTTAAATCGAACTTCCTCAAATTATTGGATCAGGCGACGCAAATATTATCGAAGTGGTCTCCTCTGGCTTTCTCTCTCATAGGTAGAATAAATTCAATTAAAATGACATTACTCCCAAAGTTCCTATATCTATTCCAATGTCTCCCCATCTTTCTCCCCAAATCCTTTTTTCAGGCCCTTGACTCATTAATGATAAATTATATTTGGAATGGTAAACACCCTCGGTTAAGGAAAGCATTTCTTCAAAGACCAAAACAAACAGGCGGAATGGCCCTCCCTAATTTCCAATACTATTACTGGGCTGCTAATATCCGTTCTTTAGTGTATTGGGTGCATTTTCACCTTGACGACTCAGCCCCAGTATGGGTAACAATGGAGTCCAGCGCTGTTAGCCCATTGTCTCTATCTGCCCTCTTAAGCGCCGCACTTCCACTCTCTTCGGCTATTCCCAACAGTAATCCCGTGATTAAGCACTCCCTTCGAATTTGGACCCAATTTAGGAAGAATTTTGGAATGCAGAATTTTTCACTTTTCAGCCCAATTGCAGCTAATCATTTGTTTACTCCCTCGACGGTGGATGGTGCATTCAAGATCTGGCATAAAAAAGGCTTAAAATGCATCGGTGATTTATTTATTAATGATCTATTTGCTAGTTTTTCCCAATTGACAAAACATTTTGGTATCGAAAAGACAAATTTTTTCCGATTTCTGCAAATCAGGCATTTTACACAGAAGTTAATTCCCCAATTCCCTTATAAACCGCCAGCCAATCATGTCGATTTGTTTCTTTCTGTAAACCCCACATTAAAAGGCTCAATTTCTGTGTTTTTCAACCTTATTTCGAAATTGCATAGCCCCTCTTTAGCGGCTATAAGAACCCTGTGGGAGCAGGACCTAGGTTCTGCCTTCACAGATCACATGTGGGATTCAGTCCTGGATGGAATACACTCTACCTCCATGTGCGCCCGACATGCTCTTGTGCAATTTAAGGTAGTACATCGTATCCATATATCTAAAACTAAATTAGCTCGTATGTTCCCCGATGTAGACCCGACCTGTGATAGCTGTAAAAGCGCACCGGCATCACTCTTTCACATGTACTGGTTGTGTCCCACCTTGACTGAGTTCTGGACATCAGTTTTTAAAACAATTTCTGAAGTACTTCAGCATCAAATTGAGCCGAACCCTTTCACTGCAATTTTTGGCATCGCCCCTAATTCAGGCTTGCCTAAAGTGAAGCTAAAGATACTGGCCTTCACATCCTTACTTGCTCGTAGGGCTATTTTACTTAAATGGAAAGATCCTGCTCCTCCCTCCCACTCACATTGGATTAGAGACATTATGTCATGTATGAATCTGGAAAAAATTTGTTGCACTACCCAGGGATCTGAGACTAAATTTCATAAAATATGGCGCCCCTTCCTAGACTATTTTAAGAAACCGACCACATTAATTGAAGAGTAGCTACCCCCTCCCCTTTTTTATTTGATTCAATTTTATCTCTGTTTTTTTTTTTTTTTTTATTGATTGTTTGTTTTTGTTTCTTGTGGTGTGTGTTTTGTGTTGTTGGGTATGAGGGTGGGATGTGGGTGGGGTATGTTCGGGAGAAAAAGGGGGAACAAATTTGTACTTGATGTGCTACAATTTTGTTGTTATTAACATTTAATAAAAAAAACCTTTGGAAAAGGTGTATATTCCATAACACGCTGGTTTCCTGCTCTGATGCTCGATCCAAAAGTATGGCATAAGGAGTAAACATATTTTTGGATTATTAACAACTGAAATCCTCAGTTCATACAGAATGTAATAACATGGTCACCAATCCTCCCTCAACTTCAGATTGAATGAACATTCCTCTTTCTTAATGTCACAATCTTACCAGACATATTCCTAGCATCCATACATTGGGAAATAGACTCGTCCATCATTGAGGTTGACTTCTTGAACCAAAAACGTTTTAAATGTGATTCTCTTCCAGCAATAAGTGTGTATTGCACATACACCACAGTCCAGAAAGCTGTATAGTCCATGCCACCTGGCAGGCAGTGCTCACCCTTTAAACATTTCTGGAAAGAGATGACTGAGTCACATCCCATTATCCCCGCATTCTGTTTCCCAGGAGACACATCAACAATCAGCTAAAACAACAACAACAGTTGATGACTCCACGTGGCTTGAACTATTGCCCAGAAAAACAATCCTTATTAACTGGAAATCGAAGAAAAGCATTCATATTAAACCCTGGATTTTTTAAATTATTATAGATGCCATCTCCATGTAAAGTTTGTTTACCCCATTAAGAAAAAAAAAAACTTGATAGAAACGTAGCCATGCTCCCAGCTTGGAATTTCTAATGAATATTTATCTCGTCAAAAAGTTCTCTCTAACATCTCTCATGATCATTTTCTCACATTGACATCTGTGACTCGCCAAGCATGTTTCCATGCCGACCGTCTGTAGGGCTTTGGTAGTGTGACTATTGCGCGTTTACTGTTCGGTTAAGTGGTGTTCCCAAGTCACACACAAGAATCGTCAAATTATATCAGTGTATCATTTAAGAAATAATTATTTTTCACATTTTCATTTTGATTACTCCCTGGGGAACATCAGTTTGGTTATGAATCAATCAGGGCTTTGAATGAATACTGTTCTAATTTGTCTGATGATAAATTATTTTATTAGTTCATCATATAAAAAGGAGAAACTGCCTGCTTACTGCACAGCTCACGTTAATTTGCTACTGCTGCTACTGTGTGTGTGCTTCTTTCTTATAGGCTATATATAGCCTAATCACCTACAAGAGAATTGGGTTCACTTGAGAAAAAAACGTTAGCCTTTTTTTCTTGATACAGTATATGAGATTATTATATTCTATATCTGAGATAATGTTCTTGTTTTTTAGAAATGAAGGGCAAACATTTTTCCAGTTTCCGTACCATACTTTGCACTAATTGTTTTGTTACACTGCAGTCCGAGGATCAAGCTCGTTATTCTCCTGTTGCCATGGTGAATCTTGTTTTCAGAACGCAAAATATAATTATGAAGGCAGACAATTTGAGAAAGCTTAATAGATGTTTTTTTATAAGTATAATAATAATAATAATAATAATAATAATAATAATAATAATTATTATTATTATTATTATTAACATTATTATTGTTGTTGTTGTTGTTATTAGTATTAGTATTATTGTTGATATTATTGTTGTCGCTATAAAGACACATTCTTCCCAAGGTTCCTCAACTTTGCATGTCAAACATCTATCTAGAGGTGTATTGATTTAAATCGTAGTATTCGCCTTATACTGACACATTTATAGAATTCCAAAAGTCACAACGACATTATTCCTTTCCCATTCTTCTCATACAAAATGCTATTAGCTAGATAGCCTTTGTGGACATTCATTTAGTTTATCACATCACCTTGTCCTCATGTCCTGGGTTGATGTCTTGTTTTTCTTGTGTGTCCTAGCGCTCTGTCTTCTTGTTGGGTAAACAAACACAGGGTCAGGGGGTCAGCGGTTCTGAAGGAGAGGGAATTGCTTAAACTAGCCCTACGGCTCAGTGTTTGGTCCTTTGCTGTTTGTCTTTCCCACTTGCTCTGAAGCTTAAAGGGATAGTTCAGTATGTTCTGAAATGGTGTTGTATGAGGTTCTTAGGCATAGTTAGTTTGTTGAGAGGTCGACATAAACAATATTTTTTCACCATCTAAATAAACATTATAAAAACCTGTTAAATGTTACATTAAATTCAGCATTTAGAACCAATAAGCTGCATAACTTTGCACAATAGGTGCCCTTCAGAGCATGAATAGTGCAGGGATATTATAAAACAAAACTACTGCTCTGCTGCTACTTAATTAAATGTAAATGTATGCCTGCACATTTAGATGTTCCAGCCGGTATGAACAGACAAACTGTATCTGGATAATGTAAATGGGATCAGGGACAAAAAGAGGTTAATGCAGGTGTAAACATTGCAAAATTCACTGTAAACAGAAGCAGCCGGACTACATCTGGAGGCTGTCTGGCTGACACTGTTATCCCAATGCAAGCAAGTGTAAATAACAGCTGTGCCTCTTCATTATTCACTGACGAAAGAGACAACAACCCACACAACAAGTTGAAAGGTGACCCGCCCCTGTCTTTCTCTGCCATGTGACCCTGCTGGCTACATACCAACCCCTCTCCCTGCATGGGAACAATACATAGAGCTCATACAGGAGTCATATTCCAGATGAGAACATGCAGATTGCATCACATTTACAGTTAGAATTGAGATAACAAGAGTAGGGCTGTGTATTGGCAAGGACTTCTCGATACAATAGGAGTCATGGCTCACAATATGATCTATCATGATACATTGCGAAACAATGCGATATATTGCGATATTCCATATAGTTCAATGAAAATATAAAAACAGCTGTTATTCAAGTTGCTGTGTAAGATCCAGGTGGTCTTCAGACATCACATCACATTATATTGTTAATGAAGTGCAAACATTCCTTCAAATTCAAAACCCGGCACTTCGAGGCAACTAGCCGTACCGCGTCATCTACATGAGCGTAGTTCACAACCAGTTTAAAACCTGAATTTTGTTTCTCAAAAATAATGATATCTGATTGATATAGATATAACAAACAGAAATATCACAATATATTTCCGTATTAATATTTTCTAAATTCCAGGTGTAAATGTCACAGCTCATTATCAGACCCAGATCACATCACCGCATAAACATGCGGAAAGCAGGTGAAGATAGATGTACAGTAGTTTAACACAGTGTTATTACAATGCACCAACTTACTGTACGTACATTTGAAGCTTTCATTTTTTGTTTGTTTTAAGATTCCTCAACTGGTTAAAGCTGGGGTGTGTGATTTCTGATTGGTCAAAGTTAACATGAACTGACACTTTGACCAATAAGAGCATGGCTCCGATTCTCTGTTCTTATTGGCTGTTGGGACTGTCCATTCACTTTGGCACGACTTTGTTGGTGTAGAGCGTGTCAGGGAGGGACCATGGCGGAGGGACCAAAGAGAACAAGTGGAGCGGTTGAGGTATTTGGATTCAAATCTCTATCCCAACTGCCATTTTCTCCCCAAATCCTCCACCCTAGCTTTCAGTCAACCCATAAATGATTCCATAATTTGTCAGTTTTAAGTTATAAAGCACGAGAAGGGACAATAAAAGTCACCAAAAACATACTTGGAAAATCTGAACAATAAATGTCCATGTTTAAAATAAATACAGTTATGGAGTTATGTCACAACTGACCAAATGATGAAATGATGTCATCTGTTAAAAGCAACCCGGTATCACGCCGAGGCGTGAAATAGACACGCCGGTCCACGTGTGTCCCTCACAACGCCTTGCCTGACCAGGGCGTGTGAGTTACACGCGGCCCCTCGCCCGTCTAAATGAACGGAGGAATAGCACCAACAGCGGGCGAGATGTTCTCCCAGGATTTCAATACTATCCAGCTGCAGCCCCGGAGACAAACACCCTGGCGTGGGTGGTTAGGGTTAGGGCAAGGGGACAGGGAGAGGTTAGAATATAGATAGAACATTGACGGAACACCGCGGCGGCCATCTTGACTACGGGAGGTGGACCGGCGCGTCTATTACACGCTTTACCATGCGCGTGTAACTCACACGCCCTGGTCAGGCAAGGCGTTGTGAGGGACACGCGTGGACCGGCGTGTCTATTACACGCCTTACCGTGATACTGGGTTGGTTAAAAGTGGGCTTGGTATTTTATGGATGAAAATGATTCTATTTTAGAGAACATTTGTCAACGTTAACAAATAGACATGGTGCTGGAGTATTTTAAATAACACCACTGCTTTTGTATGGGGGCCACTGTTGACCTCTCTTATTTGCTGACTGATTGCTAATGGCTATTTACATTAGCTTCTACTATACAGAGGTTGATTATGTTTGGAGGGCAGAAGAAGAATTACCCTGGGCTTAATGCTGTCATAATGCAGAGATAAAACCCTTAACCATCCCAGAGTCCTTTGGGGAAAATAAAGACCAAATCACTTCCTATCATGGCTCTCACTGGAGTCATATTCATATCTCCAAATCACTTCTTTGGTCCTTGGTTCTTTTTCTTCTTTGAGTGTCAAGGGAATGAGTGGGGTGAGGTTAAGTATATAATTTACCCCCCCCCCCCCCCCCACCCCCTAAAGTCATCCATCCTGTGTTTATTGATCCTCTCTTCAAATTTAAACATTCAGATTGGGGCACATAGTCCATTAGAAAGTCATAACGGGGCCTGGTCAATAAACTGTACCCAGTAATGTGTAGATTGAATGTAGGTTTATTGGAATGCACCATTAAGCACCGTGGCAGTGGGTTGTGAGGATGGGGGAATGGGGGGGTTGAACATCTATCATGCTGTCCCGTGTACAGAGCCGCGCTGATGGAAACAGAATAGGGGGACGGAGCACTCGCCGCACCAGTAAATTCATCATCTCCTCATTTTTATCTCTCCTTTAACAGCCTGTCTCAAGGAGGAGGAGAGCGGATCGATTGTGTGTGTGCGCGCACAGGCACGTGTGTGTACTATATTGTGTGTGTGTGTGTGTGTGTTGAAGCTACCTATAGTGAAATATGGCCTTCCCGTCTCTCAATCAGGAAACCAGACGTCATTCGTATTTTTTTTCTCCACGCTCCAACGCACCGTCAACAGTGAGAGTGAGATATGGCAGCTGATAGGTGTGTGGGTGTGGGGGCCGTTTATATGGATATGCATATACCTGGTGGGGGGTGGGCGGGTGCAAGAAGCTAAATGAAGATAGAGAATAGAGGTGAGCACAATGTTATTCAAAATAGGCCAAAGTGAGGAGTTTGTAGATGACACAAAAGCCATTGGTCATTTGAACAATAGTGGCTCTCTTAGTTGTCCCACATACATTATGTTGCAATGTACCCTTATATTTAGATTTGAAAGGTTAATCTTGTGTACAAGTAGAATTTGACCTGATTGTTGCAATTCAGAAAAGGTCCAAAGTTCGTCAACCTGAGGACCACTAGCCATGTTTACAGTTCTCTTTTTTGCTTTTTTTAACTTTTTTTGTGGCTTAATTTGGTTGCTGAGCAAACCGCATCCACTAGTGAAGACCATGCAATATTATAGTTGAGCCAAACATCTCTATTTTGAGATCATGAATCAACTGTCTTGTTCAACTTAACTGGTCATGTGTCATTTTTTCACTCAAAAACAACCACTCGAAGCATCAGATGTTGCTGATTTCATATATGCTTGCCTTTAAAGCTATAGTGCTTAACTTTTCCATATAAATTAATGTTGGTGTTTAGTGGTGGCTCCACCGGCATTGTTGTTGTGATTCCACCAAATTCCTCATTGGGGCGACAAAAGTTACGCACTACTTTAAGCAACTAAAGGTAATTGGTTAATGTTAGCAACCGATTGTGGTTAAATGTTAGCTTTCTGTCCAAACAACCAGCCCGATACTGAGCACGGTAAATGGATGAGATGACATGGTTCCCTTGTGGGTTCCTAAGAGGCAGGCTGAGGTGTATACTGTAGTCTGGTGGTGTAATATTGTATTACACAGGGTGATGGCATACATGAGTCATGATTTATCCAGTTTCACAAACACAGCAGTGTATCTATTAAGCCACAGTGCACATATGAACACAAAACACAACCTCCACTTTCTTATTTGTTCTGGAGATGTGCACTGTATCACACAGCTGTTCAAACTTTAATTTCCAAGCACATTCAGGTCCACTTCACCCAAAGAGTTGTTAAATATAACCAATGCAATCAAAACATTTTCGAAATGGGATCAGTCTCAAGAGCCGTCACCGAAATTTGCAAAACCATATTAGGGAGATTTTGGTAATGTGAAATGGAAGGACACATTTACCTTAGGTGCATCAGTTCAAAGTATTAGGAGGGAAACCTAGGCCTACGGCAAAGCAGGTGGTCCCAGGACTAATATAGCCTCATTAAGCCGGCCCATATGTTGCCATTAAAGTTCAATTCTTTGATTTGGTCGCTGATGCCAACATATGTTCAATAGGGGCAGAAGAGGTGACATTACGGACCTTGAGTTTGAATCCCTGAGACTGTATCATGTCCAGTATAGAAGGAGCCAGTTTAGAGTTAAAATGTGACCTTTACTGTCCACGGGAGAATCCAGTGTTGACAGACAGCTTCATTTACTCCTCAAATACTTATTCTAGACTACAGTGGGGAAAACAATTAAAAATTCACAGATCTGGAAAACCTCCAGACCCCAAGACGAGGCTCTCGTAAAACATCAATTGCAATTTTATTATTCTACTCCCAGCGGCATGGTGCTTCAGAGCAAAAAAACACATTTATTTGATAGTCCACCTTTGCCATGGCAGACCATTAGGCATTGGCTGGTATTCTGACAGTATGATAACCTGCTAACACTTTATTAGGCATTAACTAAGTGTTAATGCTTATTTATTTACAGTAAGTTAATGCTTGGTTAACCATTATATGCTTAGTTAACTGATGATTTGTTAGGCATTACATAAGCTTAACTTAATGCTTGGTTAATGCTCATTAAACATAATCTTAGCATTTATTAACAGTTCATTTATGCTTAGTTAATGCCTACAACACATTAACTAAACATTAAGTAAGAGTTAAATAATGTACCCTCACTGTAAAGTGTTACCCATAACCTTCATAAAAAATGCCAAGGTATCACAGCTCAAAAATGTGTTATTTGTTCAACCCCATACAGAAATATGATGTATATTAATACACTTGTGCGAAAAGATAATACAATAAATAATTACATTTTTAGCAGGGGGGCACTGATAACATAGAATGGTATTACGGGAAAAAAACTTGTATTTTAAACCTTGACATTTTCCAAACGTGGTTTACCTTCAAACCTGTTATCGTCTACCAACCATATCCATCTTGGAAAATACCCCAAGCCATGATGTTTTCTTTGCACACAAGAGTTTTTAATAACCTAACTGACAGATTGCCATGCAATCTGCTGTGTAGGCAAGTACAGTATAGTATTTCCTTTTTACTTACTTAAATTAACTTTCTTTTAGCCCAACATTAAGATATAGTGTGGGGGTTTCTTTGATGAGCTAACTGCCCAGTATGTTTTTGTATTCCATGTAGCACTTTCTTATTGAAGTGTGTGGTGGACATTATAGGTCTCTATCATGGCTGTGGGCTTTTATCTAGCTATCCTCACACTGTAAGTAGCACTGGAACACCATCATGCAACATCTGAAGAGGGGACACATTACTAGATATCATGAGCCTATGATTCATGTGGGGCTTAACACACACGCACACACGTACAAACACACACACACACACACACACACACAGGTTCCACTTCCCCAAGCCCCCGTTCCCTTTCCTTTCCTTGCCACCTCCACCCCTCATCTCCCTCCATAATTAGATTGGGCCGCTCCCAAGAGAAATACATTTGCCAGGTAGTTTTTCTTTTTTTCTCTTTTTTTTATCTGTCGTTCCAAGGAGTGGCTCCAGCAGCTCTAGTCATTTATTAGCTGGATTCACCTCACCACTCCCACACCTTATCACAAATGTGCTGGGAGCAGGTTAACACTAAACGTCTAATTGACAGAATATTCATGCATTCCACACCAGCAGTCTTTTGGCTTCTGAGGGGGGCCGTCGACTTGTCCAGGAGCCATGGCGTGACGAGACGCATCAACAGGGACCAAAAAAAGAAATGATATTTCTTATTTCTATATTTGTTTTTTCATGTCCCAGTGCCTTACTTCAAGGGCAGGAGGATGTTTTTTCCCCCTTTCTCCACTCCATCTTCAGATGTTTTTGAAGTGTCTTTTAGAAAAATAGATTTGTAAGAGATTTTGAATCTTGAGGATTAAATTAGTTATTTTGATTTAGGCTGGACAGTCCAGAATTTCACTAGGGATATGTCTTGTGTATTAATGATAATTAGCTTGGACCGGACAGGTTTTAATTCTGGTATTAAGATTTATTTCCACCACAATTTTCAACTAAAAAACCTGGATCTGTGTATGTGTGCCGTGATAATGTACTACCCTGTCATTGATAATCGATGAATACTGTGGATTAAAGCCTGTTCTTTGGTGTATTATTATAGGGCATCTGTGCATTTCGCTCAAAGTAAAAGTTTCTTTGCCTAAATATTTTTCAAATGAGGAAGGAATTGTGTTCCCAGAACATACTAGCCAAAAACATTTCAACGCATGTTACAGTCATGTTTAAAAGGGTCAGATGTGCACACTAACACACACACACACGCACGCACGCACGCACGCACGCACGCACGCACGCACACACACACACACACACACACACACACACACACACACACACACACAGTGACCAGCATATTTGCCAGTATGATGTGTTTCATTTAAAGGCCTTGTCACCCGCATATTTTTTTCAGTCAGAGAACAGCAGTTTTGTCAGTAGCCTGTAGCGTGGTGCAGGTTGTTGGATCCATCCCTCTGCTATGAGGGGACAGGGGGCTCGGGGGGTGGGGGGGGAAGACCCTGGATGAGGAGGAGGAGGGCCTTAATCCAATTTCTCGCTGTCCAGCACTCAAGCACATCCCCACTGTGAGGGATTATGCCCCTCAGACTCTCATTGCCTGCCAAAAAAACCTCTGTTTATCAGCTCACCGAGGCAATTTAAAAATGCACCTTTCAGAATCCCCCAGCATCAGCAGCAGCAGCAGCATAGGACGCTGTAGCTTGTTCATTGAGGTGTCTTAATCTTGTCAGGTGCCGTGCACCCCGGGGGTCAGGTAGATCTCTATTTTTTTCCCACCTCCTTCTCCCGCCACACCTTCATATACTGTGTGTGTGTGTGTGTGTGTGTGTGTGTGTGTGTGTGTGTGTGTGTGTGTGTGTGTGTGTGTGTGTGTGTGTGAGAGAGAACTGGGGTCAAGATAGTGAGAAAGAGGCAAAAACAAAAGGTGGATCAAACAAGGTTACTTGAAGACCTTCCGGCTAGACACTGCAGCACTAACATGCTTTACTTGTACATATCATCATGAAACGTTGCCAGTTGATTATTTCCATTAAAACTATTATTTTTGGCATTACACTTTTATTTCAGAAAGTTTGGAAGAATATGTCAATTTGACCACATATAACTTAGTATGCCAACATTTCCACCTCTTTAAATGAACTCAAATGTAGATGTTGAATAAAGCCAGTTAAAACCTTGTTTACAACATATTAGTCTCCAAAGTCTTGAGATAAGATTCTTTGATACATCCTTTTTTTTCTCATTTTATAAATCCAAAAACATGTACAGGTCTTACAAATGCAATTTATTAAGCATGTTTTTAAGAAGAAAATGTATCAGGAATCAGACAATTAACAGCATACGAAGACATCTTTTTTTATCTTTGGTTCAGAGTGTTGAAAAATTAACACCTAATGTTGATATAATGGCCGTTAAAGATGGTGGTATAGGCGGAAAAAAAACAGACACAAACAGACAAGGTTTAGTCAAATAAACAACTAAATCTACATTTAGGACCTTTTAATTAATACTAGTATTAGAAGACATGTTATGGAAGCAAAATAGACATAAAGCTCTACATTGACCAGTGCTTTAAAAAAACAATGTGTTTGACTCAAGTGTCTGGCCTAAAAGAGGAGACTCTCCTCTCTAGCTTGAGCGTCAATGAGGTATTACAGCTGCTGATCTGATCAATCAAGTGGCAGGGCAATAAGAGGGAGAAGCCAATAGATTGATAGGGCTTTAGTGTTGTCCCGGTTTGCCAATATTCCCTCCATGTCTAGTCTGTGGTCTCTTATTAAGGATTGGATATTGGTTAGTCAGTGTCACCCACCTCTGACAGTAGGACTGATGCTTTTTCATTTATTAGTTCTGTGTGATATGTATGTGGTTACAACAGTTTAGATGCATTATATCAGCCACTGCATTTGGCGGCAAACAATTGTTTTGTTGTTCACCTTTGTTTTTTTCGGTAACACTATACAATTAGGGCACATTTATTAGCTCTAGTTTATGCTTATCTAATGCCATTAACGGTCAGTGAATGCTTATCAAGAATTAGTAACTGTTACTGCTTAATTATTAATGCTTAGTTAATGCTTGGTTAAGCATTAACTCTGCTTGTTAAGGTTAAGCGTAATAGTTAGTCAATGCTTACTTAATGTGTTTTAAACATTAACTAAGCATTAAGTAACAGATAATTAATGTACCCTTATTGTAAAGTGTTACCGTTTTTTCTCTTCCAAATGTGGCTAACCTTTTTATTTCTAACCTGTGTGATCTGGTGGCCCAGTGTTGCTCTTAGGCCATCAATCCCATGAAGACCTAAAAGGGCTCCAAGTTTTCTCTGCTAGTCTTTCTGGGCATTCAAAGCAAGATGGCCCTGCATTAATATTGGGTATGTTTTTTTTCAGTTGTCCATTGAGCAATGAAATGTCATCCAGAAGGGCAAGTTTGAGTGATTGGAAACCTTAACACTGTACTGCAATGTATGATACCATGAGGAGCATTTGGGAAGTTATCATAATGTAAATCATTTTGTCATGTGCTATTGCAAGGTGATTTTGCAATATGGCAAATGTTAACTCATTTTCAACTTTCTTTTTGCCAGACAATGCTACATATTTTCTGCTGGAGCCATGCAAATGCATTTGAACCTGTGCTCAACCAAATCTGTGATTTCATTGAAATTATGTAAGGGACTATGTTGTATAAGATGTGGCACACTTTCATTGTAGTCTCTGCAGGGGTCATAGGAATTTAGGGTCAAAAAAAGGCCTGAGAATGATGTAAGGATGAGAAACACTCACTTTTTACAAAAAAGTGCCTTCAGCTACTGATTATACCGCGCTGGACTGTGTTGTACTCTGTAAGACAAAGACTAAAAAACCTAGCCCTTTGTTCCAATCCCCAATACTTTCTTCTATTTGGTATGGTATAACAATATTTAGGATGTCTTAATTCTTGTAGTCAGATTTAGCATGCTTAAACAATACCTGGATGTTCTACTACCGGTCGAGATTTTAAGTGTTGAAATCAGCATGCCATTTGGGCGATTCTGACCCACAATCCAATGCAAATTTGAGGAGACGGATATATGAGCAAGAGGCAAGTTCAATGTGATGATGAAATAAATAAGTAAAAGCATGTCCCAATTGTATGCCTACCGCATGCTAACTAGACAATTTGTATGGTCAGCTGTAGAATACAGAATACAGAAAATAAAAAGTATGTGATTTGGAACGCAAGGTAAGCCTCTAATCTGAGTTATTTAAATGCATCATGGGTAGTACAGCAGATTTGGATATCCATGGTGTGTGGATGTGCGCAGGCAAAGACTAAACATAGAGCCTGCTGTGAAGACATGAAGCGATGGTTCTCACTAATGCTGGTCTATTAATGAGGGGGCTATGCGTGTCTGTCTGTGAATCTGTGGGGCATACTGGTAGAGGAGGAGGAGTATTGAATCAGTGCTGACCTGCGAGGTCAACTCTTTGGTGAGGGAGAGGAGAGCAGCGTGCCCTGGGGCCATCCATTCACAATCACTCATCTGCCAGGTTCAAGTACGCATCTGATTTTATTTCTACTTCCCCTCTCTCCTTTCTCCTCTGTCCTCACCCCGTTTGCTCACCTGTTTTTCAGCTCTAGGCACACTTTAACATAGCATTGGCTTTTTTTTTTATATCTAAGTTAATAACATAGTCAATTCTGGATATACATGGATTTGATTGGATGCCCTCCCCTACAATGCCATGTCTTTCTCTTCTTTGTCCACCCTGACAATGTTTTTTGTGGACCTGTGAGAAAGTAAGCCGCTTAACTTCATATTCAGGGGACTATATCCTTCAGTTGAACGGCTGATAATTGACTGGCACGAGGTGTCCCTGCTTGATGCAATAGGTGTTAATCCCTTCGCCATCCCACATGACGCAAGGACAAAGTAACATATGTGGGGTTTGATCTGCACCAGCTCTTTGTTCAATATTTCAATGCCCACAGCAAATGAACACACACACGCATGATCATACACGCACACACACACGCACATGCACAAACGTGCATACACACACACGGACAAACAAACACACACACACACACACACAGAGGATGGTCGCTGGTGATCAGCTTTGCCCTTTTCTCTTTCCTTCTTTAAAGCTACTACGAGTAAGTTGGCACGTTGGCGACACCTTTGAACAAAAGCGGTAGTATTTTTACGACGCCAGCTGTCGTGAAGCTGTTTGCTAGCTCGTGCAGGGAGTGTGAGATTCAAATAATCAGGAAGCAATATAGTGCGTGTCCGTGTGTTGAAAGTGTGAGGACACCGGACTCTTTTCGGCTCGGTGAGAGTGGTTAGTGACACAGCATCAACTACACCTGCAATGAGTTGATCCATTGTCACCTCTCATGGAGCTGAACGAGTATGTGTCCCCACACAAAGCGAATGAACGAGAGACGGCAGTTAGTTATGGATCACGATGAGGTAATGTGTTAATGTTGTTGTAAATAATGACTATTTCAGATGAATAATGGTCATCTGATGATGCTGGTGAGGCAAAGTAAACTTTGTTTTAGTAGGCTACCGCTCATTCATTTAGGAGTAAACACTGCAGTCTAGTTCACTCCGTGAAATTGTGTATACGCTGCTTGGCAACGCCCTCCCGCCCGCCTATCACTCTCCCTTTTAGCTTTTCTTCATTGCATTTTCTTTTTTTTTCCTTTGATGGTTCAGCCCCGTTATCAGTCATTATGACGACAAACCACTGTCTCAAACAAGGCTCCCGCTCCCCTAGGGTGACCAGATCGCATTTCCATTACTTTTCACACGTCCCGCAAATTGAGACGTTGTCCCGCATTGTTATTGAAAGTGAGCCCCCCTTTTTAAATGCGTGTTTTATAATCTGGCATTTATCCGATAGCTGTGAGGAGACAGCAGTCTCCGTTTGTCTGTTTCTGTGTATCGGGCTGCTGGGCTCTGTGACGGTGCTGCCTGCAGTGCTTCAGCATTTACCTTCCTGTTACTTCAAAATAAAAGCCAACTCACGTTTGTCAAGTGAAATGCTAATGTGAAGCCAGTGAAATGCTTTTAATGTGAAGCCGCAGCCTTAATGCTCTATTTGTTTAACTGCTGCGCGCTGATCTAAAGATAGTGTTTTTTTAATATAGAAAGCCGTGTCTCTGGCATTACCGGTGGTGACACGAGTTTAATTTGCTAAAAAAACGGCACTTTGTCCCGCATTGTCCCGCACAAACGTAGTCTTTGTCCCACATCTGGTGAATTGGGATCTGGTCTCCCTATCCCCTTCCCTCACCTGGAGTGATAGGCTTCTCAAATCGCTCTCCTTCACCACACTGAAATCTGCAACCAATACGGATATGTGACCATAGAGCATGCACGAGCGAACCGGAAAATCGGACTTGGTGTACGACCAGACCAAATGCAGTAATAAAAACTATGTAAAAACATCTTTCTTTGCACTGATGGTCTCGTTTGCTGTTAAAGGTAATTTATGATTATGAGAGGAAACATGAGGCTGTTTAAAAGATATTTAAATGTTACTCGTTGCCGCTTTAATGCTCAGTTGCCTGTTTTATTTTCAGTTTTGTATACCATCAGAATAACCTCTTTACCATCCTCTTAAAGTTACCTTTAGTTTAGTGAAGTGATTAGTTGATTTATCAATTGATGACAGAAAATAAACAATTGAGCTTTTTAGATTTTGACAGCTCAGCATTCATTTAACTATGATATTGTTTCTATTTAACTTCTGGATGTGTGAAGAAGCTGTCTTCATAACGTATCTATGCTGCCCCAATTTGCCCGCCCCCCAAAAAAAAATCAGTAATTGCATATTTAACTAGCACTAGATGTAATTACTTGGACCTACTTGAAAATTGATTTTCTGTGTGATTTTGCCTTTAGTCCACATGCAGACATCACAATCGGACACTAAAAGCGGAGCGGTTTGAAAACTCCTACCAAAGTTGAGATTGTATCATTAAAATAATTTAGGAAAATAACATATTTGTTTATATGTGAAGTTTTGCTGCGATTCTCAATTTTATATCATCACAACATCAAAAACCGTCAAGGCCACTGCTTTTCTTTCTCCAAAAGTCTATCTCAGCTCAGTCACATATAATGGTAGATTCCTTTAAATTGTTTTCCATTACCAAGTTTTACAATTTTGTCCTCATGATTATTTATCATGTCAATGTATAGTCTTTTATATCTACAGTTGTCATGCTGAGAACCTGTATGTATCATAGATAGTAAATAATATGGATGTAGCATCCAGGCTGACCTCAGTTATTCACACGGCATCCAATAATCCTGGTTTGTGCGCGTCGGGAGGGAGATAGCTGACGTATACCTCCGAGGCAAAGTGAGGGACAACGGGCGGAGAGCTGTCACTCAAGAAATCGTGCCAATACATTTTAACCTCCGATAAAATAAAAACTAGCTTGGTCCGAAAAAATTCACCCCCCTCAGTGTTGTCATGGAGATATGACCTAAACATACAGACTAAAATGGTTTTGTGGACCAGGCTGTAAATAGGTTTAATAAGACTTTGAAAACAGTCTGTTTAACAAGTGAGTCAATGAGAGATGGCTGTCTTCTGCTTCCACCCCCTAGTGGCACTTCCGGTTACTACAGTTGTGGTCACTTCCTTATTGGATGCTGGTAAAAATCGCTGAGGTTGGGGATTGGTATGTATGTATGTATGTATGTATGTATGTATGTATGTATGTATGTATGTATGTATGTATGTATGTATGTATGTATGTATGTACTGTGTGTGTGTGTGTGGGGGGGGTATGATGAGGTCTGACTGCATAGCTCTTTAGTAAATAGATTGATCCATTCAATTCCATTCCATTTTGCCATCATCACTCCACTTTGCTGCTTGTCTTTTCTCAGTGGAAGTGATGGGAGAAATATCCGAACCCTAAATGGATATTTTTCTTTGGCTAAACACTCAGCAGCAGCAGCAAGGCTGTGACGGAGCCAAAACAAATCAAAACAGCCTCGTAGATCAAACGGATGTCAAGCGGGGACATTACAAACACAAGTGTAGGCTGCTCCGAGAAGATTGCCCTTTCAAAGGCACACTGATTAGATTTAGAAAAACCCGACAGTTACACTTTTAACTCCCAATTAAGCCACATTTGTACTTGAGTGCAAGGCCTAACCGAGTTGTTTGACTTAACAGTGTCTACTGAATGACTGCACAATAATGTTTGCCTAATTAAAGCAGCTGCTTAACCACAGGAGCTCTAAAAGAAAAAGAAAAAACTAACCCTGATGACTTCTAATAGGGCACATTCACGTGTCTGAAAAGCCTTTGCTTTGTGTTACATCCCCCATGCTTTCACTTTCTTTAATCTGGCCCGTTGTGCATTAGCTCCTTTTTATCTGCCTAAACAGCCCAATTGTGAGATGTGTCTCTAGTAGAAACACCTGTACAAGGCTGGTGGTGTCTGCTGAATACAACACACACCAGACAATAGCCCCCATGGTACCGGGGCTCTTTTGACTTTCTCAGTCCCCATGGCCGACACCCACGGCCCCCCATCAGCCCAACCCCAAAATGTACATTTGGCATTATACCCTTCAGTTGAAATGCCAACTACCTAGGACCGACACAGGTCATATCTGCAGTATTCTGAAGGGAAATTGAAATTTGGCCGGGAAGTAGGCGGGCGGGGCATAAGCCACTGAAAAGCTACTCCCACATTCACAACAACCTATTTAATTTATCCTAAATTGTACCAATATGTATGTTTATTTATTTAATAGCTATGTTTAATGTTTAAAGTTTGGTTTTAATTAAGAGAAGGACATTATAATAATAATTCTGAATCAGCAAAAAATTGCAATTGGCAGGTTAATTTTTTCTAAATTGCAATCAGTGGACCCTATTAATTTTTCTACAATTATTACTGCACACAATTAGGATATCATATTAATTGTGAATCTCAAATGAGACTAGGATGACATGCTCAAAAGAATTAGAGCAAAATGCAGGTTATGCAAGTTTTCAATCATAGCCTACTTTGTGTGCTACCAAATTTATTTTTGTGCTACTAATTTTTTTTGCTTGCTAGCACCAGTGCTACCACCTAAAAAAATAAGCGTACAGCCCTGTGGTGTCAGTGTTATTGAAAAGTTTTGTTCTAGCATGACACCCTTCTGTATTCACAAATTTCAATCGGTGTTGTCGGCAGTTAATTTAGCACACAATTATTGCATCAATATTTGATGAAATGTCCCCTAAACATGGTATGTTATTTACACATGTAAATTTCTGCTACTGGAGACATTTTAATTGTACCATGATTGTATTTACAAATAGGCCATTAGTGGCTATAAATGTCCCTGTGAAAAATGGCCCAATCAAAGGTAATAGACTTAGGTCAAACAAAGTGGTTCAATCAGTATAGTTTTAACCAACTAATTTAAGGTTGGCATCTTCACTAACTAACTTGGCTTTACTTAACAAAGACTGGCCGCCCTCATTTAGGGATTACCGCAGTTGGAACGAGCGTTGTTATGTCAAGACACAACGGCTTACTCCTGCAAGTAATGCTCAGAGTGGTTCAGTCAGTACTGTATAGTTTTAACCAATAACTAATTTCATGTTGACATCTTCACTAACTGACTTGGCTTTGTTTACTTAACAAAGACTGGCTGCTCTCGTTAAGGGATTACCACAGTTGGAACGAGCGTTGTTCATGTCAAGACACAACTGCTTAATCCTGCAAGTAATGCTCAGAGTGGGAAGCGACAGAATGTATTGAATGTACAGTATGTCCAACAGAAAAACCTGACAACTGTTGTGATTATAAAAAGGGGCTCGGGTGACAAGAAGGGTCAACTCTACGGTTGTATTAAGGTTTTCTTCAAGGCTCAACAGAGAGGTGCATGACAACCAAACAGTCCATCTGAGGTCAGCAGACAGTCAGGTGGGAGGGGATGAGGGTCCATTTAGGAGGACATTTTAAAATTCACATTTTTTATAATTCTGAGATCATTGAGGTTGATCCAAATGTGCTTCTCTACTCAATATTAGTCTGAGTAGATGCTACTGGGATGCAGCTAGTTCACAAAACACATTTTCAAATAGGCAAATGTGCTGGCAAAGTTGGTGCCACACTAAAATTCAAGCCTGGCTCAATGAATTGTAGAATAGGAACCTGGTGGTGGCACCTGGAATGGTCCCAGAAGTGTCTGCAAGACATGGATTGGGATTTCAACAGAGCGGCACAAGTTTCTACTCAGTTAAAGATGGAAGGAAAGATCCCTGATGTTGCGTTCATTAAATGAAGAATTACTTATTAAATTAAGAATATTACTTCAGTAAAATAAAATTACATAAATATTTTTATTTATTTATGGCTTTTGTTTTATCTTTTACCCATGCTTCCCATTGATCATAATCAGGTTTTTGTCATTGGATTTAGCCTTTTCTGACTCACTTGCAGATCCTATAAGATTGCCTGGGATACTTAGAAGATGTAGGGTCAGTGGTTATCCAACCTGTGTTAAGTCTTTCCAGTGAAGCTGGAGTAAGCTGAATTAAGTGGCAACAAAGGCAGTTGTGCAAAAGGAAGCGGGGCATTCCAAATTATGATTATGCTCTGCATTAGACTGAACCATGGGAAGATCACAATATTGAGGGACCTTGCCTTGGTGAATTGCCCTGGTGAATCATGTTACAAGTGATCCATTGACGATGGCTTTTGCGCATACGCTCAACTAGGGCTGGGCGATATGGGCAAAAATCAATATCTCGATATTTTTTTTACTATATCTCGATACACGATATATATCTCGATATATTTCAAATCTCCTCTAAAGCACATCCTAAATGCTCAATTTAATTAATTTTTTGCATAACATCACAACAGTAATATGATTTAAATAGTCCCTGCAAAATGTGTCTGCACTAACAATGCATTAGGCTACATGAAACATGTTTATATTCTTTAGTGCTTTCTATTGGAACAATTTGAAACTTGCACATGGCAAAGAGTTTGCGCATTTTATTGATTATTCCACATCCTTCACCACTCCCATACAATGGATCCAGCACTATTTTATTTGGAAACAAATGTGTCTTTTTCCATCTTCTGTTAAACTGTAATCTGGGAACACTAATAATGACTCATTACAACAACTAACTAATTGTAATTGATTATCACCACTAACCCCCTGAAGATATCAGCCACACTTTAAATGCAGAAACTGCTTTGGATCCATAATAGTAGTCTATGTGTATAAAAGGCTCTGACATGTATAATGGTTACTGTCAAGAGCAGTTGCTCCCAGTCTAGTGTAAGTTAAGTTTCGTTTTCTGCCTGTTAGTCCGAGAGAGAGATTCATGCGAGCGCAACCAGCAGGTGGCTCATCGTCCCTCTGTTACCTGACGTATTGTTTAATTCTCCTGTATTGAGTTCATGAGAATAAAACTGGAAGACAATCAGAGGATTTAAATAAATACGGCTGAGAATAATAGCCTATAGTCTAAAGAAAGCAAAGTCTCATCATCATCATTCCTTGCATTCTAACCGATGCACCATTCCTGGATGCTATTCATACCTATTGATCTAGCCCTCCTGCATTATCACTAAAAAACTGTTTTATTTTATAAAATACTCGCAAATGTAATTACTTTACATATAGACGTTTAGTTATTAAATGGTGTGCACCTCCCTTGGTCTGACATGGACCTATTATAAGAGGGTTGACAGTAATAGCCGGGATGCCGGGTTTTGTGACGTTGGACCAAAAACTCCCCCCGGCGCCTGTTCGCCTTCCCTCTCATAAGGACCAGGGCTCTGTACAGTGGCCGTTTATGCTGTCAAGCGCCCGTCTACAAAAAAAAGTCCATGCAATGAACGATTGCCACCTTACCGCGTTTCTTTCTTCGCGCCCCCTCCGCCGTTCGCTGTCATAAGAGCATAAGAGCCCTCGTCTTTTTCTCCCCCTCTCGGGGGTCAGTTGTTTTCACATGGCGATTAAAGTAAACACTCACAAGGCACAGACTACGTCATGTGCGCCCAGGAGACCCTGGTTGGGAGGGGTGAGTGAGTGAGTTGCCAATGCATGTAGTCTGAGGCAGAGAGCCACAGAGCGAGAGAAGCGAACACCAGCGAGCTTGCCGTCGGTGGCGGCGGCGGCTAAAAAACATATTTACGTGCCAATTTGTATTCATGGTCAATATAGGGTCATTTTACACATCCCCTGGAGCACATCTCGCGATACATTGAATATATTCGATATATCGCCCAGCCCTACGCTCAACTCAGAGTGAACATGGTCAGAGTTGACCAACCCAACCACCCAGATCTGGTGTTATGAAAACGATAACTCAGAGTTGCTCATCTGGTTGGTCAACAGGCTCCAGGTTAGGTAAAGTTAATAAATGAAAAGTAAATATATTCCAACCTGAGCCACGCAGAGACCCTCTCAACATGGCTTCTGGTTCCACAGGACCAAAACCCCTCACTTTGTACCTACAGGTCTGGCAAAAGGGATAACTTTGCTTGACCATTTAAGAAATTCAGTAGTACGCTAACTGCCCTTTTCCGCACTATATAAACAGGACCAAGAATGATACAATCGACAAAAAATTTATATTTGGAAGACTGTGCAGAGAGTGGGGAGAACAGCAGATAAAGATAATTGGGGATTTACTGCCTTCTATTTTAGAACATTGCACAAGCTGTCTGACCAGTGCATAACAGCGAGATACTTCAACAGCTTCTTCCACTAAGACTCCTGAACTCATGAACCATAACACCTCACTGAATCCCCTTGTTGTGACCTGATTATGTTAAAAAACAATATATGATGCTATGAACTCCTTTTAGTGCAATTGTGACTTTCGCAATTTTTTATTAGCATTTTTGTAGTATTGTTTTTATTTTTCTCCACTTAAAAATGAATAACAGACCGTTACAGGACTTGTCTGGCTGCAGCACAGCTTTACCGCATACTAACCTGCTCTCTCAAATCCTATTAGGATTGTCGTTAATGAGGGTGCTTTAGTCTGTGTTGGCAAACAAACTAAATTATTGTCACACTAAAGGAGTACTAGAGAACAGCATAAAGCCCAGTTCAGACCAAAGATTCGCCTCACAACAAGATGCAACTGCTCGTAACGAGCTGGCCTGGCCGTTCTAAAACTGGAGATGGCGATTTGACATGTTGAATCTTCTGCGACTCCTTGCAACGGCTTGCAACACGTTGCAACGAGCAGTTCACACTGCTGCGACTTTCTCCTGCGACGTTCCAAAACCGTCCAGTTGCAAGTCGTTGTGAGGTGAATCTTTGGTCTGAACTGGGCTTAAAGGGCAAAACATCTCTACAATCTAAACACACTTGGGAGAATCCTTTAGAATATTCACAGTAATACTTGGTAGTATTCATGGATGTTTAGTTTTTCATGTCATCAAAGCCCTTTGAATTGAATTAATTCAGTCACTGATAATTATTAGTTAAATATAGTAGGCTTTCCCGGTATTACTGCAGGTTACAGGCGACCTGAAAAAAACCTTTATATACCTTATATACCGTACAGTGAGATCTGACGCAGGGTACAGTATGTAAGGCTTGTACCATCATTTTGCAAAGCACCAGTTTTCTATCTTACAGCAACCCGGACCAGGTAGCTGTTCAAATAAAGAAAACAGCAAAAACTCTCCCAACAATTAAAGAGAATGTGCTTTGTTATCAGTCACGTTGGCCTCAGGAGTTTGTTGGATAATTGCGACCTGGAGATTTCATAGCTTTTGGACGTATAAACAGTGGTGGGCCGTCAGGGCCAGCGGGCCTTCTCTGCTGGCCCCGTCAAAATCCAAATAACATATAGTTTTATTTTCGTCCAAATTAGATACATTTTTGTCTGAGTGTGTCTGAATTCAATAAAAAATATATTTTGTATTTGGCTGTGTTGGCTCTATAGGCACCTGACTTGTGAGTGTTTGGAGTGGGGGGTGGGGGGGTTACTGCTTATAAAGGATTATCCGGTATTTAGATAAATTGATCTATTAAAGCACAAGACCTCTTCCTAATCTCCCTGTAATCTCCTTCTAGAGAAGTATAAAGCTACCACCTAGACCTCTGATGAGCTACACCTGAATTCAACACTGCATTGGGCAAACAGCACACTGTTGGTCCTCTCACTCAAAGAAGATGGAGAACGGCACAGAGGGCAAGAACTTCTACATCCCCATTAACAACAGGACGGGGCTTGTGAGGAGTCCTTTTGAATACCCACAGTACTACCTGGCAGACCCAATATTGTTCAAACTAACGGCTGTTTACATGTTCTTCCTGATCTGCCTTGGCCTCCCCATCAATGGTCTTACTCTGCTGGTCACAGCTCAGAACAAGAAGCTTCGGCAGCCTCTTAACTTCATCCTGGTCAACCTGGCCGTGGCTGGAATGATCATGGTCTGCTTTGGGTTCACCATCACCTTCGTAACGGCTCTTAATGGTTACTTCGTTTTTGGGCCTTTAGGTTGTACCCTTGAGGGATTCATGGCTACTCTGGGAGGTAAGATATATGAACTTTTGTAAATTTGATACTGCATACTGTTGTTTTTCTCAAGAAAAAAAATATTTGAATAAAATATTTGCACCATCTGAAACATCTACTGCAAGGCTATCTGATACATGTAATGATTCAAAAATAAATGCAATTACAAATACAACAAGATGTTTTAGTTTCTTTCCTCTCAATTTATATTCAATAAAACAGGTCAAGTTTCTCTCTGGTCACTGGTCGTCCTGGCTGTTGAGAGATACATTGTTGTCTGCAAACCCATGGGAACCTTCAGATTTGGTGGCAAACATTATCATTTAAGAAATAATTATTTTTCACATTTTCATTTTGATTACTCCCCTGGGGAACATCAGTTTGGTTATGAATCAATCAGGGCTTTGAATGAATACTGTTCTAATTTGTCTGATGATAAATTATTTTATTAGTTCATCATATAAAAAGGAGAAACTGCCTGCTTACTGCACAGCTCACGTTAATTTGCTACCGCTGCTACTGTGTGTGCTTCTTTCCTTATAGGCTATATATAGCCTAATCACCTACAAGAGAATTGGGTTCACTTGGAGAAAAAACGTTAGCCTTTTTTCTTGATACAGATATGATTATTATATTCTATATCTGAGATAATGTTCTTGTTTTTTAGAAATGAAGGGCAAACATTTTTCCAGTTTCCGTACCATACTTTGCACTAATTGTTTTGTTACACTGCAGTCCGAGGATCAAGCTCGTTATTCTCCTGTTGCCATGGTGAATCTTGTTTTCAGAACGCCAAAATATATAATTATGAAGGCAGACAATTTGAGAAAGCTTAATAGATGTTTTTTTATAAGTATAATAATAATAATAATAATAATAATTATTATTATTATTATTATTATTATTATTATTATTATTATTATTAACATTATTATTGTTGTTGTTGTTGTTATTATTAGTATTAGTATTATTGTTGATATTATTGTTGTCGCTATAAAGACACATTCATCCCAAGGTTCCTCAACTTTGCATGTCAAACATCTATCTAGAGGTGTATTGATTTAAATCGTAGTATTAGCCTTATACTGACACATTTATAGAATTCCAAAAGTCACAACGACATTATTCCTTTCCCATTCTTCTCATACAAAATGCTATTAGCTAGATAGCCTTTGTGGACATTCATTTAGTTTATCACATCACCTTGTCCTCATGTCCTGGGTTGATGTCTTGTTTTTCTTGTGTGTCCTAGCGCTCTGTCTTCTTGTTGGGTAAACAAACACAGGGTCAGGGGGTCAGCGGTTCTGAAGGAGAGGGAATTGCTTAAACTAGCCCTACGGCTCAGTGTTTGGTCCCTTTGCTGTTTGTCTTTCCCACTTGCTCTGAAGCTTAAAGGGATAGTTCAGTATGTTCTGAAATGGTGTTGTATGAGGTTCTTAGGCATAGTTAGTTTGTTGAGAGGTCGACATAAACAATATTTTTCACCATCTAAATAAACATTACAAAAACCACTGTTAAATGTTACATTAAATTCAGCATTTAGAACCAATAAGCTGCATAACTTTGCACAATGGGGTGCCCTTCAGAGCATGAATAGTGCAGGGATATTATAAAACAAAACTACTGCTCTGCTGCTACTTAATTAAATGTAAATGTATGCCTGCACATTTAGATGTTCCAGCCGGTATGAACAGACAAACTGTATCTGGATAATGTAAATGGGATCAGGGACAAAAAGAGGTTAATGCAGGTGTAAACATTGCAAAATTCACTGTAAACAGAAGCAGCCGGACTACATCTGGAGGCTGTCTGGCTGACACTGTTATCCCAATGCAAGCAAGTGTAAATAACAGCTGTGCCTCTTCATTATTCACTGACGAAAGAGACAACAACCCACATAACAAGTTGAAAGGTGACCCGCCCCTGTCTTTCTCTGCCATGTGACCCTGCTGGCTACATACCAACCCCTCTCCCTGCATGGGAACAATACATAGAGCTCATACAGGAGTCATATTCCAGATGAGAACATGCAGATTGCATCACATTTACAGTTAGAATTGAGATAACAAGAGTAGGGCTGTGTATTGGCAAGGACTTCTCGATACAATAGGAGTCATGGCTCACAATATGATCTATCATGATACATTGCGAAACAATGCGATATATTGCGATATTCCATATAGTTCAATGAAAATATAAAAACAGCTGTAATTCAAGTTGCTGTGTAAGATCCAGGTGGTCTTCAGACATCACATCACATTATATTGTTAAAGAAGTGCAAACATTCCTTCAAATTCAAAACCCGGCACTTCGAGGCAACTAGCCGTACCGCGTCATCTACATGAGCGTAGTTCACAACCAGTTTAAAACCTGAATTTTGTTTCTCAAAAATAATGATATCTGATTGATATAGATATAACAAACAGAAATATCACAATATATTTCCGTATTAATATTTTCTAAATTCCAGGTGTAAATGTCACAGCTCATTATCAGACCCAGATCACATCACCGCATAAACATGCGGAAAGCAGGTGAAGATAGATGTACAGTAGTTTAACACAGTGTTATTACAATGCACCAACTTACTGTACGTACATTTGAAGCTTTCATTTTTTGTTTGTTTTAAGATTCCTCAACTGGTTAAAGCTGGGGTGTGTGATTTCTGATTGGTCAAAGTTAACATGAACTGACACTTTGACCAATAAGAGCAAGGCTCCGATTCTCTGTTCTTATTGGCTGTTGGGACTGTCCATTCACTTTGGCACGACTTTGTTGGTGTAGAGCGTGTCAGGGAGGGACCATGGCGGAGGGACCAAAGAGAACAAGTGGAGCGGTTGAGGTATTTGGATTCAAATCTCTATCCCAACTGCCATTTTCTCCCCAAATCCTCCACCCTAGCTTTCAGTCAACCCATAAATGATTCCATAATTTGTCAGTTTTAAGTTATAAAGCACGAGAAGGGACAATAAAAGTCACCAAAAACATACTTGGAAAATCTGGAACAATAAATGTCCATGTTTAAAATAAATACAGTTATGGAGTTATGTCACAACTGACCAAATGATGAAATGATGTCATCTGTTAAAAGCAACCCGGTATCACGCCGAGGCGTGAAATAGACACGCCGGTCCACGTGTGTCCCTCACAACGCCTTGCCTGACCAGGGCGTGTGAGTTACACGCGGCCCCTCGCCCGTCTAAATGAACGGAGGAATAGCACCAACAGCGGGCGAGATGTTCTCCCAGGATTTCAATACTATCCAGCTGCAGCCCCGGAGACAAACACCCTGGCGTGGGTGGTTAGGGGTTAGGGCAAGGGGACAGGGAGAGGTTAGAATATAGATAGAACATTGACGGAACACCGCGGCGGCCATCTTGACTACGGGAGGTGGACCGGCGCGTCTATTACACGCTTTACCATGCGCGTGTAACTCACACGCCCTGGTCAGGCAAGGCGTTGTGAGGGACACGCGTGGACCGGGCGTGTCTATTACACGCCTTACCGTGATACTGGGTTGGTTAAAAGTGGGCTTGGTATTTTATGGATGAAAATGATTCTATTTTAGAGAACATTTGTCAACGTTAACAAATAGACATGGTGCTGGAGTATTTTAAATAACACCACTGCTTTTGTATGGGGGCCACTGTTGACCTCTTATTTGCTGACTGATTGCTAATGGCTATTTACATTAGCTTCTACTATACAGAGGTTGATTATGTTTGGAGGGCAGAAGAAGAATTACCCTGGGCTTAATGCTGTCATAATGCAGAGATAAAACCCTTAACCATCCCAGAGTCCTTTGGGGAAAATAAAGACCAAATCACTTCCTATCATGGCTCTCACTGGAGTCATATTCATATCTCCAAATCACTTCTTTGGTCCTTGGTTCTTTTTCTTCCTTTGAGTGTCAAGGGAATGAGTGGGGTGAGGTTAAGTATATACTTACCCCCCCCACCCACCCCCTAAAGTCATCCATCCTGTGTTTATTGATCCTCTCTTCAAATTTAAACATTCAGATTGGGGCACATAGTCCATTAGAAAGTCATAACGGGGCCTGGTCAATAAACTGTACCCAGTAATGTGTAGATTGAATGTAGGTTTATTGGAATGCACCATTAAGCACCGTGGCAGTGGGTTGTGAGGATGGGGGAATGGGGGGGTTGAACATCTATCATGCTGTCCCGTGTACAGAGCCGCGCTGATGGAAACAGAATAGGGGGACGGAGCACTCGCCGCACCAGTAAATTCATCATCTCCTCATTTTTATCTCTCCTTTAACAGCCTGTCTCAAGGAGGAGGAGAGCGGATCGATTGTGTGTGTGCGCGCACAGGCACGTGTGTGTACTATATTGTGTGTGTGTGTGTGTGTGTGTTGAAGCTACCTATAGTGAAATATGGCCTTCCCGTCTCTCAATCAGGAAACCAGACGTCATTCGTATTTTTTTCTCCACGCTCCAACGCACCGTCAACAGTGAGAGTGAGATATGGCAGCTGATAGGTGTGTGGGTGTGGGGGCCGTTTATATGGATATGCATATACCTGGTGGGGGGTGGGCGGGTGCAAGAAGCTAAATGAAGATAGAGAATAGAGGTGAGCACAATGTTATTCAAAATAGGCCAAAGTGAGGAGTTTGTAGATGACACAAAAGCCATTGGTCATTTGAACAATAGTGGCTCTCTTAGTTGTCTTACATACATTATGTTGCAATGTACCCTTATATTTAGATTTGAAAGGTTAATCTTGTGTACAAGTAGAATTTGACCTGATTGTTGCAATTCAGAAAAGGTCCAAAGTTCGTCAACCTGAGGACCACTAGCCATGTTTACAGTTCTCTTTTTTGCTTTTTTTAACTTTTTTTGTGGCTTAATTTGGTTGCTGAGCAAACCGCATCCACTAGTGAAGACCATGCAATATTATAGTTGAGCCAAACATCTCTATTTTGAGATCATGAATCAACTGTCTTGTTCAACTTAACTGGTCATGTGTCATTTGTTCACTCAAAAACAACCACTCGAAGCATCAGATGTTGCTGATTTCATATATGCTTGCCTTTAAAGCTATAGTGCTTAACTTTTCCATATAAATTAATGTTGGTGTTTAGTGGTGGCTCCACCGGCATTGTTGTTGTAATTCCACCAAATTCCTCATTGGGGCGACAAAAGTTACGCACTACTTTAAGCAACTAAAGGTAATTGATTAATGTTAGCAACCGATTGTGGTTAAATGTTAGCTTTCTGTCCAAACAACCAGCCCGATACTGAGCACGGTAAATGGATGAGATGACATGGTTCCCTTGTGGGTTCCTAAGAGGCAGGCTGAGGTTTATACTGTAGTCTGGTGGTGTAATATTGTATTACACAGGGTGATGGCATACATGAGTCATGATTTATCCAGTTTCACAAACACAGCAGTGTATCTATTAAGCCACAGTGCACATATGAACACAAAACACAACCTCCACTTTCTTATTTGTTCTGGAGATGTGCACTGTATCACACAGCTGTTCAAACTTTAATTTCCAAGCACATTCAGGTCCACTTCACCCAAAGAGTTGTTAAATATAACCAATGCAATCAAAACATTTTCGAAATGGGATCAGTCTCAAGAGCCGTCACCGAAATTTGCAAAACCATATTAGGGAGATTTTGGTAATGTGAAATGGAAGGACACATTTACCTTAGGTGCATCAGTTCAAAGTATTAGGAGGGAAACCTAGGCCTACGGCAAAGCAGGTGGTCCCAGGACTAATATAGCCTCATTAAGCCGGCCCATATGTTGCCATTAAAGTTCAATTCTTTGATTTGGTCGCTGATGCCAACATATGTTCAATAGGGGCAGAAGAGGTGACATTACGGACCTTGAGTTTGAATCCCTGAGACTGTATCATGTCCAGTATAGAAGGAGCCAGTTTAGAGTTAAAATGTGACCTTTACTGTCCACGGGAGAATCCAGTGTTGACAGACAGCTTCATTTACTCCTCAAATACTTATTCTAGACTACAGTGGGGAAAACAATTAAAAATTCACAGATCTGGAAAACCTCCAGACCCCAAGACGAGGCTCTCGTAAAACATCAATTGCAATTTTATTATTCTACTCCCAGCGGCATGGTGCTTCAGAGCAAAAAAACACATTTATTTGATAGTCCACCTTTGCCATGGCAGACCATTAGGCATTGGCTGGTATTCTGACAGTATGATAACCTGCTAACACTTTATTAGGCATTAACTAAGTGTTAATGCTTATTTATTTACAGTAAGTTAATGCTTGGTTAACCATTATATGCTTAGTTAACTAATGATTTGTTAGGCATTACATAAGCTTAACTTAATGCTTGGTTAATGCTCATTAAACATAATCTTAGCATTTATTAACAGTTCATTTATGCTTAGTTAATGCCTACAACACATTAACTAAACATTAAGTAAGAGTTAAATAATGTACCCTCACTGTAAAGTGTTACCCATAACCTTCATAAAAAATGCCAAGGTATCACAGCTCAAAAATGTGTTATTTGTTATTATTATTATTATTATTTAATTTATTTAAAAGGGACAATGTACAGTTAGAACATAAATGTTGCCATTTGATGCACTATACCAGATTATAGCTTTAAGCTAATTTGCATCTGTAGTCCCTTGGCAGGTCACAAAAATACAACACAGTAACAAGACAGATTATAAGTATATGTTCAACCCCATACAGAAATATGATGTATATTAATACACTTGTGCGAAAAGATAATACAATAAATAATTACATTTTTAGCAGGGGGGCACTGATAACATAGAATGGTATTACAGGAAAAAAACTTGTATTTTAAACCTTGACATTTTCCAAACGTGGTTTACCTTCAAACCTGTTATCGTCTACCAACCATATCCATCTTGGAAAATACCCCAAGCCATGATGTTTTCTTTGCACACAAGAGTTTTTAATAACCTAACTGACAGATTGCCATGCAATCTGCTGTGTAGGCAAGTACAGTATAGTATTTCCTTTTTACTTACTTAAATTAACTTTCTTTTAGCCCAACATTAAGATATAGTGTGGGGGTTTCTTTGATGAGCTAACTGCCCAGTATGTTTTTGTATTCCATGTAGCACTTTCTTATTGAAGTGTGTGGTGGACATTATAGGTCTCTATCATGGCTGTGGGCTTTTATCTAGCTATCCTCACACTGTAAGTAGCACTGGAACACCATCATGCAACATCTGAAGAGGGGACACATTACTAGATATCATGAGCCTATGATTCATGTGGGGCTTAACACACACGCACACACGTACAAACACACACACACACACACACACACACGGTTCCACTTCCCCAAGCCCCCTTTCCCTTTCCTTTCCTTGCCACCTCCACCCCTCATCTCCCTCCATAATTAGATTGGGCCGCTCCCAAGAGAAATACATTTGCCAGGTAGTTTTTCTTTTTTTCTCTTTTTTTTATCTGTCGTTCCAAGGAGTGGCTCCAGCAGCTCTAGTCATTTATTAGCTGGATTCACCTCACCACTCCTACACCTTATCACAAATGTGCTGGGAGCAGGTTAACACTAAACGTCTAATTGACAGAATATTCATGCATTCCACACCAGCAGTCTTTTGGCTTCTGAGGGGGGCCGTCGACTTGTCCAGGAGCCATGGCGTGACGAGACGCATCAACAGGGACCAAAAAAAGAAATGATATTTCTTATTTCTATATTTGTTTTTTCATGTCCCAGTGCCTTACTTCAAGGGCAGGAGGATGTTTTTCCCCCTTTCTCCACTCCATCTTCAGATGTTTTTGAAGTGTCTTTTAGAAAAATAGATTTGTAAGAGATTTTGAATCTTGAGGATTAAATTAGTTATTTTGATTTAGGCTGGACAGTCCAGAATTTCACTAGGGATATGTCTTGTGTATTAATGATAATTAGCTTGGACCGGACAGGTTTTAATTCTGGTATTAAGATTTATTTCCACCACAATTTTCAACTAAAAAACCTGGATCTGTGTATGTGTGCCGTGATAATGTACTACCCTGTCATTGATAATCGATGAATACTGTGGATTAAAGCCTGTTCTTTGGTGTATTATTATAGGGCATCTGTGCATTTCGCTCAAAGTAAAAGTTTCTTTGCCTAAATATTTTTCAAATGAGGAAGGAATTGTGTTCCCAGAACATACTAGCCAAAAACATTTCAACGCATGTTACAGTCATGTTTAAAAGGGTCAGATGTGCACACTAACACACACACACACACACACACACACACACACACACACACACACACACACACACACACACACACACACAGTGACCAGCATATTTGCCAGTATGATGTGTTTCATTTAAAGGCCTTGTCACCCGCATATTTTTTTCAGTCAGAGAACAGCAGTTTTGTCAGTAGCCTGTAGCGTGGTGCAGGTTGTTGGATCCATCCCTCTGCTATGAGGGGACAGGGGGCTCGGGGGGTGGGGGGAAGACCCTGGATGAGGAGGAGGAGGGCCTTAATCCAATTTCTCGCTGTCCAGCACTCAAGCACATCCCCACTGTGAGGGATTATGCCCCTCAGACTCTCATTGCCTGCCAAAAAAACCTCTGTTTATCAGCTCACCGAGGCAATTTAAAAATGCACCTTTCAGAATCCCCCAGCATCAGCAGCAGCAGCAGCATAGGACGCTGTAGCTTGTTCATTGAGGTGTCTTAATCTTGTCAGGTGCCGTGCACCCCGGGGGTCAGGTAGATCTCTATTTTTTTCCCACCTCCTTCTCCCGCCACACCTTCATACTGTGTGTGTGTGTGTGTGTGTGTGTGTGTGTGTGTGTGTGTGTGTGTGTGTGTGTGTGTGTGTGTGTGTGTGTGTGTGTGTGTGTGTTTGAGAGAGAACTGGGGTCAAGATAGTGAGAAAGAGGCAAAAACAAAAGGTGGATCAAACAAGGTTACTTGAAGACCTTCCGGCTAGACACTGCAGCACTAACATGCTTTACTTGTACATATCATCATGAAACGTTGCCAGTTGATTATTTCCATTAAAACTATTATTTTTGGCATTACACTTTTATTTCAGAAAGTTTGGAAGAATATGTCAATTTGACCACATATAACTTAGTATGCCAACATTTCCACCTCTTTAAATGAACTCAAATGTAGATGTTGAATAAAGCCAGTTAAAACCTTGTTTACAACATATTAGTCTCCAAAGTCTTGAGATAAGATTCTTTGATACATCCTTTTTTTTCTCATTTTATAAATCCAAAAACATGTACAGGTCTTACAAATGCAATTTATTAAGCATGTTTTTAAGAAGAAAATGTATCAGGAATCAGACAATTAACAGCATACGAAGACATCTTTTTTTATCTTTGGTTCAGAGTGTTGAAAAATTAACACCTAATGTTGATATAATGGCCGTTAAAGATGGTGGTATAGGCGGAAAATACAGACACAAACAGACAAGGTTTAGTCAAATAAACAACTAAATCTACATTTAGGACCTTTTAATTAATACTAGTATTAGAAGACATGTTATGGAAGCAAAATAGACATAAAGCTCTACATTGACCAGTGCTTTAAAAAAACAATGTGTTTGACTCAAGTGTCTGGCCTAAAAGAGGAGACTCTCCTCTCTAGCTTGAGCGTCAATGAGGTATTACAGCTGCTGATCTGATCAATCAAGTGGCAGGGCAATAAGAGGGAGAAGCCAATAGATTGATAGGGCTTTAGTGTTGTCCCGGTTTGCCAATATTCCCTCCATGTCTAGTCTGTGGTCTCTTATTAAGGATTGGATATTGGTTAGTCAGTGTCACCCACCTCTGACAGTAGGACTGATGCTTTTTCATTTATTAGTTCTGTGTGATATGTATGTGGTTACAACAGTTTAGATGCATTATATCAGCCACTGCATTTGGCGGCAAACAATTGTTTTGTTGTTCACCTTTGTTTTTTTCGGTAACACTATACAATTAGGGCACATTTATTAGCTCTAGTTTATGCTTATCTAATGCCATTAACGGTCAGTGAATGCTTATCAAGCATTAGTAACTGTTACTGCTTAATTATTAATGCTTAGTTAATGCTTGGTTAAGCATTAACTAAGCATTAACTAGCATTAACTCTGCTTGTTAAGGTTAAGCGTAATAGTTAGTCAATGCTTACTTAATGTGTTTTAAACATTAACTAAGCATTAAGTAACAGATAATTAATGTACCCTTATTGTAAAGTGTTACCGTTTTTTCTCTTCCAAATGTGGCTAACCTTTTTATTTCTAACCTGTGTGATCTGGTGGCCCAGTGTTGCTCTTAGGCCATCAATCCCATGAAGACCTAAAAGGGCTCCAAGTTTTCTCTGCTAGTCTTTCTGGGCATTCAAAGCAAGATGGCCCTGCATTAATATTGGGTATGTTTTTTTTCAGTTGTCCATTGAGCAATGAAATGTCATCCAGAAGGGCAAGTTTGAGTGATGGGAAACCTTAACACTGTACTGCAATGTATGATACCATGAGGAGCATTTGGGAAGTTATCATAATGTAAATCATTTTGTCATGTGCTATTGCAAGGTGATTTTGCAATATGGCAAATGTTAAGCCATTTTCAACTTTCTTTTTGCCAGACAATGCTACATATTTTCTGCTGGAGCCATGCAAATGCATTTGAACCTGTGCTGAACCAAATCTGTGATTTCATTGAAATGATGTAAGGGACTATGTTGTATAAGATGTGGCACACTTTCATTGTAGTCTCTGCAGGGGTCATAGGAATTTAGGGTCAAAAAAAAGGCCTGAGAATGATGTAAGGATGAGAAACACTCACTTTTTACAAAAAAGTGCCTTCAGCTACTGATTATACCGCGCTGGACTGTGTTGTACTCTGTAAGACAAAGACTAAAAAACCTAGCCCTTTGTTCCAATCCCCAATACTTTCTTCTATTTGGTATGGTATAACAATATTTAGGATGTCTTAATTCTTGTAGTCAGATTTAGCATGCTTAAACAATACCTGGATGTTCTACTACCGGTCGAGATTTTAAGTGTTGAAATCAGCATGCCATTTGGGCGATTCTGACCCACAATCCAATGCAAATTTGAGGAGACGGATATATGAGCAAGAGGCAAGTTCAATGTGATGATGAAATAAATAAGTAAAAGCATGTCCCAATTGTATGCCTACCGCATGCTAACTAGACAATTTGTATGGTCAGCTGTAGAATACAGAATACAGAAAATAAAAAGTATGTGATTTGGAACGCAAGGTAAGCCTCTAATCTGAGTTATTTAAATGCATCATGGGTAGTACAGCAGATTTGGATATCCATGGTGTGTGGATGTGCGCAGGCAAAGACTAAACATAGAGCCTGCTGTGAAGACATGAAGCGATGGTTCTCACTAATGCTGGTCTATTAATGAGGGGGCTATGCGTGTCTGTCTGTGAATCTGTGGGGCATACTGGTAGAGGAGGAGGAGTATTGAATCAGTGCTGACCTGCGAGGTCAACTCTTTGGTGAGGGAGAGGAGAGCAGCGTGCCCTGGGGCCATCCATTCACAATCACTCATCTGCCAGGTTCAAGTACGCATCTGATTTTATTTCTACTTCCCCTCTCTCCTTTCTCCTCTGTCCTCACCCCGTTTGCTCACCTGTTTTTCAGCTCTAGGCACACTTTAACACAGCATTGGCTTTTTTTTATATCTAAGTTAATAACATAGTCAATTCTGGATATACATGGATTTGATTGGATGCCCTCCCCTACAATGCCATGTCTTTCTCTTCTTTGTCCACCCTGACAATGTTTTTTGTGGATCTGTGAGAAAGTAAGCCGCTTAACTTCATATTCAGGGGACTATATCCTTCAGTTGAACGGCTGATAATTGACTGGCACGAGGTGTCCCTGCTTGATGCAATAGGTGTTAATCCCTTCGCCATCCCACATGACGCAAGGACAAAGTAACATATGTGGGGTTTGATCTGCACCAGCTCTTTGTTCAATATTTCAATGCCCACAGCAAATGAACACACACACGCATGATCATACACGCACACACACACGCACATGCACAAACGTGCATACACACACACGGACAAACAAACACACACACACACACACAGAGGATGGTCGCTGGTGATCAGCTTTGCCCTTTTCTCTTTCCTTCTTTAAAGCCACTACGAGTAAGTCGGCACGTTGGCGACACCTTTGAACAAAAGCGGTAGTATTTTTACGACGCCAGCTGTCGTGAAGCTGTTTGCTAGCTCGTGCAGGGAGTGTGAGATTCAAATAATCAGGAAGCAATATAGTGCGTGTCCGTGTGTTGAAAGTGTGAGGACACCGGACTCTTTTCGGCTCGGTGAGAGTGGTTAGTGACACAGCATCAACTACACCTGCAATGAGTTGATCCATTGTCACCTCTCATGGAGCTGAACGAGTATGTGTCCCCACACAAAGCGAATGAACGAGAGACGGCAGTTAGTTATGGATCACGATGAGGTAATGTGTTAATGTTGTTGTAAATAATGACTATTTCAGATGAATAATGGTCATCTGATGATGCTGGTGAGGCAAAGTAAACTTTGTTTTAGTAGGCTACCGCTCATTCATTTAGGAGTAAACACTGCAGTCTAGTTCACTCCGTGAAATTGTGTATACGTTGCTTGGCAACGCCCTCCCGCCCGCCTATCACTCTCCCTTTTAGCTTTTCTTCATTGCATTTTCTTTTTTTTTCCTTTGATGGTTCAGCCCCGTTATCAGTCATTATGACGACAAACCACTGTCTCAAACAAGGCTCCCGCTCCCCTAGGGTGACCAGATCGCATTTCCATTACTTTTCACACGTCCCGCAAATTGAGACGTTGTCCCGCATTGTTATTGAAAGTGAGCCCCCTTTTTAAATGCGTGTTTTATAATCTGGCATTTATCCGATAGCTGTGAGGAGACAGCAGTCTCCGTTTGTCTGTTTGTGTGTATCGGGCTGCTGGGCTCTGTGACGGTGCTGCCTGCAGTTCTTCAGCATTTACCTTCCTGTTACTTCAAAATAAAAGCCAACTCACGTTTGTCAAGTGAAATGCTAATGTGAAGCCAGTGAAATGCTTTTAATGTGAAGCCGCAGCCTTAATGCTCTATTTGTTTAACTGCTGCGCGCTGATCTAAAGATAGTGTTTTTTTAATATAGAAAGCCGTGTCTCTGGCATTACCGGTGGTGACACAAGTTTAATTTGCTAAAAAAACGGCACTTTGTCCCGCATTGTCCCGCACAAACGTAGTCTTTGTCCCACATCTGGTGAATTGGGATCTGGTCTCCCTATCCCCTTCCCTCACCTGGAGTGATAGGCTTCTCAAATCGCGTTCCTTCACCACACTGAAATCTGCAACCAATACGGATATGTGACCATAGAGCATGCACGAGCAAACCGAAAATCGGACTTGGTGTACGACCAGACCAAATGCAGTAATAAAAACTATGTAAAAACATCTTTCTTTGCACTGATGGTCTCGTTTGCTGTTAAAGGTAATTTATGATTATGAGAGGAAACATGAGGCTGTTTAAAAGATATTTAAATGTTACTCGTTGCCGCTTTAATGCTCAGTTGCCTGTTTTATTTTCAGTTTTGTATACCATCAGAATAACCTCTTTACCATCCTCTTAAAGTTACCTTTAGTTTAGTGAAGTGATTAGTTGATTTATCAATTGATGACAGAAAATAAACAATTGAGCTTTTTAGATTTTGACAGCTCAGCATTCATTTAACTATGATATTGTTTCTATTTAACTTCTGGATGTGTGAAGAAGCTGTCTTCATAACGTATCTATGCTGCCCCCAATTTGCCCGCCCCCCCAAAAAAAAAATCAGTAATTGCATATTTAACTAGCACTAGATGTAATTACTTGGACCTACTTGAAAATTGATTTTCTGTGTGATTTTGCCTTTAGTCCACATGCAGACATCACAATCGGACACTAAAAGCGGAGCGGTTTGAAAACTCCTACCAAAGTTGAGATTGTATCATTAAAATAATTTAGGAAAATAACATATTTGTTTATATGTGAAGTTTTGCTGCGATTCTCAATTTTATATCATCACAACATCAAAATTGTATCTCATACATTAATTTAGTGGATATGTATTACTTTTTTTTGCAAAAGTTTTCACCGTCAAGGCCACTGCTTTTCTTTCTCCAAAAGTCTATCTCAGCTCAGTCACATATAATGGTAGATTCCTTTAAATTGTTTTCCATTACCAAGTTTTACAATTTTGTCCTCATGATTATTTATCATGTCAATGTATAGTCTTTTATATCTACAGTTGTCATGCTGAGAACCTGTATGTATCATAGATAGTAAATGATATGGATGTAACATCCAGGCTGACCTCAGTTATTCACACGGCATCCAATAATCCTGGTTTGTGCGCGTCGGGAGGGAGATAGCTGACGTATACCTCCGAGGCAAAGTGAGGGACAACGGGCGGAGAGCTGTCACTCAAGAAATCGTGCCAATACATTTTAACCTCCGATAAAATAAAAACTAGCTTGGTCCGAAAAAATTCACCCCCCTCAGTGTTGTCATGGAGATATGACCTAAACATACAGACTAAAATGGTTTTGTGGACCAGGCTGTAAATAGGTTTAATAAGACTTTGAAAACAGTCTGTTTAACAAGTGAGTCAATGAGAGATGGCTGTCTTCTGCTTCCACCCCCCTAGTGGCACTTCCGGTTACTACAGTTGTGGTCACTTCCTTATTGGATGCTGGTAAAAATCGCTGAGGTTGGGGATTGGTATGTATGTATGTATGTATGTATGTATGTATGTATGTATGTATGTATGTATGTATGTATGTATGTATGTATGTATGTATGTACTGTGTGTGTGTGTGGGGGGGGGGGGGGTATGATGAGGTCTGACTGCATAGCTCTTTAGTAAATAGATTGATCCATTCAATTCCATTCCATTTTGCCATCATCACTCCACTTTGCTGCTTGTCTTTTCTCAGTGGAAGTGATGGGAGAAATATCCGAACCCTAAATGGATATTTTTCTTTTTGCTAAACACTCAGCAGCAGCAGCAAGGCTGTGACGGAGCCAAAACAAATCAAAACAGCCTCGTAGATCAAACGGATGTCAAGCGGGGACATTACAAACACAAGTGTAGGCTGCTCCGAGAAGATTGCCCTTTCAAAGGCACACTGATTAGATTTAGAAAAACCCGACAGTTACACTTTTAACTCCCAATTAAGCCACATTTGTACTTGAGTGCAAGGCCTAACCGAGTTGTTTGACTTAACAGTGTCTACTGAATGACTGCACAATAATGTTTGCCTAATTAAAGCAGCTGCTTAACCACAGGAGCTCTAAAAGAAAAAGAAAAAAACTAACCCTGATGACTTCTAATAGGGCACATTCACGTGTCTGAAAAGCCTTTGCTTTGTGTTACATCCCCCATGCTTTCACTTTCTTTAATCTGGCCCGTTGTGCATTAGCTCCTTTTTATCTGCCTAAACAGCCCAATTGTGAGATGTGTCTCTAGTAGAAACACCTGTACAAGGCTGGTGGTGTCTGCTGAATACAACACACACCAGACAATAGCCCCCATGGTACCGGGGCTCTTTTGACTTTCTCAGTCCCCATGGCCAGACACCCACGGCCCCCCATCAGCCCAACCCCCAAAATGTACATTTGGCATTATACCCTTCAGTTGAAATGCCAACTACCTAGGGCCGACACAGGTCATATCTGCAGTATTCTGAAGGGAAATTGAAATTTGGCCGGAAGTAGGCGGGCGGGCGGAGCCAGGCTAGCGTTTGTCTGGATATGTGAAGCATTTAACCAACAAATATACTTATACTGACACGCCTTCTTTTAGTTATTTTTCCTTCATTTTAGGAAAGAAAACTTACAGAAACTAGTAAATAAACAACATGATACTGAACCCCACATTGCTCCAATTGGTTAGCCAGCCTCCTGTGTGGTAGCTGCTGGCATCAGTGAATGAATGTGTCGGTGACTCGGTCAATTGTTAAGTGCTTTCAGTGTAAGGCTTTGAATAAAAGTAGTAAATTAAATAAATGCAGTCCATTTACAGTTATCATGTGTTACAATTTACATGAGTATAGTAATATTACAATGTCCCCGTGGGGTAATTTGTTTTACAGACATTAGTCATATCACAAATATATACATACGATGCATCATACATAAACATACTGTATCCATATCACTCGCTGTCACAATCATAGTGGTTATAGTTTTTTAAGGGCACCTATAATGCAAAATGCACTTTGCCATGGTTTTTCAACATTAATATGGGTCCCGAGTGTGACTACAGACTCCCAAAGTATTGTGAAAAAAACCTCTCTCTTTTTCTCCACCTCCACTTCACTGAAAACCTGTGTTCAAAAAGCCCTGTCAGATTTCTCTACGCGTATGATGTCATACGGGGAGAAGTCAAGCCCCCTCATTAAAAATCTAACTTAGCCCTACCTCCACCTGTGATGAACCACACCCACAGATACTCCTGAATGTACATGGAAGTTCAATTCAAACCAGCAGTTTAGATTCAGGGCCAATCAGAACAGACTGGGCTTTTTTTGGAAGGCTGGGCTTAAAGACACAGAGACAAACCCGATACAATTTTGAACCTGGAGATGAGAATTATTTGGTTGGTTGAACATATGCAATTCTCAGCAGGCTGTGCTGACCTTTAGCAGAAGGAACAAAAGACAGTCTCTTGTACTGTTTTGAATTAACACCTGTTCATACTGTGATTATGTTTGTCCTTACTTTAATTAATAAAATGGAATTGTTATTTGTGATGTAGGGCTTTATAAATAAAATATACTTGCTTAGTATGGTCAGAATGTGATGATGATTTCAATAGCATTCAAGCATAGCAGCTGCTGTTGACACCCCGATCTCCGCTAACAAAACTCCAGAGTAACTTAACACTAAAAATTCACTTTTTGAGTGTCGGACGACTGGCTGAACCACCCAAACGTAACACTAACAATCCACTAAGTTTCATATAGATATCGATATGACACTTTGCCAGTTGACTACTTACATTGAAACAATACGTTTTTGATTTACAATTTCTCAGACATGTTTGAATAAATGTGCACTATTGGCAATACCTATAATGCAAAAATCTAGATGTTGGATAAAGCCAGAGTCAAAGTCTTTATTTAATTTTAACAACCTATTAGTCTCCAAGGTTTTGACAGAGAAGATTTTGGACACAGCCTTTTTGTCATTTTATAAATAAAAAAATCCAACAACTCAAAATAAAATAAAAATGTCTACATCTCTTTAAGAATCACACAATTAACAACATATTCTTTTCTTATTACCTTCAGAATATAGTTGTGATTATTGGTTCAGAGTATTGAAAAAAAACAAATGTTGAGATAATGGCTGTTAAAGATGGCCGTATGAGAAATATACGGATGCAAACAGACCAAGTTTAGTCAACTAAACACCTTAGTGTAGATGTTGGACCTTTGATTTCAAAGTAGGCATACATCTCTAAATTGACACTTGCTTGAGAAACAATGTTTTCGCCTTAAAATTGAGACTCACTAAAGAACACAAAAACCTAGAAAAAGCACTTGTTTGTAATATACATCTGACACAATGTTGACATCTTTTTCGGCTGTGGTTCTCTTAAGGTTCCCTTTGTTTACTCCTAAAAGCCTTCCAAGTGCATCCAATCCAATGTCTACATGGTGCATTATATAAAAAAAGAGGGCAAAGCAGTGCTTACGGGGGATGCTCATGAGATGTGAGGTTGGAGCAGCCCTGACAACATGTCACCAGGCCCAAATGCATTGACATTTTGCATGGGTGGGCCATTCACTGGACAATATTAAAAAGCCTGAAGGAACAAAGCATGTATCTGTGAATATTGAAATGTCACATGAGAAAGAGACTGGGGAGTTAAGAGAAAGGGAGCCAATCGAGAGAGAGAGAGAGAGAGAGAGAGAGAGTTCACCACCATAGCAGCAGATGCTTTTGTGTATTCCGCACGGCGACATGTGTTATGGATTGCTTCATACCCGCTGACCTTTAAGCCTACTTAGAAAGATAGAATGAAAAAGAGTTAAAACAGAGTGTGTCTCGCCCCCCCCCTTCATTGCTTGTGGTAAATGCAAGAGAGACTTTTTTCATTTCCCCTTTCTTTTCCGTGGGAAGGTATAATGCCAACAAATCACCCCTGGACCGTCCTCCACCAATCAGCTGGAACATTACTAAAGATCACCCCGCAGTGTCCTGCTCTGAATGCTTATGGGAAGATGGGGCAGGTTTCCTCCACTCCTCAGGGCTGTTATTTCCATGTGTCTGCTCATTATTGACCGATTGATTTTATTGACAGATTGGTTTGTTCAGTATAGATGCTTGAATAGTACGTTCCCAAACAACATGCAGACTGTTTCAGAACACGGATTTTCTTTAAAAAATGTCAAGAATACATTTGACCAATTCAAGCTTCCTGTAGGAGGGACTTTTAAATGTTTATGGAACAGTATTTTTTCTTCAGATGATAATAAATGACAAATAGCAAAGAGACCAACAGCAATACAAACAGTATTTATAGTTATTATTTATGCCTTAGCACAGGAATTTAGACATAACAATTTACAGCAGACAGTCGGGGAAAACCTGAGTTTATGAATGCTGCTAAACCAAAGTTTACTTTGCTTATTAATCTGACATAGTCACATATAAATACATTACCTCACGGCCATGCATCCTGACATCTCTCTTTCACTCACTTCTTAAACAAAGGCACATTCCGCCTGCATGCGTTAGCAAAGATCTTAAGAACAGCAGGCGCTGGTGTGGTAAACACTACCACTTTGATCCAAAGGGGGGCACTTCTACAATCAACATCAACTCAAAGTGCCTTGAAGTATCTTTAGATAAACGCCTCCAGAGTTTTTAAACATAATTCATAAAATGGTTCATGCTGGGTCATTGTGAGAAAAACAAAGTGAAGAGCTGAGATCAAGTGGAGGAGTGACATTTTGAAAGGGCTGTGTAGAGTTTCATGTGTTGTTGTCCTGCTGCTTTCGCCCCAGGCTGTGACACACTCTCACAGATCCGGCTGCTTCCAGAGAGATGTCATTGTCTCCCTCAAGTCAATACTGAATTTTGATTTGTTTGTTTGTTTTGTGGTTATACAGGCTGCAATAATCCCCAATCACCCCCTAAAAATAATTGAATTGCTAAATAACATGTGCATGAATGGAATTTTCATGTGCCTGGTTTCCTAATTACAATTTACAAAACATTAGTATATGATTTATTATCATGACAGAGTGATCACATGACTATACATAGACTCTGAAAAAATACTGTTCTTTATATTAGGGTCCAAAAAAAGGCTTTTACAAAACTTGGATGATGCAGGTATATTTTGCTGTAAGGGGGGGAGGGGTCAATGTGCTCAGGTCCCAATGTTCCCAGATTTATATGGCAAAAAATGGGACGTTTCTATTAATGACATATTTGGTTTTGTGAGTAAAATACAATGCTATGTATCTAATCAATCAATCAATAACCTTTATTTTCACTCGAAAGACATGAGGTTTCCCTCATTGACAGTGATGTCGAGCATACACAATAAACACAATTACAAAGATAACGTATAATGAGCAGAGAAAACAGAAATAAAATAGGATGAAAATATAAAATTATAAAATCAATAAATAAAGAATATAAAATACCAAAAAAGAGCAGGAATAAAATAAGATGAAATACTAAATGAACAATGAATTCAGCTAAAACAGTTAAAGTCCGATGTGTACAATTCAGAAATCATAGATTTAAATGAACCAAAAGTAGGAAGAGCAGTCATTTTTAAGTTGCTCTGCAGAGCATTCCATGTACATTCCAATACAATGCATCTATTGTTATGCAGAAGAGCGAAAATCCACTATGGATCACTGCATTTAAGTGCTTCACCTTTTCATTCTACCTCCTACTAGGAAGTTAGCAACCAAAGGAATTCACTGCGGACATGTGGTGCATGTAGTTTTTCCCCACCGGCATATTATCCCATTGAGCCTATGGGAACATTGATACATACAGATACTGCACACTGTATATATGATTTTATATAACAGGCATAAAAGCCACCCTTCACTGCACAAGAAAAACAATGAGTTATGTGGACAGGAGTCAGTGGGTGGGTTAGGCATAGGAGGATGGTTGGGAGCTGCGTAGGGGACTTGTGGAACAGTTTCCAGTGGGACATACAGGGACAAAGGAGGCGTGCATTAACAGCTTCTGTCTCCTGTCCCAGCAGAGGTGTCAGCTTTGTGGCATTGTGTTTAGCCCCCTGGCTTGCATGACCTTGTCTCACTCAACATTGGCTATTAATTAGCCAATTTTGTGTGTGTGTGTGTGTGTGTGTGTGTGTGTGTGTGTGTGTGTGTGTGTGTGTGTGTGTGGTGTGTGTGTGTGTGTGTGTGTGTGTGTGTGTGTATGTGAGTGTGTGTTGGAGGATGTATAATAGCTGGGTAGCAAAGGGGAGAGAGAGTGACTGGCATTGGTTCTCATCCTGTCTGCCTGTCTGTCTGTGTGTACAATCAATGAGCAGTAGGAAGGTGAGGAGGCCGGGCTGGCTGGGAAGGGCAGATGGTGTTGAGGCGTGTCTGTGCCTGTGTGTGTGTGTGTGTGTGTGTGTGTGTGTGTGTGTGTGTGTGTGTGTGTGTGTGTGTGTGTGTGTGTGTGTGTGTGTGTGTGTGTGTGTGTGTGTGTGTGTGTGTGTGTGTGTGTGTGCAAGGGCATTCTCCATGACATTAAAGAGCTCTGTGAGCTTTATGCTGCGGCCACGCTTCCTCTGTCTCACCCCACTATCCACCGCCCGCCCTTGCAAGCCGGCGCCTCCCAGTGTTTCTGCTTCATAGATGATGATGTGCCTTGTTGGGCTTCACAGCTCCTCTATGTGTGTGTGTGTGAGCGTGCATATGTTTGTGTGTGTATGTGTGTGTGTTGGTATTCATCAGACTATGAGGACATTTTATATGCATGTGTGTATGTGTGTGTGTGTGAGAGTTGGTATTCACCAGACTATAAGGACATTTTATATATGCGTGTGTGTGTGTGTGGGTGTGTGTGCATGTGTGCGTATTTTATGTGTGGGCATTCTACTGTCTTTCTCATGCCCTTGGCCCGAAAGCTCCAGAAAACACAAAGTCATGCCGGGCAGATTCCATGAGTGAGTGATTTCTCTGTGTTTTGCTCTGATCGACGTCCAGCCAACCACAGAAGCCTGTGCACCGCACCCTCTCCTCCTCCTCCTCCTCCTCCTCCATCCCCCTGTTCTCCCCAAACACTCTCACTCTAAACTCTCGGCTGTCCACCTTACTTTCACCTTCCCTTTCTCCTGCTTTATAATCATATCCCTTCTTCATAACCTCATCCTTACTCTGTCTCTTTCAGTTCTGCTCCTAACCTAAATCCCTCTTCAGCAAGGCCTAGTGATAAATATGTTAGCTTTAGGGTCATAAACATCAACATGTGTTTTCCTTCTAAAATGTTGTCCACAGTTATACATATATTAAGTAGAACAGTTGAACTCATGTCAAATTCAACCAGCTACAATATTAAACAGGACTCTAACAACTACACCAAGAGCGCCCCCTGTCCAGTTCATCTCTGAGTCAGACTCAACATTTGTAAAAACTTTGAAGAAAATGGACACATATTCACTGAATCAACCAGGAAGCCCAATCTACTCTCTCACTCTCTCCAGGCCGGCTCCGTCTTGTAGAACACCTGAGCTACTGTCAGGCAGCTGCTGCGTGTTTCTCCGCCTCTGTGTACACTGTCCTCCTTCTAGGTGTCAGTGACGTCGGGTTAATCTCAAAGCTGATTGGCTACCTGAAAAGTTCAATATTTTAAAGTTCATCGCGATCAAACACGAGGCGCGTTGGAGGCAATTCATCGCACCTTAACCATTGACTTTGTATGTAAACGTGCTGCTCTTTTTTTTCCATTGCTTTTAGTCCACTGCTCATATTCTCCAACCCATCTCGTCTTCGTCCCCTCACTGCCAGCCTGCTGGAGACCGACTGCTGCTAGGATATCTCAACTCCTTCACATTGGGTAGGGACTTACTCATTCCCTGAGAGAAAGCAGACGAGAAACCCTTCATACTAAATAAATATAATTGTAAAGTGGACTTTTTTTTAACAACCTAAAAGCTCATTGAAAACATCTGAACAGTGATTCCATGCTTTTCAACGGTGAAGATTCACTCAACTCGCGATTTGATACGGTTCACAATTATGGTTCACGATACAATTTTGTAATTTTTTTAAATACAAAATAAGATTACAGGCAACATATGACTGAATTTTTTAAATTATCATTTCAAGTACAAAAGGGTATAACTGCAAAAGACAAAATGTGCAATTAATAGGCATGGGACATTTAATTGCATATTTAATTAAGTAATTCAATTACTATTTAATTAAGAACTCTGCCATATGTCTCCTCTTCACTCCGAAGCCCCAAACACAAGACATTTAAACCTGTAACAGCTAGTCTGTTAAATATGGAGCCACCAGGAGGCGCCTGCTTTTTTTGTCAGTTGTGTTGGAGAAGAAAAAGAACCTGTTCCTGCTGCTAGCCTGGGCTATGCTACCGCTACTCAATATCCTGGAGACTGGAGCCTCTTTTTACTTTATAATGAGTTGGTGCAGGTACACTGGCTATGTTCCTGCATCTATATCTAGTCGATATAATGCTGTGGAGACCTGGCTCTGTATGGTAGGTTGTTACAATAAAGTTGCAGTTCAGATATCACACTTGTCTGCCGGCTCTTTAAGCTAACAGAAGTTAATGCTACAAACATTTCCCTTGGCCATGCTCCTCCACTGTAGGTCCACAGTAGGTCTAGTATACTTCTGATTTGACCTGTTATACAATGCTGTGTTTTTGTTAACATCCATTTAACATGTGTTACCATTATACACTAATTTTGCAATGTTCTTTTCATTTTCTAATCACAAATTATGATTTTAAAGCTGGGGTGGAGGATTTGGGGAGAAAATGGCAGTTGGGATAGAGATTCAAATTCAAATACCTCAACCGTTCTCCTTGGTCCCTCCCCTATGGTCCCTCCCTGACACACTCTACACCAACAAAGTCGTGCCAAAGTGAATGGACAGTCCCAACAGCCAATTAAGAACAGATCATCGGAGCCTCGCTCTGATTGGTCAAAGTGTTCAGCTCATGTTAACTTTGACCAATCAGAAATCATATACCCCAGCTTTAAGAGCAAACATTTTACCATTTGAGAGCCCCAAAAACGTGTTTGTTTGTTTGTTTTCCCTATAGGTAAGCCTTGCCATTGGCCATGCCATTTGATTGTGATTCTGATTCCATTGTGGTTATCATATTAGGGTTATAGTTTTTACAGAAAATACTGTCGTTCAACCAACGACTCAAGGCAAACTGTAATGAAAAACATGGCCGTCTCTAGGGAGCTGCTAGTAGAGCTTTAGACCTTCAGCTTTGCTTCATTCCAGGCCCCTTACGTCAACTCTTTTAGCCCTCCATCCTCACACCTCACATATGGAGCTACACCCTCTCCTCTATGCTTTACACTGCCAGTTCTATCTGCTAAGCAACCAGCATGCTGCAGGACCATCATTATCCCCCACCCGCCCTGCCTGCCAGCCTGCTGGAGCCCGACAGCTGCTCGGATAAGGCAGCACACATTCGGCCACAGAGCAGCTCTACACTGGAAGAAGTAGAGTTAAAGCTAGCTTTGCAACCATGTGTGTACGTGTACACGTGTGTGTGTACGTGTACGCGTGTGTGTGTGTACGTGTACGTGAACATGTGTGTGTGTTTGGTAGATGTCCTTCAGCACTAAAAGCATTGGAGGGAGATGTAAAGAATGCAAATGAAGTGATTCTCCCCAGAGTAAGGACTGACTTGGCCCGGCCCTGGCACACATACACTGTACATTGTGTGTGTGTGTGTGTGTGTGTGTGTGTGTGTGCGTGCGTGCGTGTGTGTAAGCTTTTCCCATGCACCCTAATGTTTCGCTCTCTCTCTGAAGTCAAGTGAGGAGAGAGAGAGAGAGCGAGAGAGGAGTGGACGAGCCAAGGTTAAGCACAGGGAACACAGTGACGGGCTGTGCATTTTAATTGAGGCTTGAGCAAACACTCTGTGCAATTTCTCCTAAATGGCCCCCCGGTGATGGATGACAGGAACCGGTGTTAGTCTATTTTTCTTCTTTAAGAGGAACTTTTGTGTTCCGGACACAAAGGGAAGCCGGTCCAGTCAGAGTTTTTGCTTTAAGCTTTATTGACTCCTGGCACACACCGAGGGAGAGGATTGTTAAAGAGAGACAATGAGTTACCTTGGTACATATCCTCTAATCCATCCGCTATGCATTCTCACTGTGTGTCGATGGGCAGATGTGGTGGTGTTTTTTGTGCACCGTGTGTAAATAACTAGAATCTGTCTAGCACAAAATTCTGTACCCGCTTCTGTATTCTACTGGGAAGGCTGTGCATTTCGACGATATCTGTTGTAAACAATGCTGGACCTGTTCAGCTGGAACAGACATTTTACAAAATGTCTGGGGAAACTGTATCAAACTTTTTGAAAAAACTTATAAATCTGTCCTGATAAAGTTGGTAGAAATATGTAAACATAGTATGGAAATGACATGTCATATTCTAAGAACGTGTAACATTGTTGAAATTGTACACTCGGCAAGGAGCAGTGCACGAATACTAGTTTTGCACCATCACATATGTGTGTGTGTGTGTGTGTGTTTGGGGTGTAAAGTAGCGAATTACATTTACTTGCGTTCCTGTAATTGAGTAATTTTTTGGTGTACTTGTTCTTTTTTTAGTGATTTTTAAAACCTATACTTTTACTTTAAGTATGTTTATTTTGAAGTATTGTACTTCGCTACATGTTATATCACCTGCGTTACTGAGTAAAAAATAGATAGGGAAACGAGAGAAAAGAAAAGAAATATCGCGGGGGGCTTTTATTTTTACTGCACAATACCGGAAACTAACACAGTGAGTGATCGACAGGAGGAGAGAACACATTGCGACTTAATGATAACAACAAACATTGCTTCCCTTTATCATTAAAACAAAATAATCCTAGTTAAGCTATCATTGTACCGCACGTGAAGACGTGAAGGCTTTTAAATGCAGCGAACCTTTCATCCAGCCGTGCGATCGGCCCCTCCCTCACCTGATAGTTTAGCTTTCAGTTTAACAGTGCAGAGTAGGATGGAGACGGTTCGTGTTGCCGGGAGCTTTGAAACACTTCCAGAAGACGGCAGAAAGTCAGCCTTTGGTCGAGAAGAAAGGTAAAAGTAAACTAATGGGCAAGATATGTTACGTGCGGACACGCGAGTCAGATGACATGCGCGACCGTGAGAGAGAGAGAAAAAAAGGCATATGCGACCCAGATTAGTTTACTCACTTTAAGTCAATTCCAAGTGGTCTATAACCAAGCAATAAAGGAATAAAAAACACAGGAAGTTTAAAGCTCCTTGACTCTTGCCACCACTACATTTAGATACTACTTATCTAAATAATCATGATTATGATTATTATCAAAATCGAGCAGCCTAAACTTGCAATTTCCATGGTTTCGATCAATTGTACACAATTACATTATTAGAACTGCAGCTGCAGTCTGTTTAGGTCTGTAGACCGGTTAAATTCCCACATTAACAGACTATTTGCTCCATATTTGCTTATCTAAAGTATAATGACACAGTGCACATCCATACGTTTGTGGTGACATGATTTGTTTAATTTGTGCACTTTAATTTGTAAAAGTGTTCCATTAATTAAACTATATATAGCCTTTGCCTAACTATATATAGCCTATGATGCCCTAAACTGAAGAGATCCCTGCCCCCTCCCGCTGTTAAAAAGTAACTAGTAACTTGTACTTTAAGTACATTTTAAATCAGCTACTTTTTCACTTTTACTTCAGTAGATTTTTAGACCAGTACTTTTACATTTACTTAAGTAAAATTTCATCCAAGTAATCATACTTTTACTTGAGTAGAATGTTTTTGTACTCTTTCCACCTTTGGTGACACAAAGAGAACATATTTCCTTTTGGAATGTCGGGCACACAAAGCTATATGCTGCTTTCATGTCACATATGTTGACTGGAAATGAACTGTAAAACCTTCAGTTATTCTGAATTCTGAGCATTCTTGCATTGTCAAAACATGGTTACCCCGCACAGCTATAGCTTTGTAGCCACACCAAAGGGTAAATTAGCTATTTGTGTTGTTTTACATATCTGTAGCAGCGTATTGACAAGTGAAGCCAGGTACCAACTTTAAAAAGAAAATGTGAATCAGGGTATTGGATATATTTTCGTATGTAACTGCAAGCCTTTGCGTGGCTTTGCAACCGTTGTTGGCGGTTTGTTGAAACTATAGATTATAGATAAAGACTGCAGCTGATGGAATGTTCCAGTTCTTCAGACTTTGAATGAGGATGGTTAGGAGACTCATGTGGATGGGTTGCCACTATATATTGAAGGGATAGTAATACAATGGATATTTGCGTTCACTATGTAGTATACAATTTAAAGGAAAGCTTCACCCATACGGAACCGGCGTTCTATCATAATAAAATCGCTTTTATAATACAATGAATGATGTTTTTCTTCCCTCAGTCTTTTCCTCAGTCTTCCCTTGGCCCAGCTGTCCTGTTAATCCTAACCCTACATTTTTACTAGTGTGATGTCACACTAGTAAAATGTAGGGTTAGAAAGTGAGACCATAAAACACTCTTTCTGCCTTTTCTCAGGCTAGGATGAACCGATTTAAAAAATGTTGGCACATTTATACTACATCAGGATCTCAGAGTTCAATACACCTTCATATTCCCACCGGTGAAGTAGGTCTTTAAATGAGAATGTTTACAGTCAATTTTAAATGTTGGAATATAGCTACACATCCAAAGTAAAAGCACTCACTTTTACAGCATCTTTCCGAGTAACATTAATAATATTCATTTTGGGATTCTTATTTCTGTTGCATACGTGTAAATAGCTTTTTACTATTGTAGCTGGTCAGGTGGACGTAATTTTGTGACTTCATATTCCATTGGGTGGTTTCATTAACTAACAATGCATCAACCTTTATATAATGATTACGTTTTGTATGTAAAGTATTAATCTTAGTGTGAAATGTAGTGAAGTTAAAAGTACAATGTGCGCGTGTGTGTGCATGGGAAATGTACTGAAGTCGAATCGGAAAGCATTTTTGTTGTAGACTATCCATTGATCTCTTTTTTTTCCTTTTTCGCTCTGTCTTTTATAAGGCCATTCTCCTTCAATGTTGGTCCAGTCAGAGCACTCCACACTGTGCCATAAAGGGCCAGGGGCCACAGCTCAATGTGACCAGTGGCTCTTTCACATCACAGGGGACTTGTAGTGGGAGCAATAACTCCACAAGCTGGCACTGCAACGGGGATACTGCCCCGCTCAACAAGCCTCTATGGTGATGTTAGAAACCAAGAGCATTTTAATAAGTCTGATGAAGGAAGGAGACTGAGTGTGTGTGTGTGTGTGTGTGTGTGTGTGTGTGTGTGTGTGTGTGTGTGTGTGTGCGTGCGTGCGTGTGTGTGAATGATGAGGTGGCTTACGGGAACCTCAATATATTTTTTTACTGTGTCCAAAGTGAACATTAAAAAGTGTCAAGTACAAAAAGTTGGAGCTGAGAACTTTTTCTTTCAATTTATACTGTATGTTACATAAGGGTAGAGACAGCGATTCAGTAGAATAGCTTGTTGTCAAGATCTCTTTTTTGTCAAAATCGGTGAATATCTCCTCACGATCCTCTACCTGTCCGTACTGTGTGTGTGCTGAAAAAAAGTCCAGTGTTAAAAGACAGCCTAGGCTTTGTAAAGTGGCTCATTGCTAGTGTAATATCCACACATGCTGTTCAATCCAAAAACAATAATACGAAATATCAAGTGTCTCAGTGTGTGTGTGTGTGTGTGTGTGTGTGTGTGTCAAATTGACCGCAAATTATCTTTAAAGTGTACAATATATAAATCACTCCCAGGTGTCCTGCATGATGTGGTAAAACATAATCACATACTATCACATACAAACATATTTATTTAAAATGTGTTATTTAAAGCAGCTACGAGTAACATTTAAATATCTTTTAAACAGCCTCATGTTTCCTCTCATAATCATAAATTACCTTTAACAGCAAACGAGACCATCAGTGCAAAGAAAGACGTTTTTAAATAGTTTTTATTACTGCTTTTGGTCTGGTCGCACACCCATTCCGATTTTCGGTTCGCTCGTGCAAGCTCTATGGTCACATATCCGTATTGGTCGCAGATTTCAGTGTGGCGCAGCAACGTGAATTGAGAAGCCTATCCCTCCAGGTGAGGGAAGGGGAGTGGGAGCCTTGTTTGATACAGTTATTTGTCGTCATAATGACTGATAACGGGGCTGAACCATCAAAGAAAAAAAAGAAAATGCAATGAAGAAAAGCCAAAAGGGAGAGTGATATAGGCTACGGGGACGAGGGCGTTGCCAAGCAACGTGTATACAATTTCACGAGAGCGAAACTAGACTGCAGTGTTTACTCCTAAATGAATGAGCGGTTAGTACTAACACAAAGTTTGCTTTGCTTCACCATCATCAGATAACCATTGTCTGAAATAGTAATTATTTACAACAACATAAACACATTACCTCATCGTGATCCATACTAACTGCCGTCTCTCGTTCATTCGCTTTCTGTGAGGACACGTAATCTTTCAGCTCCGTGAGAGAGAGTAGTTAGGTGAACCTGCATCAACTCATTGCAATCAGGTGCGTGTGTGACTGGCATTAGTTCATGCAGTGTCAAAACCACTCTCACGGAGCCAAAAAGAGTCCTCACACTTTCAACACACGGACATGCGCTATATTTCTCCCTTCTCAGTTCACACTCACGCGCCTGGCACGCGCTAGAAAACAGCTTTGCGACAGCGGGCGTCATAAAAATACTACCGCTTTTGTCTAAAGGGGACGCCAACGTGCAATGTTACTCGTAGTGGCTTTAAAGGCATACTGAGCTATTTTAATCTGGAACAATTTTAGTCAAAAACAACTAATATCTCAACTACTGTATTGCCACGGTTAGTAAAAACATAAACAAACATGTTCCGAGCACTGTAGATGGCTTAGTATGAATCTTAAATGAACTCTTTAGCTATGATTCAAATCATTTTGTGTTAAAAAGGTAAAGGTTCCCTACAGTTCAAATCAATCCTAAGAGTGACCAAATGTATTTTATAATGAGTGTTGTTTGCTTATGAAGGCAAACCTTTAGAGAGAATGTTGTGCTTTGCTTTGACACAGTGTGATTGGAGGTGTCCCATTGTTCCTTATAGGACAGCCTGTTGTGTTTATCAGTGCAGTCTTGTCGGACCACGTCTCCTCTGAACGTGATAACTATCTGTGATGATGACAGCCTGTCCTTATCGGAGGCTAGCTTTCTCCCTGTGACAGCGTGTAGGCCTTGTCCACACCTTCTGTCATACAGCATGTCTGTCTGCCTCCAGTTCTGTTCATTTTACAGTTCAACTCTTGGTCACACTATGAATACTATGTACAGGTCTTACAAAATGCATTTTCAGCATGTTTCTATGAATAACCTGTCTCATAAATCAGACTTTTAACAACATATGAACAAATCCTTCTGTAGTAACCTTCAAGATAGTGCAAATAAGGATTACGGAAAGTGTAGTTGAGATGATGTCCGTTAAAGATTGTTGTGTAGGAGAAGCGTACAGACGCACACAGACAAGGCACTGTGAAATAAACAACTAAATGTATATTTCTGGCCTTTTACAGTATGAAAGAAGGCATGTTATGCAAGCAAAGTAGACAGAAATCTCAAAATTGACCAGTGCTTGAAAGAAACAATGTTTTTTGCCTGTAGTGTATTACCTCAATGTTACAGACACTGTACATACAGTTGAGGGCAGAATACGGTTTTGAGGAAACTGTTCCTTAAGGCCTTCCTTCCTCTTCCCCTCAACCCAACAGTAGTCCTCTGTTCATCTCTCTCTCCTCCTCTGACTGGTTGCCATGCAGCGGGCTGTCCATCAGTGGCCTGTTGCTATGGAGAGTGGTGTTATTTTGTATCGCCTGTGCTTAATTCCTGTCCTACTTTATGCGCTCTCTCTCTCGCTCCACATTTTTTCCTTGGTAACCCTCATCCCCATCTTATCTTCCTCCTCTCCTCCTCTCATCTGTCACTCCTCCCCTTTAATGTCCTTCACCTCTGTAAACATCCACTAGTCTTCTCTTTGTGATGTCACTAACTTGTGATGTTACCCCCCCACCCCACCCCCTCAATGAATGAAAGGCAGTTTGAGTCTGTCTGTTGGCCTTAATGGGGCATCAGCTCTGGGTAAATAAACTCCTTTATAAATGGCTGGACACGTCTCAACAGTCCCAACCAAGATGTAGGCATATAGGGAAGGAAGGAAATGAGGCAAAACACTAGGGAAAAAAATCTATTTCAAGTAATTAATGACCAATATTAACTTTAAAAAAGGTGAAATGTGTGTGTGTGTGTGTGTGTGTGTGTGTGTGTGTGTGTGTGTGTGTGTGTGTGTGTGTGTGTGTGTGTGTGTGTGTGTGTGTGTGTGGCGGGGGGGAGGTAAAATGAATTTGACCTGTTTCTGACCTACTATTTTCAATGAGACTCGACTTCTCAAAATTCCATTTACCTCCTAGTGGTGCAAAGAGTTTTGAAGCAGCAAACCTTTAAGAATATATTATATAAATGTATCTTAATATACATTTAAAGTGGGGCAGCTGGTGATGCTTATACTACTTATTTTACTACTTACATTTCACTGTGAGACTTGGTTGAATGTATTATTTCCTTGCCGCTGTGTGGAGTAGTTACAACTGACATTAAATTATCGCGCCTTGCTGATACTCTTTATTATCCCGGATAATATATTCACGTCCCGGAGGGCATAACAGTGAAACACTTTGGCATGTGGACGGACGTGTCCGCTTCATGCTATGGTGTGATACTGTATTAACCATACATGTAGCCTTACGCCAGTCTGATGATAAAAGAAAAAACTTTATTCCTCATCATAATCTTAAAAAAAATAAAAAACGGAAAGGCAACTCGGAACTTTCACATTGTCCATTTATTCCAAGTCCGGAATGCCCGTGATCCTGTTTTTAAGTGTGAAACAATTGTTTCTATGTTTTGCTTTTGTCCAAAGCAACACATACTGTAGCAATGGGGGTATCAAATCACATGTTCATGCCCTTACTAGCTCATCATGCATTATTTCCCACTGAAAAAAAGTCATCGTATAGCGGCCATGACAACTCGTGAATTAAAACATTGTGTGACGTGATGTAAAAATGTGCATGCGTCTGCATCTGTTGAGAAGCCGTACATGTTCAAAGCTAGCATAAGTAAAAAATCTCAGCATTTGAAGCTAAGGGTCACTGACAACGCTTCAGTTTTTGACGAGATGGGATTGAGAACGCGTAGTGTATATTGAAGATGCATAACTTTAATAGTTTGAAAACAAAGGAGGAGAAAGTGAATCAAGTTAGAAGTAAATTGTTGGATAGTTTTGTTACATGTGTGAGTAGCTGGGTAGAGAGCAAAGTAATAAATATTGTTTTGCTTTTTAAAATGTAATACAACACAAACAATGTTAGGACTTTTTAACATACTAAACTGTTGATGCTGCTATACAGAAATATACAGGAAAGCCATGGCTGTCATTGAATGATTAAAGGACAGTGCACTAAGAGGGTTTGGAGATGTCAGGTTATTGTTGTGTGTGTGTGTGTGTGTGTGTGTGTGTGTGTGTGTGTGTGTGTGTGTGTGTGTGTGTGTGTGTGTGTGTGTGTGTGTGTGTGTGTGTGTGTGTGTGTGTGTGTGTGTGTGCGCTTGTGTGTGTGTGTATGTGTGTGAGGGAGGGGGGACTTAAGACAGCAGTGGAAGACAAATTGACAGAAAACTACAGTTAGTGAAAGACAAGAAATAAAAAAAAGACGATAGGGTAAAGAAGACAGTGTATGTCTGGCGGAGGCGAAGGGGTTAGATTGGGGTCCATGCCTAATTACATTTTCTGTTCTGAGCAGTATTGGGAATCGATAATGTAATTCATAGAAAAGCCATAGAGCTGCCTGCTATTGGCATTCACAGACATGAGCCGCGCGCTTCCATTCTGAAGGATTAAAACACGCAAACGGGAGGGGGGGTTCAGTCGGTCTGATGTCACACACACTCACTCACGCACCCAGGCACGCACGCACACACACACACACACACACACACACACACACACACACACACACACACACACACACACACGCACACACACACACACACACACACGCACACACACACACACACACACACACACACACACGGTTGGTTGGTGGAAATGACACACTTAGCAGTTACCCAACCGAATGGATGAAGGTATCAGTTTTTGAATTAGAATAACAATCCAAACCTATTTTTGTAGAATTTGGGTAAACTTAATCCATAATCTCTATTTCTAGTTCAACAATCAGACAGCTAAAACAAACCGACTGTTATTTGAATCCATGTTACATAATGTTCCTTTAAGGGACTAGTCTGCATATGTAGTGGAAAGTAACTAAGTACATTTCCAGTAAATATAACAGTATTGTACTTTTACGGTCATTTAATTTCCAGGCTCCTCCCTTAAAACAAACCCTACATGTCGATGAGTTTAGCCACTGTTATCAGCAAAATACATCTATTCATGTATATCTTTTTTGGAGTGTGAGTCTTCTCTAAGACATAAATGGAAAGTTAAAGGTGGGCTTCATCCGGTCCAATGGAAACTGCAGTCATTTCCTTTTAAACATTTTAGCATTATATGTATTTATTTGCCCTGTGACAGATCTTTAAAAGGCCGAATGACAGAACCACAGTGGAGCCATTAGGAAGAATGGTTCTCTCGCCCACTTCAAAAAGAAACCAAGCAGAAATGTGCTGTTCTCTTGCTGAGTATATGTTGTTCATTTATAGCTGGCCCGAGGAGCAGCACACACTGAGAGACATGCATCATAACACAAGGATAGGAATATGAGAAGACAACATTGCCAAATTTGACCAAATGGAGTTAATGTTCCAATGGTTAACGACTGTTCACCAGAATATAGCTACTCAGAGAACTGTCTTGATTCAACATTGGGTGTACCTCCAAGAGCATGCAGACACAGAGCTCATTGACATATATGGAGTCCATTAAAGACGATTTTCTGAAGTGTTTAATTAGATTGTTTAGTCAATGAATAGATGGATTCACCATATACAGTACAGTGTATAGACAGTATATATGTATATGGACTCTACATAACAAAACCTACAGCAGGCCCTCGACAACCAAACAAAAGCTGACATTTCCAGTTTGTTTCCTTCTGATTTTTTTTTCTCTATACTCTCCATTATCTCTATGCATATTTTCTTATGTGGCTAAATCCTTTTTGCCTCGCTTGTCAGTTTTTGTGGATGAGCTGCGGCTGAGGGACTGCCATTGTCCTTAAAGGAATAATTCAACTTTTAAAATGTTTAGCCTTTATCCTCACTCTTACTGGCTCAACAAAATTAAACAGAAAACGTTCCTGTAACTGCGTGCATTTTTGTTACAGAAATGGGCAACAGTTGCTCATCCAGGTTAGCTTAGCTCAAAATACTGGTAGTCAAAGAGAGCAGGTCAAAAGATACACTTTACAACATCACTAAACGTTCCTGTGTGCTTGTTGGTACTTGTTTATTTTTCATGTTAGGCTGCTGTGGTATATTTGAATAGCTTCTATTCACCAGAGTTGCTGAGCAGATAGTCTTCAAGGTTAAGGTTACGAGGAAGAAGTAGAACCTCCCTAGATGGACGTGTGTTTGACTTGGTATTGCACAAATGATGAAACGATCTGTCTATTTGTAGATATGATACACTTGATACCCCCCACACATGAGAATATAAGACACTGTTCTGTAACTAATGAGGAGTGCCATTGCGGCCTCAGCCCGCTGCTATCATGCTCACTCTGAAACCCTCTGTATTGTCTGATGGAATCTCCTTCTAAATAAACCTGAACACCTGATTTAAGATGTCTACAGTCTACTACCTCTCGTCTTTGTCAAGCCATGGGGAACAATTCGGCTACCACACTGCACTATATTTTTACAACTTGCACTACTTTTGTGTATTTGTGGCTAAGTAGTTCACTTGTGTGTTTCTCTTATACATTTTCTTCTTCTATATTGCATTGTTGAGAGAAATAGGTTGGAATGATTGTGCATATTAAACCATTGTGAATCTTGAATCTAAACCCTTTGTCCCTGTGCTCTGCTCCTCTCTCCAGCGCTAACAGGAAGCCAAGCCCAGTCCCAAAGCCCTCTGCAAGGCCTTCACATCAGCGCCACCTCCGGAGAGACACGACACCGGAGAGCTGCCTCCACAGAGGAGAGCTACTGGGCGTACTCAGGTGTGTGTCTGTGTGTGTGTGTGTGTGTGTGTGTGTGTGTGTGTGTGTGTGTGTGTGTGTGTGTGTGTGTGTGTGTGTGTGTGTGTGTGTGTATGTATGTACAGTGCATCTCTCTCTCTCTCTCTCTCTGGGAAACCATCCTTCCCAGTGTGGGGGAATGGCATTGTTGTAACCAAGTCATATTTGCTTCAGTAGCTAGTAAGAGTCAGGCCAATTTTCCTTTGGCAAGTCAAGTCGAGTCCTGTCCCAAGTACAAGTCCATTTTTGCGACACTAAAGATGTCATGTAATGATATTATTGGCCAATTGATATCATCATTGTGAAGTTAAAAAGCAGGCTAACTTTAGTTGTGAGTGAAAATATTGTATATGGCTAATGCTTTAGCTCACTTCAACCCTCAGGGTAGACACTCACTGGTCTGGTCTGACCCATAGACCGTATTGAGTATCAATGAGTCCGACTAATGAGGCTTCTCTTTGAAATAGATAACATCAGGTAGCGGGGGTCTTTGATGTTGCGTGTTGCCATGACGATGAGTTTGACTGACAGCCAGTCATCCAGTCATTACAATCGCACACCGGGAGCTTTTTGAGTCGTCCAATAATGACTCACAGTTTGTATAGCTGCATAGTTGATAGTCACACAGACAGGAGCCTGTCAACACTGAATGATATCATATCGTTATATTCAACAGCTAACATTCAGACATATGAACACAAGCAAGTCATCTGAGTCAACATGCCTCAATTCAAGTCATGAGTCATGGAAACAGTGACACACATCCAAGTCTGAAGTCCATATCTCTGGGAAAATTGTACCTGAGGATTTAGAGACATTCCTTTTATCTTCCAAAAACTGGGACAACATTTTCTTTTCAGCCTTTGTCTGAAATGCTCCATCTTAGAGCCTGTCTCTTTAAGCCCCGCCTTCCAAAAAAAGCCAAGTCTGCTCTCATTGGCCCTGATTCTAACTGCCAGTTTGAATCTCATTGCTAGTTAGATCCGGGGATACAGTATATGAGGCGAATCAAAGTATCACAGGTGGATGTAGGGCTAAGTTAGGTTAGGTATGAGGTTACGTGGATTCTCCCCTTATGATGTCATATGGGGAGAAAAGGAAGGAGGGTTGTTTTTTCTCATACTTTTGGAGTCTCTAGACACACCAACTTAATGTTTAGAAATTGTGAAAAAATCCATTATAGGTGACCTTTAATGGCTTTTGTGCCGATAGCTTCACAAGTAAGACCAAGTCGTGTGATTTAGAGCATGCCATGTGTGAGTGTGTGTGTGTGTTTTAGAGTGAAAGTAGTAATGTGCCTGTGTCACAGTGAAATATGTTTGCCTTTCCTCTTTCTGTCGTTCTCCTCCTCCTCTCTGCCTCTCTGGCCCGGAGGACTCTCGAGGCCTTTTTCATTTCATTTTTACTAGAGCTTCAAATGGAGGAGAAAAAAAACAGCCACTTCTTCTGTCCCTTTAGAGCCTGTAGTTTTTCAGAGGGGGCAGCATTAATCTTTCACAATGCAAGCGAAGCCAGCCCCGGGCCGCAAATGATCTTTTAGTTTATTTATTTCAATATTTCCGCTTGCTCGTCTAACCCTAATTGGAGGGTAAAAAAACTTGTGGGTAAAAAAACAGAGCCGGTGACAGTTTCACTTAGTGTTGCTGCGGCGGATACTCAGATGTAGCTCTGCTCTCTTGCCCCCCTCCCACCCACCCCCCCCCCCCCCCACACACACACACACATGTTTGATCTAGGCTCTTACATAAGATGATGATGTAATGGTGGGCAGGATCCAGGCAAGACAGGTAAACAATACAGAAGCTCCGGGATATTTGCTTTGTATGTCACTGCAACAGCCACAAGGAGAAGTTAAGGGACATGCTTTTCTGATTCCCAAATTGGTCTTGTCGACAAGTATTATGCAAGGCTTTTAAAACATTATCCACAATGACTGAGGTGAGATCAGGCTTGTGCTAATAAGTCATTTTGGAGAATGTAATAAAAAACATACACGTTAAACAAGTGTACAACAGAATCATCAGTACGACCTAAACTTAGCAAACCAAAAGTTGGTATACATAGTTGAGAGGATTCGAACATTAGGTTTTGTTGGCATCAGGGTTTGGAATAGTGTGGTTTCTTTAGCTCTTAACAGGAAAGCAAATTCTAATTCTAATTCTAACTCTCTGACAATTATTTAAAGGTCCTATGAGGAACTTTGAAATATTTCTGAAACAGTCTCATTTTCCCTTCGATGATGATAAATGACATGTAACAGCAAAGGAGACCATCAATGCAAATAATTCTATTTTTATATTGTTTTTCTTTATGCCTTTGTCATGGGTCCCTCACATAGATATATAAAATGGACCTCGGTTATTTCAACTGCATCCAATTGTCCTGGCCTATTTTGTCAGATTTTTAATCTGCCTTATTTCCTTTTGCCGAAAAAGGGCATTGATGTGACGCTTGGGGGAGGGAGATACACCCATCTAGCTGACGCCAGCGGATGGCTAGCTGTCACTCAAGAGGCAGCGCCCCTAATTATTTGTAAATTTTAACCTCCAATAGCATAAAAACCAGCCTGGTCCAAAAGAATTCACCCCAGTCAGTGTTGTCATGGAGATATGACCTAAATATACAGACTAGAATGTTTTTTTGGACAAGGCCTTAAATAGGTTTAATAATGCTGTGAAAACGGCCTATTTAACATGGGAATTACTGAGAAATTGCTCTGTTTTGGTACCTGCCCTTAATGGCCACTTGGTGAACTGAAATTGAATGCTGCTAGAACTCGCTGTGATTTGGGCTTGGTCCCTCACCCTCGAACTATAGCTGGCATAGTAATATAAAAACACCACCACTTTTGTCCAAAGGGGGTGCAAGAATGAACACAAACTGAAACTTCCTCAGAGCACCTTTAAGGAAACTAATATTTGACAATGTAAGATGATAAAAACTATTAAAAATACTTGAATAAAATGGCAGCATCTGATATGGAAAGTTACAAAATCCTTAACAGCTACATACAGATTATTTAGCATTTCGCTTCAAATTATTGTGGGCATCATGCTAGAAGCTCTGCACGTGGCTAAGTGTGAGCAAATCTGGACAGTCAGTATTTAACTAATTATTCAAATTCATGTTATAGTATATGCAGTTCTCTTATATATAAATGTACACACTGATGAAGATTTATTGATTCAATATCTTTAATTATATTAACTGGAAGTCATTTTGTGGGCTGAGTCTCTTAGTTTAACTGCTCACATTAACATCCTTTAAGCTCCATTTACCAAGCTTTTTACTTAAGATATTCAATATAAACCATATAATGTAGCATACAAGCCTTACCGTGATGTACACACACACACACACACACACACACACACACACACACACACAACACACACACACACACACACACACACACACGTACTTCAAATTGATTTTCAGACCTGCACAATGTTTGTGCTCAGGCCTTCAAGTGGGCAAATGGAGATGGGAATGCATATGTTTGTTTTACAGCCATGTTACTTATAATGGGGAGGGGGGAAAATCTCTATTAGTCCTACAGGAAAGTGGTGTTTTTCGCAACTGCAAAGTGAAATACCCATTTGTAACAGAATAAATAATGAGGAACTTCCTCAAAATGCTCACTCAGAAACTCAAAATAATGAGTTTGTATTTAAAAAATGACCTGTCTCTGTCTGTCTGTCTGTCTGTCCGTCCGTCCGTCCGTCCGTCTATCTATCTATCTATCTATCTATCTATCTATCTATCTATCTATCTATCTATCTATCTATCTATCTATCTATCTATCTATCTATCTATCTATCTATCTATCCATCTATCCATCCATCCATCCATCCATCCATCCATCCATCCATCCATCCATCCATCCATCCATCCATCCATCCATCCATCCATCCATCCATCCATCCATCCATCCGTAGCTTTACCATAAGCAGGTATGTACTGGGACTCAAATTCGGCTCAGGACTTTGGGATGGAGAGGCCTATTATGAGAGTGCCTTAGGAACCAATGTAAAACGATGTTTTAAAGGACTTTTAATATTACTATTAATGAGACTACATAACAAAAATACAGCATTTGTGATATAAAGATAAACTGATGTTGCTAAAGACAGGATGTTTTTGCACACATGCCTCTTCAGTTTGTACTGCAGTCGCTGCAGTCTATTAAAAAAACCTTACTAAGCAGCATATGAGCTGGAACACTAAATGCCAATTTACTGCTAACTACTTCCAACTACTGTACCAAAATACACGAACAGTTGATCAACTCTCTTATATTAAAAGTTTTTCAATTAATTGTAAATACGTACATTGTCAGATTGAGTGTTCACAGCGGGAACATCATCATTATGAGGCTCAGAGTGTAAGAATGTATGAAAAAACAATGCAAATCATACAAAGAGTGAAAGGAAAAGGAATTATTACAAAGAGTGAAAGGAAAAGGAATTATTAGACTTGTCCCTTATACAACAGTGATCAGAGTGGTAATATGTTGCCATAGGAACAATATCCACATGCAGTGCTTTTTTTGTCTATCATAAGCAGACCTATGTCACACAGCAGCGTGTTGCATACGTGTTGGCCAATGAATCAAATGGTAACTCGTTTTGTGCTGTAGGCTGCAGCCAGCTGGCCCACATTGGGCAAATGTAACGTTTAAAATAATTCATCACTGACAGTGTGCTTACTCTGTATAGTGCAGATAGGCCATACTGTTGTTAAAGGCAGACTAGGACTGTTGCCTGTGTTTTTGAGTCAAGTTATATATGGTCCTGATGTCTGAAATACTCACTAGAGCACACAATGTGGACCAATATGCTGCAGAAAAAATAAACTAAGCGAAAGTTCAATCACGAAGACTGGTTATTTGCATTGCACTATTTATTACAGATTCCTCTCTCTCTGTCTCAAACTCATTCTCTCTCTCACTCTATCCCTCGTTTCCTGCTTTTCAACTCTCTCTCAGCTGACTATGGGCTTTACATTCTTTCAGCCTAAAACCATATATCATATTCAACACTACCTCTATGAGCTTAGCATCATGTTGCTGTCATGACTTTAATATTAACACACACTTACTTCAGTTTGAACGTTGTTTGCTGGAAACTGCAATCAGACTAATGCATTGTTAGTTCATGGGATTCGTGGCCAATAAAAAAACATAGGAAAAAACATTGGCATTTTCCTTTAATATGGCCTTGGTAAGAAAAGGGTTAATGTATGAACAGAATAGTATGACTAAAAGCTTGACCAACAAATTCTCCATCCTGCAGTAGACAGACAAACCACTGTACTGTTTTTGCCCAAATACTTTGCCAGGGTTAATATAGGGGTCTATGCCTCCTGCTAAATGATTCACTACCTTTGTTTTAATGGAAATGCTTTTCTTTTTAATGCTATACTTTTAGGAGGAAAATACATTTCACTCCAACAATCTGGACGACTGAGCTTATTGTGCTGAAGTGCCACTAAATCTCCATCAGCTGTGGGGCTGCGTGCTCTCTAGCTAAGCATGAGCTCTGACTCCATTGTGGAGGGGGTTAGATCAAAAGACTAGGGCTGCAACTAACGATTATTTCAATAATCGATTAATCGGTCGATTATTTTTTCGATTAATCGATGAATCAGATAAAAAAAAATAAACATTTGTAAATGCCGCATCTTTATTCAAAAATTGAACATTACTTCAAATTCACAGTGCAGACTGAAGTGTCAAAACACCAGGTTATTGCGCCAACGTCCCGGAACTATTAAAAGTAATATTAAATGATAAAAAATTAATAATAAACTTTTTTATTTTTTTTATTTAACCTTTATTTAACCAGGAAAAAACCTATTGAGACTTAACTAGGATAACAACACAAAAAAACATACAATGTATGATATACATTTATACAGTATATAAGGGATGTCCATGGTAAACCAGTCAACTGATAATATTTTTAACCGGTAAATACTAACGGTTAAAAAATTAAATCATCTTAATTTCTCTCAGAAGACAGGAGATCGTTCATTTGTATTGATATTGATACCATTTTCAAGACTCCTTAACGATCCAAGTCTTTATTGATATCACTATTGATACTTTTCTATTATTTTGTTGAAATAGAAATTGTATTATTGCTTTAATTGCTGATATGATCATAGCTCAAGATAGGACATTAAACAGGTCATAATTCCATCTTTACTATCTATTTTATATTGCTGGCAAAACAAGTTTCGCCAAAATCTCAAATTTCTTTTTTTGTGTTGCATTTGAACACATCAATCATATTACTGAGCCGGCTTGAACACATCACAGTTGACATGTTTGCTACTTTTTTTAAGCTAACTAGCTCTATATCCTTCCGATTTTAACATGGATTTAAAATCTGGATCATTATTTTTAACTGACGGGACTTTCTACACTGTTCGGTTGTGTGATTACTGCCGCTGCTTTGAATGACTGTTGATGCGCCGATGCCGACTCTCCGAGCCCGTCTGCACACCGTCTGCAGCAGCAGCAGCTGACAGAGTTTTTTTGGACTAGACGGATACTGAGTTGAAGGAGTTTTTTTTAACCCAAAGACAGCAAAGGTACAACACTTTTATATAGGTCTGCAGTCCAGTGTTAGATATGACCAAAATACAAGCTGTGGCCGCTCACACTATAGCTTTACCGCATGGGAAGCGAGCCTCCACGTGCGGAAGGCTCACTGTGGGCGTGAATGAACCTGTCGGCGGCTGGATGTAAACAGTGCTGCACCTGCAAGTGACTTATTAATCGCGCGACTTAACGAATCAATGACCAAATTCATTGCCAACGCTTTTAGTAATCGATTTTATCGATTCGTTGTTGCAGCCCTACAAAAGACCAACCTTCACCACACGCCATCCATGCAGTGTTTTAGGAAATTGTGTTCTAATACCCATACCTTCTGCTATCTAAAAAGATTTAGGTTGTCCCAATGCTTGTGGTCAGATTTAGTATGCTTAAAAATACCTAGATGCCATCCGGCAGAGATGTTTAGTGTTGAAATCAGCATGCTATTTGGGGCGATTCTGACCCACAATCCAGTGCGCAGCGCAAGTGATGGAAGTCAATCCACTGATCAATCAAACTATTTTACTGAGTTACCCAGCTATGTAATGTAGTAAAAGAGTCCTGCTGGATTTTGCTGATGAACTTCAACAGACTCTATTCTCTGCTGCTGTCATCACATACCTAAATACCCAGGGCTGTGTAAGCGTACCCACACACACAGCCCTACCACGTTTGTGTGTGTGTGCATGTTGATTAAATGAATGGCAGCAACCCATTGAGCTGTACGTGCAAGGTGTGTGGGTTGATGCATTATACGAGTACACTCTCTGTGATTGCGTCAGTGGCTTGCGTGTCTAATGCGGGATCAAACTGACCCTGCTCTCAGGGAAAAAATCCATATCAATTTGATGCCCCTCACAGCTCATCATAATATTTCCACGCCTTTCAAGTAGTCCTTGAGGATAGCCTTGGCCTCCCACTGAGGACTTGGAGGATAATATCCATCAAGTGTGTCTATCTAAGTCAGCCAGCGTCTGCAGTCACAAAGCCCCCTAAAATAGGTCTGTCTTTCAGCTGGGGCCAGGTTCATTTCAACAACACTGCAACAACCTCCATTCCAATAATTGGGTTTGCAAAGAGGCACACAGCTTTCTGGCCCGCGTACGTCAGCTGTACACATTGAAATTTTTCTTTTCGCATATCCCCTCTCAAGTTTTCCACTTCAGAGGTGGTCCTATAGCGCAGGGTCAGCCATAGCACAGCGCCCCTGGAGCAGTTGTGGGGTTAAGTGTCTTGCTCAAGGACTCAATGGTAGAGATGGTGGGCACCGTACATGTAATAGCAGCCACCACTAGTTTTACTACTAACACCCTCCTGTCTGGTGCCGGGGATTGAACCAGCGACCTCATGGTTACTGGGAGGACACTATTTCCTCTAGTAGTAGTAGTAGATGACTTTATTCTCCCCGTGGTGCAGTAAGCCATCCTACCACAACATTGATACCCAACTGGCATAACCCTGGAACCATCTGGGTATGAGTCTCTTTTCAGACCTATGTAGAATCATTTATTGTATTGTAATTAAATTGCATTTGGTATGCACTCAGTCAGCAGTTGAACAGATCCCCTTTAATTTGTGAGTTCATAATGACAGTGTTTTTTACCTATATAGTCTACCCATGAATTTCTTGTGAATATTTCATACTGTAATTTTTATATTCTACACAAACCTAAATGTGCTAGCATACAATCCTTACTCTATGTCCCCAAAACCAAGGCTGAGAAACTGAGTTAACTTGCATGTTAATTTCCAGTCGAATAACGACACCAAAGGAAGTACAGTATCTGATTTTGTTAGCTGTTGGCATGCAAGAACATAATTATGAATCTGATTTCTCATTGGGATGTTTAGTGAAAGCAAAATACTGTAGCTCTAAGTATTGTAGAATAGACACTTTTATAAATGATGTGCCCAATGAAACATGGAAACTGACAGCGCTGCACTGTGTTGGAGAAAGAAAACTGAGCACCAATGTGGAACCCAGTGGAGTTAAAAAGTTTGCGAGTCAAAGCAAAGTTTTTACTGTTAGTGCTCCCTTATATTCCTCTTCATTTTATTTATTTGTTTTATGGAGGCTTTTGCATCTTAACAGTTGGGAGACGTGTACTTGGGCACGGTACAGAAGCTAATGAGACACCTCAATACGTCAATTTATATGAGACTGTTCCCCGACTCAATATGTCCATGCGCAAAACGGACATTTGAAAAGAAAATGTCCTGAAGGGTTTGTGTTGATATGATGTGGAAGTGGAATATTTGCTGCAAATTTGGCCGGATGAAAATATTCAAAAACAATCGGATACAAGTATGTTCCAAATCCCTAACATGTACATTTTAAGACGAGGTGACGTATGGTAAGAAGCAATGGTGCCTAGGTCCGCTTCTTTGGGAGCAGTGTGAGTACATGCCAGCAGGGGGAGTGGGGAAGGGGAGCAATCACACTTAAGCACGGTACATGGGAAACTGGGCCTAGTGTGAGTGTGTGCCATTAAACCCCTGCCAATGGTCTTCAAACGGCCAAAGACAGCTCACGTCCCTCTATTGGCTCCCTGTGTGGCATGCTTGCAATATCTTCAAGTCAGTTTGGATTGTTGAATCATTTTATCCTCCAAGCTTTCTCCTTGATCTACTGTGCCTCGTACCTCATTTGTTGCATGTCTGTCCTCTAAATTAATCCACATGAATGATAACCTTGTGGAGTTTCTGGGCCCCTTAGTGAATTTGTATTGTATTAAAAATCAAATGTTGAATTATTTTTCTCCTCCCCTTCTAAAGGGTGAGATTAATGGGACAGTTACTGCTGGTGCCTTTGTACAAGCCCAGCCCACTTTACTACAATGTAGTTTTTCCCAAAATAAAAAGACATGTGTACCTATCAACTTTTAATTGTTTGGAGTCTCCCTCCTAATAACCAAGACCACACAGAAGTAGGAAAAATGTACTGTAGAATGTTTTCCAGTTCTCAGAGGCCTGTTTGGCCTAGTTTGGAGTCTAGCAAAATACTGAAACTCTTTATTTATAAGAGCAAGAAATGGATAAGGTAACAGAACAGAAGACAATATATTGCTCGGAGCTGGGGGCCTTCAAGGACAATGGTGACTGTACCGGGCCGGCACATAAAATCATAACAGTCTCTTTTACTCAGAGGCACAAACGGGGAAAATGCTGGAGTCAAGGGAATCAATTTATAAAAAAATATATAGATGGATGAAATATTGTAAAAAGCTGTTATTTTATCGGTGCTTCGTGGAAGGTCATTAGCTGCTACCATAAAAGGCTTTTAAGAGTTTTTCGTGAGATGAATGCTACGAATGTATTGAAAGTTAAGCTCACTTCTTCTTCTCACACACATAAAACTGCCACCTCTTCAGCCCATAGCACAGGGATTGTTTCAGTGTGTAGGGACATCAATGGAGACAGTAATGTCCCATAATGTTCTCTACAGTGTATTGGCCCTGCTGGACCCTCCGGGCATTCTCCAGGACGATGTAGTAGTATTCAGTATTCTGCCTGCCGTTGTTTTTTCTTTGGAACACCAGCGAGAGGAAATAAAGAGCAGGAATGTGATTCAGCTTGAAGGAAAAGGAAGGATGGAGAGATGGAGGATAAAAGATAGTAGGCAAGGTGGACCATTAATGTGTGTGGTATGGTTGACCGGAGTGGATAGTGTGATCAGATGAGTGACTAAGGGCGCACTCTCTAAAGATTCAAGGCACCATTGCTTCTTGCCATATGCACCATGTACACTGGTTTAGTCTCTCTATCTCTCCATGTTTTCTGTGTGTGTGCTAATACATTCTCAGGCAGCCTGCCACTTTCAAGCATTAGGTGAGAACACAGGCGAGGAACGCTGACAAGGGGTTGAACACCAATGAGACAATGTTAAAGTAAGAATGAATGGGATGGAAGCATGAGGATGAAAAGTGACTTTTTTGTATAGCTGGTGAGGTGTTTAATTTTGATATGTTTTTTTTGGGGGGTGGGGGGGTCAAGCTTCATTTGAATTGTGTCACAGAAATAGCTTTAATTGTCAAAAGTTTTCTTAATCAGACGTCAGAAGTATTCAGAAAAAATTGATAGCAATAGAAAAACAGAAGCATATTCAGAATGCTGTGGCAAGGTTTGGAACTCTTAGTGCATTGCTTGCTACACTACACTAGATAACTCAACACGGGCTGTTTACTGATTTTCTGTGTCCCTGTTTATAAATGGTTGAATGGCTAAAGCCCTTGTTATATTGAAGGTTATGATTGATTTGATGCTAAACCCTGAGCCCACTTCTTCTCCATTCCAAGTGTTCCTTATATAAAAGCACTTGCAATCACAATCACATAGTTTGCTGCTATAGTGTGTAGCCTACAAGGACAGCCTCCATGCATCTGACTTTTAGCGGTTTAAGGCTTCACATTATGAAGATTCAAGGTGTTTTATTTGTCATATGCACAACAATTACAGCAGCAGTCATTGGCCATGACATTCTTAAGTCCCAGGCTTTCTTCAACAATGCAATATAGAAAAAGAAAAATGGAAACACACAAGTGGAGAGCGCCACACCGGAGACATAAATAAACACAAAAGTAGTGCAAGGACACGGTGCAAATTCAAGTTTAAGTGAAGAGATAAGATGTACCATATAAATATAAATGTAAATACAAATAAGATAGTAATACAATAACATGATTGTAATGGAATAGAATAATGTAAAATCAAAAAATACGTAAAAGTTATCACTACATGTCATGTAGAGCCTTTATGTATTAGATATGGCCGACAACACACTCATTAAGCGAGTTCTTCACAATAACATTTCCAAACAAGCAAACATTCATAGAAAAAACAATAATATTCAGAGATTGACATTAACGTTTTGGTTCTATAGTACAAAGAGCAGTTTCCTTAGAAATACACCACAGTATACATGTAAGCCACTGTGTTGTTTAGTCATGTATGTAACCATTGTATTCTCCTCCTCCATTAGTAACGCTATAGGGGGGGTGTGCATAAATTAGGGCGGACATCATGCAAATGAAACATGTGATTGGTAGAGATGTTTAGATACATTATCTGTGTTCTGCAATGTCCTTTTCTATTGGCTTTGTGTGTGTGTGTGTGTGTGTGTGTGTGTGTGTGGTTTAATAAATGCTGTTACGGTCCTCCCTCCCAGGGAATGACCCCTGCTGACAGCACTCTCCACTGCAATGGGGCCCCGGCGCACATCTGCCACTGTTGCCCTGCCACATAATTGTTCAATTTACTGTGCAGCCAATATCCCTGTGCTGTAATTGAATATGACTTTGTCCTGTTTGAGTAATCTCTTCGTTTCATGCCATGACCTCTTAGTGGAGTAGAATGTGTGTGTGTGTGTGTGTGTGTGTGTGTGTGTGTGTGTGTGTGTGTGTGTGTGTGTGTGTGTGTGTGTGTGTGTGTGTGTGTGTGTGTGTGTGTGTGTGTGTGTGTGTGTGTGTGTGTGTGTGTGTGTGTGTGTGTGAGTGAGAGGTGAGTAAAAAGACGTCTTGTGCAGATAAAGCATGTAGGTCACATTGAGCTTCTGGCAATGAGATTTTTTTTGCCGTTGGAGAATCACCACATGGCTACACAACCATGAGAGAGAGAGAGAGGTGGATCTCATTTAAAAAAGCACCTTTTATTGCATCACAAGAGCCACACATCCAAAGAACACAGGCTTCTTCAAATCACCCTTAAGATATACAATATTTTCTATGTTGGGGTTGATCAGTTGTAATGGCGCGTTTCCATCGAGCAGCATGGTTCGGTTCAGAAAGGTTTGGAAGCTCAAGGTAACTTTAGCTTTGCATTTCCACTGCTGACAGTACACTTACCTGGAAGGCTGGAATTATTCCAGATACTGTCGACCAATCAACAGACTGCAGTGTGTAGCTCCACCTTTTTGGGACGGCTTGGTACCCAAACGAAAGTGAGACGCATATAGGTGCTGCATGGTTTGCTTATGTTGGTACCATTCCCAACTTTTAACAGTTAAATCGCATAAATATGCATGCTGAGCTGAACCGAACCTCAACACTTACTGGAAGCGAGGCTTTATAGGCCACTGTTGCTGGTAACTGGTCCCAGTTTATTTTATTTTCATGGACTATAGCTCAGCCTATGAATTCATCGTGTCATTTCAGGATTTTTATAAAGAAGTGTTAATGTTTCACATTCTAAAATGGAAAATTATTATTTTGCTATTGCTGCAAAATGAAAGCATATAATCAAAGGTGGGGTTTGTTCATTTGAAAGATTGTAGTTTTAAGAGAATAAAAGGTGAAAAAAGGATGAAAAATACAATAAAATGAGAAAGACAAACACAGCAACAAAACAGCCAACCTTTCCCGCTCAGCTCAAGTTATGATTTAAAGATGACTTTGTCCTGTCTAACGGACCACTATGTCTATTTTCATTACATCCCCTTAAAATGGCATTGAAATCATTTTAACATCAAATACTAAGTTGATGTGTATTTGTATTATCCAAGCAATAGTCGTCCCTTATTTTAATTTCTTGCTCTCCACCCACTTCTCCTGTCCTTTCACATAACGATGACTTTGTAATAGACTTCAGTTTCACCTTTTCGTTCAGCTTTCTTTAAAATAGAATTTCCTCCTCTTTTCCCCTCGTCCCCTCATACTACATGGTCCTGGCCCGGCACTCTAACCTTAATTCTGCTGTTTCCAAGGAGACACACTGACCTTTGATGGTGACTGGGACAGACAGACTTTGGAGGGCAGAGGGAATTGGATTTCTTCTTTCTTGATTGCTCCCTTTACTGTGTCCTGCATTCAACCCCTTTTTTTTCTCTATAGCCTATCCAAACCACACCCCCCGCCACACACACACACACACACACACACACACACACACACACACACACACACACACACACACACACACACACACACACACACACACACACACACACACATGCACTGTAATGCCCTTGACTATATATTCCATTATATAAATATTGTCTATTGGGTAAATGAATTAATTTGCATCCTTTGCCATTTTATATAAACAACGTCAGAAATAATGTTATTTTGTGTAAGCTGGTGTTAGTGTTGACGTTGTATTCAGTCAGTGGTAAACATATCAGACATTTGGACCAATCAGAAGCCACCGTGTGTGTGATGTGTATGATGACAATACAAAGGTCAGCCCTAGCTGGAGAAAAGACTCCATTTGAACATGTGATGTGATTTGGTGGGAGAATGTTTTTTTTTCCTGCTAATTTGGTCCGCCTCACAGCTAAAGGTCCTATAGCATTTTAACATCAATAAATCATTAGCACATGAATGTCCACACATTAGTGTAATGAGTGGGAACAAATGAGACCATTGATGTGGAGACTGGCTGTCATTTGGGCAAAAAAAAAAAATCACTGAAGAATTGGATCGTTCGTATTTTGGCAGGTTCACTGTCAAAATATGAATGATCCATCCAAAATAAATGAAATTAATAAATTAATGAAAAACGATTGTTCTTTTAAAAGACCAATGTGTATTCAGTGTCTTACATATTTTCAAGGAGATAAATGAATGCAAAATGTATTCCCACACATTTGATAACTTCAAATCGTACATGGTTCTCTGATGTTTACGTGAGAAGTTATTGGGCATTAAAGGAGATGTAAATGATATGGTCCTTTTAGCTAACTTCCTGTCAGTGACTACAGTTAGCGGTCCCCTCCCTCGTCCCTACGTCACCACCACATGAACGCGCAGCCGTCTTTGTCAGATAGTGCCATGATGTAGAGCAGCGAGTCATCGTTCACGGGCACAGAGACCTGCCTCTTCATAGGGCTCTGTCTCCTGATTGGATGAAAATAAAATGATCTGGCAATTAATGCAAAGCTGAATGACTGGGAGACCTGGGTTATGAACAGTGCATACTGTTTTAGTGATTACTGTATGCATATAGAGTGATTTAATATGTATGTCAACAAAAAAAATACTTCTCCTTTACATAGAGGTATGTAGACTCACACACTAATTTTTTTTTACTGCCCAAAACAGCTGCTGTAGAGAAAGGTTGGATTAAGAGAAGTGATTTAGCCTGGGCTGTATTTTGGATTCAGCAGGGATCAGTTAACCCTCCGTTAACTGGCTATTCATTCTCAACTGGTAACCTTGATACATGGCACTGGGTTAAGGTTAGAGTTGAGTGAACCAGCAGCCTGCCTGGTGTGTGCTGTGGAGAGGGAGAGCCATGGTGTTTAACCTGACTGACCCTGGTTCTGCTCCATTGATACTGGATTATGTTGTATGCTGGTAGGGTTGTTTCATTCTGTTTCCCACCTGTGCTGACCTCTACTGCTGACCCCCTCATACCTCCCTGTGGCTGACGAAGATGGACGCAATGGAGCCAGTTGGATGGTTAGATATATAGATAGATAGATAGATAGATAGATAGATAGATAGATAGATAGAAGATAGATAGATTTCTGCAATTGCACAGCAATATTGTAGCGCACAGATAATTGAAAATACATAATAAATGGCTGAGAAAGTAAAACAAATAAATGAAATACTTTCTTGAAAATATGTTTATGTATTTTCACAAAGGAAATGTTTTCTTTAAAATGTTATCTTTACACAGGGAGTTTTGTTGAGTTGTGTTGCACCATTGCAGATTAATTTAAGTGCAGTTAGGTGCAGTGTGGTATATCTGAATATTAAAGTGGCTACGAGTAACATTTAAACATCTTTTAAACAGTCTCATGTTTCCTCTGATAATCATAAATGACCTTTAACAGCAAACGAGACCATCAGTGCAAAGAAAGACGTTTTTATATAGTTTTTATTACTGCTTTTGGTCTGGTCGCACACCCAGTCTGATTTTCGGTTTGCGCTTACATGCTCTATGGTCACATATCCGTATTGGTCGCAGATTTCAGTGTGGCGCAGCAACGCGATTTGAGAAGCCTATCCCTCCAGGTGAGGGAAGGGGAGCGAGAGCCTTGTTTGAGACAGTTATTTGTTGTCATAATGACTGATAACGGAGCTGAACCATCAAAGAAAAAAAAGAAAATGCAATGAAGAAAAGCTAAAAGGGAGAGTGATATAGGCTACGGACGGTACGAGGGCGTTGCCAAGCAACGTGTATACAATTTCACGGGAGTGAACTAGACTGCAGTGTTTACTCCTAAATGAATGAGCGGTTGGTACTAACACAAAGTGTGCTTTGCTTCACCATCATCAGATAACCATTATTAATCTGAAATAGTTTAAAGCAACATAAACACATTACCTCATCACGATCCATACTAACTGCCGTCTCTCGCTTTCTGTGAGGACACGTAATCTTTCAGCTCCGTGAGAGAGAGTAGTTAGGTGACACTGCTGCATCAACTCATTGCAATCAGGTGTGTGTAGCACTTACTGGCATTAGTTGATGCAGTGTCATTAACCACTGTCACAGAGCCGAAAAGAGTCCGTGCCCTCACACTTTCAACACACGGACATGCACTATATTGCGCGGCGCTCTTCTCAGTTGACACTCACACGCTTGGCACGAGCTAGAAACAGCTTTGCGACAGCAAACTACCGCTTTTGACTACCGCTTTTGTCCAAAGGGGCCGCCAACGGACCATGTTACTCGTAGTGGCTTTAAGTGAAATAGTGATGAGATTCAGATTGCAACGCTGCCTTGCCAACCCCTCCCTTTCGAATAATTTAAGAAGCTACGTTGGCCTTCATGGACAAAAAGCTAGTTACTAAAGATGCCATCATCCACCACTGCCTCTTTACACAATATCAAGTGATAAGGTGAAGATGTATTTAGTTGTTTATGCTATACAGTACTTATTTTTCGTCAACCAACGTGTGCATTTTTCGTCAACCAACGTGTGCATTCTTTTATACAACACCAAAGGCAACTCAGTTTGTCCGCTCTGTGCTACTGTAGAAACATGGCGGCCTCAGTGCCCCGCTCCTGATTGCTTTGGGGCCCAAGTCAATTGCCTACCATTTGCCTAATGATAATACCGCCTCTGTCCTCTCTCTGCACCTCCATGCTGTATGCCTATACAGTGGATAAATCAAGATAAAAAGGCAGGCGTTACTGGAAATGATCATGGTTTACTTAGAGCAAGCGCAGTCTACTCCGGGACCATTCTTCATCACTATATGCACTGATAACATCCAGCCACCACCGCACACAGTGATACGCTCTAGGGACTGTGTGTGTGTGTGTGTGTGTGTGTGTGTGTGTTGTGCTTTATCTAATGCATCCCCTGCAGCTATGTGTGTGTGCGTGTCAGCATGAGAAGAGATCCAGTGCTGCTGTGTATTGGGAATGAGAATCGTACCCACACACACATACTCTCTCTCTCTCTCTCTCTCTCCCCCGTTTGTGTATTAATTTTCTATGAGGTGAGAGTTGGATTTGAACATAATTGGGACTTAGATGTACAACCCCCCTCCTTCTCCTCCATCTCTTTTCATTCCACATCCATACTGCCGCACATCACTCACAAAGTTGTGTGTGTGTGTGTGTGTGTGTGTGTGTGTGTGTGTGTGTGTGTGTGTGTGTGTGTGTGTGTTTGAAGCTGTGTGTATATATGCTCATTCCTCGCACTTTGACTAATAGTTAGCCAGGCTACGCCCTCGGCCTCCTGTCTCATCCATCCAGTGTGTGAGTGTGTGCGTGGGTGTGTGTGTGCCTGCTCAATAGCAGGGCTGGGGGTAGGTTGTGCTGTCTCATTTATCTGCTGTTGACGTTGAGCGTGATTTCCTCTGCTGGAAGGGGAAGCGATGCCCCTGCTTATTAATTATGCTTGAAATATTAAAAAGACTCCATCAAACATGAATTATTAATTCATTTGGCCCAGATCATTCTCCACTAAAGAAGAAGACTTGTCATACATCATTTGACGAGGCTGTGACAACATTGCGGTGGTGTGAGGCAGGGTGTTATATCCCTGTAAACACAAGGTGTTGTGTGTGTGTGTGTGTGTGTGTGTGTGTGTGTGTGTGTGTGTGTGTGTGTGTGTGTGCGTGCGTGTTTGACAGTAAGTGAGAAATTGCGATTGTGTGTGTGTGCCTGTAAGACAGACTGCTTCAGAAGGCCTTTTGATTCACCCTTGGCTGTGTTTGGATTGGTAAATGTTTCATTTTGACCTTGATGATACATCTAAAATACTGTCACTGTACGTGAGTGTCCTTTAAATCATTTCCACAACACATGATCTGAGTGCTGGCGCATTGGTTGGCCCTGCAGGTTAGGTTAAATGGTGACTCTAAATTCCCCATAGGTGTAGACATGAGTGTTATCTGATTTCATGGTAGCAAGGCATAACAGATAATTCTCATAGCCCACAGGTTGTCCTGAAAGAAGATGTTGATAGTTTTACTCTGCAGTAAGGGTTACACAAGCTTTAATACATGAACGATCCAGGCCAACTGCAAATGGTCCAACATAGCTTGCAGGGTTCAGAGGGTTTTAAAGGAACCATTTCAAGTATCTAACGTTCCATCCTAACACAATTTAGGTTAATAGATTGATATAACTTATGTATAACTTTAATCATTTTGGGCTCAGTACAGTGTTAAGCAGCTGGGGAACTGCTAGCTAAGCTCGGTAAAAACAGAGAAAAAAAATATACCTCAGAATACATAAACTGTTTATAACTTTGTTAATATAATTGAATGACATAAACAAAAGAGAAGGAATTCTCATTTACCAGTACAGTGAAAAAAAAATTACATTATTACGATTACGTTTTTATAAAAGGGTGCCTTATCCTTGAGTTGTGTATATCTGTTTGGCTAAACAATCCTATGGAGTTAATGGCCTTAGAAGAATAAAGCTTTGTATTAACTGAGGCGTCTCTGGTTGTAGGTAGGGGAGAACGGGGTAATTTGTCACATGGGTTGGATGTCACATTCGTTATATCTCGCCACCAGAGCGCGCTAGCTCTGAAATGTTGATATAAAAAAGGTCCAGAATTGGGATCAGAGGTCACATACATAGACTTCCTTGGAGTTAGACTGCTGCATTTCAGGTTAGAGGATGTTTTGTGTTTTTCATGTCAAATTCAAAATATTTTGCTTCTCAGTATTTTTCTTCTAGGCTTTTACACAATGGGTTTATAACAAAACACTTGTTACCCTCAGAAAGTGTGAAGGGTAAACTATAGTTTAGATTGTGGTTAGCAAGCTAATTAGTTGTCAGATGGTTGTTGGCCTTGATGCTAGCAAGAAATTCAAGTTGGGGTTGGTCGTCAAATTTTTTGGGGGGTTGGTTGTCACATGTTATCTCAAGGCTGCAGCCAGAAAAGGAACCCAATAACGAAAGAAATTGTCAAGCTGTATCCTCACTGACACCCCAGAGAAGGAAAGAATAGAGCAGGAAAAGGCAGCTAGCAAGCAAAAGAAAAAAGGGCAACAAAATCAAAACAACCCAGTGCATCCCAAACTAGACCAGCTGCCAAGGCTACAGAACGTTATATGTAGGCCTATTTGTCAACTTGACAATGCAATTAAACATTCAAATTTGGTTCTGCCTCCTTGCCTTCTTTTTAAGATTTTTCCCATTAAGATAACATTGTGACAAACAACCCCATAGTGTGTGACAACCGACCCCTTGATGGGGTTGGTTGTCACAATGTGTCAGAGTGTCTTTGATGGTAAATTACTTCTTCATTACAATAAGTTGGAAAAAAAGAGAGACACACATTTCTAGCCAACACCTTAAGCTTCAATTTAATGTAGGAATGGCTATTGACAGATGTTTTGGTGATGAGCAATTCTCACTAGAGTAAAAAGTGTGCCTACTTACCCCGTTCTCCCCTACAACATGACGGTCTCAAATTTCTCTTTACATTTCTCAGTAGATTTCCTGAAAGCAGACCTGACTTCGAGTAATGCAAATGGATTGGGTCGTCTGTATTGCTGATGTATTCAAGCTTCACAGCATGTCTCAGTCCATTGATATGAGAGGCTCAGGATCATTTTATTTGCAACTAGACAGTGTGCAGTAGTGATTGTGAGTTTGTTACATCTCAATGTGTTTGCAGCCATGTGGATGGTCATTAGTTCCATGCGTGGTTATTAGTTGGGCGATTTGACACCGAGCGCTGCTGCCAGAGTGCAACTCGATTTTTCCACAAAGAGTTTGAACGGGTTGAATCACTAGAGTATTGTTCCTGTTCTACGAGGGCTCGATGATAGAGGGCAGCTTGTCCTGTACACTGTTCTTGGAAATGGAAAATGTCCCTGTCCAGACAGAACAGGGATTAACATGTCCTTGTACTACTCTTCAAGATCTGTATTGTCATATGCACAACAGTTACAGTGAGGTAGTCATTGGCAAGGAAATAATTTTAGCTCAGGCTTTCGCAAACCATGTACATAGAACTATAACACAATCACTAATGTGAACACAATTTAATAATAATCTAAAACCTTAAATAGGACAGGGGCTAAAATATAGGAAGAAAATGTATCAGTTAAAATAGGGCAGCACAGGAGTGCTGTCACCTCACAGCAAGGAGGGTCTGGAATAGCAGCTGCTGGCTTGTTGGGTCTCTCTGTACCGAGTGGCTTTATTCTTTGCATGTTGCATGTTGAATGGGTCTTTGAGTTCTCCAGCTTTCTCCTATACAGTTCGATACATACTGTTAAGGCTAATTGTTGACTCTACTTTGCTTTTAGGTGTAATAGGGAGTGTGGATGATTGTCTGTCTCTAATGTGTCAGCCCTGTTATTGAGTGGTGACGTGAAAAATAATTAAAATAATGAAACAAAGAAGAATAAAGTGTAAGGTGACTTCTATGTATCATTTAACCAAGAAGCATCATATGGATAAGCTTGATAGTTCACATGTCGTATGCCTTGCCATATCCTGAGCATCTGGCAGACAGCAGGTGCTGGAACGCTTTGTTGCTAGGGCGATGGGGGTCTGTGATAATCCTGTTTGCCAGTGGTCGAGTGTGACCTGTACTTGAGTACATTTTTGTCAGTGTCATGGATGAATACGACTCAATAGCAATTTTACGCAACTTCCAGATATGCGGTTGAGGGAATCAAAATTCTAATTTTAATATTAATTAATTAATATAAGCTTTAATATTTTAAGTTAATCTTTTAAAGTTTCAGAGCAGGACACAGGAATTATTTTTTCTCCTTTTTGTGGAATAGGTTATGAAGCATATAGTGTTCAGACTATGATTAGAGCTCAGAGTGAGCCCTCTCTCCCCACCCTATAAGCCCAACTGGCCAGCTCTCATGGATATCATTTATCCTCTGTGTCTGACATGACAGCCATGATGACGAGACAAGTGCCCCATCGCTCACCGTTTAGTGCTACAACATTTTTTTGTGTGACTGTGTGTGTGCGTGTGCGTGTGCGTGTGTCTGTGTCGGGGCAACCTGTATCCGGCTAAGGTCAATGAGAGTTTGACGCCGTGCGTCCTCTGAATCTCTTTCCTATTATTTTCTCCCAATTCCTTCCTTCTGTCCACATCGTAATCCATCTACTCTGTGTGTGTGTATGTGTGTGTTCCAGTGTGTGTGTGTGTGTGTGTGTGTGAATGTGCCTGTCTGTCTTATCATAGCACTATCAAACCAACCCATTTCCCCCGCTCTCCTCATTGCATCAGACCCTAATACGCTGAGGTCCCCACATGCACACACGCACACACACACACACACACACACACACACACACACACACACACACACACACACACACACACACACACGCGAACGCACACACACACACGCACACCACAATCACCTTTTAATTCCCTGTGATGTATTACTCTGGCAGGAACCAATTTTAGTGCCCAGAATTGGACCTTAAATCACCAAATCACATCCTTTCACCCATCCAGCCATCTGTCAACCTGCCTCGGCTGAGAAAAAATAAGAAAAAACCCCACATCAATATATCAGCAATGTGAATAAATTAGTAGACTTCGCGATCACCAGGATAAATATTGTATCGACAGGGATTGAAGGATTTGTTTGAGCACTGATGGATGAGAGCTGTATCGCTGCCAAAACATGAAGCTTTTGTTGCTGCCAGCTGGCTTTGAAGTGTGTGTGTGTGTGTGTGTGTGTGTGTGTGTGTGTGTGTGTGTGTGTGTGTGTGTGTGTGTGTGTTTGATAATGCATGCATGCCTATGTACATCTTTTAAGAAGCTTATTTCTCCACCATGTGTGTGTGACTGGGTTTAGACTTTTTCCCAAAAAGACTTTAGTACAACAGGGTTTGTCACATGTCCTTGAAAACAGTGGGAGCCCTCTTGTCAGCATTGCATACACATTTCACCACTATTCTCATGACTGTTGCTGATGGGACAAATATTAAGTTTTGCTTGTATTTCCATTTTCCTTATTTGTTGTTTTATCTGATTCCTGCTTCAGTGTGTGATAGTGTTGACCACCACTGTTGGCTGAAGAGCTGGTTGCTGACTCTTTGGTTTAGGCAGATGTTTTGTAGTGTGAAATGTCCTTCAGCATTTAAACAAAACCCAGTTTATAAATCACTACATTTAAAATAATGTCCTCCATATTTTTCATTCGACTCTGGAGGATATGAACAGCACACTTAGCTACATTAAGCTGCTAATGCTACTATATTTTCACATGAAGTCGTTAATGGAAAATACTGAATTCTCGTTCATTCAAAAGTCAAATAGTTAATTCCTGTAATGATGTACAATTGTGGTCATTTTCATCCATCCACATATTGCCATTTGTATATACTGTATATCCTTAAACTCTCAGAGAAGGTCAAGAATCTTGTAAAATATATGGAAAGAAATGTCAGATGCCAATATATAGTCTCTGAACTTTCTATAAGTCTAGACTAGTCGACGCAAAATTGACTGGAAGTACTTGTCTGATATTTTGAAAGGACAATCTAACAGGCTTAAATCCAGTGGTGCTTGTCTGGATAAGAGTCTGCATGTGAGCGATACAGAAAGTATCCAAACGGAGAGCTAGCTGCTTTGAAGCTAGAAAAGCTCTTGTTTAAAATCTAGAGACAGCCGCTTCCTCCGGAGACTTAAAACATCAATCAAACACACAGCGCCCCGGCCCTGCTCTGGTCTCTTCAATCTGTCCCTGCACGCTGTCAAATAGCATTTGGTTTTAACTTTGTTTTGTGCTTCCTCAATAGCTTTCGCTGGGCATGAGCTTAAGTATGGACTTTGCACATCCAAACACAGTGTGCATAATGTGAATGACTATGCCTTCTCCATGCCAGGAATCAAACGAGTTTAGTTACTAGTCTAGGTTCTAATGAGCATAATTTAAGGGGGCTATTGATTGGCCCTGAATCATGAGTGTGTGTGTGTGTGTGTGTGTGTGTGTGTGCACTGGGAAATCTTTAAATATATATATTTTTTAAAGAAAGCAGCCAAGCTTTAAAGGCCTCAGCTCTGACATGTAGCAGATGAAGTAAGTACACAAGAGCTAGTCTGTACTTACAGGATAAGGCTGCTAAAGAACATGGCCACTGGATTTGAGTTTGACTCAAACCCCCCCCCCCCCATAGACGAGCACCAAATGTATAATAATCGCAAGCTGAAAACATTTGCAAACCAATGCACGATTCACCCTCCATTGGCCAGCTGTTTAGAAAATGACTGAGCCCTTTTCTTTATTATTTTTTTCTTCTTTTTACTCATTTTAAAGCAAGGCGTATTTCCTCTTTGTTACTCTGCAGTTATTTGGCAGCTGTTGATACAGGACTGTCTTGAGATTTTCTTTATTTTTTTCTTTTCCTGGCCTTGCCTATTATGTTGAAAAATGCATTTAAAAGTGCAGCTTAAATGTGTTTTTCACAGTGTGTCTCAGTATCTTACATCATGCACTTTGATGGATGTAAGTATATTTCGTCAAACTGATCTGACACCCAGATTTTTTCATCTCCCATCCAAACACTGTAGAATTTGGTGTGTACTACAAACACACACACACACACACACACACACACACACACACACTGGGTTTCTTATGTCCTTGAATGGCACGTTATTTAAAAGCTCTATGAGATCCTGGGTGCTGAATACCAGATACTGATTTTTTCACCTGTCAGAATGGCTGTATTGTGAACTGTAAGTGAACCAACTGCCTCAGTACACTTTCCCTCTCTTGCCCTTTGTGTGTTGTCTATTGATTCATTAATAGTTTGTGAAACTTCATCTTTAAGGGCTGTAATTACATTCTGGAGCAATACAAGGACAGGTGTGGGTATGTTCGTATGTGAGTGGTTTGAAAAAAAAAAGTTTACATTCTCTTTTCTTTACTTTTTTTGCACAAAAAATATATGTAAAAGAAAATGTTTCGGATACTGTAAATGTGAACAGTAATATTAAGATGATTACCTATTTTTGCTCCTAAAGTATAGAAACTATACACCTCAGGGACTGTGTGTGTGTGTGTGTGTGTGTGTGTCAGTACGTGTATGTGTGTTTTCCCTCTGTGCCTATGGAGAGCCCATTTACCCCTGCAGGCGACCCCACTGTAGTCACCATATGCCATTATACATGAGTGAATGGGATCATGGATCATCCCCTGAGTTCATACACAAGCTCCTCTGCATATGCACAGCAAATGAACCTGATCCCTACATAGCTAATCTGACATGGAATTAGGGATTTGAGTCCAAAGGGGGCATTCCTGTGCTAATGTAATTGGCTATAGCACAGAGTCACACTGCATATGCATGTTGAGTCACAATCAGTCTCAAGCCAGTCTTGTCCAAAGTGTCACTTGGTCTGTTTGGTCAATTTAACACGTTTTCTTCCCTACAAATCTCAACATGTACAGCCATGCATGTTTTGTGTCAATCATTAATACATTGATTTAACCCAGCATGATATACAGCAAGGGTCAAAAGTGACCAGGCCGAGCTAATATGTTCTATATCTCTGGAATAAATACATGTTATCATCCAGTATTCCTAAATGAACTTGTTTTTGATCATTACAGTGTTTCATTTTTCATTTATTCTTATTTACTTTTTTAGTAAAAAAAGATGTTTGCTTCAACACTGCTTAAATAATTATCTAGAAAAAATCTCTGTTATATTTTTGACCCAAAAAACAGTTTTTACTAATAAGCTAATCAAGGAAAATGAGAACTATCTTTCTTTAAAGGTGCACCGAGGAACTTTCAGTTTGTGTTATTTTTGCACCCCCTTTGGACGAAAGCGGTAGTGTTTTTCATAGCCAACTGTTGTTCTTGTGTGAGCGTTTATGACAAAGGCATTAAGAAAAACTGTATAAAAATAGCATCCTTTGCACTGATGGTCTCGTTTGCTGTTACTTGTCATTTATGATCATTAGAGTAAAAATGTGACTGTTTCAGAAATATAAAAAAGTTTGTAACACCTCGTAGCACCTTTAACCAACACATACATAAAGTGCACTCTATCTATATACTGTAAATCCTATCCATTATTATTATCTAGCAGGACCTAAAATGGAATATGGCTTGATCTTAACATAACCAACAATAGAAATGATACGACTCTCTGAATGTACTGAATTCAAGAAGGGTGTTTTTATTGCTAATACATCAAGGGAAACCAATATGAACACTACGCTGTGGTGTTCCCTATGCCACACTCCACTGCAGTGCATTTGATTTTAATTGCATCAGCAGATGAAATGGATTAGTTTAGCTCAGGGCCCATGCTTTATTATAATGAAAGTCAATCTACAGGTGTGTTACTGGTATTTGTATTTTAATTGATCCTTCATGCCAGAATAGGATCAGTTTGATTGAAATTTAATCAAAAAAATATAACACGTGACGGTGCTACACATGGAGCGGTTACACTTCATATCCATTTTCATTTGGTGAAGAGTGGGCTGTATGTCGATCACAGTCAGGTTAATAAAAGAAACATTCAATACTATTATGTATGTGCTCATTATAAAGTCAGTATAAACCGTCTTTTTTTTTTTACAGTTTGTGCCAATGAATGTGGACAAAACAAATTGGAAACTATTTTTTTGTAATTCCTGTTTTTTTTATTATCATTTTTGGTCCTCCATAGCGATGACGTCACAGGGATGTCCTCATGGTTATTTTAGCAGAGGTTGAGATGTTTGATTTATCATTGAAAAGGCCAAAAAAAATTGTATTACTGTGATTTAAAAAATAACTAAATTGATTATTTCTGAGAACACTAAGCCAAGACTGATAGCAGTTCAAAGTCGATGTTGTTTGCATGAGAGTGTTGGCTTTATTTTTGCACCTTTTCTCTCTTGTCGAGGTTGGCTGAGCACACCTGGAATCCAAGATAACAACATTATTAGAACACCTAATCAATAGAGATACAGTGCATATGGTATTCAACAGTCACAACACCTACTAATCAGCACCCACGGAATTACTCTCGTCCAATCAAATGACTTGGTAGCAAGACCCCTGAAAAAATCACTTATCCCCCCCCCCAGGCCATACATTACAAATTAGATTAGCTTGAGTCAACGATTCACATTTTACAGGGAATAGAACGAACAGACAAACACTAACATGCGGATAAACCAAAAATAGTTAATTTTGTTGCAAATTCTCTCCATTCACCGCGTCCATCTTTTCCTTTGGCTCCAAGCCTGTTTGATATGCCCGACACAGTGTGACTGCATAGAGTGTATAAACCTGAGACCAGCGGCTTAGCACTGACATGGACAAACAACGCCTGAGGACACAGCGGAGCTAGAGTAGGGTAGAGGGTGGCTACAAGTAGAAGAGAGAGTGAGGCAGTGTGTGTGTGTGTGTGTGTGTGTTTACACAGTTAATGAACCCAGTGAATTATGAGCAGGAAGAGAGCGAGAGAGAACGTGACGGATGGAGAGACAGAGGAGAAGGTGAACTGGTGGATGCAAACATGCTCTGTCTCCAGTGTATAACACTTTTCAGTTGTGTATTATCTAATACCATTCCTATGAGTTGTACAGTTTGTCTTTTTAAAGACCATTATTAAAGGGAAATAAAATTGACTTTGGATAAGCTGTATATTGTTTCGATTTCTCCAATATAACATTACACAAAGACAGATTTGTAATTATTATGTAAATTGAAGATTTTCTGAGGTGCATATTTTCCAGAGGAAGGAAAGTGTGTGTGTGTGTGTGTGTGTGTGTGTGAGAATGTGTCAGGGTCTGTGTATCCAAGTATGTGTGCGAGGGAGAGAGCGCAATGAATGCCTGGCTATCTAGACTGTTCATCTTGGTGTGTGTGTGTGTGTGTGTGTGTGTGTGTGTGTGTGTGTGTGTATGTCAGCTGGTGGGCTATCAGCTGCGGTTGGCCTTATCTGCCTTATCGCCGTGCTGGCCTGTGATGGATGCTCCTTTGCTGCTGCACATGTTCAGCAGTGTGTAATTGAAAATGCGGCATGTGTGTGTGTGTGTGTAGAGGCTGGTTGGGTTGGAGCTCTATTATGGGGTTATTATTATTATTATTATTATTATTATTATTATTATTTTGGTCATTGCTATACTGAGGCCATTGATCGCTATTCAGGTGTCATGCATAAGTATGCCCAACCCAAAACGGCTTATGAGACACCATTATAAACACACAGAAGGACGAGAAATCAAAAATAAATGCTAAACAATACTTAATACTAACAATTGCTCTAGGACAGTGCTGACCTGCACAGTAAAAACAGTGGATGAAAGTGTTAGAAAAAAGATGCAATATGTCCATCGCTTTCTGAGTATATGCGCCATGCAGCCTCCTCTAAAGATCCAACAGGATTTCTTAAGATTTAAACATACATTCATTCAGTTTGTCTCCTTGACTCAGCTCTAGGTACAATGGCACCCCCACCCCATGACTTAGGGGCACAAATGCCTTGTAATGCACCTGAAACACAGTGTATTACTAACCAATGTACTGTGGGTATGATTTCTGTCGGACTAACACAATAAATACATTTTCTCTAACCTTGTGTCAGTGTACTGATTGTGACATTAAAACAAAGAAATCCAAGTCAAAGATTAAGGTTGGAAATAAACACTCACATTAGTCAAGCCATGTACAACTACTCAAATCTCTATAGGGGAAGGTGGGGTGATTTGTGCAACTTTTTACTCAAAGTGATTTTAAAGTGAGGCCTTGACAGTTATGTCTCCAACTCAAATATGTACATATATTTCAGGATGTTGTGCATCCCTGGCAATAAAAACTTTGGATCTGGAATAAACTGTTTAAGAAATATAGCTTTCGGAAAAAAAGTTGTCTTGTCGCACAAATCACCCCACTACGTGGGGTGATTTGTGCGCCATTGTCGTCACAATGACAAAGTCACCATCATCATCTTTCTGGCCATCTGAACTCTCATCAGTGGTGTCGTTAAGTGGAATTGAGATGTCACTCTCTTCTGAGCTACTGTAGACAATCACTTTCTTTTGGTGACCAGCGTATACAGCCATGCCACTGGCACAACTCTCAGAAATGTACTTTGCACTAGTTGCTCCGTGCTTGTGGAACCAACTGCCACCTGACAAATGTGATTCCCCCTACATTTCTGCCTTTAAATCAAGGCTCAAAACCCATATGTACACCCTGGTGTTTCCTCCCCATTAACCTCTGCACTACTTACTTACCTCTGCACTACTATCTGTGTTTATGTGGATGTATGGGCTTTACGTCTTTTATTTTGGTTATTGTTATTTTACCTTCATTGTTTACCTACTGAATGCACTATGTACAGCACTTTGGACAGTGCAAACTGTCATAAATGTGCTTTTATAAATACATTTTACTTACTTACTTACTTATAACTCACCCAGGCCCTTGCCACAAATCACCCCATCCCCAGAATTTTGGATAATAGGCATGATGCAGCAATTTAGGGTTGACATTGTGCTAATTATATAGACTCAAAGTGTAGCATACCAAAGCACTAAAACATGTGTCAAATGTTTTCAAACGTGTCTATAATTGTTCAGACACAATAATCAAAAAACCTTGATCATGGAAATTTTACTTTGAAAGGCAAAACACAGTTTTTTGAGCTTAAATGTGCTTATATCTTATTCCTTGTGTCTCCCTTCTTTACAGGATGAGTCAAATGGATGGCTCTTCTTAAATATGTGGTCACATTTCCAATTTCTTCCACGGTTTTCTAGAAACAATGGGTTTTGCAACTTCCAAAATGCACAAATCACCCCACCTTCCCCTACTTGTTTTAACTTATTCAATCAATTTATGAATTAAGAGTCACATCTACAGACTGGCAAATCATGCATAGGGCCCCAAATAAAAACAGGTCCTCAAACATATTCAGAGCACAATTGCTCCGTGGTTGTTTCAGTAACCTAAAACACATGTGTGTGAATAAAAGCAATACACTGTAGGTAATTGTGTTAAAGCGGCTACAAGTAACATTTAAATATCTTTTAAACAGCCTCATGTTTCCTCTGATAATCATAAATGACCTTTAACAGCAAACGAGACCATCAGTGCAAAGAAAGACGTTTTTAAATAGTTTTTATTACTGCTTTTGGTCTGGTCGCACACCCATTCCGATTTTCGGTTCGCTCGTGCAAGCTCTATGGTCACATATCCCTATTGGTTGCAGATTTCAGTGTGGCGCAGCAACGTGAATTGAGAAGTCTATCCCTCCAGGTGAGGGAAGGGGAGCGGGAGCCTTGTTTGATACAGTTATTTGTCGTCATAATGACTGATAACGGGGCTGAACCATCAAAGAAAAAAAAGAAAATGCAATGAAGAAAAGCCAAAAGGGAGAGTGATATAGGCCAGTGGTTTCCAACCTGGGGTCCGCGCCCCCCGCAGGGGGCGCCAGAGATCGCATGGGGGTCGCACAAGTTTGTCTGTGACTTGTGAAAAAAAAAAATAATAATTAAAAAAAAAAAATTGCACATTAAATTTATAAAACCCCAATAATAATGCTAATTAAAACATATTATTGGTCCACATTTAAAATCATTATTATATGACCTCTGAACTTGCGTAAGCAACCTTCCGGTCGGCTCGTTGGTGGCGGGCAATGCTGATTGTTTCGCTGCGGTCAGCCTCACTTTACACAGAAAAAAAAAGGCTGTGAAACGTAAATGTACAGATGGTTCGTCTGTACCAAAGATGAAAACAAAGCAATATCTCGAGAGATACATCGATTCATTTGTGGCGAGAAGCTAGCTAATCAAAGCTTGAAACCATGCAAACTGAAACGACACCATGAGACCAAACACCCCGAGACTATTGGTGAAAGTCGAGAATATTTTGAGAGAAAGAAGCAATTGGCACTATCAAGAAGATCCACGGACATCAGAAAAGCTTTTGAAAAAGCAGGTACTGATTTACACAGAGCCACGGAGCTCTGTGTAAATCAGTACCTGTTTATTTTTTTTTATTTTTTTTGCAAATAAAATGTATTAATCACTCTATTCTTTTATTGTGTGTATGTGGGTCGGAGTTAGGGTTGGGGGGGCCTTGCTTGTCTTGGACCCTGGCACGGGGGTCCTCAGGGAAAAAAGGTTGGGAACCACTGATATAGGCTACGGGGGGACGAGGGCGTTGCCAAGCAACGTGTATACAATTTCACGAGAGCGAAACTAGACTGCAGTGTTTACTCCTAAATGAATGAGCGGTTGGTACTAACACAAAGTTGGCTTTGCTTCACCATCATCAGATAACCATTGTCTGAAATAGTAATTATTTACAACAACATAAACACATTACCTCATCGTGATCCATACTAACTGCCGTCTCTCGTTCATTCGCTTTCTGTGAGGACACGTAATCTTTCAGCTCCGTGAGAGAGAGAGTAGTTAGGTGAACCTGCATCAACTCATTGCAATCAGGTGCGTGTGTGACTGGCATTAGTTCATGCAGTGTCAAAACCACTCTCACGGAGCCGAAAAGAGTCCTCACACTTTCAACACACGGACATGCGCTATATTGCTCCCTTCTCAGTTCACACTCACGCGACTGGCACGCGCTAGAAAACAGCTTTGCAACAGCGGGCGTCGTAAAAATACTACCGCTTTTGTCCAAAGGGGACGCCAACGTGCCATGTTACTCGTAGTGGCTTTAATGTGAAGAGGAGCCATCGAGGAGGCTGAAGGAGCAGCCTCTATTCTACTCATCAAACCTTCAACTCTGTGCCATGAAAGCACCGGGAGAATGTATTATTCAAACAGAGTGCCATGAAAAATGAAAACCAACACAGATCGAAAAATTAATGTTATACAGTAAGACATGAATGAAGTGTTGCAACGTGCTGTGGGACAGACTCACTCACATGTTTGGCAAGCATTAAGAGATGTTTCTCCTTTGAAGAAAAAATATATCGAACAAGTTGAAGTCAGTAGGAAAACATCACACACATCTGCTGCTTATCTCGGTAAAAAAAAAAGATAGTTGAAATATACTGTAGACTCTATGCCAGTATACATCAACTTAATGTAGAACAAACTTACACAAGGAAATACATTACTCATCTTTTTACATTTGCTTTAGGGGACAACTAATTAATCATTTGATGTACATTTCATAAAGATTAGCCCTAACTCAACAACTCACAAAGCTTTATATATGCGGGTTACTGTTTTGCAAAAAATTTGACATGTCAGAAGAGAATATATGCCACCATTTTTTGGGACTATTGTTTCTGGGTCAGGATGTTTTTTTTGTTAGTCATATCAATGTAACATGCACAGCAGCCAAGAGCACTGTGTGTTGGCATGTGTATTGGACTATTTGTGAACACAAAGCTCTGTTGTCTGGGTTCTCTAGTGGTTCTCTCTCAGCCGCCTCTTACATGGTGCTTTGAGTAAGAATCACCATGTAGACACCATGTCTACATTATTATATATAAAGTAAGCAATAATAAATACATATATTATTGCTACTTTTTCCGCAAATACAGTAATCTGCATATACTGAAGGCCTTTAGGGCTTATGTGTGAAATTGTGAGTTCATTTGGTCGGATTTGATCAGTGATTGTAGATATTTCAAGGACAGGGGCTGGGATGACACAGAACAGGCCACTGATGCTTACTGAGCTTACACACTTCATTAGCATTAAAGTTGACTTTTAGTTCATACACACTGAGATGTGTGTGTGTGTGTGTGTGTGTGTGTGTGTGTGTGTCATACTCTTTGTAAGACACACACACACACACACACACACACAGCCTCAGACCTCAGGGCAGAACATTGGGCATTCACACCATGGGGGAAATTACTATTATAAGCACAGTGTTTATACCCACATAAACAACAGAGCATTTAGCTGATAGGCCTACACACATGGTTTAAAAGCATAACAAAACATTCAGAACCATGGACAGCTCTAGGACAGAAGGAACACAGAGAAAGAGCGATAAGGGGGGAGAGAGAGCACGCCGACTATTCAGAAATAGAAGTAAAATTTTCCTCAGGAAGCCAGCATTATAATGTACAAAAATCCTCAATCACATCAATGAAGGGCAACTTCCTCACGTCTAAAAACAAAAAGTATTATCATAGCTGTGTTATTTACAAGAATCTCGCATCATGTTGGTTTAATTTTGACCTATAGTAGAGTCCCATATCGGTCGTATATTTTCTGTTTGATTGGATCACAATCTGACCATGATTCCATTGCTAACTTTTAGTCAACGTTCTATTTTCCAATACTGCAGACATAATTCCCTACAAAATGTTCTCAAGTTCTGTCACTCTTATTTCAGAAACATAACATTCAATTACAGATTTAACCCAATTGAGAATGAATGCTTTTCAGTTGTATCAATCAGTCAAATTCTGTTCAGTGCAGTGCTACACCTTGTAAAGCGCTTTCTCCCCTATTAGCGATGGAGCGCTGGCAAAGCACCCCGAGGAGGCCTATTCTCCTTGTATCATTGGCCAGAGACTCATCCAACCCCCCCCCCCCCCCCAATCCCTCCCAACCCAACCCCTAGTTATCTGCCTCAAAGTGAATTACACAAGTGCCTATTGATTTATGCCCGTATGCCGGGGCCCATGTTTAGAGAGTAAACCTATTGCCTATCGTTTTCCATTGTGAATGCCAGTCTGAGCAGAGGGGGGGGGGGGGGGCTAATTGGCCTGAGTCAAGATCCCCTTGACTGTATGCATGAGAGATAGAGAGAAAAATAAAAAATACATGAAAGGAGTGGAGTGAAATTAAAGCATAGTTCTTCTCATTGTGACTGTGCGAAGCCTATAAGTGTATTCATTAAGGTGTAACGCCGGGGCAGTGGAGAAATATGCCACACGTCTCATCTGCATCTGCTGAATATTTGTGGTGATGACTGCTAACACCTTCAGATAAGCAGGGGGAAAAGCAGGGGAACAGGGGGGAGAGTAATTACTGCTCTGTGTCAAGCTAGCTGTGTGTGTGTGTGTGTGTGCGCGCGCGTGTGTGTGTGCGTGTTTGTGTGTGTGTGTGTGTGTGTGTGTGTGTCTCTGTGTGCTGAATGGGTTTCATGCTTCATTACTGTGGGGCGTTATAAGGTAATAAGGGGCCCTGACTGTCCACTGAGGAACTCATCACTTCTTGAGGCAGTGATATTAGCCTCTGAATTGTTCTAGGGTTTTGCTCCTTTTCTCATTGACTTCCAGTGGAACTAAAAGATTAAAGCCTCCTGTAGATGGGCTTTTCAGAGCAGCCAGGTGAGTGGCCATGATCCCATTACTGTCCACTATATAATCAACATTTGACACACAATCAATTTTTTTGTATTTCTGAACTGAGAAAGCACTGGGGCCTCATTTACAAACCGTAGACATGCAGAAATGTGCGGTAAAATTTGCGGTGGCAAACGTTGGTATTTATAGAAAAAGTTTTTGCGGAGATGTGTGCGTATCACCACGCCAACTTTCAACCATGCATAGAGCTACCGCAAGGTTTTCCCGACTCGGGGAATCAGCGACACTCAATGGCGACACCACAAATTAAAGCTCAGTCATCAGAAAAACACACACATATTATAAAACGCTTGGCACCCAATATCTTTAATCAGTGATATGTATACCGGTAAGCTTACCTATAGTTGCAAATATAGGCTATACTATAGTCGACGGCATGTAGTTTGATATAGGTTGAATAACAACCTACAACAATCAAGTAGGTCTATACTTGTTTTGGTTATATTTTTAATTGAATCTTATAGCGCTACTCTATAATACTATTCTACAAATCCAGAGTTGTTTCCGTGTGTGGCCAGCGGGACAGGCGAGCAAATGTATTTCAGACGGTATGTAAAAAGTAGTTTAGTACAAAGTTAAGGCCAACACATATGCATTATTCATGTTATGAATTTAACAAATGATGACATGCATCTATTTTCCATAACATTTAACCCTGGAAGGTTAAACTATTCCCGCGTTGTTGGAAATGTGTTGATCTCCCGGGAGGGAAATAGTGCTCTGGCATCGACTTTTATGTATTTTTTCACTTCTCACAACATATTATATACTGTATATACCTACATATAGTACTACAGGTAGGCTACGTGATATTACATACAATACAAAATTGGGCGAAACTGCTTTACAAAGACTATAACGACTGTGCCAATCATGATTATGTGATCAGCGCGCGTGTGTGCTTGTGTGCCAGTTACGGCGGCGCATGCACGGTACGGGCTTTCTTCTTTCCCAGTTGCTTTCTTTGCGGCCGGTCACCTCCCTTTTTTTCCTCATGTCATTCAAAATGCTCTGCTTATTATTAGAGTCACCAAATTCAGGAGCTATTTAGCATTGACCGGTTATGGTAGATTGTGGGATGAAACTGAGAGGAGAAGTGGGATGACACGGGGCGGAGATCGTGTGTGCACAATTCACTTCTGTTGGGTATTTATAAAGGGAAGAATGCGTACAGTGTAAAGTGTGCGCTGTATGGTTTTATAAATCTCTTTTTTTTGTTGCGTAGTTCATTCTGAGTTTCGGGAGTAAGCAGTGTTTTAAGATGGATTCTAAATGCCTTCTGTAAAGAACGATTGATATGGACCATATAGACATTGTTCTGTCTGATCACTTTCTGCCATAATAATCCCCTGACAGATGTCTACATGGCTACTATGGTTACTACTCCTTTAAAAAACGACTGAACACTTTTCAACATTCCTTTGAAGTGTGAGTATCTTTAGAGCAGGGAAGGTCTGAGTTAATGATTACAGTTTGGCCACATTTTTACAGAGTTAGCGTTACTATGAAGAAGTTCTGACCGTAGGTACTGTAACTCATTTTGTACCATAAGCCAAAAAGCCATTTCTAAATCAGTAAAACACAAAAAACTAAATTTTGCTCCGATTAATGATTGATTGATTTAATGAGTAGCTACTGCGAGTCAGGCTCCTGCTCACCTTGTTGGTCTGTATTGAGAGTGACCCGTTCGCTATGTGTGTGTGTGTGTGTGTGTGTGTGTGTGTGTGTGTGTGTGTGTGTGTGTGTGTGTGTGTGTGTGTGTGTGTGTGTGTGTGTGTGTGTGTGTGTGTGTGTGTGTGTGGTCAATCACTCCCTATCAAACTGCTGTATGAGTGTATATAAAACTTCACAGATAATAGCAATAGAAATGGCTGTGTCTCCACGAGTGGTTTTCAAGTATGTCCGCCATCTTCTGTTGAACTGGTCCTCAAGGGTCATAGAAGTATTGGATTGAATAATGATATCTCAGCTCTACCACTTCATACAATTCAGACATCTCCAGATGAATTTACTATCACACTGGTGTATAATTATAAAATTATTGTTGTTATTACCTGAGCACCTCTATGAATTGAATCCTATCCTAAACAGCCCTGTCACCAGTATTCCCCAAGCAGCAGTCTGTTCACCTAATGAGCTTTAGACAAGTATCAGAATTCATACATAGTAATATGGATGGGAATTGTTGTCACTTTAAAATGAAATCATTGATTTGATTTTGTTGCTTCATCTCTTTTATTAATCGTTATTTGCAGGACCCATAAGCTTTCGAATTGGTACTCTCTAACCCATTGGCGGCTCCTGACAATAATCTCAGGGGGGGCAATTGTTGCCATGATGGGTAAAATTACCCAAAATGAACCTTAATCAGATAGCTAATATGACAATGTCATATTGCATTTAACAGTTTGTTTTTCCTGTTCATCTGGCATAACCACTCTGGCACCATTAGACAAGCATTGTAGGGGAGAGTGGCCTAAGTTGTGCATTTTGGAAGTTGTTCCACCCCTTGTTTCTAGAAAACTGTGGAAGAAATTGGAAATGTGACCACATATTTAAGAAGAGTCATCCATTTGACTCATCCTGTAAAGAAGGGTGACACAAGGAATGTTTTGCCTTTCAAAGTAAAATTTCCATTATCAAGGTTTTTTGATTATTGTGTCTGAACAATTATAGACAAGTTTGAAAACATTTGACACATGTTTTAGTGCTTTGCTATGCTACATTTTGAGTCTATACAGTTAGCACAATGTCAGCCCTAAACTGCTGCATCATGCTTATTATCCAAAATTCTGGGGATGGGGTGATTTGTGCCAAAGGGCCTGGGTGAGTTATAAGTAAGTAAGTAAGTAAGTAAAATGTATTTATAAAAGCACATGTATGACAGTTTGCACTGTCCAAAGTGTTGTACATAGTGCATTCAGTAGGTAAACAATGAAGGTAAAATAACAATAACCAAAATAAAAGACGTAAAGCCCATACATCCACATAAACACAGATAGTAGTGCAGAGGTAAGATAGTTAATGGGGAGGAAACACCAGGGTGTACATATGGGTTTTGAGCCTTGATTTAAAAGCAGAAATGTAGGGGAATCACATTTGTCAGGTGGCAGTTGGTTCCACAAGCACGGAGCAACTAGTGCAAAGTACATTTCTGAGAGTTGTGCCAGTGGCATGGCTGTATACGCTGGTCACCAAAAGAAAGTGATTGTCTACAGTAGCTCAGAAGAGAGTGACATCTCAATTCCACTTAACGACACCACTGATGAGAGTTCAGATGGCCAGAAAGATGATGATGGTGACTTTGTCATTGTGAGCTTTGCAGGTAAAACCATTAGATCTGCTAGGCCTTGTTTAAGAAAATTGTCCTTCAATCTTTGTCAACTATTTACTTTATTTACTTTAAATAAACCTTAAATAAATAATTGTCTAATGGATTTGTCTTGCATTGCAGTTTATGAGATATATAGCAATGGCACAATTCACCCCATGGTATTCTCTCCAACCGCACAACTTACACCACACCGGGGGCAAGTTGTGCATCAAGACAACTTTTTTTCCGAAAGCTATATTTCTTCAACAGTTTATTCCAGATCCAAATTTTTTATTGCCAGGGATGCACAACACCCTGAAATATATGTACATATTTGAGTTGGAGACTTTACTGTCAAGGCCTCATTTTAAAGTCACTTTGAGTGAAAAGTTGCACAACTTAGGCCACTCTCCCCTACTGTACAGTATTTTTGGACATTAAGTTAGTTAATTTTTTGAATAAAATTAATTTAGCTCTAAAATTATTTAATTATCCGGCTGTGGCCATCACAGATAACTTGTCATCTAGGCTACCAGTGTGCTCCTCAGATAGGCTTCCTTTAAAAGTGAAGAGACCTGCTCTACAATTAATCACAATAATTTGACTTGACAGTTGTGTTCTGATTCAACAAAAATGGATGCTGGCATAGCATATGTGCAATCATCACATTGGTTTGCATTACTACTGTCTACCTTTCTTTATATGTCCATGCTGTCTACAGCACCATTACTTGGTAGGCGGGTTTATGCTGCAGACGGACAGCAGCTGTCAGAGTAAACAGTCTATGGATCAGCTGTTGAACGGCGCAGGCTCGTCCATATGCAGATTGATGTTTAATGTTTGTTTTACCTTTTCTGAGAGATGATGCATAGGGGTGACACCCGAAGTTATCCATGCGGTGTCTGTGCTGCCATCAAGATGGATAAAAAGCCAGTATACAGTCCATAATCATCATGCAGCGGCAGCAGAACAGAGCATTAGCGCCTTAGCATCCTGCTGGCCTCGTTAGCCGTTCAAACGAGCCCTGTGAAAATCTGCGTTTATACGATCCCCCAATCCATCTTGGTAGATACTTGCTTGATGGTTACATTTTGTCTGGAAAGGACCTAGTCCTTTTAATGACATGATCAAGTAGCTTGCCAGCCTAGCCTGAGTTGATATTAGTTATGTTGGTCTTGAATCTGACCGCTTTGGGCAGCAGACCGGACATGTGACTGTATCAGTCACTGTAATTGGTTCATTGTTTACTGTACGTATGACGACAACACGTTAGGGCGAGCACCCCCGGAACCCATAGAGATTGCATTGCGAGGCCTGCAGTTTGAAAAAAAAAAGTTTTACATTGAAGTCAGGGCGATTTTAAACCAGCCCGAAATCGCCCCAGAGTGACGGTACAGAGCACAGACGCTGATTGTACAATGATATTTAGACTTAGATGCTGGTAAAAACTGTATTGAAATAATAAATTGTGATTAGAAATACCAACAAAAAAAATGTTTCATCATTATTATATTTTTGTTTTTTGCTGGTATGGCTCAAGGAGGGCGTCGCCCTATCGCCCTCTATGGGCGAGCCGCCGCTGCTCTAACCACTGTTTCAACTTCAAAAATCCATATGTTTTGAAAGCAGACCCTACTTTCATCTTAGTAACTGATTCCAACCAAACCTTTATATAGATTATATATATATGATTAAATGAAAATGAAGGTTAAGCAGCTATTACAATTAAAGTAAAACAGTACTGATTTTTTAAGCATGTTGCCCCATGCATCTCCTGACAAAGGACACTTTCTGGTCTATATAAGGCATGACGACTGGATTTAGAAATTGATATTTTAAAATGTTTAAAAGGTGAACTATTTTGCCAATACATACTCTCATTGAAATATCAGGGATTATGTTCCTATATGTGGTAGAGTTTAGATTCTAATGCTAGTTGTTTTTGTATATATACCTTTTGCGGATGATCATCATTTCGGTGGAGTGTTGTTGTTTTTCTATTGCTTTGTTTTTCATAGCTTTTGTAATTTATTCCGTTTAATGCCCTTGCTCTGGAACAATGTAACATAAAATCATTGGTTATGCACGTTTAATAATTCACACTAGTATGCAGTATTATGCCATTACAGAGAGTGTGATGTGTTGAAAGGCTTCAGTACTAAAGAATGTTAGTTGACTGCTATGCTACTCTACCTCACTAGCTCTAATGTAACTGATGCTAATTGGGCATCACTTCAGTATTTCCTCATATGAGTTATATGTTAGCTTTTTTTCGGAACACTTCCTACCTGACTCTGCAGCCTGTGTTACATGCATTGTTTGAACGCACAGAGAAAAACAATCAGATCATGGGAAAGCTATAGTTCGAACACACACACTCTGACCCTTGAGTTCCAATGGGGGGGATTTGTAGTCTCTCATTTTGACAGTATTGCCGAATGACGAGAAGCAATAAAGTGAAGGACATGATGGCATTTGAGTTGATTGGTAATATAAGAAAATAAAGGGTGCAGGTTCACAATGACTGGAATTCTTCTTCAAGCCAGGGGAAGAAGGTATAGTATAGGTAGAAGTATAGAAATGCAAGTGAATGTCACATAGGAGCATTTTCACATTTGGAATATGGGATTGGGCTCAGTATTATGGAGTAGTTAGGCAGACCAAACTACAGCTAGTAGTATGGTCTGGACACAAGCTCTATCGCTCCGAGGATTGGGGAGAAAACTGGGCTGGCCTGTTTTCATTTCGTTATCCCAATCCCAATCGTCTTAGGCGGCGCTAAGCCCAGGAAGCCGCAACGTGTCCTCTCAAAATGGTGCAATTTGGTGCCGACCATGGACCTTTTATAAACAATACCAACCAAACACATCAATGACGCGCGCCGTGTGTGTGCAGCAACATTATGTGCTGGATACTATCAAACAGTATAAAAAATACACGCGGCCACTTTCTGTCGTCTCCCGTTCTGTGCGGAGCATAAACAGTAGGCTACAGCGGGGAAGCACTAGCCTGGTCCAACCAGACCATCGTACTTCATTTCATTTGTACAGAATGTCTGGAAGTGCTGTAATTGGCAAACGTTCACCAGAGGTGGAAAGAGTACAAAAATATTCTACTCAAGTAAAAGTATGATTACTTGGATGAAATTGTACTTAAGTAAAAGTAAAAGTACTGGTTTAAAAATCTACTGAAGTAAAAGTGTAAAAGTAGCTGATTTAAAATGTACTTAAAGTACAAATTACTAGTTACTTTTTAACAGCGGGGGGGGGTCTTCTGTGTAGGGCATTCTATATATAGACAAGGGGATATAAATCTAAAACTAGTTTTGTTTAATTAATGCAACACTTTTACAAATTAAAGTGCTCAAATTAAACAAATCATGTCACCACACATGTATGGATGTATACTGTGTCATTATACTTTAGATAAGCAAATATGGAGCAAATTGTCTGTTAATGGGGGAATGGGAATGTAACCGGTCTACAGACCTAAACAGATTGCAGCTGCAGTTCTAATAATGTAATTGTGTACAATTGATCTAAACCATGGACATTGCAAGGTTAGGCTGCTCTATTTTGACAAATCATAATCGTGATTATTTTGATTGACATTGTGTAATCACAATTATTAGACAGTTATTCATTGATTTAAGAACTGCAACATGCACTTATTAAACATTTGAAACCATGACTTTTGACTTTAAACATATCCTAATTATCCTAATTGAACTGAAAACAAGGAAAATACAAATAGCCTAAGTAAAACATATGTTTTATAATTAAATAAAATAAGTGTCAAAATCAAAATAAACCGTTGCAAATGTTGTCGATAGGGCACGTCTTTTGCTAGCAAGAATGTGAGGGCATATTTTATTTATATCTCATGGAGCTGGCAGGATAAGCAAGTTGCATTCTAAGCTACAGTGTTCTTAATTGATGACTGTTGTGGTGGCAAGAGTCATGGAGCTTTAAACTTCCTGTGTTTTTTATTCCTTTATTGCTTGGTCATAGACCACTTGGATTCGACAGTTAGTGAGTAAACTAATTGGTCGTGATGTTTTGTGGTGCAGCTGGGTCGCATGACTTTTTTTTTTCTCTCTCTCTCACGGTCGCGCATGTCATCTGACTCGCGTGTCCGCGCATAACATATCTTGCACATTGTTTTAGTCTATTACTTTTACCTTTCTTCTCGAGCAAAGGCTGACTTTCTGCCGTCTTCTGGAAGTTTTTCAAAGCTCCCGGCAACACGCACCGTCTCCATCCCACTCTGCACTGTTAAGCTGAAAGCTAGGTGAGGGAGGGACCGATCGCACGGCTGGATGAAAGGTTTGCTGCATTTAAAAGCCTTCACGTCTTTATGTGCGGTACAATGACAGTTTAACTAGGATTATTTAGTTTTAATGATAGAGGGAAGCAATGGTTTTTATCATTTAGTCGCAATGATCCTGTCGATCATTCTCTGTGTTAGTTTTCGGTATTGTGCCGTAAAAATAAAAGCCCCCCGCGATATTTCTTTTCTTTTCTCTCCTTTCCCTATCTATTTTTTTACTCAGTAACGCAGGTGATATAAAATGTAGCGAAGTACAATACTTCAAAATAAACATACTCAGAGTAAAAGTATAGGTTTTAAAAATCACTTAAAAAATTACAAGTACACGAAAAAACTACTCAATTACAGGAACGTGAGTAAATGTAATTCGCTACTTTACACCCCTGACGTTCACTCACTTGGAGGCGGGTGTCTGTTGAAGTTTAAAACTATTGGATCTGCCCAGTGCCACTCTGGATTAGCCAACCAATCGCATAAAGTTTGGTCGTCATGTATGTCATGAGCCGGCTTCTGACGGTGCTTTCCAGTTGGACAGGGAACTCGGAAATTTCCGACTTCAGTACATATTGTGGTCTATGGATCTACCGGTACCTGGCAACGGTAACTTGTTAAAGCCTAACATTTAGTTATTTGGACGAGAAAGGTTGTCGGCGTCCATACTATTGCGAGCAGATGCACTGGAACACAGACAGGTCGGAACTCAGAACTACCAAGTCGGGAATCTCCTTCTTTTGAGTATAAAGGAACGCAGCATTCAACTGAAACTGGAGTGCGACTTCGACGTCATCGTTCTCAGCCACTTGTTTTGTTTGCTGATTGGACAGGCAGAAATCTGCCTGAGCAGGATCCCCCTAATACGCCCCATCCCCAGACTGACTACTGAAGGGAAAATTACATTTGGCCGGAAGTAGGTAGGCGGGCGGAGCCAGGCTAGGGAAGCACTATACTAGTTGTCTATATCCGGTTAGCCAGACTACATACTAAAGAATGTTCACATTTGGAATATGGGATGGGGCTCAGAATTACGGAGCAGTCGTTCCTACTATGTGAGCTAGACTCTTTGGATTTAAGATTTAACATTTGTCAGACAGGAACACGTTTAAATAGTCTGTGAAAATGTATTTTTTGTCCAGTAATAGAAAATTCCTTTCAAAACAAACAAGTGTTGATTGATGTACAGTAGATTGAAACACATTGCCTCCTTGGACAATACTATTTTTACACTAGTAGAGCATTTTTGAATGATCAAACTTTGACAATGAACCAAGTTGATATTTATTGTGATTTCTATTCTCTACTCATGCATGAACATTATGTTGCCCGTCTACAATTGTAACATTTATATAATATTATTCACTCAGCTTCCAGCATGGGGAATAGGGACAAAGTAGCCTTTTATCCAGTAGTTAGTTATCCTTCTAATCAGTGGAGGAAAAGAACAAGCGATTGGATGTAGTTCCATCCAAGTGATACATGTCTGGAGGCAAAGCATTTCATCTCATGTCATCTCATTAAAGCGCGACCACGGACACTGGGCTTAGCTGTGGGCGTATTATATCAGCACAGTCCAAAGTCTCTCTCTCTCTTCTTTCTTTCTCTCTACAAATGCCTTTTAGAATGCCAGTGCCTGCATGTGTCTTTTTTAGAATGCCCATTGCTTTCTTTTCAGTCTGCCTCACTTGGTTTTACCGTGCCCGGGCCAAACACAGCCTTCCCATTATCCCTTACTCACATTTGCAAATGAGCAAATTAATAAGGCCTGGAGTTAGCCAAGTGGTAGTGTGGAATGGGGCCCAGTGTTTAGCCAGAGTCAATGCAAAAAATATTAGTCATCATAATGGGAGAGCCAAAAATGGAAACAAAAAAAAACGATTGAGATTGTTGTTTTTTGGAAGGCGTCCAGTGGAAATGCTTTTTTTTTTGCTCAGATAATCTTTCCCTTGCATGTTTTTATTCAGTTTTTTTCCAACATCCATCTCCAGATGATAGATGGTGATTATTACCTCTGCGGCCCTATATATTTTCTTCTCCCATATTGATTGGTGAGAGAGGGGGAACCTGCTGCTGCGAACCAAATGAGAGCATTGCAACAGGTAATGGCAAGGTTGCAAAGTCAAGGTTTTTTCTTGTAATGGTCTCCTGTTATGAATGATCCTTAAAGAGCGAAACATGCTAACAGAAACAACAGGATGAGACACAGAAGGATAGACTGCAGCAGATAAGAGAAGAGGGGAGAAAGACAGAGCGGAGGAATCTAAGTGGGTGATCATTGACTCAAACAGTGGCTAGAATCAGGCTGTTTTTAAGTAACTAAAATACTAATACACACTAAATACTGCTGGTTTGAACCGTCCGCTTAAAAGTGGTTAAGTCGGGATCGGTTCATCGCATAGTATTTATGCATTTTTTCACCGTCTACTGTACAATGTTTTTCATTAAATGCATGTGTTAGGGTCAGGGTCAGTATTATTATTTTAAAAAATGGCCCCCATTGGCCGAACAATTTTTCTTAGGGCATGCTCTCACAGTGTGCTAAACTCATGTTTGTATCATCAAAAGCAAAATTCATACATATATTTGTAAACACATTTTTTGACATTGCTCGATATATTTTAACGGCAACCCCAAATCAGAACAGAAATGATGTAATCCTCAAGTAGTGCATACTTTCACACTGCTTGATCTGATGTATGACATAATGTACTTTAATAATTGAGCGAAAGTAATATTTATTTCAGCCCATACAAATTATTTTCCAGAAATAGAACAAGGTGAAGTGAACTGGGGTTTAGGCAGGTTTACCTTCCACTACATCACTGGCTGTAAAATGTCGAAATAAGAGAGAAAAGAATAAGAATCCATGCAGCGAGATGTGGTGTTGGGGAGGATATAGTGGAAACAGTGTTATTATTTGGCTCCAGTTGCTAAGACTTCTGTGAAAATACAGCCTTCCTCAGTAACAGTGCTGCGAGAGCAATAAATCACCTCTAGAACACTCCCCCTACTCACGGTGACCTAGCGGTGACCCTGGAGTCGCAAACACTGAGCACACACGCACACACACACACACACACACACACACACACACACACACACACACACACACACACACACACACACACACACACACACACACACACACACACACACACACACACACACACACACGTGCTTCCCTTGAGCAGTTCAGTATTTTTATTTACCATCTCCTACTATCTGGATTCCTTCTTATATTTCTTTGTGAAATGTCACATACATGGCAGTCACAAGAGCAGACAAATGGCCTCCCATTGACATTATGCATTTTCAGCTTTTTGAATGTCACAGAATATTAAAGCTCCCATATTATACACTTTTCGGTACTATTATACACCATATTATATGGTCTTAGTGGTCCCTAATACGTTTTTCTTTAATTGTTTGCTGAAAAAAACTTTCAGATAATTTATTGTACTATGCTGATGTTCAGCTAATCTCACAAAGGCCTATTTTTTAAAAAGACCTGCAGCTCCCCTCGTAAATATACAATCTTTGAGCTCCCCCCGCCCCTTGTCCGGAAGCGAAGCCAGATACACCTCGCCCTCTGTCTGTCGGGGCCGTGGACCAATAAGAAATAGGGGTGTGGGCTGCACAGTGGAAGCTTCTGGCTTTCCAGTTTGTGAGGTCAGAAACGAGGATAATTCTGACTGGAGTATTTTGGGGGGGGGGGGGTGGGGGTTTCAAAAAGGGGGAGAGTGAGAAAAGGAGAGATTGTTATTTTTTAAAAATATTTTGGCAGTCTCTAGGCACACGTGGACCCATGGATATGTTAGAACACATTGAAAAAAGTGCATTTAGCATAATATGTGACCTTTAAGAAATCTAATAAAAACCCATTCTAGTCAGGAGGGTACTTCAAAGTTAAGGGAATGGCCAAGATCTGGGAATTTGGTGACATTGTTAAAGAAAATAGTTAACCCATTTCAAATGTCTGAAAAGGAGAAGTTAGAAGTATACACTTATTTCATACTACCCCTTCTCCACTTAATTAATTAGCATGTATTGATTTCCTATTGCCTACTCATCTGCAATGTTAATTATACATACACCCCATTCATTTTTTACACTCATAGGTTCATAGGCAAGCATATACAATTCCATAAGCCACCTAAGTACACAGTACATTGAAGAAAATGAATAAATAATGCATTTCATGAATAATAATCTGTTTTATTACCCAGGGCTTAACTATAATTGGCCAACACTATGAAAAGAAGAAGAAAAGATAATGTGCTCAGCTATGCAACAGGTTGAGCTAACGACCTCATACTCTTCTTTAGATACAGAGTCAGGGTCATTGCAGCGAGAAATCCTGAGCTTTGTTATTCTTTCTCCTAACCTTGACTGTCTCCCATTGGATGGAGAGTGTATAGGGCTGGAGGACTAGTTGGTTGTTTTGCACTGTATGGCTGTGTGTGAGCGCTTGTTACCGGTGGGTTGCGGGGGGGTTGGGTTCTGAGAGAGAGAGAGAGAAAGAGAGAGAGAGGGAGAAAAAGAGAGAGAGAAAGAGAGAGATAACTGAGCAGCGGAGGAGGTGAAGGCAAAACAACAGGATAATTTACCAAGACTGAAAGATGGAGGGGACATAACCATAGCACTGGTCGCTAATCATAACACTCTTCATAAAATAATTTAGGTCCATTCAAACACTGTCTGATTGCCCTTAGTGTGTGAGTGAGTGTGTGTGTGTGTGTGTGTGTGTGTGTGTGTGTGTGTCTAAGTGTTCAAACATCAACAAGAGTTCTCCGGAAACCTTATACTCACCATTTAAATAGTGTTTAACCAAAGCGCTTTACATAGCATGTCTCCTTCACACACACACACACGAACACGAAACAAAGTCAGTGTAAGTGGAGATCCAAATGAATACAATATAAAAGTCAACAGCAACGGAGCATGGAAGATGGTAAGAGGCATACACAGAGAAAAGGTCAGCGGAAGAGAGGTCCATTTCAACTGCAAGCTCCTGGGTCAGCAAATAGCCTGACAAATTCATTAAGATAATGATCCATGGAAAAAAAGTCTGGCAAAGTCAGCTGCAGCCTGTGTGTGTGTGTGTGTGTGTGTGCGTGTGCGTGTGTGTGACATCCAGTCCTTCTTTCCGTTTGTGGGACTTTTTTATGGGGTTGGGCAGAGGAAATGCAATGATTTCATAAAGGGCATAAAGGGTTCCAGTGGCCCGTTTGAACAGCCAAATGTGAGATCAATGAAAGGAGAGATGAAAATGGGTGACATTTACACTGGTTTGTGCCCCTGGGCAAGAAGGACCTCTGTGGAAAGTCACAACGTCAGCTCTCTCTCTCTCTCTCTCTCTCTCTCTCACACACACACTCTCTCTCTCTGTCCCTCTCTCTCTCTCTCTCTCTCTCTCTCCAACACACACACACACACACATGCGTACCCACACTCTGACAGCGAGACTGAAATCTGGATCCTCTCACACTCTAGAATCAGCCTTTTTTCCAAAATGGAATTCAAGCAAACTGTTTTTCTTTTCTTTTTTCTTTTGGTTAATCCAGGTGATGTTATTCACTGAATTGTATTATTCAGTCAGGAACACTGTTTGAGGAATCTGTGGTCTCCACTGATAGCCAGCAACCCCTGTCTATGGACTTCATTAGTACATGATTGGCAGCTTACAAACTTGATTCACCCTGCTCTCTGGGTATAACCCTCTGCACTGCTGACACACACACACACACACACACACACACACACACACACACACACACACACACACACACACACACACACACACACACACACACACACACACACACACACACACACACACACACACACACACACACACACACACACACACACACACACACACACTTTGCAGTATAGATAGTATCCATGTTGCATATCTCTTCACAACTGCCCTTTCATATGCTTCCATGCACTCATACACATGTTGCACTTACAGTACACATTATATAGGTTGACATGGCCACACATACACAGACATGCTGCTGAATAATTGATCGTACCCAAAGGAGATATACTCTAAAGTTAACCTAACCTAACCTCTAAACACACATTGTGATTGGTCTGAGATGGGTATACTGTGTGTCAGGGGTCAAGCTGTGCCAAGAGACAGCACACATCATCAGCAAGGGAAAACTCTCTTTCAAAGCTTGGACTATAAAAGAAGTGCTTGGTTAATCTGAAAACGATATATTTACAGAATGTATTAATATATGTACAGTATATTAAGTATGCATATGATCCCGTGTCATTAACATACACACTCAAACACAGAGCTGTTCAACATATTCATATAATTTCATATTTTTGGACCTCTGTTCCATATGCTCAAGTTGTATCCCTCAGATCTAGTGTTTAGCTCAAAGTCTGACTTGCAGTATGCAAGTATGCCTTTCTTTTTTGTTCCCACATTCAGACACAAGGCCACTCAAAGCGCTTTACAGGGGGCATAAAAAACATCAAGATTAGACATTATAAATTGCATTTAAGAGAAAATACATCATGATTCAAGGTTAGACAGTAAACATTTAGACAGCGATGTGGAATGGCTGCTATGAAAATGACGTGACTGACAATATAGTTATTTTCTATATAGCCTATTAACTCTGTCATAGATTCAAACTCATTTAAAAATACTGGGGAATCTGCATTCACAAAACCAAATAGGATGTATTTCGAGGCACTCTTCGCCTGCATTAGACATCATGTAGGCCAATCACATTTGTGTCTGTTCCGACTGAAGTCTCTTTCCCCAAATTCCATCCCATTCTTGTACTCTGAGGATCAATCCACATCAGTCCAACTCTCTATGTATCAAAGTAGAACACTACATTCCCCCTCCAACCTATCCTAATACATATACAGTAGCCTACATCAGTTCATAGGTGCTAAGCAACACCATTCCAACCTAAGCCCTTTTATATTCTGCTTGATGCTTGACTCAGCACTACATAGTATTGCCTGTCAAAAAGTTTTCCTGGATGAATAAATTCTACAGAAAGCTATGATGTCAGTTATGACAACCAATCTCGTGTCTTTGTTCCTGGTTGTGATTTTTTTTTCTTCCCCAACTGTTAAACTCAGTATTTAGTGTGTCTTTCTAGACACACATCTGTGTACATGCCAAAAGATGTATTTATGTTCAAGGAGGGCCCCTCTCTGTTATTATTCTCCTGAGATAGACAAAATGCCTAAGAAAACTTTCATGCATTTCCAAACTATGTTTTTCGGTTTTATAATGTCTGGAGAGACAGAGTTAAAATGGGGCAAAGAGGGGAATGACATGCTGATAACTGACAACGGGTCAGATTAGAGCCTGTGGTCTGCTATGATGAGGACTGAGCCTCTATGGGGGAAACGCTCTAACCACTACACCACGAGCTCCCCCTAGTCCACCATGATTTGACTGGAGGAGTAGAACACTACTAAAGTCATTAGGCATGACCGTCTGGTGTTTATTGGTGATGACATCATGAAATATATTTCTTGGAGTGTGACAAAGCCCCCTCATAAGACATTTTACAACTCTCTCCAGCAGCTGAGTAATAGCCTACTCCTCATGACTAATAAACTGACCTTTAAGAATGTAGTACGTGGACTGCTCCTTTAATTGATTCAATTAAATATATCTGTCAAATATACTCTAGTTTCTGCAGAATGATTATCCTGCAGATGAAAGCAGCCATGCAGGACAGTTTATTCTCTGGCTGCTCACAGTGTTAAATGGGAAGCTATTCTTGGAAGAAAAAGGGGGGAATAAAAATGGTAAAGTAAAACTGTAAAACTTCCAAGTTGTCCGTTCACTTTTTTTCTACAAAAACTGAAACAGGAGACTGTAGAGAACATTGTTAGGCCGCTTTCACACTTAATAGTCTGCTCATAGTTTGCTTCCTTGGTTCGCAACAGATGCGAGAATAATACATTGTTACGTTTTTCAACAGTTGGGTTCTCTTTCCCACCTATAGTTTCCTCTAGTGGTGAAACATCTAATTACAGCGGCATAAGCCACATGTGAACGTTCTCTTCACTCATTGGTCAAATGTGGCTAGGGCGGGAGCAAAAACGTAGTTCCTGAACTGCTCTACAATTGGTCAGAATTTCCATGCGGGAAAACTACAGAAAGAAAGTCAAGGAAGTAGATGTTTTCCACATCCTATGATGCATAATGCGGCTGGCTACAGGAGTTTGTTACGCATTGCTTCCTACAGTTGGGTAGAAATAAGTCCGCTCACGTTCTCTCCACAAAACAAATCGCACCAGAGTTGGTCTGGAAGCGTACCCAGACCACCTCTTCAACAAGATCTTGGTCCGCTTGTTTGGTCCGCTTTTGGTGCACACTACGATTGCTCTGTTCTCACAAGCGCAAACAAACCGCGGCAAAAGGTGGAAAATGAACCCACAGCAAGTGTGAAAGCACCTGTAGTAACAGCCCGTAATTGCTGCTGTGTTAGAGCACTTTATCACTTTTTGTTTTTGTTTGGAAGTGTTAATGCACCTTTACCCTCATTACTTTTCTCTCTCTATGGTAACATCTACGTGTTGGTTTAGAGAGGTTTTGAAAGAGTTGAATCCGCCTGAAGGTGTTTATGTGCTGTGGTGACGACATGCTGTTGCGGGGGTGCTAATGCTCCTCAATCTTCCTTCATGTTGATGGTTTGTATGTGTGTCTCTTTGAGATGTTGTGAATCACGACTGAGTGTCCTCTAATGCTCTTTCTGTTTTCTTATGTCTCCTTCCCTTCTCTTGTTCTCTACACACCCTGATCCTGTTGGACACCTTCTCTATCCAGGTAAGAACCACTGTCTGTATATTACATCTGCATCCGCCTACTGTACGTCTGTATTGGAGACAAATGAAACAAACTCAGAGGGAAGCTTGTTTTTGTTCCTTTCTGTGTGTGTGTGTGTGGGCATGTATTACTAATGGTGTGGGGACATTTCTATTTGAATACAGTGATGTTGTGGGGACGTACCTTCCTTTTGGGGACAAAGTGGAAGTCCCTGTGTGTGTGTGTGTGTGTGTGTGTGTGTGTGTGTGTGTGTGTGTGTGTGTGTGTGTGTGTGTGTGTGTGTGTGTGTGCGCATGCAAACATACAAGAGTAAACTCTAGATAAGTATAACATACAGTATACATAGCAACATATACAGTGCTTGATAAAAGGCGCAAAATGGGAAAACTTTCAGGGTTCGGGAAGTAAAAGTCCTGTTTATCTTCTGCATTATGCATTGTAAGATGACTGACAGCTGGCACCATTCCAATGCCTGGATGGGCCTCAAGATTCACAGCTGCTTTCAAAAATATATGATTCTTATGATAAGAATTTGGCGGGTACAAATCTGTTTGCAGAAGAAAAGGAAGATAGGATATCTCCAAGCGTACATAGTACTAAACATTCAACCACCACAAATGTTTCTAATTTGAAATTGGAATTTAAAAAGCAGCGTGATACCACTACCAGAGTCATGGATATGTGTCAAGTGTCTGTGTAATTTCTAACTCAAAGTCTTTCCATTATAGTTTGTATTAGTATATTACAATCAACAAAAATATAAACGCAACACTTTTGTTTTTGCTCCCATTTTTCATGAGATGGACTTAAAGATCTAAAATTCATTCCAGATACACAATATTACCATTTCTCTCAAACATTGTTCACTAATCTGTCTAAATGTGTGATAGTGAGCACTTCTGCTTTGCTGAGATAATCCATCCCACCTCACAGGTGTGCCACATCAAGATGCTGATCTGACATCATGATTAGTGCACAGGTGTGCCTTAGACTGTCCACAATAAAAGGCCACTCTGAATTTTTTTTGCTTTATTGGGGGTCTGGGGACTCAGAACCAGTCAGTATCTGGTGTGACCACCATTTGCCTCATGCAGTGCAACACATCTTCTTCGCATAGAGTTTATCAGATCGTCAATTGTGGCCTGTGGAATGTTGGTCCACTCCTCTTCAATGGCTGTGCGAAGTTGCTGGATATTAGTGGGAAGTGGTGCACCCTGTCGTATACGCCGGTCAAGCACATCCCAAACATGCTCAATGGGTGACATGTCCGGTGAGTATGCTGGCCATGCAAGAACTGGGACATTTTCAGCTTCCAAGAATTGTGTACAGATCCTTGCAACATGGGGCCGTGCATTATCTTGCTGAAACGTGAGGTGATGTTCATGGATGTATGGCACAACAATGGGCCTCAGGATCTCATCACGGTATCTCTGTGCATTCAAAATGCCATCAATAAAATGCACCTGTGTTCTTTGTCCATAACAGATGCCTGCCCATACCATAACCCCACCACCACCATGGGCCACTCGATCCACAACATTGACATCAGCAAAGCGCTCACCCACACGACGCCACACACGCTGTCTGCCCTGAACAATGTAAACCGAGATTCATCCGTGAAGAGAACACCTCTCCAACGTGCCAGACGCCATCGAATGTGAGCATTTGCCCACTCAAGTCTGTTACGGCGACGAGCTGGAGTCAGGTCAAGACCCCGATGAGGACGACGAGCATGCAGTTGAGTTTCCCTGAGACGGTTTCTAACAGTTTGTGCAGAAATTGTTTGGTTATGCAAACCAATTGTTTCAGCAGCTGTCTCAGTGGCTGGTCTCAGACGATCTTGGAGGTGAACCTGCTGGATGTGGAGGTCCTGGGCTGGTGTGGTTACACGTGGTCTGTGGTTGTGAGGCCGGTTGGATGTACTGCCATATTCTCTGAAACGCCTTTGGAGACGGCTTATGGTGGAGAAATTTTATTTTTTTATTTATTTATTATTATTGTTTCGGACAATTCCACACAATACACAATTAATTAGTGTTGTCCGAAGGGTGACGGAAGAAGCCTAAGGCTTATCGAGTCCCGCCCCCAATTTCATCAGATTCAGAATCAGATACACATTTACTGATCACAAAAAAAAAGAAAAAAAAGAAAAAAAAAAGAAAATCAAAATAAAAAAAATAAATACAATGAAAATAAAAATAAAAAGGAAGAAAACACACAAATATGCATTTTTTTTATTGTGATGATTAATGATTAATGATGATGATTAATCCACTTGCTTCAGCTTTTAAGATCAGTTCTGCTCCGTTCTGATTTTCTGCACAATGCAGAGTTTGTTTTGCCCTTTTATTGTGGCCTTTTCAAAGTCATTATCTGGTAGTCTAAACACAACTGCAAAAGTATTTAAACCCAAACAAGTCATTCTGCTGACCTCTCTTTTACAATAATGTTATGATAGTGCCATTCACCTTTACTCCGCTTATTAGTGCTCTGCTTTCAGTCTATAATTTTCCATAATTTTAGAAACATACATTTTTTTGAAATTTCGCAAACTGCAACTCCCTGTGATATCTTCATCAAGTTCATTCCATAATTTAATACCCTTTACAGAAATCGAAAATGATTTAAGTGTGGTCCGTATATTTTTCTCTGTGAATCTTGTTTTTCTTCTTAGATCATACGAGACTCCTCTTTCTTCAAACATTGCTTGTAAACTGACAGGAAGGCTTTTTTTTGAAGCCTTGTACATCATTTGTACGGTGTGGTAACTTACTACGTCCCGTAATTTGAGAATTCTACCTTCAATAAAGAAGTTATTAGTGTGTGCCCTGTAATTTGCTTGATATATTATTTCTATTGAAATGAACATTCAATGCACGAGCAACAGATCTGGTTGACATTCCTGCTGTCAGCATGCCAATTGCACGTTCCCTCAATGCTTGTGGCATCTGTGGCATTTTGCTGTGAGACAAAACTGCACATTTCAGGGTGGCCTTTTATTGTGGACAGTCTAAAGCACACCTGTGCACTAATCATGATGTCAGATCAGCATCTTGATGTGCCACACCTGTGAGGTGGGATGGATTATCTCAGCAAAGCAGAAGTGCTCACTATCATACATTTAGACAGATTTGTGAACAATGTTTGAGAGAAATGGTAATATTGTGTATCTGGAATGAATTTTAGATCTTTAAGTCCATCTCATGAACAATGGGAGCAAAAACAAAAGTGTTGGGTTTATATTTTTGTTGAGTGTATATATTGCATGTCCAACAATAAAGGACAGAGTGTAGATGAGGGAATACATTATACCGGCCGAGATAATAAGTCAAGTCTACTTTATTGTCAATTTCTGCAGCATGTGCACGACATACAGAGGAATCGAAAAAATATTTTTCTTGCCAACCCACTGTGCAATAAGTACAAAAGGATACACATATATAGGCATAACAGGGGGATATAACAAGATATATAATTATATTTCAATGACACATACAATGAATTAGCTGATCTAAAAGCTGCTGTGGAGATGTTAATAATGGGCTTTCTGAATGCATCATAGACCTTGGTGCTGTCGACATGAGTTTCCTTTTGATTAATAATTTGCCTGTATAATAATTCCAGCTGAATGATGACTGATTGAAGAAAATTGAGTGTGTGTCTGTATGACATTATATCATATTTTTTTAAATGATTGCTTATTTTATCTTATATGACTGCCAGAAGCATTTCAACTGAAGCTTGATTGTGTTGTGCCATACAATGATCTCCAAACACTTTGTTTCTACAGTGTAATAATCCAGAGCTGGAACTTGTTTAAACTCCAGTAATCCATCACAATGAACAGCATGCGCTTGACTTTTTCTGAAACTTAGCGCTGTGTTGGTTATACGGTGCAGACTTTTTCCCACCAATCAGCACTTTTAGCCACATTAGCATAGCACAATAATTCAATGTTGACAAGAATGAGAGCTGACATAATTCTCGACTGTGATTGATTATACCTCCCTGAGGCGGGATTCGAGGCCGCCTTAACAACTTCAAGTGATGTTAAAGCAATAGTGCGCATGGAGAAAAGAAAAGCAGCATTAAGATTGATAACATAACAAGTTAGCAAAAAACCCAACTCAACCGATGTAATCGCTACATTCATGTTTTGCTTTTTATCCAAAGCCCCTTACAAGGTTTTTGCTGCTTATTTTTCTCATTCACCCACACAGTCATACAACGATGATATCAAGCTATACCATGCAGGGTGCTTGCCCGACCAGCGGGGGCAATTTCGGGGATTAGTGTCTTGCGTTCTGAAAAATAACACCACACCGTATTGTCAACTTAATGTGGAAATAAGGGTCTGTGATATTACTGTCTGGGGATTCGTCTTGATGCCACAACACCCACTTACATTTAAGATAGTAGTTTGCCAGCTACATTCTGGCAGCTTTTTTTTGCAAAAAATAATTTTTTGGTTCCAACACAACAATGCCACCATGGTTTTAGGTCTGAAAGTCCTGGCCTCAACCCTATCTACAACATAACACATGTAAGATGAAAGGGAACACAGACTCTGAGCCAGGGTCTAAAACAGAGGACCCCATTAATGCTTGTGTCGCTGAATCACAGGACAGAAAAACAGATAACAGGAAAAAGGCCCTTTCCTGAAGAGTGTATGCTGTTCACAATACATAGGGGAGAACGGGGTAATCTGAGCCACTTTTTACATTTGCTCCCCTCTAAGGGAGCTAAAATGATTTATCACTCAAATTTACACATTTCCCATTAATTCAGGATGTTTCCAAGAAATGGGCATTAGCAGAATTTTTTCAAGACAAAGGGAAGTGAAAATATGATTGTTTTAAAACAAGTTGCCATGTGGCTCACTTTACCCCAGCTGTGGGGTAAACTGATCCACTTACTTTTTCCACTCTGAAACTACCATAACAACACATATTGTAACAGTTAGAATCCTGAAAGCTAGCCACACATTTCAGAACTAATGTCAGACTAGTAAAAGAATTATGGGTATTAAAGCGGCTACGAGTAACATTTAAATATCTTTTAAACAGCCTCATGTTTCCTCTCATAATCATAAATTACCTTTAACAGCAAACGAGACCATCAGTGCAAAGAAATACGTTTTTATATAGTTTTTATTGCTGCATTTGATCTGGTCGTACACCCAGTCCGATTTTCGGTTCACGCGTGCATGCTCTATGGTCACATATCCGTATTGGTCACAGATTTCAGTGTGGCGCAGGAACGTGAATTGAGAAGCCTATCCCTCCTGGTGAGGGAAGGGGAGCGGGAGGCTTGTTTGAGACAGTTGTTTGTCGTCATAATGACTGATAACGGGGCTGGACCATCAAAGAAAAAAAAGAAAATGCAATGAAGAAAAGCTAAAAGGGAGAGTGATAGTCGGGCGGGAGGGCGTTGCCAAGCAACGTATACACAATTTCACGCAGCGAAACTAGACTGCAGTGTTTACTCCTAAATGAATGAGCGGTAGCCTACTAAAACAACGTTTACTTTGCCTCACCAGCATCATCAGATGACCATTATTCATCGGAAATAGTCATTATTTACAACATAAACACATTACCTCATCGTGATCCATACTAACTGCCGTCTCTCGTTTATTCGCTTTGTGTGAGGACACGGGGACTCGTTCAGCTCCGTGAGAGGTGACAATGCATCAACTCATTGCAATCAGGTGTGTTTAGCACTTACTGGCATTAGTTGATGCTGTGTCACCCATAGACTCACGGAGCCGAAAAGAGTCCGGTGCCCTCACACTTTCAACACACGGACACGCACCATATTGCTTCCTGATTATTTGAATCTTGTGCTCCCTGCACGAGCTACAAAACAGCTTCACGACAGCTGGCGTCGTAATAATACTACCGCTTTTGTTCAAAGGTGTCGCCAACGTGCCGACTTACTCGTAGTAGCTTTAAGCAAAGCAAATTGTCTAAACACTTGAAAGTAACTCTGAACAAAATCAAATACAACATATTATAATTCAAAAGGTTTTAATAAGATTCAAATGAAAGATAGAACGAGTTAGATTAGAACACAGTCTGGGGGTCAGAACACAGGATCCTTAGAGCCAGCTAGTGTCTGGGGGTCAAAGCATAGGAAAATCAGAACCAGCGAGAACAGCCTGGGACTCAGAACACAGGAGAAGACCCAACTGGATTATAACATCAACCTGTCATACTCTACAACTAGGCCTACTCTACATTCCAGCCCTGAAGGTTACAGGGAAAGATGAGAAGGTGCTCTTTCCGTGTGGTTGCCCCAGGTCGTCTTCCTGGAGTATTTCCTTGGCATGATGGCTTTTCTACAATGTGTATGACATTAAAATAAAACATATGTTATGTAATATTACATTAAAATATGTTTAAGACTAAACTTAACTTGTGCCTCATGGTGGGGGAAAGTGAGACAGTGGCTCACTTTCCCCCACAACGTTTGGATCACTTTCCCCCACCACCACAATTTGACAAAAAACTACCTCTCTTAGCAGTTCAGGCTAATCTTCAGTTATCAGCATCACATGATTTCATATGTTGGTAGTTCATCAACACGTATGATAGAAGTTTTTCTACGTGAATACATTTGCTTTGGCACAACAGTTGATTAAGTTGACAGCAAGAAAATGTACTTTTACATGCAAAATACCTGAGAGGAAAATGAGGGAAATGAGAGGGGCTTGAAAACATATATCTCACACGACCACAAATGTTTTCCGTTGTCTAGATACAGGGGGTGGCTCACATTACCCGATGCCTCAGATTACCCCATTCTCCCCTATGCCTAATGTCAATGTTATTAGGATTTCGTTTCAGAGTTTAGAGTTTGGTCATGTAGTGTACCAGGAATGTCTTTGAAGGTGCAGTGTGTAGAATTCAGTGGGCATTAGTGGTAGCAAGGAGAAGAATGTCAGCAGCAAAAGGTGAGTAAAAGACATTTCCTGAATACAGGGTGATTCAACCAGATGGGGGGTGGGTGTGATTGGAGAGAGCCATGAAGCAGAAGCTGGAGCTAAAGCAAGGGTGACAGTGTGTGTGTGTGAGGTGTGATAAATGGCCATTCTGATTGGCTGCGACAGGGCCAGGTGTAGTGTGGTGGCGGTTAGGGGACGCACTCTCTGAGGACACCTTTTGAACAGTTGGCCAACTGAATCATGGGAGTTCCTTGTGTGTGTGTCAGTTAGTGTGATGTTGCTGGGTTGCATGGGGTACTGTCTTTTATCTCCTGTCCTGTCACATTATTTTCTCTTTCAGCCCGTCATTGGCCTCCTTTTTCCATCCCAGGCCTCTGTAACAATCTGTTTCTACTGTAAGAGCCTTTCTTGGTGATGCAATTCCCATAGTGTCAAGAGAAATGTCACCCAGTGACTCATGGCTAAATCAATGCTTATATTTTCAAATGAAATCTGTTTACATTTTGCGCTGATTTTGAGTAACAAAAAGTAGAAATTACCATAGTATATGTACTGTACATAAATCATTACGTCATAAAAAAGGACCCACATACTTTCTAGCTTACTGTCTCTTCTTCTAGACAAGCATGGTCAATTTAAGCTTCCAAGCAAACATTCACCAGAGGCAATGTGCACACTATTGTCAGTCTCTATTCAGCCAGACATTTACCTCCATGTCAGCATCAGTCAGTTAAAAAGATACTCAGTGCTGTTGTCCTTATCCTTGGATATCACTGCTAGCAAGAGGCTGTCATATATCCTGGGCTTGTAAACTACATTAACCAGAACAGGTTTGTTAAAGATCTCCTATTATACTACTTTTCTGGTCTTAATTTCTTGTTAAAAACTGCTATAGAGCAACCTGACACAAATCACATCACAAAAAACCATGTAGATTTTCGGGACACTCTTCCTCTCACCCTAGCGAGCACAATAGTCTGCTCCATACTTGGCTCTGTGCTTCTCCGCCCCCCCGCCCTCCTTCCTGCAAACCCGACTCCGTTGTGATTGGTTACCTTCCTTCCGGAACAATTTCAGTAGTGCGAGCGGAAGATTTCAGAGAAGGAAGGTGGGGGCAGTGTTGGGAAAGTTCTTTTTCTACGTGAACTAGTTCAAAGTTCAGTTCACACCCTTTAAAATGAACTAGTTCAGTTCATAGTTCATAATTCAAAATTATGAACTAAGCTCACAGTTCAAAAATGAACTAGTTCATAGTTCTTTTTTTTAATATGTTGCTGCAGGCTATTATTTTTCTAAATAATTGCCACATACCGTATAGAACCACAGACAGAAATTATTTCAATAACATTCAGTCCACACTAGAAACCAGCTGCAGCTTTTACCCCTACAGTATATTCTCAAAAACATGAGGAAAAAGTTGCTGTTTGATGGTGTTTTTAATTAAGAATTATTCAAACAAAAATGGTTTAGGTGCAAATGTTTTTCCACGTTTAGAATTTTCCAAACCTGGAAACAATTCACATGAAATTTAATTTAAATAAAGCAATACAGTAAAATATACCAGGCAGGTTCTACAAACAAATTAGCCTACAACTTAAACTAGTAAAACCCTTAAGGAGACCATTCTAAAACTGCAGTGTAGGGCCTACTGTTAACAACAAAGTCCAGAAGATGTGTTGACATACTTATTAACACCAACACAATCTGAGGTAGGTAACAATCATACGAAGAAGAGGGTATAGCCTGAGGCTAGGTCCATGGTCTGAGCAAGTGCTGCTGCATTCATTTGTTTTATGTTTTTTTCCGCGGTGTTTCACATTTTGATGACGCAGCGGCGGTGCGACGCTGTGGTGGCATGTGTTGCCAGATTGGGTGTTTTTCAGCTACATATTAAGGGCTGTTTACGCTGTCTTTTAGCGGGGGGTTTCTATGGAAATCTGGCACTCGATGAACGATTGAACGACTGTAAGAGCACCGTTCACAAATGCCAGAATGAGCGCGTTCGCAAAAACGTTCATGAGGCAGAAATGCATACGTTCAGTTCACGTTTGCCCCCAATATGAACGAGTTCATGAACAATCGTTCACTGAACGCGTTCAGGCACAACACTGGGTGGGGGCATGGCCGGAGCTTGCCTGAGCAGCATTACCATAGATGGAAACATCCGCTTGTGTGACGAAAAGAATGTCCTTGTGACGAAAAGAATGTCCTGAAATTCTGAACGTGATTTCTCGACCGGCTGCCCTAGTGTTTAGTGCTCTGCACAGCCAGCCCAAACGGTCAGCAGGGAATACGTCGAAATGCATGTACGTCATTATTTGATAAGCTAGTATGGTTAAACATGAGTATAAATCATTATAACAACGTTTATAGGTCATAAAAGTCAAAAAGTATCATAGGTCCTCTTTAACATAGTGCCTACAGTATAAACAGCTGGCACTCAAAGTTTGTCCACTTTGTTCTTATTTTCAGTAACGATAACAACTGTTGATACTTTAAACCATATCTCTTCCTCATCAATCTCAGCCATCTTGAAGATGAGATGAGTTCTAGATTATTGTTATTAGATTTTTAAGCCTTTTATATCCTAGCTTCTGTTTCCCATGCATGATCTAATTTCAACACAACCTTCTCTACTGCCATTACTGCTCCAGCCTTTCCCCCTATCCTATTGTCAGTCGTTCTTCACCGATTACCCGTTCCCCATATTTCCCTCTCCAGTCTCTCTCGTCCTCCGACTTTTCCCCAGTCTTCTTTGTCCCCTTGAATTCTTTTGCTACAGTTAGACGTGTAGATATTACTTTCGCCTAGGCCTCCCTCCATGCATGGATTCCCTCCATTCAAATGCAAATGGTGTGGGCCAATTATGGCTCAGCATGCGGTTATGTCTGTGTTTGCGAGAGCATATTCAAAAGCACATTGTGTCGGGGGAGATTTGAGTTAGCCGGCGTAGCGCTCCCCATGGAACTGCCAGCGGCAGATAAATTAGGACCTCGGGCTCCACAAAAGCAAAAAAATAAATCATAATATTGGCGCCGCTGACCCATATTTGTTAATGTGGGTTTGCACATTGCCACCTATTTTACTGGCATTGTGAAGGCGCATGTAACGGGAACTGGAGCTGCTTCACGGCTGATCACACCAACAAAAGGCATTCCTGCTATCATTGGGATGGAGGACAGCGGAATGGGTGTTGTGGCTTTATTAGGGCTTCATGCGTAGCTGCTATTACGCCAACCTAGTGTATTCATTTACCCCTTATTCAATGTGCAGTGTATGTTTGCAAACAGTCATAATCTACTGCAATCTAATACTTACTGTATAAACAGTTTCTACTGGATGAAGTAACTAATGTTGAAGGGGGGATTAGACATAAAATAACCTCATCATCACTCTGTGACTTGTGAATCGTCTCCTTTATTTTCTTCTTCATTGGTTGAAGTCCACATATGTTGGACAGTGCCTACCGAGACACAAATGAACAGTACAACAATCGGTTACACTTTGCAATAAGGGTACATTCATTAACTTAGTTACTGCTTTTTAAACACATACTAAACATAAACTCATTATTAACTCAATGTTAAATCTCTGTAGTTGAGGTATGATTTATTTGAGGTAAAAAAAAGGCAGGGATCACAGGCAATAATTGTAAGTTAAGTTAAGTCAAGTCAGTTTTATGTATATTGTGCATTATTACAAATAACAATTTGCCTCAGGGGCCCAGACAATCAGTGAAAAGTGAGGTCCTAAGCCACGCAACCTCCTCCCCATGGATGACCAGGAGCCTCATTTATAAAGCTTTGCGTGGGATTCACGTGGAAGCTGGCATACGGAAGAAATGTAGGATGTACGTGCAAACAAAAATATTCGGATTTATAAAACAGTGCGCACTCACGTCCTACGCCTGTTTCCCTTTATAAATCACAATCAACTCTAAATGTGGCGCAGCCTTTGCTGGCTTCACGTACCACCCATATTTACCCATACATAGTCATTGACACGCCCAAATTAATATCATTTACTGAGTGCATGAAGGCGGTAGTGGCAATCGCCGACTGAAAGGGAAATGGAAAAATAGACTCCACACGGTGTGGATCACTGCGGTCACGCCGAAGTACCTGTTGGAGAAGTGGCGAACAGGGAAAATATAGTTTGGTGGCAGTGTGAGGGTAGTCTGGCATGACCACTTCCGCCAGCGTCTATTCGCTTGCGGCGGCAAGCTACGCAGCCCTGACGCAGCCCCCTCCTTTTCCGGTTGCTGGCTTTACCCTATTGTGATCCCCCTCAAATTCGGAAACAATTCGCTCACAGTCAACCCGTGTGCTTATGTGCAGCGCTCTCTCTCAAATCAAATCTCTCTCTCACACACACACACACACACACACAGGGTGTGAGAAGTCACATTACTGTAGACAGAAATAAAGTGTGGCAATACTTAATAATATTGGCGGCGGTGGTCCGGGACACAGCCTAGCCTAGCTGTCCAACTTCATTGTACAACTACCCCCGGGCAGAAATACCCTCATAAACTCTGGAAAATGAAGCGTGGGGGTTTGAATTGAGCACCGGACCTTATAACCAGCTAGATTAAGATCCTCCGTTCCCTTTCTTTGGTGAATTAGGGACTAAGCAGCGGTGTTTTAGCGACGGGGAAAGATTCCAACGGCTTCCACTATCACCTAGCAACTCTTACGGCTACTTGCTGCAGTTGGTGTAGCGCTCACAACGTCAAAACCCTGTTCTGCCTGTAAACAGACGGACTACGGCTCTGACTACAGCGATAGGAGGTGGTGACATAAGTTCTCGAATGCTAAAAATTCTACTCGACCGCCGTAGCCTTGCCTCTCAACCACCGGTGATAATGTTACCAGAGATAACACTACGTGGCTAGTTAACTCCGGTTAAGTTATCCCGTGAGCTCCTCGGGGGCTAAAATGTATGGTGTCTTGACATGCTGGTTAGAAAGCAACACACTATGTATATTTCTTTTGTCTTTAATAGTTTTTGTGTGGCGTTTGCGGGTTTAGCCATTTCTCTGACAGTCTCTGGACGTGAAGACGTTCCATCAAAATAAGTCCCCCCCGGCACTATTTTGCAGGACACCGCTGCTGCTTCCCGGGGTTAGCCCCGCCCTAGATGATTGTGATTGGTTTAAACAAATACAAACAGGCTAGCCCAGTTTCCCCCGGTTTCCCCACCCGAATAGTCGGCTCTAAACAGAGTGCTTCCAGACCATACTACTTGCTGTAGTTTGGTCTGGCTTTGCGAGACTAGTGTGAGGGTAAAGGCGTCAGAGTGCAGCCTGTGGCGATCTCTGTGAACGCTGTGGCCGAAATAAAAAGAAGTGATCCGACATAAAAGTGGACGCAAACAAGTGGGTGCATGCTGACAGTCCGACAGGCCCCCACTCCGACAGCCCCTCTTTCCTCCATCCCTCCACTCCGACGTACTTCCATTCCTCCAGCCCCCCACTACGACACACTTTCGTACCGCCATTCCGACAGAATAATTTTTCCTGTAGCCTATTTCCCCAACTATGTAGATAGCCGCCTCGTTTTTTTAAGCGACTGGAAAACCGTTTTGCTGAATAAGCGCCCAGCGCAAATAACGGCAGGCGATTGTTTAGGCCTACACTATTTTACAATGACGGTTTTCTGCGCCAATTTCCCGCCAAACATGAATATTTTCAACAAAATAATATACGAAATACTGTAGAGCAACGAAAATTAAATCACAAGGCATGAAATGATGGTTCTAGGCCCAGGGAACCATCACTGAAATAACGTCGGTAGTAGGCTATGCATCCGTCTGTCTTGTCTTTGTCTTGAGACTGCTATCTATCTATCTATCTATCTATCTATCTATCTATCTATCTATCTATCTATCTATCTATCTAATTATTTGGTCAGAAAAACGCACGGAGACTATTTCATCCCGATGCTTGTGGGACAGTCAGTTTTTTGACAGACGCACTTCGGCATTAATATAAACCGTCTGGCTTCGCGCACGGCGACCCTGTCATCACACAGATATAGGCCTAATATATAGGCCTAGGTTATATATATATATATAAATAAATAAATAAATAGGCCTTAATAAATGATCATGTGACATACAGTATGCAACGAAAGTAAGTACACCCCGGTTGCCAGCCGTCCCTTAAAATACGGAATCGTACCCTATTTGCCAATAAAATGTTGCGTCCCGTAGCCTATTGAATTAGTAAGCCGTGGACTTACAAGTGATAGGTGTCCCTTATTTTAATTTATGAAAGGTGGCAACCCTATTCTGAACACAATGCAGATGGATATTTTTCGGCTAACACATTCCAGGCCAACACTTGGTATCAGACGCGCTGTTTAAAATAACCAGGTAAGATTTTATGGCCACGCCAATAGGCGTTTTAATTTGCGCACTTTAATTGCTGCTCTGGGGTAGACTAGAGTAGGCCATAATAAGCCTATAGCCCAGGCACAGCCCTACACAAGTTTATCTAAACACCTAGATAAGTCGACACATAATTATCGTGCTTTGCTCTGGTAAGAGCAAAATCACTAGGCTATATATTGTTTTATTTTTTGAGCCCCTGGTTGTTTCTTAGAAAATCAAAGCGAGTCCTGTTTGGTTTTAATCAAATGCAAATAGGCTAGCCTATGAGTTGTATTTTAGGATGTAAATATTTGAAGGGGGGGAAAAAAGCACAGTGTCCATTAGACCTACGTTTGCTTCTTTCATTAGTAGGCCTAGGATGAACTGAACAGCGAAACAGACGCATTTATGAAGCACCCAAAAGCTACACCTGCACCTTGAAATCAGCACCTTTAATTGAACAGCGACACAGAGGCAGAGGCGATATGACCGGCGACACAGAAGGAATCGCTTGTCGGAATGATGGGCCGTTTCTTATCGACAAAGGAAACTTAAAATGTCGGAGTCGCGACCCCTTTTTAATTAAATAAAGTGCCGCCTTTGCGACAACAAGAAGTCAATTGTCGGAGTGGCAGCATGTCGGAATGAACGTCCGCCCCCCAAACAAGTGCATATCCTCACACAACAGTGTTTGTGCCACGAGCGGGGGACACTGAGACCCCCCATGAGATACAGATTCGGATAATTCATCCCGGGGCAGTGGTGGGCGGCAGAGGGTTAATAATAAACTTCACAGTCCCTTTCAAAACACAATTGTGACGTGCTTAAACACAAAGAAAAACACATTGATAAAACGGACTAAAAGCCGTGAAAAAAATCACAGTATGTGATGTACAGTAGGCTTATGATTAGTGTATGAAAAGGTGCACTCCTGTCTGAGGCATCGAGAACAGCGTCAGTGTAAAAGTATTACAGGCTGTATTCCACAACATGCAGATAGGTTATTCTTTAATAACTGCAGAGCTTATTCGAACGTTGCTATTTAGTTTTTATTTGCACTCATATATCTCCGTTTGTAGGCTATTTAAGATACTAATTCGTTTTGTTTTTGTTGGTAGGCTATCACTCCATGGAAAAATCCGTGGAGCCATTTGTTCATTAGTTGTAAGAATGGCTTCATCCGTTTTGCAAAGGAACTCCCAATATATGATAGACCTACATGGCTTATAATAGGCCTATCTGGATTAATTTTACACAAACACATTCGTTCTCGCACTTCATACATGTGCCGACGGAGTCGCCGTTTCTCCTTTCTCCACTTTCTGTGCGTACGCATCGGTCAGAGTTTGCGTGGAGGACCGCACATCTTCCCGTCAAGTTTGGTTTTCATAAATCCCAATATTTGCTTAGAAATTGGCGTGCGCCCTCTTCTGAGCGTACGCCACGTTTATAAATGAGGCCCCTGGTGTGAGAATAGGCCAAACAACAACTGAAGAGGCAAGCACAGTTGTTCTGCCCCTGGCATTGAAAGTGTATGTTGTTCTTAACATGTGTGGCATATGTGTCTGTACCTTTAAGAGGGAATGCTCTAAGGGAGGGGCTGCTAGTTAGGTGACCGGAAGTCACGAGCACGTTATTCACGTAGAGAGAGCATGCAGGAACAACAGTTTGATCAGCTCTTCCACTAAGATTTAGTTCTTCATCTTCTTGTTTGTTAAAGCAACGTCTGTAAGTATTATCTTTATTTTCCACGTGTTGGATTATAGATTTACCGTTGTATGCTGTTTAGCTTTATTAATACCTGGCTTATGTTTGTACTGTCTTAACAGTTTCACGAAATTACCATTAAACTGCATGAGTAATCCTCAACACGCTGTGGAGTTTTTTGGGAAACGTTTAGCTGATTGGAGAGTTAGCTTGCTTGGCTAGCGAGCCCAATACAGTGAAAAGACGGCAACACAGCTAACAAGATAGTCGAAGACAGCCATCTTACAGAGCTAAATTGCTAAGCGGCTAACGGAAAGAAATCCACCCAGCCTGTAAACCATCCTACGGAGCTAAATTGCTAAGCGGCTAACGGAAAGACATCCATACAGCCTGTACGCCTTCATATCTGTTGCTGGTATTAAAAACGCACCGTCATTATGTCAGCAGCTAACGGTAAAAACAAAGAAAATGGAGATAATAATTCCGTTAGCTCTCGCTCTTCCAGTACATCGTCCAGTTCAAGGATGTCTATGGCTGTGGCCATGGCCAAAGCAAAAGCTGAAGCAGCGCAAGCTAGAGCGGCACATTCAAAAAAGGAAATTGAATTAAAGGTAGAGCAAGCACGGATTAACGCCACTCTTGATGCATTAAACGAAGAGAAAGAAAAAGATGCTGCCATAGCAGAGGCTGATTCTCTGATGGCTGATTTCAGAGAACAGGGTTTCGAAACAGTCAGTGAGGCTTCCAGTAAAGTATCAAAAAAAAGCAAAGAAGAGCGTACTGCTGCTTACGTGGCAGAGCAAGCCAGTATGACTGCAGTTAATTTGCCAGCTAATATAAATGGTAACAATCCCACATTACCAAACCCACAAAGCATCAGCCAAGCCCAAGACACCACTCCTGTTAAAACTACGTCATTCTACGCATCTCAAGTGCATCAGTATAGAGAGACTACACCTGACTACACACCGCAAGTCCCTCATCATATTAAAGCGTCACCTCATTATAGCCTAAATAAGCATTTGCCATCCCCTGTACATCAGCCTGTCTATGGAACGCCCTGTGGAGTTGGATGCGACCACTCTCAAACCACCAATGACCTCGCTAGATATCTGGCCCGCAGCCATCTTGTGACATCAGGACTTACTGTATACGATGAACAGCCAATGAACTACTGGTCATGGAAGACGTTGTTCCATAGTGCTATCTACAACCTGGACCTGTCTGCTGGAGAACAGCTCGACCTCCTTACCAAGCATCTCGGAAAAGAGTCAGCAGAACAGGTTAAACGGATTAAATCGGTCAATATCAAACATCTGCCTACTGGATTGACTATGGCATGGGAGTGGCTCGACGAGCTATACGGCGCTCCGGAGGCCGTCGAACAGGCCCTCTTTGGTAAACTGGAAAGCTTCCCCAAAATTACAACAAAGGATCCACAGAGACTTCGAGATCTAACAGATCTGTTGTCAGAGCTAGAAGCAGCTAAACAAGATAGCTACTTCACCAGCCTTGTGTAGCGGGTACAGGTAGTTCAGATTAATTCAGCTATTAGAAATTAATCTGATGATTAATAATACTTTAATAATTTCTTAAAGTTCAAAAGGGGCACCACCATTCATGGAAGAATGGAAAAGTAATAGCAAATTGTCTCGTTTAATCAAAGGATTTATTTAGAAATGTTGATTAGCTTAACGCTCAGTTAAACAAATCAACACTAGCAAATCCTAGTCTCAAAGATCATTTCCATAAAATAATGTAATCAAGTAGTTACTATTATAAATTTGGTAATATGATCTTAACACTGAAGGCTACAGAGTCTTTCACTTGTTGATTGTTGACACTCCAATAATATCCACACAAATAAATCACAAACACTTCTGGTTACAATATAAGAACATTTATTTTAACCACGATGAAACTTAAGGTAACATCCGTTTTATACACGCATAAAGCAAATACACTTAATCAAAGAAAAACGTCTAGAACATTGTTATTTATACAGCTATGTACCAGTGCGTGAGTGAGTGAGTGTGTGTGTGTGTGTATGTGTGTGTGTGTGAGTGTGTGTGTGTGTGTGTGGAGCAAGGAAAAAGGGGACGGGGAAGCTCCCACGTGACTTGGGGCGACAGACACAAAATGGCGACCCGAAATCAGTTAGGTTAGTAATGCCACAAAATGGCGTCCCTGGATGGCTAGGCTAGGCTATCCTCCTTTCCCCGATGGGGGAAGTGATTACCACGGGTGCTCAAAAGGGCGTCTACCTTTGGAACAAAGGACCTGACGGATGATATTTGAGGCGGGGAATTTCGAACAAACACTAGCTCTTTAAAAAGGGGTTCTACCAAAGATCTTAGCACCAATTCTATCTGATCAAGGCTACCATCTAACGTGTGTGTCCGTGCGTGCAGGAGAGGAAGAGGAGGAAAGGCCACGCTTGGACGCGGAGAGGGGGGGGGGGAAGAAAGGTGTTAGGTTTTTAAAACATACAGCAGACCTGAAACCACACTGCAGCGTGAATGGAAAGATCGAGATTTCCGTTCTGGCTCTCCGTGGGGGAGAAGACAAACGGAGATTGATCACACAGCTTGTTTCAAAATAGCAAACACAAATTCGAAAATAAACAGTATTGCTCACACCTTAAAAAGTAAATAATAACTAAACATCTGCCCAGGTAATTATAAAGCCAAAATCTCACTTGGGGAAACTTAATTCCCACTGCTTCGTCGTCGTGGCGGGTAGTCCACTCCTTTCCAGGACGGAAGAAAGGGGCCTACGAGACGGCGATGAGCGGGTGAGGTGATCTCTGCGGTGTCAGATCGCAGGAAAAAGGGCAAGAGGGCGCAGCTGATTTGGTGCGGGGATGGCGGTCGGAGATCACTCGATCGGCTATCCAGTCCGCGGTCCGAGAGGCTAAGTTTCTGGATAAACCCGCCTGCTTCTCGTATGGTGTGGTTGCGATCGAAGACCAATTCGACCGGCTTACGTCCTTGGTCCAAAGGCAGGTTTCTGGGTAAACCGCCTGTTTCCAGTGTTCTTCTGGTCGTTCCAACGGAACAGCTTCAACACTTCGTTGCTTTAGAGATCGCCGCGGCCGCAGGCGATAGCCTTAGTAAAACACGTGGTGGTTGATTCAGGGCTGAAGAGGGCCCTTGTAGATCTGTACAGACTTGTTGTTTCTATAGGCGTATCAGCAAACAGCCGATTACCAGAAAGAAAGAAGGAGCCGCTGGGCATCCTTTTAAAGGTCCCGGCTTTCACCGGGGTGGAGTTTTCCGGCTAGCGTTTGGGTACGCCCACCTGAAGAGGTAAGGGTGTACTGCAGTGTTTTGGCCGCACGGTGGCGGCACAGAGCTGTCCATAGGTTTGACCCCCTACACTTGCATACTTGGACACTTAAAGAGGAGTCAATCCTATAATTGAGAAACTCCCACAAAACATTCAGGAAAAGTGGATCTACTTTGGATCACGATACAAACGTGACCATTTAGTCAGTTTCCCTCCTTTCTCTGTGTTTGTAGACTTCATTCGCAAAGAAGCTAAAGCTCGTACAGACCCAAGCTTCAACCTCTTCACACAGGTTCCAGCAGAGAAAAAGGACAAGTGGGAGAGGCCTATGAAGGTGCCTGTATATGTTCACAAGACCCAAGTCTCTTCAGTGGACAAGCCTGAGTCAAGAGTAGGTAACAAACCAGCGGACCCAAGCAAACACTGCCCCCTACATGGAAAGCCCCACCCCCTGGGGAGATGCAGAGGCTTTCGAGAAAAGAGTTTAGAGGAACGCAAACAGCTACTCAAAGAACACTACATCTGCTTTCGCTGTTGCTCTTCCACAGAGCATCTCGCCAGGAACTTCTCTGCCGATGTCAAATGTATGGAATGTGAAAGCACCAACCACACGACAGCACTACACCCTGGACCAGCAACCTGGAAGTCCAAGTCGTCCCCTCCCGTTTCAGAGCATTGCGGGGAGGAGGACAAAGCGGAGGCCCAGGAGGTCACTTCAAAGTGCACACAAGTGTGTGGCGAAGGATTAAGTGCGAGAGCCTGTGCTAAGATCTGCCTTGTCAGAGTGTACCCCACTGGACACAAACAGGAGTCCAAGAAAATGTACGCAATACTCGATGAGCAAAGTAACCGCTCCCTTGCACGGTCAGAGTTCTTTGATGTCTTTAAGATCTCTGGGTGCTCCTACGCATACACTCTCAAGACATGTGCAGGGCTTAAAGAGACAACAGGGAGAAGAGCCATCGGTTACACTATCGAGTCACTGGATAAGAAACTTAGCTTTCCTCTACCTACGCTCCTCGAATGCAACAAGGTCCCTGATAATCAAGCTGAGATACCTACCCCGGACGCAGCACGCCACCATACTCACCTGAAACGCATTGCAGATGAAATACCACCTCTCGATCCTGATGCTAATGTACTCCTCCTTCTGGGTAGAGACATCCTGAGGTTACACAAGGTCAGAGATCATATTAATGGTCCAGGCAATGCACCCTTTGCCCAAAGACTGGACCTAGGGTGGGTCGTCATCGGCGACGTTTGCCTTGGAGGCGCACACAGACCACCACAGGTGAACAGCTATAAAACATCCATCCTGGAGAACGGTCGTGCTACCCATCTACAGCCATGCAACAACCAAATCAAAGTGAAAGAGGGCTTCAGTCAAGCACCTACATATCAAAACCATCCAGTACCTACCTTCACATACAGCTCAGGGAAGCTAGCAGAAGACAGCTTAGGCCAAGCCATCTTCACTCGTACTGCCGATGATCACAGACTTGCACCTTCCATGGATGATCTAGAGTTCCTTCACATCATGGATGCCGGGTTCCACCAAGACAGCTCCAAAAGCTGGGTCGGACCTCTGCCTTTCCGATCGCCAAGACAACGGCTGCCCAACAACAGGAGACAAGCGCATGACCGCCTCCTCTCGCTCCGCCGCACCCTAGAAAAACGACCGCAGATGAAGGCCCACTTTCTAGAGTTCATGCAGAACATGCTTAGCAGAGGACATGCAGAGATCGCTCCACCCCTGACAGTAGGGAAAGAATGCTGGTACTTACCCCTGTTCGGCGTGTACCATCCCAAAAAGCCGGACAAGATTCGAGTGGTCTTCGACAGCAGTGCGTCACATGAAGGAGTGTCACTCAATGAAGTCCTGCTCACCGGCCCTGACCTGAACAACAGCCTGCTAGGCGTACTCATGAGGTTCAGGAAGGAGCAAGTAGCCATTACGGCTGACATCGAACACATGTTCCACTGCTTTGTGGTGAAGGAAGACCACAGGGACTATCTACGCTTTCTATGGTACCGTGACAATGATCCTACCTGCAATGTTGTGGACTACCGGATGCGGGTGCACCTTTTTGGGAACAGTCCCTCTCCTGCTGTGGCCGTGTACGGTTTGAGAAGAGCGGCCAAAGAAGCAGAGTCAGAGTATGGCAGTGACGCAAGAAGACTCATTGAACGTGAGTTCTATGTTGACGATGCTTTGAAGTCGTTCGCTACTGAGGAAGAGGCCATCAGCGTTCTTGGACGAGCACAGAAGATGCTTTCAGCCTCTAACCTCAGGTTGCACAAGATTGCATCAAATCGACCAGCAGTCATTCATGCATTCCCACCTCAAGACCGCTCCAAAGACGTCAACAACTTGGATCTCTTTGTCGATGATCTGCCAGTCCAACGTAGTCTTGGATTGTCCTGGAACATGCGAGCAGACACCTTTACATTCCAGATTGAAAATGACGAAAAGCCATTCACTCGCAGAGGGGTGCTGTCAACCGTAAACAGTCTTTATGACCCCCTAGGGTTTGTTGCACCCGTCTCTGTTCATGGAAGGTTGATACTCAGAGATCCCACCACGCAGGCAGAGGATTGGGACTCACCACTCCCAAAACACATGGAGATTGAGTGGACAAGATGGAAAGAGTCGCTTCAGGATTTACAGGACCTCCAGATACCTCGTCCGTACACGTCGCTCTCTACCGCAGGTGCACAAGTAAGAGAACTCTGTGTTTTTGCAGATGCATCCGTGAAAGCCATCGCAGCTGTGGCCTACATTAAGGTGACCAGCCACGGAAACCAACCCAGGGTTGGCTTTGTCTTTGGGAAGGCAAAGCTGGCGCCTCAGTCTGACCTAACTATCCCAAGGCTAGAACTGTGCGCTGCTGTACTTGCTGTGGAGATAGCCGAGTTGATAGTTGAAGAGATGGATGTGACATTCAACAACATCACATACTACACAGATAGCAAGGTGGTCCTGGGATACATCCACAACCAGTCGAGGAGATTCTATGTGTTTGTGCATAACAGGGTTCAACGTATCCGTCAATCACCCTGTCTCGGCCAGTGGAAGTACGTCCGTACAGACCTAAATCCAGCTGACGTTGGATCAAGAACAGCTACTCCAGCCCTCCTACGCAGCACAACGTGGCTCACCGGGCCGGACTTTCTCAAGAGTGAATCCTTGTCCACGCCTGAAACTGAAGAGAGCTACGGTCTCATCGATCCTTCCTCTGACTCTGAAGTACGTCCTCAGGTGACCACAAGTATCACACACGCAGTCATAGGAATGGTTCATCCTCAACGCTTTGAACGCTTCTCTAAGTTCAGCACTCTCGTCACAGCAGTTGCAAACCTGATCCATGTAGCACACTCCTTCACCCGCCCTGTGCAAGGTGAGTGCCAAGGGTGGCACATCTGTCGTCCTACACAGGAAGAGCTGGCGAGAGCTATAGTGTTCATCATGAGGAGTGTCCAGAACCACTGTTATGCAGAAGAGCTAAAGTGCATAACCAAAGGGTCCCCCATTCCATCCTCCAGCAGCCTCTGGAAGTTGCATCCTTTCAAAGACGCTGACCAAGTCCTAAGAGTGGGAGGACGCACAGCACAATCAAGTTTAAACATGAATGAAACTCACCCCATCATCATCCCTGGTCAGCATCATCTGGCGACTCTGCTGGTGTGTCACTATCACGAGGCTGTGAAACACCAGGGAAGAAAGTGGAAAAGTACCTGAGCACTCAGAGTTGCACCTGGGTGTTCAATCCGCCCCATGCATCCCACATGGGGGGAGCGTGGGAACGTATGATTGGCATCGCTCGTCGTATACTGGATTGCATGCTGTTGGAAGAAAAGAAATCTCGTCTGACCCATGAAGTTCTCACTACATTCATGTCCGAGGTAACTGCAGTCATGAACGCGAGACCACTCATCCCAGTGTCATCAGATCCGGAGTCGCCGCTCATCTTGACCCCAGCAATGCTCCTGACCCTTAAAACAGGCTCTACTCCTCCTCCTGGCCACTTTGATGAAGCAGATCTCTTCAAAGAGGAATGGAAGCAAGTTCAAAGCCTAGCTGACATATTTTGGAGCAGATGGAGGCGTGAATATCTCAAAACCCTGCAGCTACGTCACAAGTGGCAAGGAAAGAAGCCTAGTCTCCAAGAAGGGGACATCGTTCTCTTGAAAGATAGTCAGGCAAAGAGAGATGAATGGCCCATGGGCATCCTCTCCAAGACCTTTCCAGGAGAAGATGGACTGGTTCGGAAAGTCGAAGTGGAAGTCATCAAAGGTGGAACCAAGAAGACTTTCTTTCGCCCTGTTACAGAAGTTGTTCTGCTTCTGTCTACAAAGACTGATTCTGTTAATTAATGTGGAGTCTTGTAAGACCCCAAGCGGGGAGTGTTCTGCCCCTGGCATTGAAAGTGTATGTTGTTCTTAACGTGTGTGGCATATGTGTCTGTACCTTTAAGAGGGAATGCTCTAAGGGAGGGGCTGCTAGTTAGGTGACCGGAAGTCACGAGCACGTTATTCACGTAGAGAGAGCATGCAGGAACAACAGTTTGATCAGCTCTTCCACTAAGATTTAGTTCTTCATCTTCTTGTTTGTTAAAGCAACGTCTGTAAGTATTATCTTTATTTTCCATGTGTTGGATTATAGATTTACCGTTGTATGCTGTTTAGCTTTATTAATACCTGCCTTATGTTTGTACTGTCTTTACAGTTTCACGAAATTACCATTAAACTGCATGAGTAATCCTCAACACGCTGTGGAGTTTTTTGGGAAACGTTTAGCTGATTGGAGAGTTAGCTTGCTTGGCTAGCGAGCCCAATACAACAGTATTGACACAGACAGACAAATAAACAAACACACAGAGGGAGTGAGAGATAGATGGGAGAGAGAGAGAGATGTCCTTATATTTAGGATTTTATAATGAGCTGTTGAAAAGGGAGGGCTTTAAAAAATACCCCAAGATTGCTGGCTTTTAAACTTTGGACGCTGCCAATTACCATCATTATCTAAGAATGGAGAGCGTAAAGTTATGTGACATACATCATTTGATGGACAAAAACACGTCGCCAAATTACTTATTTGATCATATTGCTTTTACAGACACACATTGGATGGCATCTGTATAGAGGTGTATATGTATTCCATTTTGCATATAATAGAGGGTAAAGGCAGGGGGCCAAGAACAGAGCCCTGAGGAACTGCATATTTCAATTTTGCAAATATCGATGCAAAAGTCGTTGTAGGAGTACACTTTGATTAATAGAATAACACGCTGCACTGGAATCCAGTAGTAAAAGCACAGAGGGGGAGTTTGAATCAATTGCCAGCTAAATGCCATTCATCACTTTGGTATTCAGTAGAATGACAGGACCTGAAAGCAGATTGAAAAGGTTAAAGAAAGAAGATTTTATTTGTTATACATGCCAAAAGATGCTGACTTAAAACTCTTTCTTATACTTTTCAAAATAATGGAAGGTTAGAGAATGGTTGATAACCATGCAGAGATCCTGGGTCAAGGTGCAGTTGCTTAAATAGAGATTGTAACACAGCAGTCGAGACAAATTAACAATTGTTGGTCTCTGAGGAGTCCCAATGTTGTAAACTGAGCCATCAGTCTGATGTAATGCACTGTGAAGACTTCCTGGCTGGACTTCACTTAGTGAATGGACACAAAATCCACACTATAACAGATAAACAATCACAATCATAGGTTGTTTTAATAATGTTAGCTTATCTGAATTTGCAACAAAATGTTTTATAGATGTGAATGTGAATGGGGTATGTCTTTGTCAGTCATGTGATAGTCTAGCGACTTGGGTACCTTGGCTGTCACCCAGTATGAGCAGGGATATGCTCCATCCAAGCATCACCCCCTGGACAGAAAGTTGGTTTAGATAATGGATGGATGGATTAATTTATCTTTGAATATATTTTATTTTGTTAAATTTCACAAAGAGGTGCTTCTAGGAAAATGTGACAGCTACATTTACATTTTAAAAAGCAACGTGTTAAACACAATTCTAATAGTGTGAGATAATTTAAAACTTTTTTAGTTTTTCTGCCCTCTAAGCAAAAGAGAAAAGTGCTGTGTCACCATCAGCCCTCTGTGTTCCAGGAAGAAGATGTACGTGTAGTTAACGCTGAATGTCACACCATTTCTGGGCCTTTTCCCCGTCACTGTCAAGGGCCTTGTTGCCATCTGCTATTTGTCACCATCCACTGACCTGGCAGGAGCCTGCATCATCTTATTGTGAGGCATTTCAGAGGCCTACTTAAAACCATTAACCCCTCGTGCTCATGGCCTCATGTAACCTTAAGCCTGACTGATCAAGCATCGCATTAGCTACGTTAATAGCCAATTCAATATTTGTTTGTCTTTGAACCAACCATGATGGTGCAGCAATAATGCTAAACATGTAGGGTCCTACTTTTGCTATACAAGGCCTTGAAGAATACACTTTGCATGTTTAATTGTACCGTTGTGTACATCCCTTACATACAGTATACTGTAGTTTACCGTACATTTCTCATTTAAAGTTGCCCTAAGTAGTGGCATGGGAGTTTTTCTTTTTAGATAAGGTCACTCATGTATGGGAACTTTTTGAAAGAAATCCTGGATGATAGCTATTTGTAAGGGTGAAATAAAATACTCTGTAGAAATCCACCAGACCCTTGATCCTGTCCCCCCCTCCCCTTTCTCTTTTACCAAACTGTCACAGAAGCCGGTGGCCTGCATTTGGAGGCCTGACAGCCCACACTTTGCGCTGGATTGTTGAGATGATGAAAGGTTTAGGTGTTAGCCAGCAGCAGCTGTGGACTTGCTTGAGGACATCCCAGGGTGATGACTGTGTTATGGAAAGGCTCTCTATTCATGATTCATCTCACTTCTTACTGTCAGGCATTCTTTGGTCCTGTCTTGTTCCCTTTTTCCCTTTCTAACCGTGTGTGTGTGTGTATGTGCTCGCCGTGGGGGTCATCGAGGAAACGGCTAACCTGCTAGCTCCCTATTCCTTTCACCCCATTACAGCAACATTGTGATCCCCGCTGATACCAAGTGGAAAGAGATGTCTCTGGCACTACAGTAAACCGTCGGCTGTTGCAATATTCATGGAGCCGAGCATGGAGTGTAACAGGGAAGCTATGGTTGTAAATAGTAACGAGAGACCAAAGGGAGTCAGGCTCCACCGGATTTCCATTTCACAAGTCTGCTGTTTCCCTTTTTTCTGCCTTCTTTTTTCCCCACTCCACTCGTCCTTTGTTCATTGTGCATATTAGCAGCATGTTCGCTGCCACCTTCCATCTCCTGCCTGCCAGGAACAGCAATCAGGTGATTTTTTAGCTGGCTTTCAGGCTTCAAAGACAAGTTGAGTTTCATACCATGCCTGTTTAAGAAGTAATTTTCATAAGATAGCGGCTCGTGTGATTGGACGATTAAAATATGATCTGATTGGGTTAGATTCTGGCATGTAATCTTATGGCAGTCTCTGTATCACTGAGTCTATGTTCCTGGCTGACAGGCCACAGGCTTTATAGTTTATAGAGGTAATGATGACTATGAGAAAAAATAGATGTGGTAAAAGCTGAAATACACACTCCATAGGACAAGTGGAACTATTCAACCCTTTATGTATTTCAACTGATTTCTTTGGGTCGTAGTGGGCTGTGATTTGCTGTATTACAGCAATGCAACACAGAGGAATAAGACATAGTGTATTTGGTCAAGAACTAATAATTGATATCATGATAGAGAGTGAAAAGGCAATGAAGGAAATAAGGATGAATAAATTAACAAAATCTTACAGTACAGAAAGTCTCAGATATGTAAAATGACTCTATCTGTAAGATTAAGAACGTGGAAATGAGAAATCTATCAAACAAGCTCATTTATTCACACACACATATATATGTGCGTGTGTGTGTGTGTGTGTGGGGGGGGGGGACTGATATTAATATCAAAACAAACAGCTATGTGTGCCTTGGACCAGCTGTGTTCATATTGGGGATTATATGCAGGTAAATGTTTGGTAGGATTTAAATATGTATCAGCCTTTAATGTTTTTGTTAACTTCAGCTTTTGAAGTTTTATAATGAAGCTGTCTCAACCAATCAGTAATTGATTTGATTAAAGTAGCTACGAGGAGCTTTGGGTTTGTGTTGATTGCAGCACCCCCCTTTGGACAAAGCCAGTAGTGTTTTACCACATGTGCGTGCATTTGTTTAGGAAGCGAGTGAAAGAGAGAGGGCAGTCATGTTATATTTAACCCTCATCATACCAACGTATTTTACATTCATGGACTACAGACGGGGTCACTAGAGACCCCAAGCAGAAAATAGTGAAAGAAGCCACCATCAAAGAAAAAGTATACTTTATTTGTCTTCTATGAACATTATTAGTTGTGTAAATAATATAATCGGAGATAAAAAAAAAAAAAGAAGCAGATAACAGTATAATCATTTTATGAGATTTTAATAATTTTAGGAGAGTTAAAGTTGATAGTGGAGAATTTAAGATGTCCAAATATAAAATTATTATAATGGTAGCTATCTTTTTTCTAATTACTTTATTTTTGGATTGTCTTTCTAAAGAACACAAATACACAACTGAAAAAGCGAACACACAAACAAAAGACAAAACAAAATAAACAACTTACATGGCGTACTCTACTTAAAAGGTTTCAAAGACAGTTTTTAAATTAAAGGGAAATGTTAAGCAAAAAAATAAAAAGTTAAAAAGGTGTGTACTGGTAGCTATCTTTGACTGTCAAGGTGGTACCCTCCACTAATCCAACACATACACATGCCTGCCTGCACATCCATGTGCTGACCTTAGGGAGAGAGTCCTGAGCTCCCAGCTCTGTGTGTGACTGGCTGGACCATATACCTGAGCGACCAAGCTGCAAATCATTGGGTACTGAGGATCCCTGCAAAATCATTGCTGACTATCCAACATATTATGCTTTGATATTACGGTTCCTTTGATGCAAACACCACCCTACGGGGCTTGGATTGCATTTTGCCTTGAAGAGGGCTGAACAATCTCCAGCTCTGCTTTGAAACAGAGATGGTGGTGTGGAAACAGTGTGATCCCATGTCTCCGGGGCAAACACGGGAACATGAAGCGGCAAAATGCTTCAGCAACATAAAAATCTATTACCTCCAGCAGACACGTGCTGCTGTAAATAAACAGGCCTACCATTCCACTTGGTTGCTCAAGACATTTCACCTGTGTTCCAATACCCATATACTTTCTGCTATTTAGTCTGGTAGAAAAAAAGATTTAGGATGTCCCAATTCATGTGGTCAGATTAAGCATGGTTAAATGGAATCCTAATACATCCGGTCGAGATATTTAGTGTTGAAATCAGCATGCTATTTGGAACATTCTGACCCACAATCCAGTGCGCACCGGGAGTGACGTCACATGGACGGAGCCTCAGTATAAGAAAAGAAACAGGGATGCAATGGAAGTATAAGGAAGAGGCAGGATCAAGGCGCAATGTTATGATGAAATAAATAAGTGAAAGTAAGTCCCAATTATGTGCCTACTGCATTCAAACACGATTATTTTAATGATCAGCTGTAGTATGTAGAATAGAAAAATAAAGAGTATGCAATTTGGATTTGCAAGTGTAAATGTAACAATGGACATAGTATGTTTTCTCCAGGAAGAAGTATTAAAGAAGATCAGAACCAAAAGAAATATACAAATTATAAGCTAATTAAGAACTCCATAACCTATTTCTCTTTAGCACATCATCTGAACGGCCAGGAGTCTATACTGCGTATTGCGTGCACCCAATACTTGTTGTTCCTTTTTTTTTTATATCAGCAACAGGGTGAATTATACATATTAACTTTGTGGTTTTCGGCCGAGCGTGCCAGTGTTTGTCTTTTACAAGGCCCCCGCCATATGGATTTTATTGATCGCGGGTGGTCTTAACAGAACACTTTAAGAGCCACATAAACATTGACTGTAACAACGTTCCCATTTGGACTCTGGTGCATTAATAATGCAGCGCTGTACATCTAAATTAGTCTAAGTGTCTGTTGATATTTCTGCCTATGCAGCTCATAATGTTATTTGTACTGCATGCATCTCAGCTGCTATGATTCTCTCTTGATATGTGTACTATATGTTTATATGTGTAGGCCCTCACCATCATTTAAGTTCCCCTAATTAACTTTTTTAATTTATGCTTTCATAACTATGACTAAATTGAATAATAGAGAAATTAGTTCTTACTAATAAAAAGCTGTAATTGTAACATCATTTCCTATTAACATATACTGATTATATGGAACTTTAATGATAATTTCCAATATAAAATCTACGTATTGCCATCATTAAAGGTCACATATTGTGCTAAATGCACATTTTAAATGTGTTCCAACATATCCATGGGTCCACGGTGTGCCTAGAGACTGCCAAAATATCAAAAAAAATAACAATCTCTCCTTTTCTCACTCTCCCCCTTTCTGAATTCTCCCCCTTTCTGAATCCCCCCCCCCCCCCATATACTCCTCCGTTCAGAACTCTCGCGGTTTATGACGTCATAAACTGCACAGCCACATCCCCATATTTTCTTTATATGTCCATGCTTCCCCCCACATTAGTAACCAGAAACGTCCACCGTATGATAACCCCACCCCCCTAATTTCTTATTAGTCCACGGCCCCGAGACCCTCTGGAAAATTTTCTGAGCGACAGCCATGTTGCTTTCCCCGCTAAGCGGCGACAAGATGCCCATAGTACAGCCTGAATGTTACATACACTAACACAGAATGCTTTTGCTCATAATCCACTAATTTATCTTAACCACAGCAGACTATTAATGTCTCGTTTTTAATAACACAACGGATAGGAAGCTACTTTTGCTTTTTTTTAAACGGTGAAACTAAAATAATTGTTTTTATTGGTATGTTTGACTGCCTGGTGTATAGCTATTAGCTTTGGGACAAGCAACCAGCTTTTGCTCATAACACACTGTTTATATTCCCCACAGCAGTCTGACAAAGCCTCGTTTTTAGCAAGACAAAGCATAGGAAGGTAATAGAGTCGAAGTCTAGCTTTGAAGCTAATTTTTTCACTGATTTTCGTGATATTTTTAGCCGTTAGCTTCCGAGCTAGCTTCGGGAAAAGCATTGATATTTTGCCCATAACAAGCTCTTTATATTCTCCACAGCAGTCTGAAAATGCCTCTTTTTTAGCCAGACAAAGCATAGGAAGGCAATAGAGTTTAAGTCTAACTTTGAAGCTAATTTTTTCACTGATTTTCGTGATATTTTTAGCCGTTAGCTTCCGTGCTAACCTTCAGTACAGGCACTGTGGACAGGCTACTACTACAGGCTATGGACCCGTCGCTTCCAGAGAGGGGCGGGGGCAGCTCAAAGATTGTATATTTACGAGGGGAGCTGCAGCTCGGTTTAAAAAATAGGCCATCGTGAGATTAGCTGAACATCAGGGTATAGAGGCATACTACAATAAATGATCTGAACGGTTTTTTCAGCAAACAACTAAAGAAAAACATATTAGGGACCTCTAAGACCATATAATATTGACAGAAAAGTGTATAATATGTGAGCTTTAATAGTCACATATAAAAACATTACCTCATGGCAAGTCACCCTGCCGTCTCTCTTTCACACGCTTCCGAAACAAAGATAGCTAGCTAAGATCTGTAGGACGGCAGGTGCTGGTGTGGTTAAAACATTACCGCTTTGGTCGAAAGGAGGGCGCTACAATCAACATCAACTTAAAGTTCCTTGTAGTCACTTTAATCGTGAGGAGTATTACTTAGCCCTTATTTCATGCAGATGAATGAGAGCCCAGGACTAACTAACTAACTAACTTTAGCAACATTAAACCAAGTGTAATTGGTAAATTAAAGTTGTTTATTTATTAATAAAGTGTAAATTGGCAAAGCATAAAGCATAAGCCACAATACAGTATATCTAATAGAAACCAAAGGAAAACAACAGCTCATCATTTTAACAGCCGAACAAAACACAAGGAAAACAGCACCCCTAAAAACGAAATCAGAAAACTAAAACCTAGCCCTGCAAATTAGAATGGACAAGGTAAAGTGGTCACAGAAAGGTCACTATCAAGTATCAAAGTGGTTTTCTGTTCAGTAACCAAGCTAATTTTCTTAGAAGTAAGTCACGTATTTGTGTGTTTTATAAACAGTCTTGAGACTTTGAGGCCCGTAATGTAGCTGCATTTATCACAACTATTTGTTTTGCCTTAATTACTGTAAATATATATATATATATATCTATATATATATATCTATAATTGCAATCTGGGAAAAATGTATTCTTGCATATTCTACCTGGAATGATCCAGAGAAACCAGTGTATTTCTATTTTCTAGGATGTGTTAGTTCTTAGAAATCCATTAGTGTCCATTAAGGAACAAAGTTGTTCTTTGAGAAATCTCTCGATATGAGACTTGACTTTTGACTGAACCAGAGAAAGCGTTAATAGGATCACACCTAAAAAAAAAACACAGCCTGTGAAAACTGACACTGTTGTCTCAGTGGGGAAGCAAGCGATTGTGGCTCGCCCCACAATCAGTAGCTTCCATTACATGTGCTCATCGCATGTAAGTTACTGCTACAATTAAAAAGATAGCCGTGTGGAAAATTGCTCTCCCCGGGAGGTAAACGAGTTTGCTTGACCTGATAAATGTAACTAACGGGCTGTAATGTATATCATGCTGTAAACTAACAGACATAATGGTGTGTCAGGTATATTTACAGGGCACACAGAACAGCTGCTTTCAATTAAGGTATTTACTGTATTTTAACACTAATGTATTAATTGATAGAAGAAACAATACTTGCCATCTTTAAAAAAAGAAGAGAAAAAAAGAGACAAACTTGGACAAGATATGCATGCGTACTGTCTTTGCTATACAACATACATTGGCCGCGTTTCCCAGATTCGATCGTTCTTTGGGACCAAAGAAGGGTCGAAAGAAGGGTTTGCTTAAGAAGGAGCGCTAAGATACGGGTGTTTCCCAGATGGCTTCTTAAGTGCCATCTTTGGAGAATGCGTAAGTTGAAGCGAAAGAAGCTCTTAAGTGGGAGCTGTCCACCGCGGCCGTGCTGAAACTGAATACATCGATACCAGGCGAATCGATCACCCACCTCTTTATCAGCGCATAAGTCACACACAGCACCCCGTGGTCTCCCCCACACAGGTGGAATTAGGCTACGCATGTATCGTGTGTGTGTGTGTGGGGGGGGGGGGGGTGTGTGTGTGGGTGCGGGTGTGTGTGGCAACAAGTGTATCAAAGTAATAATCAAGCCCATTAGCGCATATATACCCCGTGGATATAGGCACACACATGTGATGTGAGAATGGAAGAAAGCGGCAGCAAAAGAAACAAGCGGGCACCGTCGTTTACCGCGGAGGAGATGGGCTTCTTAGTGGACGAGGTCTGGCAGCAGCGGGGAGTTTTATTCGGGGGAACAACGGGCAAAAAGAACATCAAGGTGAAGAACCGTATTAGGCAGGCCATAGCCGAAAAGATGTCCCCCTCCAGCCCATGTGGCCTGCGTGACTGGCGTGCTGTGAGGAAGAGGTGGCAGGAGTTCCAGAACCAAACAAAAAGGAAGAGTGAGAAGGTTTCACTAATCAATCTCCCTTCGTTGCAGGTGATGCAGACGCCCAGTAAAGACAGCGCGGAGTAACCCCTCCCCCATATGGTTTCAATAAACTATTTTGGTTTCTTTTCAACCATGTATTGTGTGGATAATTTTGCATTGAAATTAAGGTGTCAAACCTAGCAACAAAAAGTCCCAGGCAATTTGTAATGTATCTAAGCGTAGGTTAATGACGTGTGCGTATTGTGCGCCCTGTCAACAGCATTCCAGTGCCAGACTTTCAGGTAAAGCACCCGGACACTGCAGCAATAATCATAGTGTGCAGGACGTTACATGTAGCCTACATCTGCTGGTTCTGTTTATTTATTTCAGCCTTCAGGCCTGAGAGTTGATATGGGTGATGTGTGGTGGTTGTGGGTTTATGGTTTATTGCTTGGTGACCAGTGTTGGGAATAACGCCGTTTAAAATAACGGCGTTAGGTAACGCCGTTCTTTTTTCAGTAACGGGGTAATCTAACTAATTACTTTTTCCGTCGTTACAACGCCGTTATCGTTACTGAACGTTAAATGCGGTGCGTTACTATGAATTGATTGAATAAACTGTGTAATCCGAACGCACCCCTGGCTCCATACTGCTAGTGAGGAGACCGGTGTGTTTTAAGTTGTGTTTTATTCAGTGTGGATGACATTATAACTGTCAGTTAGCGCCGTCACGTCAGTCAGCCGGAGCGCCTGTTTAGTGAAGTTTCTTTTTCTTTTTCTCTCTGTTGTGTGAGCCTGCACTTTGCCGCAGTAATTACCTATCAATCCACGGTCGAAACGTGCTTTCCCTGAGTTTGTTTGCATCGCCCTTGTGAGTAAGTGCATGGAGTTTTCCCACCTCTATAAGTTATAATTTATGCACGTTATTAAACGGCCGCGATTCGCCGGTTGAAACAGCTGTTTAGCGTGTCATCACAAGCCGAATATTGCTACTGTTCTTTTCCTGGGATCTGTATGCTGCTGTGCATGTTAAAGAAGGAAATAAACATAGGATAAATCCTTACTCCTCCTCTCATCGTCTCATGCTTCATAGTCTGACGTTTTTGGCCTTAAGTAGTGTTTTATTATTTAGGCTACTATAGTGGTTTTAGCCGACACCCCTGAAGTGAATCCAGGGATATAGCAGATCAGCACGGTACATTCAGCAGTTTCCTCTACTACTTTTGTTGAGAACAAAATACTTGAAGTGCAGGATAAACCTCTTGCTGTCTATTGATGTGCAATACACATTGAAGGTTATGTAGCCTACAAGTAGGCCTGCCTGTTTGTTCTACTCATTTCAACTGACTTGTGAAAACTTCTCAGAAAAATCAATTTTTGACATATAGCAACTTTTTTTTTACAGTAGGCTAACGGAAATAGTTACTTTCACTGGTAACTAATTACTAAAAAAGTAATTCAGTTACTAATTCAGTTACTTTTTGGAACAAGTAGTGAGTAACTATAATTACTAATTACTTTTTTAAAGTAACGTTCCCAACACTGGTGGTGAAGAGGTAGGGGCTGCAGGTTGTTGGACCGGGCTGAGGGCAAAATTGCAGCGGGTTGCTCTGGATGTGTGGAGACACCAGAGTGATCAGCCGTTGGATCTCCGCACGGGGCAGCCGGTACTTTGCCTGGACGGCCCGGTCTGATAGCACGTCCAGTGGGGAGAAGTGCCGACGCACGTATGCATTTATGTAAACCGTCTGGCTTCACGCACTGCGAGGCTGTTGGTTCGCAGCGAGAAGGTGTTGTATTGCAGCCATGGTTTCTCACACGCGCGGACTTTGGCAACGCCTTTATAGCAGGTGGAGCCGCTCTGAATGAGGTTCAGCTGAGTTCAATTGAATCTGTTTCTTTGATATCTGTGAAATGCCACAGGGTTGTTGATGTTTGTTTTTTTGTATGTTTAGTAGTACTATAAACTGTGTGTGGAAAACGTCAACGTGTAATTCATTAAAACATTTTTTTTCTCTACTATTAGTCTATGTTTATTGCGCCAGTGGTCCGCATTGAGCATTGTTTTATTATTTTGAAAAGTGGAGGAAATAAATTTCCCTTTATTTCAGCCATGATCACTGACGATTTGGTCGCTAAGAAGGTTGAAAGAGTGGGTCAGCTTTGTCTTAGTGAAAGAGCTACTTTCGCTAAGAACGAATCTGGGAAACAAATTCTTCTTTCACAGCGTTCTTAAGAGCGCTCCAAAGAAGTACTTAGCCCAAAGAGGCTCTTAACGAATCTGGGAAAGGCAGTATCTTTTAAATCAGAGATGAGGAAATAAACATTTAAAAAACACAACTCGACAACATCTCTTTCAAAAGACAGCATGGCTTCACGGACAATATCCAGTATAGAACATGATAGCTTTCCTTTTTGAACTATTTTTTTACCCTTGAAAATTGATTTTTTTTTATCAACACACATTTATCAACATCAACATTACAACCAATGTAAATATGCCAGAGTTAGCTGTACAAGCTAATTTGCACCTGTAGTCCCTAATTAGCATTCCCCCCTGGATTCCTGAAAGGCTAGCATCCCGTCAAGAGCGTTACATTTTCTCACAGTGGACCAGTGACCTTCTGCTTAATAGTGTAGACAAACTAGGAAGGCTTGCTTGCAGCTCCTCCCTTTAAAAGAAAAGAAAAGGTCACTTGTGTCTTCAGCACACTGAAAGAGGACAACATTCTATTTGCTCTTTTTCTATAATGCAGTCCTGCTGTGTTTGCCTGTGGGCTTTATATGTGTTCCAATCCCCTCAATACTTTTACCCAGAGCGGCCAAGTCTCACGCTTTGGCCGTGAGACACACGCATATCAACCAGTTCACACGCTCACACGCCACACCTCCAATTTCTCACGCAGAGAAATGAATCCCCGTAATATATATTTTTTTTTGGTACTTTTACTTTGAAAGTCTTATTTTGAAAAGCTAAACGGACTGAGTTCCGTGACATCCTCTTTCTGCCATGCTTTCTGCACGCGCGGTTTCTTTATAGGTCCATGGCATGGATCTATAAAGAAATATCCATGGCCGTGTGCAGCTCGTAGCCGCAGCAGCCACTTGGCAAACCACCACGGCCACGCCCCCCTGCGTTACACTACAAAACTAATAAAAGCCCGCCGCCTCCCAGTCCCGCCCTTTGTTCAAATTATATGGAAAATTAATGACAACAAGGATGCCGGTATTAAATGAACAAAAAGGTAAGAACACCTTAATTCAAATCAGTCACTTCACTTGATATATTCAAGCTTGTTTAGCATTATGTTATTGGGCTGGTTGACACACCAACACATTTTTGTTCTAAAATGTTGTCAACATTAATTGCATGAATGTATTGAGTAACTAAGCCTAGAGGTTACTGTGGGAAAAATATGTTCTGAGAAGACATCAAGTGTCATAGATTTAATATAATAATGGTGAATTGAAATTGGATAATTGGATAACCCATACAATGTTGAATACATATAGAATAATTACCTTTATTACAGTTTAACCAAATGTTTTAACAATAGGCTACAGGAGATATTTGAAAGCACTACACATGCATTGTAGGCTATTCAATTAAATTTGTGTCAGCGAAACCGTGAATGTTCTCTTTTACTTTACATACAAATGAATGCAGAAAAGGCATACATTGCTTCATAAAAATTCACCAGAATGCAGGAAATTAAGTGTTTAATGCTCAAAATTTTCTGGGGGGGAACCCCAGACCCCCACTTACAATATGTCCACACCCAATGTTTAATTAAAACCTGTCCTACGACTTTGCAATTCATGAATTAGTTTATTTTAATAAGATTTTTGATGTTTTATCACATTTTCCAATTGTCTTTTATTTCTGATTTATTATGAACAATATGTAAACTTGCAGGACACTAGCAAAAATTATTGGGTGTGAAAGAGGACACGGTTTTGGGTCCCTCGGCCAAAAAATCTCACTCCAAACTTTTGGTGAAACTTGGCAGCCCTGCTTTTACCTCAAAGCATCTTTTATAAACCCTTCAAGATGTTCGTATATGTGCTCATGTGCTTGAGTAAACGTAAGGGAGAACAGATGCAGATGCGTGGGCCAAGTACAAGATAATGTGTTCCGCTAAAAGGCTGAGTGTGTGTTGTAGGCTTAATTGACCAATGTGCTTGGCAGTTTGGCTATACACTCGTAAATGTCATAATATCCTATCAAATTCACTCAAGTCGTAAAAAAAAACGTCAACCTCATCTTCTTATATTTTCTGTCATTATCATAATTAGCAGTGAGTGTTTTTTCTTGTTTGTTTGTTCTGTGTTAATTATTGCCGTGAACTGCTGTAACCCCCCTGCCATACTGAGAGAGCCTGCCTATAATTATGCATTCCCACATCTGGGCTGTAATCCAAGATTTTTTTTTTTTTTTTTTTTTACAGCATTAAAAATACAGTAGCACCTCGCTAATCTGAGGCCTGCAGGCGTATGTATGCAGGTGGCTCCTGGAATAGTCCAAATGCATTGGATTATTGTAATACATTCAAATAGTTTCGTCCCGAGTTTAAGACGGAGGCAGACTTCATGCTGCATTTCTTAAACTGCTTAAAACCTTTAAGAGGTTCACAGGCAGTGTCTTCCCAGATCAACATGGCAGCCTTTATGTGACCTTGTAAAAAGTTCATAATTATTTTTCAATAAATTGCTCCTGATAGTTAACCTGCTATCTGCATATGAATGTGTGTGTAAATGGTAATGTTGGAAAAGAGTCTCTGGTCTCAATGGGATTTACCTGTGTATATATAAAAAAAAATATTTAGTTTTTTCTTTCTGGACTTATTAATGATAACAAACAGTTTACAATTGTAAACTTATCTTTTAACTTAAATCCACTTAATGGCCACATGACCAGAGTTGGTGAGATGTGTTTGTAAGAAAAAAAAGTCAATATCAATGCTCTAAAATGGTCTTTTTATAGTGCAAATTAGTTTTTTTGAATGGTAATATTTGTGTATATTCCTGCTGCTGCATTATTACGATTCCACCATGTTCAAGTTTAACTTAATCTCTTAATAGTTTTCTTGTATTTTATATAGCTAAGGTTTTTGGTAGATTTGTTTTTGTCATAGAGAACTTTTGGACTGGGTTAAGATATTGTCGCTATTGTCGGCCTGTAAGAATAAACTCGACTTGACTCAAGAGATTTAAGATGGTTTACTTGTCATATGCAGAATAATAACAGCAGCAATCATTGGCAATGGAATTCGTAAGTACCAGGCTACTCTCAACAATACAAGTGAAGAGGGCCATCTGAGTCACAAATAAACACAAACGCAGTGCAAGGACACAGTGCAGATACAAAGTTGACAGTGACCGGTAGTACTAATTCTCCTTCTACCACAGTGACTGTCCTATCACTGAGTGCTAGCACTCTCACACATCCAACACAACATGGAGAGAGTAAACACTTCCACAGCCATGTATCTGACTGACTGACTGACTGACTCCTCCACACATAGAGCACAAGTCATCCCCGCGCCCTGCCGGGGCAGAGCATGTACCTCTGTAGTAAGATCTTTCTGCCCATGCATCTGTCCCCACCACACTCTCTCTCTCTCTCTCTGTCTCTCTCTCTCTCTCTCTCTCTCTGATGGAGTATAGGGATCCCTTTCCACTCACTACACCCAGTCATCTTAATATCAGACATGCTATGTGGACTGCAGTATTTCACACACATAGACCACGGTGTAAGCAACCTGCGGAGCATTCCAAAAATAATATTGTTCATCAGAATTTTAAACATCATACTGTATCAATAATAATAATTTGTATTTACAGTATATCGCACTTTTCTAGAAACTCCAAAGTCACTTTAAAAAATGAAAAGACGAAGAGCAAACAGACATCCATGCACTGTAAAGCGACATATTGGAAACAGTGCCATGTTTGATATTCCGTCAAAGCCTCCGTAAGGTGTTAACTATGACAGCATGCGCTGCCTGCTGAGCTGCCTGCATTGCCCTGAATTATTTACTGAAAGTCACTGTTGCTTAATGTGGCCCTGCTGTCTTTGCAGGATTCACCAGATGAAAAAAACAACAAAAAAATACAGTTTAGCTATCAATAAATGAAAGCCAATGAAATACAGTGTCCTGCATACAAAGGAGCAGTCAGTACTAGAGCATATACAGGTCTGGGTAAGGGTTGGGGAATTTACAAATAAGGCAAAATCTCATATAACAAGGAATATATTTTGTGATAAATGTAGTACATAACCTTTAACCAAGAGTGCACAAATATCAGTTGTTGCTGTAAGTTGTTAGGGCTGTGTATTTGCAAGGACTTCATGATACAATACGCATCACGATACATGACTCACAATATGATATATCACGGTACGTTGCGATGCAATGCATACTTTGATATATTGAGATATTCCACATATAGTTCCCTGATGATGTAAAAACACAGCTGACATACAAGTTGCTGTGTAATATCTGGGTGGTCTTCATACATCAAATCACATTACATTAATAATTAAGCGCAAACTTTATTCTGATTCAAAACTCGGCAAATCGAGACAACTAGCCGTACTGCGACATCTACATGAGCGGAGGTTGTAGTTTAAAACCTGAATTTTTCTAAATTATAGCTAACATATATCACCTAAATAAATATGGCGATATATTGCCTAATCGACAATTTAGCACAACCATATATGTTGTGTAGTCATACATTTTAATATGCAGTGCTGGAAGCCTATTTAAGACGTAGTGTCAATGGCCGCGTTTCCCAGATTCGTTAAGAGCCTCTTTGAGCTAAGTACTTCTTTGGAGCGCTCTTAAGAACACTGTGAAAGAAGAATGCGTTTCCCAGATTCGTTCTTAGCGAAAGTAGTACTTTCACTAAGATGGAACTGTAAGACGGAGCTGACCCACTCTTTCAACCTTTCTTAGCGACCAAATCGTCAGTGATCATGCCGCGTCAGGGAAATTTATTTCCTCCACTTTTCGAAGTAATAAAACAATGCTCAATGCGGACCTGGAGCAATAAACATAAACTAATAGTAGAGTTTTTTTTTTTTAATGAATTACAGGTTTACGTTTTACACACACAAGAGTTTATAGTACTACACATAAAAAAACTTCAACAACCCTGTGGCATTTCACAGATATCAAGGAAACAGATTGAATTGAATTCAGTTGAACCTCATTGAGAGCGGCTCCACCTGCTACTCTATATAAAGGCGTTGCCAAAGTCCGCACGTGTGAGAAACCATGGCTGCAATACAGCAAATTATCGGTGCCAACCAACCGCGTCGGCGTGTGCGAAGCCAGACGGTTTACATTAATGCCTACGTGCGTCAGAACTTCTCCCCACTGGACGTGCTGTCAGACCGGGCCGTACAGGCAAAGTACCGGCTGCCCCGTGCGGAGATCCGACGACTGATAACTCTGGTGTCTCCACACATCCAGAGAGCATCCCGCTGCAATTTTGCCCTCAGCCCGGAGGTGCAGCTCCTGGCTGCTCTGCGTTTTTACGCAGTGGGGAGCTTCCTGGAGGTGGTGGGGGACGGCACCTCGGTGTCACGGAGTGTGGCAGCTGTGACACCAATTCTCCTGTGCCATGCCCGGACCCATATCAAGATGGCCACCACACGGGACGAGGTCCGCATGGTCCATCAAGGGTTCCACGCAGATCCCCTGGGTGATCGGTCTGGTAGATGGCACCCTTATTCCAATCCACAATCCCTCCCTGGTGGATCCGTGCTGGATTGGTCGCAAGCACTACGCGGCCATCAACACGCAGGTGGTGGTGGATCACAATGGCCTCATCACTGACATCGTCGCCAGGTGGCCAGGCAGCACTCACGACAGCTTCATGTGGGCCAACTCAGCTGTGGGGCAGAAGGCTGGCAGAGGAGTGTTTGGCCGGAGCATCATCCTAGGGGACAGTGGCTACCGTCTCCGGAGTTACCTCGTGACGCCGGTAACCAACCCAGCAACACCACAGGAGGTGAGATTTAATGTGGCCCACACACGCACCAGGACGAAGATCGAACGGGTGTTTGGCATTTGGAAGTCCCGCTTCAGGTGCATTCATCGTTCGTCGGGGGGGCTGCGCTTGTCACCAATCAAGTGTTGCCGAGTGATTGTTGTCACCGCCATGCTGCACAACATTGCAGTGCGCGTTGGCGCAGATGAGCCGCCTCCTGTTGAAGAGCAACATTCAGAGGACGAAGCCCCGAACCCCGCCCCCCGCCATGTGTGAGCAGTACTGCATCAGGCCCGAGCCCAGACCAGACAGGAACTTATCCACCTCTTCTGAGGTCCAACAACCCCAGCCCCTACCCATTCACCACAAGTCGCCAAGCACTGATCACTAATAAACCCACAAACATAAACCCACAACCACCACACCACCCATAACAACTGTCAGGCCTGAAGGCTGAAATAAATAAACAGAACCAGCAGATGTAGGCTACATGTAACGTCCTGCACACTATGATTAATTGATTCAGTGTCCGGGTGATTTACCTGAAAGTATGGCACTGGACTGTTAAGGAAATATTGTTGCATACAGTATGTGGGAGTATAGTGTCCACGTTTCTGAGGTGACCATGTAACAAGTGGGAAATTAGCGCAAAACATGCTGTGCTGAAAGGGCGCACAATACGCACACGTCATGAACCTTTGCTTAGATAAATTACAAATTGTCTGGGACTTTTTGTTGCTATTTGACACCCTCATTTCAATGCAAAATTATCCACACAATACATGGTTGAAAAGGAAACCAAAGTAGTTTATTGAAACCATATCGGGGGGGGGGGCTCCGCGCTGCATTTACTGGGCCTCTGCATCACCTGCAATGAAGGGAGATTGATTAGTGAAATTGAACGGGATACATTGGATAATGCAGATAAAACATTGAAATACCCATACCTGAATCCTGGGGAAAGATGATTGGCACCGAGATGGAGGGACGGTTGAACTGGGCCTCCGCAAGCGCCAGCTGTCTCCTGTGCAGCTCCAACCTCTCCTGCTGCATCTGGACCATCTCTTCCTGCAGTTTGTCTTTGGAGGTGGCCCTCCATCCCCCGCAGCACCACCAGCTTCTCCCTCTCCAGGCGCACCAGCGTCTCACTGCAGGTGCAGGTTGTAATTGTGGGCCGCCATCTTGAGCCTCCACGCATACGGACACCGGGCCCTGCTGGTTGGCGCGCAGGGACAGTCCACGGTTGTTGGGGGTCGTCCTCTCCTGATAGCGTGCACGTCCCTGCTCTGCTCCCGGATGGCTCCTCTTCATCCTCACTTAATGAGAGCCCCTCGTCCCCCAGCACATCGATGCCCCCACTAATGCCTTCAGAGGCCGTCTTCCCGATAATTGAGAGGACTTTCTCCTCGTCGGGAGTGAGGGTCGTCCCACCCGGTGCTCCACCACCCGTGTCCATGGCTTTGCTCCTCACATCGGCACTCGGTTCCTCTTAGTTTGGCTCTGGAACTCCTGCCACTTCTTTCTGATAGCGCCCCAGTCACGCAGACCACATGGGCTGGAGGGGGACATCTTTTGGGCTATGGCCTGCCAAACATGGTTCTTGACGGTGATATTTTTTTTGCCCTTTGTTCCCCCTAATAAAATGTCCCGGTGCTGCCAGACCTCGTCCACCAAGACGCCCATCTCCTCTGCGGTAAACGCCGGTGCCCGCTTGCTTCTTTTGGCACACACACACACACACACACTCACACCCGCACCCACACACATACAAACGCTACATACTTAAACTAATTGAACCTGTGTGGGGGGACCTCGGGGCGCTGTGTGTGACTTATGCGCTGATAAAAGGTGGGTGATCGATTTGCCTGGCATCGATTTATTCAGTTTTAGCACCACCTTGGTGGACAGCTCCCACTAAAGAACTTCTTTCGATGCTTCTTTCGCTTCATCTTACGGCTCTCCAAAGAAGGCACTTAAGAAGCCATCTGGGAAACACCCGTATCTTAACGCTCCTTCTTTGGCGAACCCTTCTTTCGACCCTTCTTTGGCCCCAAAGAACGATCGAATCTGGGAAACGCGGCCAATGGCAGTAGGAGCAGTGGTATTAATAGCCTTGGTAGCGAGAATCGGGATTACTACATAGAATATAGTAGTGGTAGTTCAAACATGTGATACCAACAGCTTTACTCTGAATAGCTTATGAAGTAATAATTGATTCGTGTAATATTCTTTAACGTAATGTAAGATCCGGGTCAAACATGTTACACGTGATAAAAAAATCATGGATTCAGGAGCATACATAGTATATAATATTTAAGATATTAATCATATTTTATAGATGTTAATTTTAATCTAATGTATGATCAGGCAAGAAAATACATCAAGATTATACATTAAACATTAAGACAGTGATGTGGAATAGCTGCAATGAAAATTACGTGATACATTTTTCTATATAGTCTTTTTAACTTACAGTACATGTGTTATTATTCTGTAGACTTTCATGTGAATCCAGGGGCACACAGTTCAATCAGTTTGATTTTAAATGTTACATACATCTAATATAGTTCAACATACATACACATACATTCATATTACGAGGGTAAAAAATTCAGGAAAACATAACCGGTGACTTATAAAACGAAGGCCAGCAGACTAATGGCAGCATCTCTGTCACCCAACTTTTGTCTTGACTTTGGTCACCAATTTATTCCCACAATATTCAGCTATCACTTTTTTTGTTGTTGTAAAATTAGGGCTTTATTCTCTCAATGTATGTATTTTTCTGGATGAGGCCCTAATTGTCCGTTGTACTTAAGTAATAATAAAATTCATTTAAAAAATGTATCAGATGACTACGTAGTTAACAATTTACTAGCGCTAAAGAAGTTATTGATGTTATTGTAACCATAACCATGTACTGCTGAAATGACCTTCAAACCAGATATTGATTCAGACAACTAACATATATTGTTTTAATTGACTCCAATTGTGACTGTCTAATGTAGATTCAACCAGTTACATGAATACAGTAAATAGCAATTTGTAATGATAAAAATAAAAATAAACCTTAGGTTTAGCCTTACGTCCTGTCTATGGACTTATGTCCTTTTTCCAGACAATCTTTGGACACACACACAGACGCAAACACACACACACACACACACACACACCAACAGACCCCCCCTCCTTCTCCCTCAGTGGCTAGAGATAAGCTGACTGGCTGTGGATGAGGATTGCCTTGATATCCTTTGCCAGCTCCCCCCCAAAAAAAAGTAGCAGTTTGTGTATCCCAGATGATGGGGCTTGTCACACAGCTGAGTGTGAGCGATAGTGCTGCTTGACAAACACTGCTTTCCGGAGCATAAATTGAGTTGCTATCGCTGTCCTATGATGATGCTCTGATTCTGTGTGATTTGCTTCTTCTTTTTTTCCAGTGGCAACAGACACCTTTATTTTTTATGATTTTTCTTTTTTAAACCAAAATATGGGCTTTTAAAGTCAGTGCGACCATATTGAAATATTTTGACTGGTTAGAGAGAATGATCTCGTGTCTGCCGCTTGTCAGAGGAAATAACATAGTCTACCCCCACTGGCTTGACAGGTATTCTGCTTTCATCACATTTTCATTTCTCTGATAGTTGAGCTATGTGACGGTACTTTATAGTTAAATGCCTTTCATGTCTTCTTAACATCAGCCCTCCCTCCCCAACCACCAGTCATGTCAGCTCTCACAGTGCCGGCTGAGTTTTTGCATATACCTCATCTCTAACTCTCTCTACACCTTAACATGGTTCAAAACCAAAGCACAGACATTTGTTTGGGGGAGGGGGGCATCTATTTGATCTGAGCAGAAACAACAGCTCTGGCAGGCACTTTTGAAGCTCCTTTGTATAGCGGATGATGGTGGCGATGAAATGTTTGAATTTGCACCAAAGTTTGACTATCAAAAATGGCTGAGGAGCCTGCAGTGGCCTGACTGGGAAAGTGAATGAATGGGGATAATCGGTAGCCTGGCTCCGCCCGCCCGCCTACTTCCGGCCAAATTTTATTTTCCCTTCAGTAGTCAGTCTGGGTGTACAGCCCATTTCCCAGTTTTGCTGGAGATTCGACAGCCGGTCCAATCAGCGAACAGAGCGAGTGGCTGAGAACGATGACGTCGAAGTCGCGCTCCAGTTTCAGTTGCCAGAAGCCGGCTCATGACACACGTGACGACCAAACGTTATGCGATTGGTTGGCTAATCCAGATTATACAGCAGTTGGTTCTGAGCGAGTGATCTGATTGGACGAGAGACCTTCTGAGCGTTCTGAAGGAGTGCTGATATTAGCGAACAACATCACTCGGACTGTTCACCAAACTGTAGACCAACTGTCAAAATCACTCCGCGGCTCACTGATGAGCCGGAGCTTCACTTGTGTGTTATCTGTGTGTGTGTGTGTGTGTGTGTGTGTGTGACTCCGGTTGACTGTGGCGAGTCTCTCCCCTGTGAGAGGGCATCGCTGCCACACACAGACACAGACGGAGACAGTGTGCGGTAGTCGCTCACACTCACGTTACTGAAGACAGCAATAGTGTGTGGAGATAAACTCAGGCTGCTGAATAATACGAGCGCTGCATAGCTTTAGCCTAGCCTAGCTTTCCCACCTCATTGTATAACGTTACTTCCCCAGGGCCGAAATACACTCTGGGAAATGAAGCGTGGGGGTTTGGATTGGGCAGCGGACCTTATTACCAACTAGATTAAGATCCGCCGTTCCGTTTCTTTGGTGATTTTTACGGGACATCGGGCCGCCGTGGTTAATGTTACCAGAGTAAACAAAGCAAGACGAGCTCACTCGCGTAAAGTTGTTGCATAGCAACGCGCTCCGCTCTGACTGCTGTTGTCGAACTATTTGTGTTGGCGGAAGCAAATACATTCTTAAATGATTAAAGATCACATTTTAAAGTTAACTTGTGAATTTCAGTTGTAAAACTGCTGTATAAAAGCAATAGCACACTCGAGGTGCATGTTGTCGGTCTATATCAGCACTGCTGTGTTTCTCTCCGGCACTCGGCCTGCGGCCTCGTGCCTACGACCGAATCACAGCAGTGCTGATATAGACCGACAACATGCTCCCTCTCGTGTGCTATTGCTTAAGTGGCACTGGGCAGATCCAATAGTTTTAAACTTTAACAGACACCCGCCTCCATGAGTGAACGTTTGCCAATTAAAGCACTGCCAGACCTTCTGTACAAATGAAATGAAGTACGGTGGTCTGGTAGCACCAGGCTAGATAATTGGGGCTGCTCAAGGCAAATGGCTGGACTAGGATATGTGAACACACACACACACACACACACACACACACACACACACACACACACACACACACACGCCTCTACTCTCTTTGACTGGAAGGTAAATACACTTTGTCCAATGATTTTAGAATCACAGAGAGAGTATAGCAGGGAAATAGAGTTCACTGAAGGCTTGATTTAAACACTGTTGAAATGTGAGGTGGCTCACATGGGTCATGGTAGATTTATGAGAAAGTTGCTATGAGGACAAGGAGACAAATCAAGGCGTGACACGGCAGGAAAAAATACATAGAAGAGCACTGGTCCATTTAGAGATTTTTGTCCATCTTTGCCTCCAAACATGACTTATTGCATACTAGTATAAATATAAAAGTTTCCAAATTTACATTTAGGTGTTTATTTGACTAAACCTTGTCTGTCTGCATCTGTATATTTCTCCTGTACAACCATATTTAACAGCCTTCATCTCAACATTAGTTTTTCTTTCAACACTCAGAACCAATAATCTCAATTTCTAAAGCACTTCCATCGAGTAATGAAAAGCAAATCATTCTGCTCACTATTCTTTTTTTTTTTTTTTTAAGGTATTTTTTTGGGCATTTTTATGATTTATTGATAGTGCAGAGAGACAGAGGTGAAATGGGGCAGAGAGGGGAGTGACATGGAGAGAACGACCGCGGGCGGGAATCGAACCCGGGTCTGCTGCTGGGCCCGGCCCGGGAGGGGGACGCCTTTCCAACTGAGCTAAAGGCGCCCCCTTGCTCACTATTCTTAAGATTATTACAGACTGATTTGTTGATATGCTATAGTTGATTGCAAGCCCCAACCACAGCAAATTCTTCCGGCATCCAATGCGGAAGTGACAAAAAATGCAGTTCACCGAGTGGCCACTAGGGGCAGGTTTCAGGCAGTTTTCACAGTATTATTAAACCTATTTAAGGCCTGGTACAAAAAAACATTCTAGTCTGTACGTTTAGGTCATATCTCCATGACAACACTGAGGGGGGTGAATTTTTTTGTATCAGTTTTTATTCTATTGGAGGTTAAGATAATTAGGGGCCTCTTGAGTGGCCCTCACTTCGCCACGGAGGTATACGTCAGCTAGGTGGGCATATCCCCCTCCTCCCAGCCTCACATCAATGCCCTTTTTTGGTAAGAGGAAATGAGGCGTAGTCTAAATCTGACAAGATGGCGACGCAAATTGGAGAGGACGATTGGATGCAGTTGGAATAACTGAGGTCAGCCCGGATGCTACATCCATTTTATATACTATCTATGGTTGATTGTCTGATTTTAAATCATTTTAAATAAAGGCTGTATCCAGGAAAAACTTTAAGCACTAATGTGTTGAAAACAAATTAGATTTAAACTGGCTTTAATCAGAACCTAGATTTTTGCTTTTCAAAGAGATTCAAATAAAAACATACTTAATTAGATCAACTGGCAAAGTTTCATGATAATAACCGTAAGTTAAACTTTTTACCCTATCCACCTGCAGTGTCTAGCCTTATAACGCTGTGAAATGTAAGTAGGTCCAGATGGGTCATGGCATATTTATGAGAAGTTGCTTTGAGGACAGGGAGTTCAATCAAGGGACATATTAGTGTGTGTGTGCATTCGTGTGTGTGTGTGCACGTTAGTTAAGGAGAGGATTTTGGACCAACTAAACTTGTGTGTATGTTAAGCTTTTAATCACAGTATAATACATTAGTGAGATACCCTGCATATATAAAACTATATTGCAGGAAAAAGAAGCCCCTAATCAGGCCCAGGAAATGGTGCCCTTAAAGTTCAGCACATGTGGGCTGAGTCACTAGACAGCTCTATTCACAGTCACTCACAGATACACGCACACACACACACACAAATATAGACTGACTATATAACTCTCACTTCACGTGGAAAAGATGAAACTTTCTCTTTTTATCCCTTGTTTATCTCCATGCCTCTCTATCTCGGCCACTCTCTCTCCCTTTCTCTATCTCTATCTATGCCTCTCTCTTTCTCTCTACTTGCACATGGATCAGTGCTAGGAGAAAGAGAGAGAGACATAAATAGATAGAGAGAGGGAGAGAGAGAGAGGCAGAGATAGAGAAAGAGAGAGAGCGCCACTGTCTCATATAAGCCTCTGAATCATCTTCCATTTCCTTGTTTCATGAGTGCTCTTTAAGTGTAATTGTTCAACACCATAGTCGGGAGGATGCATTCATCATGCTCACACAGTGTCCTAACTCTTCAGTTCAGTTAACAGAAAGTCCCCAGCTATTCACCTTAAACCACTGCTGGTCTGAATTTAGCAGGAGCTGTTCAGTTAGGTATTTTGACACCCGAGATAAAGGCTGCATTCCAATCCCCATACTTCCTGCTATTAAGTATGGTAGAAAAAAAGATTTAAGATGTCCCAATTATTGTGGTCATATTTAGTATGCTTAAAAATACCAGGATACTACATCCGTCCGAGATTTTTTGTGTTAAAAATCAGCACGCTATTTGGAGCGATTTTGACTGACAATCCGGGAAGAGAAGCCATAAAAACAATGAACGAATGGCAGTTCAATCAATACAATTCAGGAGGTCTCTAGAAAATGAAAAGTTGTACACCCCGATGGGTGCTTGTACATTTTGAACATTACTATGACTTATTTTACTGACAAGCATCTACTGTAACAACATACTGTAACCACAAGGTTTTACCAAAATCAACCAGGAAAGAAAGCCCGACATTTCAGTCCGAGTTGACTTAACTTAATAGACCAAATCTACTTACAAAACCTTGAACTCAGATCTACCCAAGTCGTACAAGTGCTATTTTCCTGAGCAACAACAGATGATCACACCCATATCAGGTGCGCTCTCTTTCAGTTTCACCTCCAAATAAAGAAGTTAATCTTATGTTAATGAGCATAATTCCATAATGCCAACCTGTCTGATCCTCCAGCTGCTCGTAAAATATCCCGTCTGACTTTGTTGTTGTAATTTCACCACAGTGTTCCCAAAACTCAGAAATTAATTTGTTTTAAAATAATGTTAATGCAACTGTTGAAAAGTTGAATAAGGGTTCTACTACGTCAGGCTGATATTCAAATCTTGATTGGTAATTTCCAGACTAAATCATGTGGCAAAAAACTGATATGCTGTTAGGTTGCACAGGGCACATCATTTCTATTGTCATTCTCCAGTCCTCGCTGTGCTTCATTTAGCCATGTGTGCACTAAAGCGTGTGTGTGTGTGTGTGTGTGTGTGTGTGTGTGTGTGTGTGTGTGTGTGTGTGTGTGTGTGTGTGTGTGTGTGTGTGTGTGTGTGTGTGTGTGTGTGTGTGTGTGTGTGTGTGTGTGTGTGTGTGTGTGTGCGTGCGTGCGTGCGTGCGTGCGTGCGTGCGTGCGTGCGTGCGCGTGCGAGAGTGAGAGTGTACCATGGACATGTAGTGATAATTGAGATGATAGTGCCTCTACTCTTTCCTCCAAATGGATTGAAAACAAGCCAGAAGAGTGTGTGCTCACAAACTACGTTGGTTATAATTGGGATGTGGTGAGGTTCATCTGCCATTTTTCCAGTCTCTCTCCATTGAAGTCAGTATCTATGGTGGATTTCAGAAATAATTCAGAAACATAATTGCCATGCTGCAGCCGTTTGCAAGGCAAGACGATGCTCTCTTTCATATGCCCGCATCAATGGGAATTGCATTTGTATATTGTGTTGAGTATTTTTCTCTGTCGCTCATTCTGTCAGCCAGTATGTTTCCATGCACAGTTAAGTGGAGCTACAGCTCAACTAGGAAATGTAATTGGACTCTGTCCTTGTCCCAGTAACAAGCAACAGGTAGTCAGGTTGCTTAGTGAAAATGACATTGATGATGATATACTGTTATGTATAGGCCACTAAATGAACTGAATCTGATTTTTTATTTAAAGTTTGGGCGATTGCAAATTTGAGTATCCAGTGAGTGGTAAGCTCGCCTGAAGTCATAGTGGACGTTTCCCTGCACTGGGACATACAGAGTTAATCATCAGATGGTTCTATACTCTCGCTAAAGCATGTCGCTCTAACATGTGGTGGTACGACCTCTAAACCAAGAAAGCAAAATATGTCCTTTAGTTAAAAATGAGTCCTTAATCTAATGGTAGCACTTAAAATTGTACATTAATTAACTGTCACTTAATACTTAGTGAATGTTTAATAAGCATCAATTTAGCAATAACTAACCGCTGATAACGGCTTAGTTAATGTTTACATATTAACTAAGCATTACTAACTGGTATGCTTAGTTAATGCTTAACTAATCACTAGTTAACTTAGCATAGTTGATGATTAAATGAGCATTGACTAAACATTAATAACTAAGCATTAACAGTTACTTAATGGCTTAATAACCATTAAGTCACCGTTAATAGCATTACGTAAGCATTAACTAAAGGTGAATGAATGTACCCTCATTGTAAAGTGTTACCCGTGTGTTTACTCTGAAGAACTGAATCTGAGTAGACCTCACAAGGACACAGGCAGACAAACGCCATCTTCTCTTTCTTTTTTCACTCTTGTTTCCCTATCAGCTTTGTTGTTGTTCATGATTTTCTTGGAACTTGTGTGAGTGCCTCCCTCTTGTCTTGTTCCCAGAACCCTCTGGTACATGAAAGTAGAATTAACTGAACTCCCCCACCTCCTTTTCCTCCTCCATGCCTTTCCATGCTTTCTTCTGCTTCTTCTTTTGGGACTTAAAGGGAGAGAAAGTGAGAATAGAGGATGAAGAACCAGAGAGAGAGAGAGAGAGAGAGAGAGAGAGAGAGTGAGTGGGGCTGGGGAGAAACGAGAGATGTATTGAAAGAATGGCGAATAGAAGGCAGGAGAAATAGCCCGCGGCTCTTCTCTCTCTCTCTCTCTCTCTCTCTCTCTCTCTCTCCCCCTCTCTCTCGCTCACATGCCGAGCAGATGCAGTGCTGGATGCTAATTACTTATTAGATTGCAGATATGTGCTGCAGGGGAGCGGGGCTAATTGGGTTAGCACCCCGCTAAAATGGAATGTCTTAATGCTGACTCTACTTTCCGTGGTGTGAAGAGAAAAACCTGAAAACCACACTTGAGTAAGAGTAGAGATAGCCTTCTAGAAAAATGACTCTGTTATAAGTTACAATTCATCTATTACAAAACCACTTGACTAAAATCCCTAAAGTGTCTGATTTTAAAAGTATATTCAAGACTATCATAAAGGCCCTGCATTCATGTTAAATTAGAAGTATGTAAGTATAATGTGAAAAGTGTATGAAAGTATTAAAAGCAAATGTGACTGTTGCACTATACAGTCGTTTTGTTATTACTCATGCAAAGCAGGGTTTGTAGCTAGATGAGGTGAAGCTCATTCTGTATGGGATTGCAAAAAACAATTTTGGTTTTCATGGTGGATTCAATTGTTTATTTAATTCATAGATTGTTTGCTTGATAAAAATGTAACTGACAAATGTGAGAATCCGGAACCATGATATGGCATATTTGCATTACAAAAAGTCTCTAATTATCAAAATAGAAAATAGCTTTTGTCAGTCAATCAATTCATTGACTTATGTTTCATCTTTGCTTGTATAGCCTATACATATGTTAGGTAGTAAACCATTTGTTCTAAATGTTTCACATGTTTACTTTGTGCAAAAACAATCTTAAAGTAGTCACGTTAAGTTCTCAGATTGATGTAGAGGAGGGGAAGGAACAGTTTAATACTCAAGTAAAGTACAGGTGCCTCAAACTTGTACTTAAAGGTGCTCCAAGGAACTTTCAGTTTGTGTTCATTCTTGCAACCCCTTTGGACAAATGCGGTAGTGTTTAGTGTTGTACTAGGCCGATAGTTCCTGTGTGAGCGCACCCATGACAAAGGCATTAAGAAAAACTATATAAAAATAGCGTTTTTTTTGTCTCGTTTGCTGTTACATGTCCTTTATGATCATCACAGGAAAAATGTGACTGTTTCAGGAATATTTAAAAGTTCCTCGTAGCACTTTCAAATAAAGTACATATGTAGACAATAAGTACTATGTTATCTGAATATATGATATATATTAGAACACATTTTCTAGAATATATTATTTGTGTTTTGTTTTTTTGAAAATATAATTTTTTTAACCATAGTGACATCTGTGATGTTACAGGTCACTATTGACCCATATAGATTTATGTTAGGAAAAAGGTTAAAAAAAAATATATAGACTGTATAGATTTATTTTTGCCCAAAATAGCAGAAGGAGGTGTCCTAAGTCAAGGATGATTCTTGTTTGAGCCAAATGTGATTTACACAGCTACCAACAACTTAAAAGATGCAACTGCCACTATTTTCTGCCGAGTCATATTTTACCTCAACACCACAGATGTCACTTGTTTGCTTAAAGACCTTCAGAATTGACTTAAATAGTAAAAATTTGTTTTGTGTGTTTATATAGCTTATACTGAGCATATCATAACATCATATCATGAAAATGGGTTAAATTTGACCCTAGGCTGACACACTAGAAAGGTTAAAGAGGAGAGAGTGTTAGTAGCTCTTCATGTGAACTCCGATAGCACACAGGAGCTAGCTGCTCAAATATCAAATAAGACTGTCCTGCCAAAGTAAATCAACAGCATTAGTTGTTTGCTCAAAGAGGTCAAATGACCTGCGTTTACACTGACCAGACAACAGACAAGGATCTCTTTGGGCTTTGTGTCTGTCAAGAGCAAGGGAAGGACTACAAGAAGGAAGACTTTAAACTGTGTAGGAAAAAGTGTAGGACTGTGTAATGGTCAATGTGTTATAATGTGGCAATACTGTAACACAGACAATCAGTGCTAACATGTTTCTAAACAGGATGCATTCAGGCACTGTGTTGAGAGGAGGTTGCCCATGTGTGTTGCCTTGTTGGACTTATGCTGTGTCTGAAATCGCACACTTAGGTAAGTGCACTTACATTGAGTGCACTTTATTATCCCTACAGTACACTTACTTATAGACGCAGTGCTTTCATTTCTACAGTGTACTGTCCCAACTGCCGTCGCGCACCTACCGGAAATTATTTTGCATTTTGACGGTTCTTCTTATGTGGTATTTTTTTCTGCTTGTGTTACCGAGAGCCAAAACAGGAACATAAATCGCGGAAAAACAAAAACAATGTGTAATTTAACTTTTGTAGAGCGCGTTCGTCTCCACAGTTGCTTCAAGCTCCTCTATTTTGATTAGAATGTCCTGTCCTCTCCGCTACGTAGGCAAGATGGCGGCTGTTGAGTGTGGAAAGTGTCCATCGCTCCACACTCAAGTTTTAGACCGTTTTGAGTGCACAAACGAGGAACTTACAGTGCACTGCTTTTTGGCACACTCTCCGGTTTTGCGCAAAGTGCACTCAAAAAAGGAAGTGTAAGTACAGAAGTGCGCGATTTCAGACACAGCATTAGTTTTAGTGTTGATGATAGCTCTCAATTAATGTGGTTGGTAGAAGGTGGGCGACTGTGGCTCAGGTGGTAGTGTTATGTTTGTTGTGTCCTTGGGCAAGACACTTCACCCGACTTGCCTCGTGTGAATGTGTATGACTTCTGTATGTTTGTGGTGGTTGGAGGGACCATAGGCACTGAATGGCAGCCACGCTTCCACCACTGGCATGACTGTGTGTGAATGAATGGAACCTGGAACCCTGTAAAGCGCTTTGAGTGCCTAGAAAAGCGCTAAATAAATCCAATCCATTATTACAATGTGTATCGTAACCAATACACTTAACAAACAAACAACCAAGTCGTATAAAATGGGAACCATATCATGTTAAGCCTCGGCTGAAAGGCACATAGAGGACCGTGTGACATCCTACATCCGGATTGGCCAGTACATTACGTTTTGACGTTCAGATTCCTTAAACACATCTAATTCTCTTAATGTGCTTTTTTTAATGAGCACAGTTAAACGCATGTTGTGAAAATTGCCATATTTCTGCAAACTACTACACTGCACTATAAAGACATGTACTGTATATACAATCAATACATCAGTCTAGAGTTCTGAATCTACTGTTTGGGAATTTTCCACAAAATCCAAAACAGAATTGAACAACATCACATACACATTGCATATGCCTTTTGAAAGGTGAAAAATTACATTCCTTATTCTGCTGATTCATGTCCGTGTTAAAAGTAAAGTAAGTTAAGATAAACATGGAATTCAATAAGAACGGAGATCATGTAACAATGGAGGGTGAAAAAAACAGTAAACAGAGCAAAGTAAAAATTAACATACAACAGAGAAAAAGAAAATAAGACTGAAAAGGTCAATAGTTTTTTCCTGGGAAATAACTGGAGACATTCAGATCCTGCGGTTCATTTCTTAAAGGTTGACTATGCAACATTTGCATTAAAAACAAAACGATAGTCACACAAAAGTAATCCGACTCAATGATCACTTCTGCCTCACTAGAATGTGGTGGTGTGTGTACCTACACACATTTCAAGACCTGTACACAGGGCTGTACAGTGCGACAGTTTTGATCACATTTGCTACTGAAATTGATCACGTGCGATGATGAATAAAAGTCCATTCGCACTAGTGCTAGTTGATAATGAGGAGAGGCTGTCTTTGAAACACAGAGGAGCGCTGCACAACACTGCTTAGAGGGCTCTACATTAACACTCCAAATGGGGGTAAATGTGGTCTTAGGCAAGTAAGCTATTGAGTCCACCCTTCACTTTGGCTGGTGAAAGATATGTGTCCTCCGGATCTGTGCTCGTGCAGCGATTCTACCAACGGTAACAACCGGAAGGAGATTACCGCAGTTAAGTTAGCGCGTGTGCAAACAGAACATTTCCTGTGCGCCTTTACGTTAAAAGCCTGTTACTAGCCGAAGGTGAGTTGACTTTTATTTTGAAGCCGGTAAGAACAGGAAGTTAGCGCTTCACAGCCCTGCAGTGCTCTAGCTAGAAAGGCAACTCATTCAGCTGCAGAGAAAAGTCAACAGTAGTCTAAAAACAAAGTTTGAAATAAGCCACTGAAGAACAACTTCCAACACATTCACAACAACCTATTTAATTTATCCTAAATTGTACCAATATGTGTACTTATTTATTTAATAGGCTATGTTTAATGGTTTAAAGTTTGGTTTTAATTAACAAGGACATTTTCAAAAAAAAATATATATTATTAATATAATAATTATATGTATATACAAAACATATATAGATATTATTTTTATATTTTTATGGGGAAAAGTCATTCTGAATCAGCAAAAAATTGCAATTGGCAGGTTAGATGCTTTTGTCTAAATTACAATCAGTGCACCCCTATTCATTCTTCTACAATTATTACTGCACACACTAGGATATAATATTAATTGAGAATCTCAAATGAGACCAAGATGACAGGCTCAAAGGTAATTACAGTGAAATGCAACGGTTAAGGATATGCAAGTTTTCGATCATACTTTGTGTGCTACCAAATTTGTTTTTGTGCTACTGAATTTTTTTGCTTGCTAGCACCAGTGCTACAACCCAAAAAAATAAGCGTACAGCCCTGCCTGTACATATAATTTTTTGATTCATGAGATGAAAAAAGGCAGTATCCAAAATAAACAGATGTAAACGGACAAGGTTTGGTCAAATAAACCCCTACATGTACATTTTATGATTGATTTAAAGTATGAAATAAGATATGTTATGGAAGCAAAAGAAATACAAATCCAAACTAACACATTTTAGCAGGTATAGCATCGACCCATTTTAAAAAGCCATCGGTAAGTGTATTAACCAATCTGAATGAGACCTTGACACAGATTTGAATCGGTTTTTAAAATGCTCAGTCATGCCATACCCAAGCATTGACGTTTCTCTCATATTCTATTGACAGACAGCCCCAGTGGACTGCTGCTGGCTCTGATTTGATTAGCCTAATCCACGATTTAATTACGCTTACTTAAAGTTTGATTAGAATCACCTCTAATTGAATTAAGATCACTAATTATTTGGATGTGGTGCCCTCTCCTTGCTGTTTCTCTATGGTATGACAGTCTTCTTAAGAGTATCTTTTCTTTAGCCTCCAGCTTTTTTTCTCTTGTCTTTTCTCCAAACCAGTCTCCTCCAATTAGCAGGAGAAAGTTCACACACTCTATAACAGGAGTCCATATTTGATCTTAGGGCCGACGCCTCCCACCTTAGAACGGCCCCTTGAGCTGCTGTTGTTGTTGCATTATCTGAACACACTGTCAGATGTATAACTGCGCTTGGAGTTGCATTAGTGTATCAAGATGCTGCAATTTCTTATTCTAACTTTCTTTTCCTCTCTCACACCAACACTTCGCTTAATTACCCTGAATATGTTGTAAGCACTCTGTGTGTGTGTGTGTGTGTGTGTGTGTGTGTGTGTGTGTGTACATTAGAGAGTTTTCATTTAAAAAAGAGGGCAGTTTTGTTACAGCGATCATCTCGGTTTCCAGGTTTTTGCGAGGCGCTGGTGCAGCCGGGGACAGATGCATTGTGGGTGGGTGGCAGCTGGGCTGTTGGGTCCCTGAGATAGAGCCCTCGAGGCCCCTGGAGATGTGAGGTGGGAAACCCTGTGCCGCTAATTAATAGAAAAACCCTGGGTAGAGAGAAAAGCTCTCCTCCATCGAGCACGATGGAGGTACAGCCAGTCAGATCTAGGTGTGTTCTGTATAGGCTGTGTGTGTTTGTGTGTGTGCGTGTGTGTGCGTCCGTGTGTGTGTGTTTCCAGCAGCAGTTTGTGTTTCAGAGAATAATTTACAGTTTCTCCTTGAGGGTCTGAAGGGGACTGCATGAATTTCACAGCTGAACAACCATTAGCTCCTCCTCAACACACACACACACAGACACACACACACACACACACACACAGACACACACACACACACACACACACACACACACTCATTACACGCTCATACACATCGCAACAGCCCACCGGCATTCTTCTTGATGCGTCAGAAATTGAGTAAACTGTAAACTCCCAGCCTACAACAATCCACCAGAAATGAATGTTTTGTTTGTTATTTCATAATGTAATGTGGTTTTCCAGCTCAATTCACACACACCTATACACTTCAAGCTAGCACCTTACACAAGATTTCAACTCAAGTGTGGGAGGGGGACATGAAGTGTTGTTTTTGTATTTGAAGGGTATGTGTGTTTGGGTCATTGAGACAGAGGAAGCAGAGACTAAGTACATATACTGTATATTGAATGTGTGTGCGTGTGTGTGTGTGTGTGTGTGTGTGTGTGTGTGTGTGTGTGTGTGTGTGTGTGTGCGTGTGCACAACACATTGTGACCAAGCTCTTTCAAAAGTTATATGCAGAGGGAGATTGCTAGCCAAAGGTGTGTTTAAACAACGATACCTCTTTCATCAACTATAGCGGTCCTGAATTGTGATTTGTAAAATAATAACTGATTTCCTTAAAGGGAAAGTTCAGTATTTTTGAAGTGTGTTTTTATGAGGTACTTATCCATAGTTAGTGTGTTCCATTATGGCAATGGCTTTCGGCACAGTCATTTAAAGGAGTTTAGGGTTGACATCACTGTAGCACAAGTCAGCTTTTTACTGTTGCAGAGGTGGCCAGAAGAAAAATGTTTTTTCTCCACATATATAATTGCTAACCTAGAAACCTAAATTTCCATTCGATAGTACACTTAACTGTGCACTTAATCTGGCAAATACTGCAAAGCTGAATGACTGGGAGACCTATGATATGAACTGCACATACTGTTTAAGTGATTGCTGTATGGATATAATGTGAATTAACACGTATATTTACAAAAAAACGATGCCTAAGTACCCCATACAACCACACTTAAGGTTAAGGTAATTTAAGGTTAAGGTAACTTTATTTGTACCCGAGGGTAGACTCGGTTAGCCTGGTCCAAACAGACCATCGTACTTAATTTCATTTGTACAGAAGGTCTGGAAGTGCTGTAATTGGCAAACGTTCACTCACTTGGAGGCGGGTGTCTGTTGAAGATTAAAACTATTGGATCTGCCCAGTGCCACTCTGGATTAGCCAACCAATCGCATCACGTTTGGTCGTCACGTGTGTCATGAGCCGGCTTTTGACGGTGCGTTCCAGTTAGACAGGGAACTCGGAAATTTCCGACTTCACTACATATTGTAGTCTATGAATCTACCGGTACCTGGTAACGGTAACTTGTTAGTGCCTAACGTTTAGTTATTTGGACGAGAAAGATTTTAGGCGTCCATACTTTCGCGAGCAGATGCACTGGAACACAGACAGGTCGGAACTCGGAACTACCAAGTCGGAAATCTCCTTCTTCCAAGTATAAAGGAACGCAGCATTCAACTGAAACTGGAGCGCGACTTCGACGTCATCGTTCTCAGCCACTCGCTCTGTTCGCTGATTGGACGGCTGTAGATTCTCCGGAGAATCTGGGAAATGCGCTGTACACCCAGACTGACTACTGAAGGGAAAATGAAATTTGGCCGGAAGTAGGCGGGCGGGCGGGCGGAGCCAGGCTAAGACTCGGTTGCAGTTAAGAAGAATTGACTGCTTACAGACAAGCAGACAACATTTACGACATCGACATAAATACTGCACTATCCCTTTAAATAAGTCTTAAGGTCCTTAACATAGTCAAATGAAGTTTCACATACCAGCTAGGCATCAATATTTAATGTTTGGGATGGATCAGGGAGTATACAGAATAAAAGGGAGACGCATGCATGTTCTGATGAGGGAATTCAGCAACATTTTGCATCAATAATGGAATCTTAAGTGTTAGTTAAATGACTTCCACATCTTTGCCCAGTCAACATTCACAGCACCATTTGCATGATTCAGCGGCCCCATATACTGTCCATAGAGAATGAGCTGCAATATGGTGCAATACACAGTCAGCACACAACTCTTCAACTCTCACCAATGAACACTGTCTGCATTGGAACTGCATACATCTTCAGGCCATTTCATTTGACTGATAACGATTTCTTTCTTGGCACCTATATGTTAAGATTTGAACTGCACTCAATTTAATCATACAGGATCAAATCCAATTTATTAGGATAGAGATGATGATGATGATGATGAGGATCAGTAATAGGAAAGAATGAAAGCTGTATCACTGTATGCCTGATGTTAAGCAGCCGGATGAGAGTATGAGAACAGGCTATCCCCAGGGATATCAAAGTTACATTTTTGTCTGTTTAATACCCTTTTAATGCCAACATCACATGATGTCACAATCATGGTGTAATATGGCACAGGGACAAAGCTACAGCTCTGAATTCACTCATTTTGTGAGTTAGCTGTGGCTCTTTGTATTGGGAGCTATCTGTCATAACAAAATGAGACAAAATAAACAGTCCCTGAGTTCCAAATTGCATACATTTTTCTTTGTACTGTACTTCATAAAGCATACAGGTTTGGATGCTCAAAAATTGTAATGGGATGTATTAGGAAATCCTGGTATTTTTTGGCATACTGCATTTGACATGCATGCACTGTATTATTGGGACATCCTAAATCTTTTGCAGAATGGGTATTGGAATGCAGGAAAAAAAAATCTGGAAAAGTGTTTAAATCATGGAAACGGAAAGCCAAAACATATTGTAAACCCATACATATTGTTACATAGACTCTTTTAGATTAGATAAGGAGCGGTGAATGATGTAGACTTGATTAAAAGTGACATTTAATACGGGTTTTACAGGTGGCAAACCATCGCACAACAGTGGTTGCTGCAAATTAAGGCTTTCACTGATGAGAGATTCAGGAGTTTCTGTCAATATTAGGAAATATGTCACAATCCATATCAGCTAAAGATTACTGCGATATGTTTTTTAGCTTAGCTGTCGCTGTTTGCGCCTTAGAAATGAGTCAGTTAACAATACGTAAATAGGTGTTTGACATTGATATGGGAAACATGTGATATGGGATGTCTCCTCTAGACAATAGACAAAGGCACACACACACACACACACACACACACACGCACACACACACATATATATATATATATATATATATATATATATATATATATATATATATATATATATATATATATATATATACAAAACACTGTTTGTTCCTCCTCAGAAACCCTGCTGTCTGCGCTGTGTATCCCTCCATGCCCTTAGGTTGGTGCCGCTGCCCTACTTTCCCTGCTGTCACACACACACACACTCACACTCACCCACCCTCATCTCCGGCAGGTGCACACCGCATGAACTAAGAGGAGGTAGGGCAAAAGACAGCCACACCATTGCACTCACTATGTCTTATGCATGTACTGTGTATGGGCGAATGTCTGTGTTAGTGTGTTCGCATGGACAGAGGTAAAGGGACAGGGAGTAGACTGAGCCGGCTGGGTGTTCCACTATGATTCATACAGTATTAACAGTGCTGGAGGTGGCAGCATGCCCTGTCCCCGTTAATCTGTCCGATTTGCCGAGCCTAAAGTGAAATGAGGCGTGGAGCCGAGTGCTTTATTATCCGGGCTGAGGAGAGAGGCCAGGTGGACTCCAGCATATCCCACTATAGGAAGCCATTCACGACAGGCAGAAAAACAACTGAGTATGCATTGTAGGGCTGGTCAATTGATCGAAAATCAATCGAAACAGACATTCAGACCCTCTCAATCGACTTAAACTCGCAGTTTATTTTGATAGGGAGGGGATTTGCAGGAAATGCAAGTTATTGGTTTCCTACTGTTTTAGAGAACTTGATTTTTTTTACATACAAATACAAATAGTAACTTTCTCTCTTGTAAGAAATCCACTGGCAGGATGAGATGGCAGTGAATGATAAGATAAAGTGAAAAGGCATGTCAATAAAGCTGTGGGGTTTGAGAGACAAAAAGTCACAAATGGTATTTTTAGCGTTTCAGAGTTTGGGAGGTAATATACTGCATGCAGAATGGTCCGTGTCTTTTCTCAGCTCTGCTCTCAGGAGAGCCGGGGAGGAACACGCTAAGTGGATTAGAGCATGCGGATGCGGCTACACTCATTTGGTACACAATACACTCTACCATGTCTGTTCTACACCCTGCAGACTTGGCACCTGAATTGGAAAGGGAACTCATTTAATTTTGCATGTGTGTGTGTGTGTGTGTGTGTGCGTGAATGGAGTCATAGAAAATGGATTCAATAAAACATCCCACTGCTGTTAAAAATATTTTTTTAGCAATGTACCTTGGCGCTACTCTTTCTTTTGTGATGTTTCTAAGCTGCATTTCATGTTTTATCTTTATGAGCTATTCTATGTTCTTCAATAGATCTCACATCCTACATTATTATTCATATACATGAATGTGTGTGCAGTGTATGGCTGTTTTCATCTGAAAATGTAGGTGTACTAATATGATTAAGTCATTCATTCAATGACACAGATTGGGGTAAACCTGAGATGATACCTTCAAAGAGTAGATGATGATTGAGGTAAGCTAACTGCCTCAAGCTGCCCCCAAGACTGCGCCTTAGAAGTCTAGATGTTATTGGGCCTGTTGCTCCTAAACAGGCATGCCTTTAAAGAAATCCTCAACAATCAAAACAACATAACTGAGCTACTCAGGTAAAGAATAAGGCTTGGCACAAAGGACCCAATGAGTTTCTTATACTTTGCTTGTGTTTTGTCTAATTGCAAGTGTTTTTGAAGTGGCAGTGTGTTGAGTTTCCTGTGTGTGGGGGGGGGGGGGGGGGGGGCTAGCATAACTAACATTGTGAGGACGGACTGTACCTTCCTATTGAGGACTAAATGGAAGTCCCGTAATAACGTAATAATGACATTTTAGGGTGAAGACTTGCTTTAAGGTAGGGGAAGACTTAGGTTAAGGTTATGGGTAAGGGTTAGGGTAAGGGATGGGCAAGTAGTGGTTATGGTAAGGGCAAGTCTCCAGGAAATGAATCTAAGTCTATGTAATGTCTTTGGAACTGATGAAAACGCAACCTGTGTGTGTGTGTGTGTGTGTGTGTGTGTGTGTGTGTGTGTGTGTGTGTGTGTGTGTGTGTGTGTGAAGCTGTATTGTCCTGTGTCAGTCGGATCCTTCTGCTGATGTGTCAAAATGTGTCTGTCACCTTCTCTATCTATATTATTGTGCATTGCATTCTGGGCCCGGGCCAGTGAGGCACAAGCACAGAGCAATAACTGTCTACGAAGGGGAAGCAATAACTCTGCAGGCTCCCTCATCAAATCACAGCCCACTGATGCCCCAATAATCAGCAAGTGAAATCAGATGGAGAGAGAAACAGCTGAACTGACAAAATGGGGAAAAATGCCTTCACCAGAAGAGCAATAATAAAGAAATCAATGAGGTGACGTCGCTGTTGCACTTTTTTTTGTAGGCAATAAGACAATTGGGTGCAGCCAGAGCCCTGCTTTCATAACTGTTCATGAAGGGAGACTGGAGGAGAGAAATGGACTGGGGTTAGGCTGTATAAATCAAGGAGGAACTGTCCTGTGTGTGTGTGTGTGTGTGTGTGTGTGTGTGTGTGTGTGTGTGTGTGTGTGTGTGTGTGTGTGTGTGTGTGTGTGTGTGTGTGTGTGTGTGTGTGTGTGTGTGTGTGTGTGTGTGTGTGTCTGTGTGTGGTTGCTTTCATACAGCTGGTCACCTGTGAGGAATGCTTCAATACAAAGTGTTTAAATGCTACTTCAAACCTCATTTAGTAACAACACCAATGAAACTATTAATACCATTGTGTGTGCATTCTAAAATGTGCACACAGCAGGAAGAATGCTGAATTGGATAAAGAACACGCGTGCAGAATACCTGTTACAACTGGGTGAAATAAGAACTATATTTTTTCACAAACCTCTTGCAATCATATCCTTTCGATCAATAAAATTACCTGTAATAGGTATTTCCCATTGAAGAAAATTATTACTTTTAAGCGATTTAATGTCGCTCTATATGTTTAATGTAAAAGAAATGTTTTAATTGCAGAAATTGTTGGTGGGCCTACATAAAATACATTTCTAATAAATAATAAGCCCTTTAATGTTTCTCTATAGCCTTGTTTCCACTGAGCGGTACACTTTGGTTTCGGTGTGTATCGGCACACATTTATTTGCGTTTCCACTGTCAAAAGTTGGGAAGGGTACCTACATCACAGCCAATCAGAACACAGCCACATACTTGTCAATACATTTCACCCATTCAAAAGCCTTCCTTACCAGTTTTTTTTACCTACAGATTAGTGGGAGAGTGACTTTTCATTACATTTTAGAATGACAAACAGACAGTTTCAGTAAAGATGTCATAATCATCATAAGTAGGGAGCCCTCTTAAAAACACATTGCAAAGGGCTATTATGATAACAAACAATAGTCATTACCTAATAGTTAGTTCAAGTGCAGGGTCACACAACATTTATTAGAGCACAAAGGAAAGTTTCTATCAGTTTATGTTGAAAAATTCTCCATATAAATTATGGCTGAATACTTACAGCTTTTACATTATACTTGTAAAGTGTTTCACCTCGGTTCAGATGGCATAAAGCAACTTCGGTGAGTCATCATCAATTGAATTGGACCCTCTTTGTGGCAGGTTTTTGTGTTTTTATTGGTTTTCCCTTTTGAGTGTGTTAAAAGCAAATCCATGTATTTTCCTTCAACAGTCACAGTCCTATTCATTGTTGTCTTCTCCAAATTGTTATTGTTCCATCCATGACCCATTTTTCTCTCAGCCTCCCGCCCCCGCACACAGACCTACACACAGTATACACAGACAGACACACACCACACATAAAGAGAAAAATCTAACACACCACTTGGGACGGGAGCACATTTATTGTGAGAGCAACAAAAAAAACACCCATAGCTGCAGTCATATGCCGGCACACCCACATGCACATGAGCAGAAATGCGTGACATACAAACACAACAGGCATAGAAAATACAGCCTTTTTTTTAGATGCTCTGCTCCTTTGTACAATGAAAAAGTGTCAAGTAGCAACCCAAAATCCCTCTCCATTAATTCAAGGAGGACACAAAGAGAGTTATGATGTCTTTTACTGTGACATCACAGTAATATTTACAAAGTACGTTTTTTAACCCTATATTTCTCTTTCTGTGATGTCACGAGAAAGAGAAATATAGGGTTAAAAAAAACACTCTTTCTGCCTTTTCTCAGGCTAGAATGAACCAATTTTATTTTTTTTTGCACATTTATTCTACATAGGATCTATGAATTCAATACACCTTCATATTCAAACCGGTGAAGTAGGCCTTTAAAATAAAACATATGTTATGTAATATTACATTAAAATATGTTTAAGACTAAACTTAACTTGTGCCTCATGGTGGGGGAAAGTGAGACAGTGGCTCACTTTCCCCCACAGCATTTCTCTCACTTTCCCCCACCACCACAATTTGAGAAAAAACTACCTCTCTTAGCATTTCAGGCTAATCTTCAGTTATCAGCATCACATGGTTTCATATGTTGGTAGTTCATCAACACGTATGATAGAAGTTTTTCTACGTGAATACAGTTGCTTTGGCACAACAGTTGATTAAGTTGACAGCAAGAACATGTACTTTTACATGCAAAATACCTATTTTGGTGAAAAAAACATGCTTACCACAGCACCATGAGGTCCTCTATTTCAGGGCCAAGGGGAAATGAGAGGGGCTTGAAAACATATATCTCACATGACCACAAATGTTTTCCGTTGCCTAGATAAAGGGGGTGGCTCACATTACCCGATGCCTCAGATTCCCCCGTTCTCCCCCTTAGGCTCCTAATCTTTCAAGACCCCGAACATGTTTATTTAAAACAATAAACAATTGACTGGCTCATTATAGGCCCCTAACCTTAGTAGGTAGGGGGGCATACAGAGATCTGGCACCAGTACATTTTTGATATTTTTTAAATTACATTGTTCGTGGCTACGAAGAGCAGGGGCCTATATTGAGGTATACTGTAGAAATTTAAAAAAAGACTTCACAGAGAGATTTTTGTAAAAATTTGATTTCTGCTTTTTGGTAATTCTGTGTCCCCAAATTATTCCAGGAAATAGAACTAAATAGCTCACATAGAACGCAGCAGATTTAGCCTTAGTATTCTTCTCAAAATGCACCAGATTAATAAATTTTACTTTAAAATTTTCACATTTTTCTTCCGGGGGGCATGCCCCCGGACCCCCCTAAAAGGCCCTGAATATTACCTTAAAATGATAAATGATTTGTTTATTAATCAAAATAAATATTACACGTTTTTTGTTGTAATACAGTCTCTCAGGGGGCCTACGACACCTCTCAGCCCCAGGGCCTAATATGTTTTGCATTTTTATAGTAGGTAGATCTTCTTGACTTGGTCATTATAAAAGTAGCTCACAAGCTGAAAACATGTGGGCACCCCTGGAATAGATGCATGTTGGCAATGCAGATTTTGCAAATAGCTTCTAACACTTTGCTTCAGTTGTGACCAATGCATGGAAACGATCCCATAAAATCTGAGAAATACAACCAATGATCCTAATTACAATTTCCTGAGGCAGCAATGTATTTCCCTTTGATAATTTGTTTCTCCGTAAAAAAAACATGTCTCATTAAAAGTGCCTGTAACCAACTTGGCAACCACAGAGTAAAAACTAACCTTGAGTCTTTTTGGATCGACAGTCTCAATCCAGGGACACTTGAAGTACCCTTCAGAAACACACAAACACAAACTTAAGATGCAATGCACAATTGTCCTTGTCTCATCTAGTGAGATATTGACTCACAAGCCTTTCAAAGACACAATGCTACTTCAACTGTGTCTGCAGAGTCAACTTCAATGGCTGTTTTAATAGGTCTTAGTCTTCAAGGCTATTTGAGGGCTGTTCAACAGACTTACCCAGCAGTGTTGAAAATACAAATCCTCATACCATCAAACCTTGGTTGCTAATCACTTGTATTTTGTTGTCGTCTGACATATATCTGACATATATATACAGTATATATATATATATATACAAAAAACTCCATAAACTGCTGTGTGCTGTTTTTAACCAATTAAAAAAAATACCCTTATGAGAGGGAACAAACGTGATATGAAATGAATTAGCACAAACACAGAGCATTGCTCGTATAAGGTGGTAACGGTGGCCATTTTATTGTGTCATGTTTCTCATCCATTTTGCTCATTCTATATAGAGAGATAGAGGGGCAGCGTTGTGAGTTGCGGTTATTGGGCTTTCTGCCCTTGTGTTGCGTAAAGGTTTGGTATCTGGTTATCTTTCTTGTAATTTTACTAAATGAGCCTACTTTTAAGGGATACAAGTGATACAATCCAGAAAAATGAGGCTTAGTATTTATCCCTTCTTACAATGAATATAAGTATCCATATTAAAAAAACATTAGGGATTTCAGAAGTAAGCATGTCAAATTGTTGATAAAGTGAATGTGATATAATCCCTTATCATTGAAATGTGTTTCATATTAGGTTGTGTATAAAATGGATCTATTTATGCTATTTGCAATTTTCAAAAAAATGGTTACCTTTTTTCGGGCTTGTTTGTATAGCAACTGGTTGCTTGTTTTTTTTTTTCCACGATATCTGGCAACACTGTATAGGGGCAGAGAGTACCCTATAGTAATACTGAGGCCCAAGCTGTGTGTTGAGCTGCTCAGAAAGTCATTGTGTTGGTCCAGGTAATGGGCAGGCCTGGGTAAAGTGTGCAATAAGAAGGATTCAGTTTACAGGATCTCTCACCTGGACTGGCCTAGACATCATTCATTATCTGTCCCCTGTGCCTGCCTCAGCCATCTGCGTAGAGGCCTCCCCTCCCAACTCTGAACACATATTCATCGGTTGCACTTATTTATAATGACAACCACACCACATTGTGTGTTAATATTTTTAGGTATATTTAACATTATTCTATTACATGTACAGTATCCTCCTATTCCACTACTCATTGGTTTTGGTTCTTATTTCCATGTACATTATTCTATTTTGTCTAGATTTAACTTAACTTTATTTTGCATTCTACATCATATGTATGTGGTGCACCTTATCACTTCACTTTTTATCCACACTGTGTCCTTGCACTACTTTTGAGTTTATTTTTGTCTCAGGTGTTGTTCTCGTCACTTGTGTGTTTCTATTAATGTACATGCATTGTTGAGATGAGCCTGGAACTTAAGAAGTCCATTGTCAATGACTGCTGCTGTAATTGTTGTCCGAATGACAAATAAACCATCTTGTATGAAAGTGAACTTCTCTTTTAAAACCTCCCCCTCCCCAACACAAATCCCGACCACTATCGCACTATCCTTTCAATGCTCTACAGTTTTCAAAGATTTCTCTGCTCTATAGGCTACATTTTCTTCATTTTCTTCCATGAGACTTTGGATTCTACTGATAAGGTTGGATTCCAGTAATTTGCTGGGTTTATAACTAGTTGGTAACTCATTTTGTTAGTCAATGAAGTGATCGATAAGTCCTTACACTTAAATGACCTAGAAACCAAAATATTCACCAAAATAAATTGATGTCAGAACCTTAAAGCCATTCTAAGCCATTGTAATCTTGTCAAAATGAGCTATTCTCTACTCTCCATCCGCTACCTGTCTGTCCTGTGTGCACGCTGAAAGAAAAGTTGGGTGTTTTCACATAGCAGGGGCTTGTCTAACTGCGATCTAAAAAGCCTGGCTCATAGCCAGCCGCTGTTTATGTTTATACTAACCAAGGTGAGAACGGCATTTCATTATATCCCTTTGCATGTATCTTTTCATGATAGCCTAATCTGGCGCAGTTACCATATTAAAGGCACATTTTTGGTTCATGATTGCCAAGGGTGAGTAATAAAGTTTTCAATTACATATTGAGCTTTTCTGCAGTACCAAAATCAGGTCAAAATATTGACTTGAAAAATACTGCTTTAAAATACTCACATCCCATGGGCAACCCTCAGGTCAGGATGCTAACTTTTTACACAAAATTGTCCTGAAATTGCCTGGTCCCATCCATACTGCCAAAGGGATGAACTTAATGATTGTAAACTTTCTTTAAATGTAGGCCCGGGGGGAAGCTTAGACAGCAAAGCCACAATGTTGTTCCGTCTGTCCAAGACAATTGTAATTTGTGTATTATGGCTTGGAAGCTCTATGGAATGCATTTTAGGTCTTGGGAGTTTTCTTACCTATTATCCACCACACCTTTCTCATTCTTCAAGACTTTGACACACTTGTATCTCAGTCCTCTTTTAGCTCATCAGTTTATCGATCAGAGAATAGCTTCACATCATCTGCATATCTCTGTACGGCAAAGAGTAAGCTCTGGGCGGATGGCTGTCTGTTACATGAGTGCATGTCCTCTTCTCAGCAAGAGTTGTTGATGCGCATCAGTTAACCACTTCTGCTGCAGCCCATCAAAGCCCATATGCTAACATTTACTTAGGCCTGATTGAAAAAGGGTCCACAGTGGGTAAAGCTTATGGTGCTGTGGGTTAAGCTATATAGTGATTTGATTGTATGTTCTGATCATTTTCCTCCTGTTTGTATCTTTCCGGTAGCACTGTTCAATATAAAACCTAGCAGGGCTGCCCATTACCACATACTATTATGCTGTGAAAACATGTCTTTGAGTTTTTTTTTGTGAATTTGAGCTCATATTTTGAGTTTTTGAATGTATTTTGTAACATTACTGGTCCCTCCTTAAAATCATAAATTATAATAATAGTAATTATTTTGAAATTATTAAACCATTATATGTTTTATCATTCAGACCTGATTGACACAAGGCAAATATAATGTTAATGGTCTCATTCCTTGTCTCTCTTCTTTTCCCTTGCATGTGACGGATGCTGCCTTCATAACAGGTAAGAAAGCTGTTTATACATTTGGTTTTACTGTCAGTATAAATGGTTGAGTTGACCAGTAAACAGCCAGCTGTATGGTAAGGTAAACAGTGCATCCAACTCACGTTCATAATTGCGATTCAAAAAAAGACTGTTTAATGTCAGACAAATTCTATATTCTTGTACAAACCCAAACCAAAACAAACAATGGAAAAGGTATCTCTAAAGGTATTACAATTTGGCTTTATGCACACACATCTTATTCACACACATCAGGAGCAGTTTGGGGTTGAGTGCCCCGGGACACTTTGACATGTGGACAGGAGGAGCTGAGGACAACTGTTGACTATCCGCTCTACTTCCTGAGTCACAGCAGCCCAAAAATTAAATCATATGTGAGTTATTTTTAAAGGTGCATTGCTGGATTTCTTGGCAAATCAGTGAAGTGTTAACATTTTTACAGAATATTTGTCAATTAATCACATCATGCAGATAACATTATGCAACGGAATAGCTGTTTCCTAACTACATCAACCATATCTTCCTTCCCTAAAATTTACAGTTACTTGTTAGCTAAAATATGTATTGATACCAACATATATCTGATAACATGTAATTATATTAGCCATACTGTAGAAATATCAGCCATGGATAAGAAACTAGCTTTACTGGGCTGGCTTTAACTCCAATATATTTACCCTCCTCTGGTTTTGATTTATATTGGAATGAGCCCTATCAAAAATGTTCACAGTCCTCAGAGTGTCACAAAGTCCCAGTAGCCCAAGAGGTGTGTGTGTGTGTGTGTGTGTGTGTGTGTGTGTGTGTGTGTGTGTGTGTGTGTGTGTGTGTGTGTGTGTGTGTGCGTGCCAGATTGATTTACATTGAAAGTACCAGGATTGCATTACAAGTTTGACACCTTTGGGGAAATGGATGGTAGCACTCATTCATGGCTTTTTTGTCATGGCTATACCATACTATGTCTAATGTATGTTTAGGATAAAAGTGAAATACTTATTTTATTTACATTGAAATGGTCTTGTATTGCCTGGTTGAATGTTGTAGCCATGAAAGCAGTTTACCTGTGAACTGTCATGTTACTGGGTTAAATTTTTTGTCAAACTAAAATGTTTCCAAAAAGGAATCCAAGGGGCGTTCACATCACGCAGCATGATAAACAAGTGTTTGGCATCTCGTAAGCAGCAGTAGTCTGCATTGATTTACACCGTTTGTCATTTGATCTTGTACAGTAGAGAAAAAAAAGTCTGTCATTGAGTCAAACGCTGCATCTGCTTAGTGTTGCTCACGAGTAAATTGACACAGACAAGGCTGACAGGACTTGACAAGACTTTTAGCTCCCCTTTCAAAGGGCCCTGACATAATACCTTTTATATATTTTCCCCTCTCATCAGTTTACCAAGGTTAAATCTCTTTGATAGACATGCACTGTCTGTCAAGGATTGATATTCTTCTAGGAGTGTGTGTGTGTGTGTGTGTTTGTGGGCTATAATCTAGCCCACACACACACACACACACACACACACACACACACACACACTCCTAGTCACTATGTTTTGCTATTATTGTTTCATAGATATATTCAAATAAAGCACTTGATTCCTTTTACACACACACATACACACACACACACACACACACACACACACACACACACACACACACACACACACACACACACACACACACACACACACACACACACACACACACACACACACACACACTCAGTTGCTCTCTGCTGGTTATTGTTTTCCTTCTGTGTATGTTTTAATTAAAAGCAAACATGTTTTCTATTTCCGTTCCTCATTATCTGGGCTCTTAGTTCTGCCGTGCCTCTCTGGACCTCACCGTTTTCCTTAGACTTTAAACATTGGTAGCTACAGTGCCTGAGCATCCAATTAGCCTTTAATGTTAACTAAGTGGCTCTGTCAGCCTGACTGATATTTCACTCTGACTTTTTCACTGAATATAGCACAGCCCCATCCATCTCCATTTCTCCAGCAGCTCTTTGCTGCGGTCTGCCAACAATGTTAAAATATCACACCTATATTAGTATTATCATATGTGGAAGCTATTTTGCTACATGTTACGTATACTCAATGCCAAACAGGTACAACCAGGCCCACAGTTATAAAATTGCAACAACCAAGTATATATTTTCACCAAACCATAGATACCCAGACAACAGCATCATGATTTAACCGCACGCCACATGACCTAGCATCTTGTTAAATGCCAGTAGACGATACTTTACAGGACAAGTAGAAACACAAACACATAGACATACAAAATGCGTACTTCAATCCATCCTTTATATCAGTGCTAGAATGATGTCATGCCTGATGTCTCTATTTTTTTCTTTTTCTTTGACCTAATAATGTGGATCATGGTTCTACACTGTTGATACTGGTAAGTCAGGACAGAGTCAGGGCTCTTCATTGGATGGTATGGAGGCTTGTGAGCACAGCAGTATGATGGTGTGAATCTTCCCTGGCCTCAAGATTCCATTGCATTACGATTCAGTGGTAACGATTGATGCATCTGCAATGTGTAGCATCCTTAATGTGCAATATCATTGCACAGTGCACGTAACTACATTTCCAAGGAAGACATGTTAAGTCTGTAAAGTAGCAAAGTTTGATTTTACATGGTTGATGCAAAATACAAGGGTACATGTGCATAGTTTCTAATATTCCTGTCAGAAACCTGGCACAGAGCTACAGTTCTGTTTCCAATCCTTGAGACTAGACCGCTGCATTTGAATGATTCCGGGGTCAACATTCAGAAAACTTTAACGTCGACAACAGAGACACAACAGTAATAGTCAAAGAAATGTTAGCATTTGCTGCTCTCTGCCTCCCGCTGCCAAAGATTCCTACATTACACTGCAGGCTCTATGACTCGCCTATAATAAAGTGCAAGAAAGTGATGTCTGAAATTAACCTTATTTTCCAAATAATCAATGTTAGTTTATCAGTCTATTGTATTGTGTTGGCAGCAAACTCTCCATTATGTAATTTGCATCTTATCCATAAATGTCCACACCTCTACCTAAAAAAAGACACACACACACACACACACACACCCACACACACACACACACATTAGCGCACATGATACGTGATGCACCTTATATTACTTTATGTGAAGGCTGTTCCTCGGACGTGACATATCCTGCAATTCTTTAACATATCAATTAGAGAAAGCCTTTCCTTTAAGTGTTTGTAGCAGGTGTGAATTGCCTCATCCTTAGCCCGGCAGTGTTAGCCCGTCCTGCTGGGAGGGGCTCAATGGGAGTCCTGGCCCTTCTTCTTGCACACCTCATTAAGATGCCACTTCCAAACCAATTATTCACACCATTTAGTACTTAGTCACTCTTCCATTCTCTTGCTCTTTCTTTCTTTTCATCTCTTTCTCACCTTTTATCACCTTGCGCCTTGTTCTTTTGCACTGATTTCACACTCATTTTCAATCCTAATTTTAGCGGCAGTGGGACATATTTCAAACTGTGGTTTTTGTTCACTTGTGAATTCTATACATTTATTATTTTGTTTAGAGAGAACATCTTGTTGTTATTCAGTCCTTAGCCCTAGCCATGTGTATTTACCATTGTCCGTGTATGTCTCTGCAGAACACTGCGTGCCAGCAGTTGGCATTGCTATTCTTGTGCACTGTGTATGCACTGTTCCTCCTTTCTGGTTAACTTTACATGCCCAAGGGATCTTTTCACACCAACAATAACACTACAGAAAAAATAAGGCTAGGTGTTGTGTTGGTGCAGACATGTTGCCGCGGGATACGGGGGAAAAGAAGAAGAAAAACAAAAACACTAAGTCCAGGTTTTTTGACTTTCCACTCATTTGAAGAGACATGAGGTGGCACTATGCTATACAACTCTGGAAAGTTTTATCACAGTATAGATTTTTATTCCTTCTTGTGTATGGTTATGTAGGCAGTAAATTAGCTCAATGCTACAAGCTAGAGGTTCAAGCTAACAGATATTTATGTGATAGATAAGTAGACCGATTCATGGCATCGGCCGATATCTGCGCTTAAGAGGCTCATTAAGATAACGATGCCTGCAGTCACTACCGGCAGCCTCGTCAGTGTGGCTGCTGTGCAGCAATGTTAGCCATTTTTCTTTAAATTTGTAGGCTGCATATTTAATTTGATTTTTTTTTTTATCATTTACAATAAGACCACTCGACAGAAATCCAGAATGTTTTTTTTTCAAATATTTGTATCTCATAGATCTTCATTTTAGTTTATTTATTGTTCAATCATAAGCAAAAGAAAAACCTAGAACAATAATGTGATATTGGCATTATACAGTATATTGGCCTTCAATTGACCTGCTCTCCGAATATCGGCATGGGCAAATTGAAAATCCTATATCGGTTGAACACTACTTTTTGTAGGCTTAAAGTTGCCAATTTTAGTTCAGCTAGCAGTATGCATTGCTGGTGAAAAAAATATTAAACAAATTGATGAAGGACCTAAATAAATAAAAATAAGAACCCTTCATAGCTAATTAACTGGTATATGGAGTGTGAAGGTTCAGGGCTCTAAGATACAGTCCGAGCATCATTATGGCATGCATGTTCACACAGTGTTGAGAGGGGGGAAAGTTATTTTCAGTTACTAATGGGTCATCATTTTAGCAAATCAAAAAAAAAAAAGTAATAAAACATCACTGCAAGCTCTTTTTTGGCAATTCAAAATGTATGTGGATATAGTATTATGTAAAAGTGAAAATGTTCAGATTTCCCAAATAAATGTTCTTTTTTTTGTCACTTTTGCCAATTTATTTGTTGCCTTTCAAACCCAAAATTCAAAATGTTGCAACACCAGTCAGGTACTGTATGTCCAGAAATGAGTTGCTATCATTAAAAAATTAGAATAACTGAGGACAGGTTGTTCACAATAGAGTGCAGCAGCTCAGAGGGGTGTGTGTGTGTGTGTGTGTGTGTGTGTGTGTGTGTGTGTGTGTGTGTGTGTGTGTCCTCCTCACCATCAGTGCTGGCCTCAGCCATTCTCACAAGCTGGCCGATCAAGCGTATAGCGCACAGCAGCCACACCGACACAGATGTTGACCGAGCTCATTAAGTAAATGGGCCTATAATTGATTTCAGTCAATAACCCTATCCTCAGTGAGGGTGTACATCTAGCCATCAGTAGCACTGCTCTAGGGGACTGGAGGCTAACAGCTTGAATGAATGCAGTGTGTGTGGGTTTCAGATAATGCCAATCTTTGCAAATGCATATGGGGATTACTTTGACTTGAGCTTATCTTTGTTTTTTGGAGGGGGGGGGGCTAATGTGAATTCCCAGCGGAGCCTTACCTTTCAGATGAAACCAATTGATTAGATGTAGTACGCTGTTGCTGCTACAATATGAATTATTTTTCAAATTAAAACATGTAGCACATATCTTGCCACGCCTCACTGTACCTGGATTGGATTGAATTGGATTTTAAATTGTAATTACCGGTAGATGAATATGTACACACAACGTACATTAGGGTAAGTTGTAATATGTAAAAGTAATGCTCCTTTTTATCCTCCTGCCCTGCTCCTTTTGCTCTCCTTAGAACACCACTGCATGCTTAATTAAGTCCCATTAGAAGCTGGACTAATTGGCTATGATACTGTCAGGGCCAACGCACACATTCTGTTGGAAATTCCTTTGGTTGTACTTTCTCAGAGGAGTGAAGCAAGAAGTTACTTAGTGGTTACACACTTAAATTTAGGCTGAGTAGCATATATACATTTAAATCAAATCAAATCAAATCAGTTTTATTTGTATAGCCCAAAATCACAAATAGCATTCGTCTCAATGGGCTTTACAGTCCATACAATATGATACAGTATGGTACAATATGACACAACATGATACAATATGAAACAATATGACACCCTGCCCTTACACCCTTAGCTCGGCTGAGAAAAAACTCCCAGTAAAAAACCCTTTACCGGGATTAAAAAAAAAATAGAAGAAATCTCAGGGAGAGTTGACAGAGTAAGGGATCCCTCTCCCAGGACGGACATGCTGCAATAGAAAAGATTTTGATCATTGTCCAGATGTTTACATGGTAATACTAAAGTAAAGCGCAAATAGTGTGGATGTAGGACGACTTCAGATGCTGCCAGAGGATCCACACCGCCTCGTCTCGTCTCCACCAGGGAAAACTAAGGTTACCAGCACCGGGATTTCACCCCACGTCTCCATCTCGTGTCCTTAACCACTGCAACATCTTACGCGTAGGCGATCCATTCTCAGATGTTGCCAGAGGGGAGACCAGATCCACGCCGTCTCACCACGACCAGGGAAACTGGAAGAGGACAGACAAGCAACCAATGAGCAAAGCAAAAAAGAATTTAAAGATTGAAAAAACAAGCGAGTAGAAATAGTACTATCCTGATGGACGGTGAATCAGTGCTGATGTGAGGCAACAGCAGGCGGGGAGCATCCGTTCCTAGGACAGCTGATTCCACACAGAGCTCGGAGTCAATCGTGCAGGTAGACAGGGGGAGAGAACCCCCGGGGCATCGCTCAGCAATCATGGAAGATAGATAGAAGAGCACAAATGTTAGAGAAATGGTATCAGTTATTTTAATTTTGCGTCGGCAGGACAATTATTCAGTGGGAGGACAGCCGGTACTCAGGCCCTGACAAACCGAGACCGAAGGCAGCTCATCAGGCTGATGATAATAACGCTATAACAATGTTCAACAATATGAACACAATTAACATTAAATAACATTGATTTACACTCTACCATTCCCCACCGACACACAATCGGCGCCAGCCTCCCAGACCCAGAGCCTGCCCCCCAGCACCCCGCCCCCAGAGAGCACGCCCCAGTGCGGCACTAGTCCAGAGGAGGACCGGGGCCATAGATAGAGAATAGATAGTATAGAATAGGGAAATAGCCAAATGCACCGCTGCCAATTTAACCCAGGTGGGGAGGATGTCCACTACAATGGAATTCCTAGGCAGTTACCGTAGCTTTGTGACAATGAGAGTTTTCATTGGAATTGTGTCAATGTCAATTTAGTTTTCTTTCTGAATATAAAGCTAAATGTTTAAATGACCACTGTGCAACTATAGATTAAGACTGAAATGATCATTTAGCTGTTCATTTTAAAGTACCCAAATTAAATGAATTGATCACGTTATGAAATGGGTCAAGCAAAGCTCAGGGAGTGACCAAAGATGCACTGTTTAATGGTTATCTACTAATCATATTAAGATTGTTCAGCTTTAAAAAAATGGCAACACTTTGCTTGATGGCACGAAGAGTATGGGTCACCAAACTTCATTATGCTCCATGAAGTATAGGCAACAACTAATTGAATGGAAATGGCCTCTATCTTAAAACATATATTATACATATTTTAAAGGAGAAGTAAGTGATATTTTGTTGTTAATATAAGTGGTAAATCACTATATTAAAACAGCAATCACTTTAACAGTATGTGCAGTTCATAACACATTCAGCTTAAACTCAGTCAGCTTATTGCCAGATAAAATGTTGAGTATCCCGCTCTTTTTTATCCAATCGGGAGACAAAGCGCTATAAAGAGGCGGGTCTCTGGGCCTGTGCCTGTGCCTGTGAACGATTACTCGCTGCTCTCCATAGCGGCACTATCTGATGTAGACGGCTGCGTGTTCATGTGGTGGTGAAGTAGGGATAAGGGAGGGGACTGCTAACTGCAGTCGCTGACAGGAATTTAGCTAAAAGGACCATATCGCTTACTTCTCCTTTAATATCTTGTCATCAAATCACTAACATCAATCAATCAATCTTTGCTTTTGATGAAAAATGTTGCTGCCTTCAAGCTTCAATCACCAATACAATGTCATCATATATATCACTATTGCAAATTTTCCTGAGATATTGTGATATAATTTTTAGTCTATATCGTCCAACCCTATTCAGAACTGTGCTTTTCTCAGGGATGCTCCTGACAAAGTTCTGTTTACAGCAGACGCTTCCCCTTTGTGTGTTGAATGTGAATTAGGCTATGTGAAAAAAACACTGCCATATAATACATTTTCATACTCAAGCAGCCCTTGTGGGTGGGCCGTGTGTCACAATAAAACCCCTCCTCTCCCTTGTTTATACATTACATTTTAGTTCCTAGGGGACAATTGTGCATTGTGCCTTGGCAGTGAACACGCTTCATTACAAGGTCTTTTATTTCCAGCGCGTCGAAAGATGCAACCAAATCAATTCCTGCTTACCCTTTGATCTACTGTGCCAGCGCTGTGTATGCTGCACAAGTAATGTACAGTTTACAGAGGTGCTATAGCGTAAAGCCCCTTGAGAAATGAAGATGACTGTGCTATACACAATATACGCCTATTATTATCAGTAGTTTGTTTGTGTCCCTGCTGTTACATGATTGCCCTTACACAATTTGTGTTTTGATATACAAGCAGTGTCTTTTATTTTATCAAGTTACACTTTCAATAAAATGGGAGAGGAAATAGATCAAAAGCATGATAGAAATAAAAGGTAGAAAACACACTATGATATATAAAGGAAAAACAAATTGGTGAAATGTATATACTCTTGAAAAAGATCCCCCAGTCAGTGCAAACATGTTACAGCCTGCACTCACACTCCTGTTATTTGACTACTGCAGATTGCAGTATATTGAGTACACAATCTCAGCCTAACTTAAGTGTTTTTAGTTATACTACTCATAGGAGATTCAAGTAGAACTAAACTGGGTTACATGCCAAAGGAGGCTAAGAGTCCCTGAAGCCTATGTACAGTAAGAAAAAGGAAGGAGAAAAAGGAATGGAATGGAATAACAGAAGCAAGCACACACTTTACTATAGGGATATATGGATGCAACAGTGCAATGGTGTCTTTCATATTTCAGAGGAAAGAGAGAACATAACAATCTGAATACCAAAATAAGACTAAAATATAATCGTCTTTGGATATCATAAACATAAAACATACACAGTATGTCTAACATTTTGTACACCTGGCCAGTCACTAGATGCTGTGTTTTATGATCCTGTTTGGTTATAAAGATGATTTTATATGATGCTTTTTGGAGTGTAAAAAATGTAGTATTATGTGGAGTCAGAATCTGAAAAAAAAGAAATGATTACAATGTAATCAATTTGAAATGTCCTCATCTCATGGTGAACTTTTAGGACTTGTTTTAATACTGAGACACAAGGCTTACTGATTTTGGTAATTACGCAGTGCATGTTATTTTTTTTATTAAATGACGTACTTTTAAATATTTCCAAAACAGTGTAATTTTTCCTCTGATGATCAGAAATTAAATTTATCAGCAAAGGAGACCATCAGTGCAATGCAGAATGCTATTTTAATATTGTTTGTCCTAATGCCTTTGTTAGTTTGGACACTTTTGTCCAAAGGGGGTGCAAGAATTATTACAAACCGAAAGTTCCTCGGAGCACCATTAAGACCACGCATACAGGGTTCCAATTGTCGAATACTTACAATTGAGATAAATGTGAAACAGAGACAAAAAGACAAAAGCATAAATTGGTACAGAGGTTTGGTTTTGAACTTCATTGACTCTAAAGATTGAAATAGTCATGGGTGTAGTAGAAAAGGGACACCTAGTCAATTGCAAGTAAACACGGCTGTGGTTTAAGACAAACCGGTTGGTCAGAACTGCCCATAATTATAAAATCATAATTCATGCTTCAGTTGCCAGGACCTTAAATTGTAGGTTTAACGCATTGGACTTAATCTGACTGTTGAACATCATTGAATTGTGTGATTATCCAGATTCCTCTCAGTGACCTGTTAGTTGTGTTATATACATGGATCCATTGTCTTCATTCAGAGGCAGAGCTATGCCTTATTGTGTTTTTGTTGTGAGAGAGGAGGTGTGTTAATGTGTACTGAGTAGTTTATCTATTGATGGTGTTCGGGATGTCAATGATGTCATCTCTGCTTTAAAAAAATGCCATGATCAACATTAATGAAGGCAGGGGCTTTCGCCATGGGAGAACACGATAGCTGCAATATGTGGGCATGCTTAGTTCTCACTGTGTGTGTGTGTGTGTGTGTGTGTGTGTGTGTGTGTGTAACCTGTGTGCTTTAGGCTGCTCCTAGCCTGTGTGTGCTCCTGACAGCAGCATAATGAAGGTGTCTGCTGTTCACTTAGCAAAGTTGGCCTGGTTGTATGTGATCTGGAGCCAGGGGTTGAACAGAGCCAGTGAGCGGTCCATTTACCACCGCCCTGCCTCCAGCAGAGAGGGGGTTATGTGGGTGAGAGTGGAACATGCAGTCAGGGGAAGAGGGGCCACGCTACGTTGTCTGTCTTCTGTTTACTTCCGGCAGAGCAGAAGATCAGTATCTGTTTCAACTCTGGGTTTTTGATTATGTCTACTGTCCCAAATCCTAATTGTTGAAGTGTGCATTATATATATTTCTGAAAGTAGCAACAAGGAACTTTTTTATATTTTTGAAACATTCAAATTTTTCTTCTGATCATCACAAATGAAATGTAACCATGAGTGCAAAGAATGCTGTTTTTACATATGCTTACGTATTTTGCACTCAGCTGGGGCTCCCCAGTCTTCAGCCTCTTTTCCACTGAGCAGTTCAGTTAAGGTTTGGTAGGGAACGGTATCTGTCGGATAGCGAGAGCCGTTGAATGACACTGGCCCTTATAAACAGTCCAACTCCGAGGAGATTACACAGCGTTTTAACTCCCACACAGAAATGATGATTCTGTTGACCAATCAACGGAGTGCAGTGTGTAGCTCCACCCCTTTTTTTAGATGAAGTATATTGTATCACAGAGGTGCATGAATAGTATGTGTCAAATACATGTTTCAAGCCTGAATAAAAATGAACTGAATTTGAATTAACCAAGGCAACAAATCTGAAGCTATACTGGATATACAGAAGACGATATAAAAGACAATATGTTGCGACAAATTACATATGAATTGTCAGACTGAATATCATGCAAGGTTATAGAGAACCTCCTGCCGAGCAATAAACTGTGCTTCAAGTTGAAGATCTCTCCACAGTTGTCTATAAACTGTGTGTTATTGGCGCTCAAATCCCCTACATGTGAAGTCTGTTGGAAAGGAGACAGCTTGGAGAAGTGGAAACTGGCAGATTAGCCTAAAGAACAGTCAAGGACAAAGACTTAAAGAGCAATCCTCCAGATTTTGCATCTTTGATGCCAAGCAGGGCTTTAAATTAACACCATCCAACCCCACCAAATGTGGGTAAGAATTAACTTTGTCGGGTAACATTGTGAAGTTACTAGCCAATTTTTGACTGGTGATTAATGAAGCCAAATATCAATGCGTCTGTTTAGGTGGTGTGGCGTGTGCATGGCTTGGAAACATAATCTCTATCTGGCAACACAGCTTCTGGCCCTATTTCCCCCATGAAAGCTAGCGTGTGTTGTTGTGCAGTAGTGACGAGCTACGCTTAAGCGGAGAAAACGAAAGACGCAAAATAATCTGCTTAAATAAGTTAGAAAATAGACAAGCATATACAGGTATATGTCTGAAGTTAAAAGGCAGAAGGGCAAAAGATTCTTCATGAATGTTACAGCGCAATGCAATGTTAGGGTAGCATACAGTCAGTATGAGACAAGTAATTAAACTTTGTAGGCCTAAATGTAGCCTATACGTATCTACCATAATACAATATAAAAACTATTGAATAAAACATGTAGGCCTACGCTTAAATGTATTCAGTGGCCCTTATAATCTGGTTTGTTTCCCTAGAGGAATATTTTTTTTTTTAAATGGCTAGTGGAAATTAAAAATATACTAGCTATATCGGCTGGTGATCAACAAAGTTCATTTAAAACCCTGATGCCATATATATATATATATATATATATATATATATATATATATATATATATATATTATTATATATATATATTTTTAGGGCTGTCAAATTAACGCGTTAATCTCGATTAATTAATCACAGAAAAATTAACGTGATTAAAAAAATTAACGCAGATTAATCGCACTTCTATAATGCCCTTTGACCCGGTGCAAAAGTGGTGCGGTGCTTCACCATAGCTTGCCGGGCCGGGCGCGCGGGTAAAAGGGAGAAAAGTAAAGAGAGAAGCAGGGGAAAGGGGCCGACTCGAGGGCTCTATGGACGGTTTATGGGATGCTTCAGCAAATAAGCATGAAGGTAGGAAGACATCTTACTTAATTCTCCGCAGTGTCCGTGCATTATTGATTTAGTGGGTGCAACAATGTAGGCTTAGGCTAGGTTCAAAACAGCAGGCCTATCTCTCAATCTTCCTCCAATTTTGTTTGCTAGCTGTCTCACATAAACGGACACCCGCCCCGGTGTGTGTGTGTGTGTGTGTGTGTGTGTGTGTGTGTCAATATTTTTGCCTATGAGTAGGCTACGAAATGGTGGCAGTGCAGCGCTGTCTGTTGTGGGAGATGGAAAGTCGTCAGTTAGTCTGCTTGTTTTTTTGGGAAATTTTGGCGCTAGTTCATGTATAAAGCTGGCTGAGGGGAGGAGACAGAAGTTACGAGAGACGGAGAGCGAGAGAGAGAGAGAGAGAGAGAGAGAGAGAGAAACTGTAGTAGGCTATACAGCTGTTTATAAACAGGTATAAAAGTGTCATATAAGTATGCGATTAATTTAGATTAATTAATCACAGAGCCTGTAATTAATTAGATTAATTTTTTTAATCGCTTGACAGCCCTAATATATATATATATATATGGACATTAGGTATATATACAAGTCTGCTTGTGTTATTTCACATTTAAAATATATCAGAACAAAGGAATTCTGCCCCAATAATTTACATGGTAACAGTTCATTAATGTACCGTTTTGGTAAAGGGTATTATTGGTCAGCTGTAAGTTCTTATATGTAGCTGTATTAGTTGAAATTAGAATTCATTGCTCAATTCTTAGATTGTCAGTAGTGATTGATCTTTATTGATAATGAATGTTCTGGTTGTATAAACTAGTACATTTAAATAACACAGGGTCATGAAAAAGTTCAAATCAATATGTTATGCAAACAGTGAATCAAAAGACAGTTAAAAAATGGTGTAAAGGTATATCTGTAATTATATGTCCTGCAAACATTCTCAGCTCTACACAGCTTAGACTCTTTTATCTCAGTGTTTTGGGTTTAACCACGGACATTGTGGTGGAGAGACTATACTCTGTGCTAAGAGAGAGAGAGGGAATATTGAACACAAACAAATGTCTGTCGGGTGAATACATTCACAGGATAATACTGTATGTCAGATGTTGTTTCGTCAGCTAGAACCACTGTGACTAAGTGGCTGACAAAATCATTTTGTACTTGAAGTATTCTACATGGACATCAGCTTTTTGTGAAACTGGAATGTCTACTAGATACATTTGATATGCTTTCTCATTATATTCTTGAACAGTTTAATTGTGGTATATTGCTGCTTATTGTAAATGAAGTATTTATGTTTTGTATCGCTCATTCAGTATTGCACTACACTAGCATCAATATTAACCTCTTCCTACATTTGATTGGAGGAACGCTGGCCTGTCATTGGGTTTGCTTAAAGTTTAGGACGTACTAGGCACCAGGGGCCGTATTCACAAAACATGTTATTTTAGCGCTAAGAGTACTCCTAAGGAGCACTAAAAGTTCTTAGTAAGGAGTAATTTCTTAAAACCTATTCACAAAGCTGATAAGACCAACTTTTACTAAGGAATGGGAGGGACTCCTAAACTAAGAATAGAGGGCGTGGTAGACCCTGTTGCTATGGATGACGTCATGTTCATTCCTTCAGAGGGAATGAGTCCCTAAGAGCGAATTTATGATAGAAACACTGTAGGAGATATCCATATTGTGTCGCTGTATTAAAGTAAAGAGTTTGTATATACAATTAATAAAGGGACACTGATTTAACATGAAACCAAGATACTGCAGGGTTTCCCACACCTTCGTTCACAATTAGCCTACAATAGCGCCACAGCTGCACGCCATGCACTCTCACTGTATTTCTCTCAACGGCGGACTATGCAGCAATAGTCAGACAGCGACAAACCAGGAAATGCACAATTTAGAAACAACAGCCGGCGAAATCGTAAAGTGCATGCGGAAGGAAAAAGGCGAGACGTGCAACTATACAGGAGCGGATCTGTGGAACGGAGGAGATGCTGCGAAGTGCCACATATAGGCCTATTCTAGTAGGAAATTAAGCCCAAACGTGACACCAACAGTAACTTTCAGTGCATCATAAACCCAAAGCAACTGCAGGAAAAGGAACTTAATAAATAATTTTTATATAAATATAATATATATAAATGTGTCTATACTTTCTAAATATAGCTTTACGATCATTAAACCCTTACAGCTATTAAAGGTACCTTTTTTAAAGCTCACTAGCATTAAATCTCTCCAAAACACCATCAAATGGTTGTCTGTGATTTACTCTTAGTGACTTAGGAGTCCTCTCGAGGACTCTTAGCCTTTCATAGATTTAGGAGCTAGTTTTAGCGTTAAAATGCTTTGTGAATTACACTTATCTTAAAAAGTTAGGAGTCCTAAAATTAGGAGTGAAACACCCCTTATTTTTGAGAGTTAATCCTAAATCAGCACGTTGGGACCTACTCTTAGCCTTAAAATGTTTTGTGAATACGGCCCCAGGACATTTTTTTAAAACTTCCCAAATCGGTTTCAGAGTTGTGCTCCTTAATTCATACTCCAACACTGACTTGTAATGGCATTTGATCATTTGCATGACATCAGGGAGCAGTGACTTAAAGCTCACAGTTCACTTGTTTATGTATCTCGAGTGAAAACCGAGCTTGTCAGAAGTCCATTATAGCTTTGTGGGGTCAACTGAATGTTCCTGGCCCCGGGCCAGTCTTTTTTACTGAATGTTTCTATGTTCTTCTTCTGTCTGTGCAGTCTCTTGCTCTCTCTCTCTCTCTCTCTCTTTGCAGTCCATTTATCTCATTACGGTCTGGCTATCTCCAGTGGCGTTGAAAATGAAGTGTTAATCTCTCTTCTCATCAATCTACCCCCAGCCCCCAGAAGTGCCCGAGTCCTCTCCCTGCATCTCTAAAATGATGACTGGCACTTTTTACTTGTTTGGAGAAATAAGTGTGGGGGGTCTAAATTGAATTTTAATGGATCGCGCATACCCCCAGTGAAAGGTGCAATCCATTACTGAATGATTGTAATGCTATTTTGTTGCCAGTGTTGATTTATGGTACGTATCGTTTGGCGGGGCCAAAGGTGGGCACATTGGGGAAGGAAGCTGTGTGCTGTGCTGATGAGGTTTTAACTACAGCACAGTGAATGAACAACCAACATCAAGTGTAAATGGCTCTTTGACTATAAGTAACACTTTTTGTTCTGCTTTTGATGTGCTTTAACACAATCCATTCAATGAAGACATTGGAAATTGTGGTGCCCCAATGCAGACATGTCCATTGTTTTCAGCAGGTATAATATGTTGACTAAAAACATTTGCTCGGGCATTGTCTTGTGTTAAATATATACTATCGTATTGATTTAAATTTGCTAATTTAATTGATTTTATTTTTATTTTGGGGTAAGACTTTACAGCCCTTACAACTACAAAAGCACCCTGCTTGGCCAATGCAGTGCAATGCAGCAAAAACACAGTCTGGTCCAGCAGTACAACCCCATAATGCAATGCAATCGCTATGATATGTGCAAGTACATATTAAGGATGAAATAATTGATTCTTTGATACATTTTCAGAATTTTCATATTCATTTTACCATTATCATAATATTATCACAATATTATAATCATATATTGCATTGTTTCAGCATGGATTTATTCGATATTCTTTTGGTGTGTCTCCCATGAACCTGTAAAAGACACGACCACCCACAATGCAATGCTTTGACCGCCAGTTAGATTCAAAGTTCAAAGTTCTAGGGGTTTAGTTATTCAGTCAAGAGTAGTTCCTCAGTTTTAACTAGCTCTTTTAACTAACTCTCCAAACAAAATTCCATTATTACTTTTTTCTAAAGCTGTCTCAAAGTTCTTTCCACAGCACCATCATGTGTAATGTCCATGGGGGCTGACCTTTAAAGTATCCCCTCCCTTGTGTAGCTCTGGGCTATAGCGGCTAACAGTGTTATCCTGAAAGTCTTCGTCAGATGAAAGCTGTCACTGGCTTTAGCTAATCTGGCACCAAGCAGCTGGTGTGCCGGGGGAAATACAAATCAATTAGAAAAATCTCTTGCACACAAACTTTGTTAGTGGAGTCTCCGGTGTATTAAGCAGCTGCTGGATGCTGTTGTGTGTGCATCTTAAACCCAGCTCAGGTTAGCCGTCTTGTGAGTGCTTTTGCTCTCCGAGGATCCAACCATCTGCCGGCGATAAAACATTTGGGTTTGTGGATGGGGGAAGTTTGTCAGATTGTCTGGATGGTAAAATGCTCCATGCAGTTTCATTTTCATCACATACAGACGTGACGCCTCTCCAGAGAAAGAGACGCTATAACTGCTAAGTTTAGTCTCCAAAGGCACACGTGCATGAACTTTTTGATTGAGCGCCCAGTAGTAAACTCCCATTGCCCGACAACCTGCCCGAGGAACTGGAGTTTGTATTCACTATTGTATTTTAGATGGATCCTTAAAAGCCATTTGTTTACGTACTGTTTTTTTTAATTCTTTTAATTCTGTATTTTTTGTATTTCTTAATTGTTGTATTCAGCATTTCCCTGTTGCTCTATTTAACCAGAGTATACTATTTCACTGGGGATTTAAGACCATTCATGAACAAAACCCCTTTCAATAACACATTTAAGTTAACTATCATCTCAGCATAAGAGCTTAATAGAATTTTCTTAGCCCATATCTTTCTTCAAACTATTTGTGTGCGGTCCCACCTTTGTCCCCCGGAAATCAATGATCATCTCCTTAGTTTTGGAGGCGTTGAGGACCAGCTGGATGAGATGATCCACCTCGCGCATCTAAGCCGTCTCATCCTCCACTATGGTTGTGTCATCGGCAAATGTTGTGATCGTGTTTTAGAGGTGGATGGGGGGGGGGTGCTGTCATGGGTGAAAAGTGTGAAGAGCATTGGACTCGGCACGCAGCCCTGAGGGCTACCAGTCCTGAGAGTGAGGGTGGGGGAGATGCTTTTATTCAGCATGACTTGAAAGCATGACTTGCATTGAGATTGAAGACCTGTGGCAGAAATCTTTAACTCGTTCTTAACTCACTTGTAAAAAATCTACAAGATTCTTAAGGCAATTTAAGGTGCTAGGAGACCTTGTTGCGCTGCTCCACTGATATTTTGGTAAGTGACTATGAAGCATCAGTTTATTTAGTTAAAGGTGGCTTGTTGTCAAAATCACTTCTTGTCAAAATCAGTGAATATCTCTTCCTGATCCACTACTTTGTGCACTGAAAAAACAATCTGGTGTTTCTATACAGCCTAAGCTCTGTAAACGGGTATGACAGCAACCAGCAACATTCCCCTTTACCTAGCCTAGTCTTTGTACACTGGATTTTTTTTCAGAACGCACAATACATCCACATTGGGGATCATGAGGAGATATTGACTGTTTTCGATTTTTAAAAAAAAGTGATTTTGTCAGCAAGTATTTTCCAGAATTGCTGACCTCACCTTTAATTGTTTTGTTTTTTGTAACACGGTCAAGGACATTTCAACGTGATGACATTCAGGATGAAGCTCAATTGTGTGAAACAGCACATTAGGTTAGCCTCATAGCACTACTCTCACTCACTCCGCCTACATTACTTCAGCAAATTTTACACACAATATATTTACAATTCTCATCCAACCTGTGCCACTTTGAAGCAATGGCCTGTGACAGGAGACGGGCCATCTATCCTATACTCACCATTAACCAATCCAAACCCTCCCTAACACTGTTTGCATGGAGCCCTGGAGTCCGTCACACACCACAGTTAGACATGCTGAATAGCATCACCATCTGGACGAATTGGCAATTGTCATTATGGCAATATTGTCAAGCATGCATTTCAGCTACTGCTGTGTACCACTGGCAACAAATGTTCACCAACTGATTTCTGAGCTATTACATTTTTTTTTTAACGTAATCCCAAATCAAGCTCATAATCTCACTGTCGAGATGGTTGCTCTATGGGTTTGAACCTGCCGTGGAAACTGAAATATCATTTTGTCTTATGCAGATGAAAGCAAGAGCTATCATCAGTATTCAGCCTGCAGATATGACTGAAGAGGTTATAGTATTTAGAATGAACTAACAGCAATTGGTCAGTGTGTACATATTTTTACACAATTGTTACATCATTGTCTAACTTTGTTCTACACCGTCTTAGCCTTCAATTCCTAACATCTCAACCTTTACAACCTCACTTTGTCATAGTATCCCAACTATTCCTTCTTTATCTGCATTACCTCAACTGTCTTATCATTTGCGTTGCACAGATACACAGGAGGCGGTCAAACCCTCTCCAGGTCAACTGTCAACTCTTTGCCAATGTCTACTTGTATATAGTTCAACAATACATGACAGTATAATGTAAAACATATGATTAGAAATATTAATTTCCATAACAAACCCAACACTTTAACAGTTTATGAAACAAACAAGAATGTTTTCAGTGGGGATATTTTTCTCTAAATGTAAATGTATTATATTGATTTGGGGATGGTATTATGGTATGCTTTTGAGGGCCTAGGCACTACTCTTCATCTCTCTTACCAGGCACTGTACTGTAGTGGACATTACCAGCCAATATAAGTCATCTTACATGTGTACAGTATCTTGTAGTAGGGCGACTCGTGTGCTTTTTGAGGGCTGTGTGTTTTGGATGCTCGGTACAGCAGGCACTGTTGGTAGCTGTGTTTTCCCCATAGAGACTGTTATGTGAGGGACCTAAAAAAATCAATGGCAGCAGCTTAAGGGCCATTTGAAAAGGCCTGACTCTTTGCTCTCATTCATCACCTAACAATCTGCCACCTACTGAGAACCAATTCTAATGGGACCTCTCAGCACATCTATGGTGTCCCTCTCTCTCTGTGTGTGTGTGTGTGTGTGTGTGTGTGTGTGTGTGTGTGTGTGTGTGTGTGTGTGTGTGTGTGTGTGTGTGTGTGTGTGTGTGTGTGTGTGTGTGTGTGTGTGTGTGTGTGTGTGTGTGTGTGTGTCTGTGTCTGTGTCTGTCTATGTTAGATGCAGTATGTGGATTGGTATGTATGTCACTGCTCCACTACTCATAACTTCTTAGTGTGTAATTTTTTTGGGTCAGCCAAATAAAAATTGTCACATTAGTAATTTACACTTAAACAAAAAATAATTTGTTTTCACGCTGCCTTTGTATGTCTCGTGATTTTTAATTATTCTTTTTCTTCTCCTCAGCAGTGTCAGAAGTAGTAATAGTAGTAGTGCAGTAATGTGATCCGCGCTAAAACATTTCTGAAGTCAAGTCTGCATTTACACAAAGACTTGCCTGAAAATACCTGTTTCTATGTAACAATTCCAATCCAAACATTAATTCTAAGTATATTTTGTCCTTCTGTAAATACAAAATTCAAAACACCCTAAATTAAGTATACTCCTTATTTAAAGAGCCACTTATTAAACTACCATTATTTATTTTTTCCAAAACCATTGGTCCTGGTTTAGATTATTAATTACTAATGACTTGATTACACTGATTACTGCAAATTTCTCCACATAATTTTAGTGCGGTATTATACCCAAAAGAATAAACGTATTGCTTTTAGTTTAATCTCTATATTTAAGGTCTAATTATGCAAATGTAGGGCAGCTTAGGTGCTGCTAATGCAATCAGATTGTTCACAACCTATGAGGAAAGTTCCTGGTGTTTGCATCCAAATGAGGAGAATGTGACTACTCAAACACACACACACACACACACACACACACACACCACACACACTAGCACTTTATACAAATTATACAAGAGAAACAGGAGAGTGGGGAAAAAAGGAATAGATCTTCTTAAACAAATAGAGATTTTTATTGATAAATCTTGAGTGTAGATTGTTGTGTTGTTTCCTATTGGTTCACAAGCTGATTAAACTCTCCTCTTTGAGAAGCGTTAAAGGTACTGTAGTGGACATTTCTTCTAGCTTTGTTGGTTCCAATAAACATCACGGGTGACTGACTGCAGACCTCGATTCTGACAAGATTTAGTCCAAAAAATATAATGTCCAGAGCTATTGTTGAGTTGGCAAAAGTATTGGTTTTATTTTGTACAAAAGTCAAAGAAACTAACAAACAAAAGAGTGTGATGTGGACGAAGACATTCTTCTTTCTTTCTTTCTGCAGAAAACTTCTTTTGCTGGTCTAATCAGCCACACCTGGCATCTGCCCATCTGGCTTATATATTTTACTCACCAAGTATAAACAGAATATGGCTCCTACACACCGCCCCCACTGTTTAGGTGTTGGCAAATTACAATTACATAAATCAAATAAGGAAGGGAGCTACTAAATGTAAAAGGAAATACATCTAAAATAATACATTTTTAAGCATTCCAATCTTCTGTCTCCAACAGCAGGCAGATCTGGTTACAGGTCGCCAAGAACACTTGTCCTCGTCTGTAGCTTGACAGAGCGAACACAAAACCATTTTCTGTCACAATTGGCTCTCTTATCCCAAGCAACCACAAGTGAGCCACAAGTTAAAGAATCCACTATCATCACCACATCTCCAACTTCAAAGTTCCTTCTGGTTTGTGGCCAACATTTCTTGTCTTTCCTGTGCAAGGGCACTTCCTTGCCCAGCGCTCAAAACAGTTCTATGTACTGGACTGCCTCCAGCGACGGCCGAGCAGAGGTCTGATTTTGGAAAAGAGTCCTGGGGCAAAGCAGGCTTGGTGTTCAGGAGGAGAATGCATTAGGCACAGCTTCAAGATCGTGTCGATCAGCTGATACAGTTGTTATAGGCTGACTGTTAAGAATTGCCTCCAATTTCCTCGCAGAACGCAGCAAGTGCCCTTCATCATCGAGTTTATGGATGCAAAACTGAACAGAGTATGGATCTCACCATTCTGATAAGTCGCTCCCACACTCCACCGTGATGAGAGGCAGCGGGGGGGTTGAAACTCCACTTCACTCCATGCTGTAGTAGGGAATCTTGGACTTGGTGTTGATTCAGTGTTAAAAGAGCTTTCTTTTAACTCTCTTTCCACTCCAACCAGATTGGTTCCATTATCCGATCTAGATAAGCAGACTTTTCCTCTTCTGCAGATAAATCTCCGTATTGGCTTCTAGAAACAGGAGTCTGTATCATGAGTGAGCGACTCCAAATGCACTGCTCTGCTTGACATTCAGGTGAATATGATGCCATATCTTTTAACGAGGCTCCTTGCTTTCTTTACCTCGATGGGCCCAAAATAATCAAGCCCAACATTTGTAAATGGAGGGTTATCTGGTATTAGCCTTTCAACAGGTAAACCTGCCATTTTCTGTTCTCCTGGTCCTCCTCTTACGCGCCTGCATACAACACATTTGGAGATGATCTTTCTTACAGCAGCATTTGAACCTGTAATCCAGTATTTCTGGCGTAGCTGTGAGAGAACATGGTTCCTTCCATTATGACCAACATTTTCATGGATTTGGCGAAGGATAAGAGAGGAAATATGCATGTTATTTGACAGAATAATAGGATGTTTGCTTTGTTGAGGCATAGCTGATCTGTCAAGTCTACCTCCCACTCTCAAAATCCCATCCTCCAACACTGGGTCCAACTTGTAAAGGGAACTTGACCTTTTGACACCAGATGGCGCCATTTCTAATCTGGTCATCTCTTCTGGGAACGTTTGTTTTTGGCAGAAACAGATGATTGATTGTTCTGGTATTTCAAGATCATCAATAGTTATGTTTTGTCTACATATAGCCTTCTTTCCCACGTGCTGTGAGTGAGTCACTTTACTTTGTGATCGTGTGTATGGGCGGCCACAGGATTCCTTTTCTTTTCTCTGTTTTGCTAGAGATTGCAAGACACTTTAACTTTAATATTCATACAGCCTCTTAACTTCAGCCAACAGGTGCTAAGAGCAGCTGGTTGGTAGGGTTATCTGTTTCCTTCAAAACAATATTATGCACAACCAACCTGACTTTGACTTCAGGGTCATCTGGATTAAGTCTATGGGACTTCATGGGTATTTGGCCATTCACTATTGGCCTTAACAGGAAAGTTGGTCCCTGTATCCATCTTTTTTCCTTGCACAAATCTTCCAGCAGCACTTAGGCCTCTGGATGATCACGGCTGATTTAACTTTGTCTCCACATACCTCCATTGTGATACATTTGTGTTGTCTCTGATTGTTGACACTTGATTTGTAATGAAAGTATGGAATCGTGTATGCTCGTTTGCAATGTACTTGATTACTGCTTGACTATCAGTCCAGAAAACTGAATTTTCCAGTTGCAACTGCAATTCTGCTCTGAGCATTTTGTCCACCTTGACTGACAACACAGCAGCTGTCAATTCCATTCTTGGGATGGTGATATTTTTCAGCGGTGCAACTCTGGCTCTTCCCATCATAAAGGCCAGACAGACATCTCCTCTGTTGTTGGTTAATCGAAGGTAGCTTACTGTACCATAGCTGTAGTCACTTGCATCTGAAAAATTATGTATTTGGGCATGAACTGGTTTTCCAAAGTTTATTGGCTTAATGCAGCGTTCTATTTTAAAGTCTGCCAGCTTGACAATATCAGAAGTCCATTTGATCCATTTTTCAGATGTCGCTTTAGGTATGAGTTGATCCCAGCCATGATTTTGTTTACAAAGTTCCTGGAGGAGACATTTAGCGGGCAGTGTTAAGGGGGCCAAGAACCCGAGAGGGTCGTAGATTGAGCTCACTACGGATAGCATTCCTCTTTGGGTTTGTGGCTTTTCTTTGACTTTGATGTTAAACTTGAATGCATCATTTACCACACACCACTGCAAACCAAGTGCTCTTTCTATGGGGAGTTTGTCTTTGTCTAAATCCAGTTGTTTTACTCCTTTTGCCCTGTTTTGTTCTGGTATAACAGAGAGCACTGTCGGCTGCTGCTCATCCATTTGGTGAGGTGAAATCCTCCCTAGGCATATAGTTGAGAGGTCAGTAACAAGCTGTATGGCCTCCTGATCAGAGGGTGCTTTATGCAGTCATCTACATAGAAATTCCTGACAGCCAAGCATTGCAAGGGGGAAACTATTCTTGTTGTCCTCTGCAACTCTTTAATGCAAAACTTGCACAACTGGGGAGGAAGTGGCTCCAAACAGGTGCACAAGCATACGATGTTCAACTGGTTTCTGGTTGACATCACCTTTAGGCCACCATAAGAACCTAAGAAAATCTACATCATTTGGGGACACTCTTACTTGGTGAAACATTGCCTTTATATCAGTCATGACTGCGACTGGCTCCTGACGGAATCTGGAAATCACACCGACAAGTCCATTTCTCCGGTCCTTGTAGCAGTTCCGTGTTAAATGACATGCCCTGGTAAGTTGCGCTGCAGTCAAACACAACTCTTAGGGATTTCTTTTGTGGGTGATAAACCCCATGGTGTGGGATATACCAAACTCTTCCATCTTTCCTTTCCAATTGCTCTTGTGGCACCACTTCATCATATCCATTATCAATTACATCTGAAAGGAAATCAGTGTACTCACTTTGAAAGTGTCCATTCCTTTTGAATTTTCTTTTCAGATTCACCAGACGCTGTTCTGCGATCACTTTGTTATTTGGCATGACAGTGTTTTCCTTTCTAAACGGTAAGTCTAGTTGGTAATGGCCATTTTTCAGTGCAATCGATTCGTTTGCAATTTTCATGAATCTTTTATCTTCTATTGACATTTCTATCTTGTCACCTGCTGATATTTCTTTGAAATCATGATTGTATTGATCGATTAACATTTCATTAACATCTAGGAGGGATATTCTATTTACAGTGGGACAGCTGTCATTGTTGCTGTTGTTGCTGACCCCTAGTGGACCATTAATTACCCAGCCCAACATGGTTTTCACAGCATAGGTCCCTCTTCTTCAGAGCTATGGATCACTTCCCAGGGTTCCATAGCCTTTGGAACCAAGGTCCCAACCAGCAGCTCCACTTTGGCCTCAATAGCTGGAATATGCACTTTATCCAAGTGAGGCCATTTTGCCAAGTCGTCCTGTTTTGGAATGTTATTCTTTGTCACTGGTATAGTTTTCTGTGTGAATACTTTTGGCAGGGGGATGAATGTGTCTTGTTCAAGTCCTGAGACCTCTAGTCCTGTTATGATATGGGATGAAACACACTTATCTTGGCCCATGGTGCGAAGTAGAATGCGAAGCCCCTTGCCATTGATGTTGAGTTGTTCCATTAACCCTTCGGGGTACAAAATGTGGCAGTACTCCTCCATTGTCAAGGAAGGCATATGTCTCTGCTGGTCTTGTCACTTGTGTTACATTTAATTTTGACTGGCACAATAGATAGTTTGCACTCATCACTACCGGCCCCAATGTGACCACATGCCTGAAGGGTGCTCACTATTTCCTCTGACGACTGCTCCCTTGTTTTGCCATTTTCTCCTCTTGTAATGTGGAGGAGTCCAGGGTGGTTTTTTGTCACATACACAGACAAACACCTTTTGCAGTCTTTACTCATATGTCCTTTTATAAGACAGCCAAAACATATTCCTTTTTCCTTTAAGAAGCCAATTTTGTCTCTGTGTGGCCTTTTCATCAGAGCATAGCATGATTCTAATGTGGGGCCACTTCGGTTTCAAAAGAGACAAAGGCCTTGTGACTGGTTGGGGATTTTGGAGGTGAATTTTGGTTCAATGGTGTCAGTATGTGTTGCAAAACTACATGTTGCTTTTAATTTCAAGGGGGTTTTCCTTTTGCCTTTAGCTCTGTCGGTGGTTTGATCTTGAATGTTGCCAAATACTGGATCACTAGTGGATATTCTGACTTGCTTTCTTTCCAGGAATTTGACCCAAATCCACTAGTGCTGTCTACTGCTCCGCTTCTCCTGTAGCTCACAGACTATGCTTCTCCATCTTTCCCGCATTTTGTACGGACGTTTCATGATTATTGCTTTTATATTTGAGCCAAGAGTCAGTTCTTCCATGAAGTTCATTTCTTCCGTGACATTGCAGCAACCTCTGAGGAATAAAGTGAATGTTTGCAATGCCTTTGGGTCTTGTGCCGGACCTTTAGTGTACTGTTGGAGGAAATCCAGCCTGTCTCTGTTGTTATCAGGTTTAGACTCAATAGCATGTTCGAATGACAGTATAAAAGACTGGAAGTGTAATACGTGACCATCAAAAATAGCAATGTCTTTTTGGGGCAATAAAGAGAGTTGTTGCTGTCTAACAAGAACACTGGTTATATCATTTTGCCTTTGGAGAATACTGCATACATTACTTTCGCCATCCTGTGATTGTGTTGTAGTCTGCATACTTTGGGTTTGTCTAGGAGAGGAGGTCTGTATACCTTGGGTTTGTTGGGGAGAGGAGAGTACTTGGGTTACAGGGCTCATATTTTGTGTTGGAGTTATCTCACAGTCCCAACCAGCTGTTTGAATTGAGATATGAGATCTACTGAGCAGGATGGGAGGTTGGAATTTAACTCCTGGCTTTGGACGCACACTTGGTATTTCATCAATGGTTCTCTTGCACTGTGTCACTCGCAAGAAGGTCCATTCCTTTGTGTCCATACCTGTCAACCATGCCACAATGGGGCATTCATGCCATCCATTGAAGTTGAGTCCATTTGTTCCCCTGCAGATTTATACACAGTGAGCCTTTAAGGTTGTAGCTGCTAATTCTGTGTGCAACTCAAGTGTCTCTTTTTGTTTCCTTAATTGTCCTGCGATTCAATGCTTCCTTTCCTCCAGAGCATGCTTTTTGCTTCAGTGCTTGAATTCTTGTTTGAATAGCTGCCTTTTCAGCTTCAGCTTTAATCCTAGCTGATGATGTGGAGGATGTGGCTGAGCGACGGACCTGCGACTTAACACTGCAGAGATACTGTCCTCGGGTGCCACATTATCAACATTTAGTCCAATACTGTCTTGATCAATTTCACCTTTTGGCTGATAGCATTTCTTTTTCCATTTTGTTACAGATGCCATGAATGCAGTCATATCAGCCACTTTTAACACATACCACTTCTCAGTATCCACTTTGCATTCTTCCTTTGACAATAAAAGCTGGTATGCTGTATGAGTGTTATTAAACTCTTCAACAAGTTGTCCATATTTTGTCATATTTTCAGTGACCTCTTCTAGGTTTGAAATGTCTGTCATCAATTCATGTATAATGTTCATTCTTCTTGTAACTTGGCACAGTTTAGACTTTCTACTTGTAAGTAGTTTGGAAGCTACTAATTCTAATTGGCCTTTTTCAAAGCATCCAAGGACATCCTTTGACATCATCCTCTGGCTGAGAAGCCATTTTGTCAGATTCTTCAGCCATGTTTAGCATATAACATAAGAGACTCTTCTTTCACAGGAACCTGGTTTCAAGGCTAGAAATCAAAGAATCAAGGTCCTTTACTCATTTAACATTCCTTGTTTGTTCCAGTCAACTTCATCCATTTCAAAAGGCTCCACTCCAATAGCAGACTTTCAATCCTGAAGTTTCCATTATGCTTTCCAATGCACAGTTACATTTTCCAATTCCACAGTTTAAATGAGCAGGATAGTCCTTCATTTCAATCCTTTGTTCTACATACCACTTGGCTACTGGGCCTCATGCTGTTTCATCATGCTGCAGTAGAGATCCATTGTCTTTGTTGCTGCTTTCTCCATGTCCAGGTTTCATTTAATCCATTTAGTGGCAAAGTTTTCTACCTTTGAGGTATTGTTGAGTTGGCAAAAGTATTGGTTTTATTTTGTACAAAAATCAAAGAAACTAACAAACAAAAGAGCAGGATGTGGGCTTAGCCATTGTAGAAAAACTTTTTGCTGTGTAACCAGCCAGACTGCACCTCTCCATTACATGCACACAGGCACTCAAGACCTGTAGAGGTCACCAAAAACAAATATTGCACAAGTATGTTTTAATATGGCTCCTACAGGTACAAACTAAGACTAAACCTGTATCCAGTGCTAAGTGGATATATGTACTGAGAACGGTAGATGTCTTGTTAGCCCTGTAAATTGACAACTGTTCCTGTTGTGTCACTGGCTTCCTTACTAGTGCAGGCTGCAGGGTCATGATCACACTCGAATGCATTGAATAGGCAAATAAATGAATGATTAAATGTGCTGTTAACATTTTAGTACAAATGTGCAGCCAGAACACGTCAAATTGACGGTACATTATTTTCATGAAGAGAAATATCCCTGCAATATCATTCAGCACAATAAAGTCCCTTAAGCTTCACAGATATCCATGACTGGTGTTAAAAGGCTTTTACACAAACCTTTTTGAACAAATGGTATGTTAACAGAACCTCTGTATTAGTTGAGTGTTGACAACATTGTAATTGCTCTTATTGCAGGCTTCATGGTGTTGTTGGGGTAACAGATCCGTATAAAACATGCTGTCAAAGTTTCTCTTAGTCAGGGCTTTTTTAAAGACGTTATATAAAGCCGTTTTGGCTAATGGCTTATGTAGCAGGTTGGTGTGTGTGACTGTGAAATCATTTTCCAGGCAGTGAGGATTTATTGCTCTAGCTTTTAAACATGTAATGTTGGTATAATGTTATAACTGACATTGACAGTTGGCTAGTATGTCACCACACACACAAATGGCTAAACTGGCTGCAGATTTATGCACACACACCCGGTCACAGTGTGTGTGTGTGTGTGTGTGTGTGTGTGTGTGTGTGTGTGTGGACATAGCTAATGCAGCTGCCTGCATGTGTGTGCACCTCTGTGATTATATTTGTGGTTCACATTTAGTGTTCTAATCGATATATTTAAAAACACTCTTTCTTTGCTAATGCATTTCTATTGACATTGCCGCGGAGTAGAAATACTGAGACAGCAAAATGCAGTGTAGCATCCTCAGTACTCCGTAATGACAAGTACAGTTGTTTATTTGAATTTGTCGGTTCAGTTGGGAGCCTTCCAGGAATGCGGCCAGCACTCAGCTGTATTAGCTCCATAAGGCATTTTAGTATGCACGATAGTATGGGTAGTTGTTGTTGCTACACACTCTCATGGGGGTAACATTGATTTATTTAATTTTTTTAAACGCTTGTGCATGCTACCAGGCCCAGGGGCCAAATGTTGTACATTGTGTGTACAACATGCACGTGTGTGTGTAGGATGGGAATCGAGAACCGGCTCCTGTTCAGAACCGGTGCCGAGCTCAACCAATTCCTTCGATTCGCAACAAGCCTGCTTAAGGATTCCGCTTATCGGTTCCGGTCGCGGGAAATGCGTCATGAGGTCACACACACGCTGCTTTGTTTTGGTTCAGAACGCAGCAAACATGACGTCGAGGCAGAAGCACTCTAAAGTGTGGTTGTATTTCACGCGAAAAGGCGACAATACGGCCACTTGCAACAATTGTAAAGTTTCCATTTCATCAAACACGCAAGCACGCAGACTGCGATCCTGACGGTTAAACGTTTAAACGTCCGCGTCTTACTAGTCGGGCACCAGAATTGCCCATCACTTGGATTTGAACATAAAATGTATGAATTAACGTGTGTGTAGGCCTAGGTGTGGGCAAGTGAAAGGGGGAGATACATGTGCCATGAGCAGCATAAAGCAAAGCAAAAGGATGTCTTTACTGCTGCCAGGCCCGCTGTTTACTCTCGTTCATCAGCTGTTAAAATGCAGCCTTTACGCACGGCGGAGACAGACCCAAAACAACACACAGCGGGACTCAGCGGTCCGGTGATAAGAAAACGTTTAACAAGACACTTTATAAAGACAGTGGGGCACACTTAAATAACGCTCCCTGCCCATACAAAAAGTTCTGACTTGGATAACATGACGGGCCAATCAATGTGTATAAATGCGTAAATGACATGTGTCTGATGACAAGCCATTATATTAATAATAAACTGTGCGCTGCACATTACTACAGCATTAACATTGTAAAGCTGACATGGAGTCGTGACTGTCACAGCAGAAGTGAATAAGAAAGCGATACATTCTCTTTTAGCCTTTCTGGAGAATGTATTCTGTTCTTGAATAGCCTACATGACTGACTGCTGTGCAGTCAGTTCAACAACAACGTACAACGTGACAGTTTGACCTGAGGCGTTCCTTCCACGGACCTATAAGGAAGGGTTCCTTCAATGAACGCAGTGACATCATCAATGCTGCCCTTTCAGAGTAAGGGTGCAATCATCATATAATAATAACACTGAACATAAATTCAATATCTCGTGTCCTTCCTGAGAGGGCAAAATGATGATTTTTCTGCATAAAAATGGTTAATTTGCCAAAGTTGATAGTTGGTCTTATCTTTTCAAAAGACTTGTTTATATTTATTATGTCAGTTGAATTTGGTTTCAAGTGCAAATGAACACTGTTAATATTCCAAAAGGCACAAGCTCTTCCTTGACTGTTTTCAGTCTGTGTTTTTAGTTTTTAGGGCACAATGGCATTTGGGCTTAAAAGCCAAACATTTATTTTTTTGTTTGGACCAATTAATGTGAAAATTGTCAATTTCCCCTAATCCCTTGCAGCCTACTCTTGATAATCTTTCAAGGCACACACTAGACACACCTCTGAATAGATACTAAAGAGAGATAATAAAAACAAACTAATTTGTACCTATTCTCTCACCCAATGAGAATCGATAAGGAATCGGATCGATAAGCAGAATCGGAACCGGAATCGGAATCGTTAAATTCTTAACAATTCCCATCCCTACGTGTGTGTGTGTGTGTGTGTGTGCATGCGTGCGTGTGTTTTTGGACCAGTGTGTATGACAAAAACAAACACAAAATAATATAACATATATAACAACAGTGTGCATTTAATGTCCCTATTGTGGGACTATAATGAAGAACTGTAGCCCTTGGTAAACTATACATGCAGTGGTCAGATTAGCCCCTTCAAGGCTAAGTGTTCTTATGACCCTGGTGATGAAAAAGTATTGAACACTCTAAATGTGTAAGCCCTTCATCAGATTTGGGCCATTTTACAAATTGACTAGATTGTTATGACCAATTTCCCCAAAACTTCTCCTCGTGCCTGCCTTCTGTCTCCATCAACTTAATGGCTTAATGGCCTTTGATCATCTCAAAAATCAATCTAGTTTTAGAAAAAAAAAAAACAATATGGTGGGATAATTGATTGCTCAATTTATGCTCTACTATTCTTTCCGTGTCACAGTAATTTTTTATCTCTCTCTCTGTCCCACACAAAAGCATAAACAAAGTAATATCTGATAAATCCCCACTGGCATTCCCTCTCTTTTTTTTGCCTGGGGGACTTTCATAATCTCTTATTTATAGGCAGCAAACGCAAAAGGAAATAAGAAACAACAATAATAATGATAGCGGAACAATCCAGGAGCGACGCGATCGAGGAGGATTTCAACAAAGCAAGGTCAAAGGGATTTAGGACCATGAAAATGAAATGTTTTTATTTCCACAATCCGGATCAGCGCTGTTTTGTCTAGGCTTGTAACGAAAAAACATCATACTGACCACACACAGACACACACACACACACACACACACACACACACACACACACACACACACACACACAATACATTCAGGCTCACAAAAGCTAAAACATGGTCAGCATACAGATACGGGCTTTGTGATGAATGATGCTGCTGATGTTTTGCAATGGAGATTTTTTTGAACACATTCTATTCAAAGACAGAAGATGAAAGTTTTCATGCCAAGACACGATACCTTATATCTGCATGTAAAAACCTCTATAATATAATTTGGACTTTTATCTTCTTGTATCTAAATAATCAAGCATAAAAAAAAATTAAAAAAAAGTCAGTTCTGAAATAAAAGTCAGTAGGTAGGTATTTCAGTAATGGTTGAGTCAGTGGAATTGATTGAATAAGACTATCAAACTCACACGGACAGCACACGAAGGTCATTTATTTCCAATAAGAAACATTGGATCTGCTTATTAAGACCAGTGACTTGATTAAAAGACTAGCTTCTCCTCCGTACTCAACTCCTTTAGGTTCAAACAATATTACACATATAAGGCATATTTGTTAAAGCCAGGGTTGAGTGTTTTGACTTGAGAGAAAATAAGAAAAACATTGGTGTAGGAATAACACCTGTGGACAGGCAAATACAGGCTGAGGTCATGTAGTTTGTGGTACACTGCAAACAGCCTCCAGTTCCCATCGAATGATAGCCTAACACCAATGATGAACTATACCAAGAAGAAAATGATTGCGGGTACAAAGTCAGGGAGGGTTCACATAAAACGGCTACAAACATAGTTTTGTTATGTCACTTTTGTCACTGTATTACTGGCCTTTTTTATATTCATAATGGACACTTTTTATTAAAATAAACTATGATGGAATTAAACCCACCAAGCCTGTCAGGTGTCAAGGGGTAACATGTTTGATGATTATGAAGCATAAATTAGTCATTTGTATCTTTGGTATAATCAATTATGAGCAAACAAACTACTTAATTCTTCCCCTCAAAATGAATAATTCATGGCCTGGAATTTGCTAAATCATGCGCATAAAAAATACAGAATTAATTTCCTAAAATGAATACCGTTATCACGTCCGTCTCTCTGCTTGTCGGTTTAGATGCTACACTGATGTTAACGTGGCACTGTTGCAATGCCGTGCCAAATCAGCTGTGAAAGTTGTCAGGTCTTGCTCAATCCAAATAGGATGCTTGTGTAAACTACAGTTTGTTATTAATTTATAATATTTATATAGCACAATTACAAGAAGAAAAATGGAGTTGGTTAAAGTGCTGTACAACATTAAAGGTGCAGTACATGCACATGCAACAAACAATATTCTAAACAAAAAATAAATAAAGGAATACAAAATGTGCACACATGTGGGTTAAGGACAAGTCATAGAAAGAAAGCTAAAATAAGATACAGAGATGCCATCTCACATTCGTCAATCCATGCAGATGTCAATGTCTAGAACCAGTCAGGGGCTGTCTTCCACTAACAGATGGGAAAGCGGGGAGGGTTTCGACCTTACTGCATGCTAGATTGACGACTACATAAACCAATCAGGAGTCTGCCTTACATTAATAGACATGGCCAGGCTCCTCCCCACAGAGATTGGAGAAAGCCCAGACTGGGAGAGACACACATTAGAGCTTGCAAGATCAGGCTAGCGTAACAGTAGATAGATGCTTTACTCTCTATCTATGTGGAAGATGACTAAGTTAAAATATGTTTCCGTGTGTATTACATAACTCTACTTAGACTGACACGTTGCTGCCTTAATCTCAAGTATGCTTCTTTCTTACCTTCCCAATGCAGTGCAGACAAACACTTTGAGAGCCTTGAGCCAGAATGCTTCTTGTCAATCAGATTAACATCTACTCTAAAGGATGATTGTACAACTTGAAATCGCCTCTTACTCTTCCCACACAGCCATTAAACTTGTCCAACTAAACTCAGCCCACACTCAATTGAGCCATGTGTTGTGTCGAGGGTGAGAGGCAAACAATAGGGAACGGTACATTCAGTGTGGGTGTTGGATTCATCTGGTATGGAAACAGGCGAGCATGTGTTTCAGAAAAGCCTTGACTGCTGGAGACTGGAGAGAATCTTCTCCACCGCAGTTTGTCCTTCATTACCAAATGGTTTTACATTCAGTAATATAGAACCAGCAAATTATGTTTTTGTATTAAACTGTGAACTGTGACGGCCCCCCTCAGGTTCAATTTGAATTTCAGAACAGGGGAGAGTGGAAAGAGATGATCCACCCTCTGTATCTACAGTATTGAGGTATTCTAGATTCAATATACACAAAGTGAAATGTGCCTTTTTACTTTTTTTTTCGCTGATTACGGTTCTATTACATATGCACCAATCAAAAAAAGGATTTATAATACAGAAATGTCAATGGTACCACTAACACCTGTACTTGTCAGTGGTTAGAGTGCCCTTGGCAAAAGCTTTTACACACACTGTACAGCGGCCCAGTTCACCTATAGTGGCTTGGTGCTTATCTATCTATATATATATATATATATATATATATATATATATATATATATATATATATATATATATATATATATATATATATATATATATATATATATATATATATACTTTGAACTGCCGATATATATATATATATATATATATATATATATATATATATATATATATGTGCCTATATACACCGTGCAGACGCTTACACAGTGCAGAGGAGCAGGTATTCATTTAACAAGAAAGCCAAGTGAGATTGTTGTGTGTTGTATCATAATGTTCCAGATCCTTCTACAGTCGGAGCCGCACATGTTGTTATTTCTAACATTGAAGCTATAGCCACATAAGCCAGGCAACAGGCTATTGCTAAATTAAATAGGTTTGCATGCGAAATAAACAGAATTAAAAATAGTTTAATAAGCATACATGTATTTTATAAGTTGGGTATGTTGACCTTTCAACAACTAATTAAGCAGATGTGAAGTAGTGTCTGTATCTACCTGATTGATTTTGGTTCAATACTGATTTATATTTTCAGCTCAGTTTCTGTTCATCTGCTAAATGTTTAACAGTGTTCACAAACTAGTCACCACTAGGTGTGTCACTGCAAGTAAAGCCTGTCTTCTTCCACAGTTATTCCATCTATAATTAATATCAACACATTGAATAATTTAAGCATATTTAACATAGTAGTGTTAGGTAAACTCTTTGTTAGTTTACTACTGTGGGATCCAACAGAATGTATCACTGATTTCCAGTGTTGGGAATAACGCCGTTTAAAATAACGGCGTTAGGTAACGCCGTTCTTTTTTCAGTAACGGGGTAATCTAACTAATTACTTTTTCCGTCGTTACAACGCCGTTATCGTTACTGAACGTTAAATGTGGTGCGTTACTATTGATTGAATAAACAGTGTAATCCGAACGCACCCCTGGCTCCATACTACACAAACTGCTAGTGAGGAGACCGGTGTGTTTTAAGTTGTGTTTTATTCAGTGTGGATGACATTATAACTGTCAGTTAGCCGGAGCGCCTGTTTAGTGAAGTTTCTTTTTCTTTCTCTCTCTGCTGTGTGAGCGTGCACGTTGCCGCAGTAACCACCTATCAATCCACGGTTGAAACGTGCTTTCCCTGAGTTTGTTTGCATCGCCCTTGTGAGTAAGTGCACGGAGTTTCCCGATCTCTATAAATTATAATTTATGCACGTTATTAAACGGCCGCGATTCGCCGGTTGCAACAGCTGTTTAGCGTGTCATCACGAGCCGAATATTGCTATTGTTCTTTTCCTGGGATCTGTATGCTGCTGTGCATGTTAAAGAAGGAAATAAACAGCGGATAAATCCTTACTCCTCCTCTCATCGTCTCATGCTTCATAGTCTGACGTTTTTGGCCTTAAGTGGTGTGTTAGCCGACACCCCTGAAGTGAATCCAGTGATATAGGCTAGGAGATCAGCACGGTACATTCAGCAGTTTCTTTTACTACCTTTGTTGAGAACAAAATACTTGAAGTGCAGGATAAACCTCTTGATGTCTGTTGACGTGCAATACATATTGAAGGTTGTGTACCCTACAAGTAGGCCTAGCTCTACTTGTCTGTTCTACTCATTTCAACTAACTTGTGAAAACTGCTCAGAAAAATCCAAATTTGTTGACATATAGCAACTTTTTTCTTTTTACAGTATAGGCTAACGCAAATAGTTACTTTCCCTGGTAACTAGTTACTTCTATTATAAAGTAATTCAGTTACTAACTCAGTTACTTTTTGGAACATGTAGGGAGTAACTATAACTAATTACTTTTTTAAAGTAACGTTCCCAACACTGCTGATTTCTTATGTGTGTATTTTTCCAAGTGACCATTTATGATATTATTAAGTTTATTTTTTCAGTTAATAAGATCCATTTAAAATGTGTGTTGGGCTCAAGTTGAATCACACAACCAAACACTATAATAATGCCACACATACACCATCCTTACAGTGTGTGTGTGTGTGTGTGTGTGTGTGTGTGTGTGTGTATGTGTGACAGTGGACAGCTGTGAAATGGATTGTGACAGAGGCTTTGACCAGATTTCCAGACTGCCCATGGCAAGGCACCAGCCCCAGTGGCCTTCTGTCAACACAATGTCTCTCTCTCCCTATCCGTCTCTGTCAAATTTACTCTCTCAGGCACACACACAAGCACACAGAAAAACGCACACACACACAGACACAGACACATACACATACATTAGAACACACACACACACACACACACACACACAGAGGTCTGCTTTATCTAATTAAAGCTGAGTGCCATGTTTAGCTTCTGCAAACTTCCTTTGTCCACCCACGCGTGAGCTCACTCTGGCCTTTTTTTTTAATCATATTCATAAACTTGACACATTCTATTCATTTCATTTAGCCTGATTTCATAATATGTTGTTAGTTACTTCTTCTCTGCTTTGTGGTTTGGACTGATATTAGAATTAGCAGTCTAGCTTTTTTTTTTATTTACTCTTCATAATTTCACTTTTTTTCATGTTTCATTTGCTCTTTCTTACCACAACGGACCAGTTCAACTTAAATAAAAAGATCACAGCGAGGGGAAAAAAATGCAATTACCATTATCACACCATATGCTGTATGCCTTGTAAAGGTAGCGGATCATGAGGAGACATTCAAATATTTTGACAGAAAGTCATCTTGACAACAAGCATTGGTTTATTAGAAGTTCATTAAATCATTACAATTGGGCGACTGTGGCTCAGGTGGTAGAGAGGGTCTGCTAATGATCGAAGGGTTGGCGGTTCGATTCCCGCTCTGCCACTTGTGTCATGAGTCATGACTGTTGCGTCCTTGGGCAAGACACTTCACCCACCTTGCCTCGTGCGAATGTCGTTAGTTAGCCTGCTATCGGTGTATGAATGTGTGTTTGAATGGTAACGTGTAAATGGGAACAGGTCTCCCTTGAAAAAGAGTCTCTGGTCTCAATGGGATTTACCTGTATAAATAAAGGTTAAAAAATATTTAAAAAAAATTGGGTGTGTAAACCTTAGTGTGGCTGGTTGGCAAAGCTGCTTCTCTATTGATGATGGAGCGCAGTGATTGGCCACGCTGAGTGACGACAAGTGACAGAGGAGAAAATGAGTCCTCCTTTTTTGAGCGCAATGCTGACCAACAGACACTTTGAGCAGTTTGCACAATTATCTGTTTGCGATGGGGCCGATCACCGGATAAAATCTATTAGCAGAGACTGATTTTATATTACATATTTATGAATATTAATCACCAACTTTTTTTTTTATTTACCGTAGTTGTATGGGCTTTTGGTTGGTGTTCCAGAGCTGTAGCACTGTGGCCCCATGGAGGATAAAGCAAGAAAGAGTAATCCTTTTTTCGGGTTTGAGATTGTTCAGATGTAGCTCTATGTGCTCACACAATGCGCGGGGGCTTAATGGATCCAGGAACAAAGCATTCAGACATATGTCCTGTGATAATGTTAAGGTAATGGGAAGACTCTGGGTAACCTTGTTCAGAGCACTTAATGCACCTGCACACATCCTCACTGTACACTTATACATTCTCTGTTACTGCTGCACTCTCTCCATTTGTCTGGGCTTTCTCTCTCTCTCTCGCTCTCTCTCTCTTTTATTCTCTATTTTTCCTCTATCTATAGCTTTAAGAGATAATTGTCTGTGATTGTAGTCGTGTGCGGGACAGACAAACTCCCCACAGCTATCGTTCAGCCATCACTGCTGTTAGGAGGTGCATTTTGAATAAAATAAAAAAGTGGATATAATTTTTCATGTTTTTATTCTATGTTATGTTTTTTTTCTACGCTCAGGGGTAGCACACTAAGATATAAAGACAACACTGACATAAGGTTGCCAATTAACACGGCCAGCAGACACAGAGCGACATTTCATTTACTTGAACGTCTTTCTGTCCACCTGATGATGGAGTCCAGTATTGACTGGCGAATGAGACAAACAGAAACAGAGGGAAAACATTATGTGTGTATGAAAACGTATATAGAACATATCGGGATTTAGGGGGATTTTTTTTTGCTGAGAACAGGCTGATAAGAGAGCAATCATTATTTACACATGACCTAATGAACCCTTATGTCCTGCTTTATCATATTCAGCCTGACTGCCATCTCGCCGATCGAGTGATTTGTCTCCATTTAGTCAGAAAGAAATGACATATTCTGGTCTCTGTAAAAAAAACAAAAGATCCACCATGTAGAGTACTCAGGATATAAGCAGCAGGTCAGCTGGTCAGGCCATGATGCACATTAACATTGCACTGCATTAAAACAACAACAACATTTACACAGAAACAAGAGAGATGTGCTTAGATCGGGTGGTTGGATGGCCTAAAGGAAAGGGGTCCGACTAGTAACCGTGAGGTCGCTGGTTCGATCCCCGGCACCGGACAGGAGGGTGTTAGTAGTAAAACTAGTTGTGGCTGGTATTACATCTACGGTGTCCACCATCTCTACCATTGTGTCCTTGAGCAAGACACTTAACCCTGAACTGTTGTACTATGGCTGACCATGCACTCTGACCCACTGCGCAGTGTGGTAACTTGAGAGGGGATATGTGAAAAGACTCATTTTAATGTGCCTCTAGTAAATTGACTAACTTAATTGACTTAACTTAGATCAATACCCACACACACACACACACACACACACACTCACACTCACACACAGCTCCAACAGCAAGCAGACTTCCACCGTTTGGATGCATACCATTTTATATACCAGTAAAACTGCTTTTAATTATAACTGAGCATTAGAGGTTGTTCAATTTCAAAGAGTTTGCCTTGCACTGTGATGTCCTGTCTGTCATAAAATGGAAAAAGCTTGAATGAACTGCCTGAATCACGGATGTTGCCGATCAGTGGCATAGCAACCAAATGACAATTGATTTGTCAGGCAATGTAAGCCCGTTGCTATAGGTTGATTGCTAAAGGTAACAACACCGACCAAATCTCTGCTTGACATTTCCCATTGGGTTTCAGAGGCAGTGTGCTGGTAAGAAGTAAATGCCTGCAGCACCCCAGGGTGGCCTACTTCCTGACCCTCACTAATCAATATCCACATTGTTTCTCCTGTTTCATTCAAGGAAAACCCTCGGCTCTGTCACACACACACAAACCTTATTTTCCATAAGGCAACACGAAAAACAATGGTTGAAGTATATGTAAGGTTTACATTGTGAATTCTTACTTGACTATGGCCATACTATATGTATTTAAACACAGTGTGCACTGGAGCCAAAGTGTTTCTTGCTTCCTAGGACATAGTGTTCCTTACAGTTGACTAGAAGCATGCTGTTCTAAACATGCCTCGGAATATATTTTACTGAATGTTTGTGCTGCAAATGCTAATTTAACTTTGTATGTACTTGTATTAAACTTTTCAAAAAATGCCATTCCAACTCACCACATGGAACCAGACAAATCTTCAAACATTTTCTTTGATATCATCACCTTATCTCTTGCTTATCAAGGATGCAGGACACACAAGAGTTCATCTAGTAAATAATCAGAAAAAAAACATAAAGAAAATAAGCTGTTGAATTTCAAAATCTGTATACAATTTCAAAATATACAACTTAAGCCACTAATATGTGTTGATTGTTTTATTGATGTATGTTCTTGTATTTTTTCTGTTGTTATTATTCTGTGTGTAAAATAAACCTCGCCTGCCGACCCGAAGCGTGGACACGAGGCAAAAGTAAATATCCTTTGCCTTCCAGCAGACTTTATACTATAGTAAGTACAGATGAAAATAGTCTGAATATGGCCCATTTGAAAATGTATTAAAATAGCTTGATTGAGGTTGAATTCATCATTGACAGGACTGATTGCCACTTAAAAAATGAGAGCTGGCAGTCAGGCTGAACATGAGGTAAAGCATGGCGATAAGGGAAGTGTTGCCACAGAGTGAAGAGAGCTAACATTAGCCCAGATTAGCTGCAGTCTGTTCAGGTAAACAGAAAGAGAGGGTGGGGAGATGGAAGACATCCTCCTCTCATCTCAGATCCCTCTTGCATTTGTTCAGCTTGTCAGCGACTGTCAGGAGAGAGAGATAGAGAGAGAGAGCGCTCTCTCTATCCCCCATCAATTATTTACTTTGTAAATACAGATGGCTGTCGCTCCTGACCTTTTGAGAGAGTTTGAGTCTTTTCAGTCAATTAAGAGCCATTTTTTTTATCAAGATGCTGTGCCGGTGACCTCACTGCCTTCTCACTGAGATGCCTGCCACACTTCCCAATGTACAGCATAAACAATAACAACAACTCAAAGACTGTATATGAAGAAAGCTACCTTACAGATTCACAATTATGGACTGCAAGCCCCGAAAAAGGACAAAAGCTATTTTTCACACAAAAGAAAAAAAAACACCATTGGGAGAAATTAGCTGTCAGGATAAATCTGAACAACTGGGGAATAACAATCAAATGAAGGTGTGCCTAATGAGACGCATGACAGCAGGGGAGGGAGGATATATACAGGGAGATCTTTCTAAGGGCGTTTTATGTTTCTATCCAGGAAAATGGGATGAAGTGTTTTCTTGCCATATGTCCATCTCCTTACAATTAAGCAGCACTCACGTGACAGAAAGATCTCCTCGAGCGTGGAGATAATGAGAAATGGAGGAATGGAGAGGTGTGCGGTGTATTTAAACCTCTCAGCAGGGCACTAAGCAGTCTTTTCTCACTCAAATCATTCTATCAAGGTTCCTGGGGGAAAAACGCTAGAAATATCAGAGAGCAGAAATAACAATGTGCTCAATGTATGTTGAGGACTACTGGATTCAGAGAAAGGAAAAGGAAAAGCAATTCAGTGCTAGCAGGAGTTGCGCTTGGTTGTCCCACTATAGCTGCTATATACATAGTACAGACAAATGTCAATAATAACAAGTTTAAGGTAGGGGCAATTCGGGAGAATGTTTGTTGACAATACGGGTATGTTTACATGCTACGGTGGGCCCCTTTATTTACGTTCCCTTTGTTAACATAGCAATTTACAGAGCCTAGGCTGTGTATTAACACCATATTTTAGATTAGATTATAGTGCATGCTACTTGCTTCAACTATTTACAGCTAAGTAAGTAAAATACAATTGGCCTAGCTTGCCTTTTGGGGTTCTGTAGGCAGACTTTGATCATGCATGGCTTTCCAAGACTGCAATGTGCGAAGCAAAGTTTGATCTTCAAATAATTAAAGACTGTTTAACTATGAAAAATGATATACACTCTCAACCACCTCCTCACACACTGAGCCTGAGCAGGAGTCCACTGGAAACCTTACACAAGGAAGTAGATTTCTAGGTTCAGTGAGTCCAACCCTTTTTCCGGCACATTGCGCATTTAGCCATTAGCCAGTTGTGTGATTGAGGTTACCACTCCAGCAGTCCTTGCCAGTCTTTTCCTCCTTTACCTTTGCACTCGCCCATACTGCTGCGTTCAGCACAACTGAACTCTATTGAGGCATTGATTAATCACTTCACATTTTTCCCCTTTCAGCTGCATTAGCCCTGCTTGTCTGTATCCATAGGTAAACTCAGCTTTATATAGAAAAGCCAGACCGGCTCGATCAATAGCCGCCCTCGGGCAAGGACAGGGATGGAGGGGGAACAGGATGCCGCCTAATTCAATGAAATAGACATTACCTGGTGCTTGCAACGCGCCAGGGCACGAGTAATCATAGACAAATTCATTTTAGAGCCCGGGAGCCCAGGATTGCTTTCAATTAAGGGCCAGAGTTGAGAGGAGTTAGGGCGCGTATGAGTGTGAGTGGGCAGGAGAAAGGAGGACAGAGACAGAGAAGGAGAGAGAGATTCAGACTCTTTTCTTGGATCAGTTTTTTGTGGACAGTGCCAACTGGTAGCTGATGTCTTCTTCAGGCATATAGTGCAGCTGGAGTCGCTGCAATGTTACAATACTGAGTTCGGTTTTGCCCATGGGACTACAGTTGGATAATAGTAATTTACTAAAAAAACCTGGTATAATGCATCTCTCCTTCTTAAACAAGGTAAATGTTTTTTTGTACATTGTCCCTGTTCAAATAAAGTTATATAATAATAAAAAGCAGACATTGGCCGATCTGCAAGAAGCTGACTGTGGATTATCATGAAAATAATAACATTTTAAGGGTCTGCTTAGTGAAGCTTAGAGAAAAGGGGTCCGACCAGTAACCATGAGGTCTCTGGTTGGATCCCCGACACCGGACAGGAGGGTGTTAGTAAAACTAGTGGTGGCTTCTATTACATCTACAGTGCACCATCTCTACCATTGTGTCCTTGAGCAAGGCAATAAACCCTGAATACTGCTCCAGGGGGGCTGTACTATGGCTGACCATGTGCTCTGACCCCCTCCAAAGTGGAAGAAACTTGACAGGGGATATGCGAAAAGACCAATGTCAATGTGCCTTGTGTAAATTGACAAAAAACTCATTACCTTAACTAATTTAATAAAGTTAGTAAAACAGATGCTCAACTCCTTGTTATCAGAAAATATGAAGAGGTATGCATACACAATTCAAAATACATCAAATTCACCCTTCACAGAAGTTCCATTAGTTTTATGAACCAAAGTTCACTTGAAAGGGAACGAGCAAGGACACGATGTCCCCATTCAATGGGAGATGTTAATTTTCCTTCTTTTTCGAGCTTTAGTTCACTACAAATGCACTGATGGGAGGAGCTTGTGAATCCAAACTTTTTTCCCGTTGATGCTTTGCTACTTTTACTTAGGTGTAGAATATTATTTCGTTCTCCACCACTGCTGTGTCACTAAAAACACATTTTGCGGATTAGGCTATGTAATGTCCCCTAAACCCATGGAAACATTTGTATGCAAATTAAGTGCATGAGCTGTTTAGTTTGTAACAACCGCAAATATTTCAAAACCCTATTTTCTGTTTTTTTGCTGAATGCCAGTCAACTGTTTTTTCAAAGATGTTAACAACTGCAAAATTATACAAACATTGCATAATTAGCAGGAGGTTAGTAAGGATCGGTTTATTGCATTACGGTGATTTATACATCAATCAACCTGTTAGCTACAACACTGGTTCTATAACTGTTTGATAGTCTGGCATTTGACACTTCAACCGAGGTAATTGAAAGGAAATCAATTGCTGTTTTGTTAGACAATCTAAAGTGTTTGTGTCAGGAAATCAAAAAAAAAGAAAATGCTGAGACACATCCTCCATAACTGTTTTATTTACGTAATAACAAAAGCACTGCTGCAGAAGAATTGTCCAGGATTGGAAGAGGTGTATGCCTCTTTCTGTGTGTGTGCTATATACATTGCATTTTTATAGGAATCAATAAATCATGGATTTAAGAAAAAGGAGACATGTTCACAAAAAAGTCCAATATGTGTGAGGACAACTGGAAGTCTACATTCTAAACATCTTAATGGCTATCTGCCAACACTTTTCTCACTGTGTTAATTTTTTTTTATTTAACTAAGAAATTAACACAATTGGACAGATATTATCAAGTAAAATACAGTCAAAAGTATAAAGTGAAACACAAGTAAGACCTTTGTTTTATAGTATGTCTTAATGCGACAACCAATTATTCTGGATGAATTTCAGTTTTGAAGATACAATGTTAATAATAATAATAATACATTTCATTTATTGGCGCCTTTCAGGACACCCAAGGTCACCTTACAAAGCATAAAAGAAAATCATCATAAAATCATTAAAAACAAGACATTGTGGGAAAAACAAGACAGTGACCAGTTAAACTTTGTGTGCAAGTTTGAAGAGGTGAGTTTTGAGTTGTGACTTGAAGGTTGTAATGGTGTCTGACTGTTTTATGTGTGGGGGGAGGGAGTTCCAGAGCCTGGGTGCTGAACAGCTGAATGACCGGGCACCCATTGTGCTGAGGCGTGATGTGGGGATGGATAGTAGTCCTGCAGAGGATGAGCGGAGGGAGCGGGAGGGAGCGTAGTCTTGGAGGAGGTTGCAGAGGTAATTGGGGGCTAGGTTGTGGAGAGCTTTGTAGGTGAGGAGGAGGGTTTTGTATTGGATGCGGTAGGGTACTGGGAGCCAATGAAGTTGTATGAGGACAGGGGTGATATGGTCAGATGACTTGGTGCGGGTGATGATCCGGGCGGCTGAGTTCTGAATGATTTGCAGTCTGTTGATGAGTTTGGTGGGGAGTCCGGTGAGGAGGGCGTTGCAGTAGTCTATGCGTGATGTGACAAATGAGTGAACCAGGATTTCAGTGCTGGATTGGGTCAGTGATGGGCGGAGTCTGGCGATGTTGCGGAGGTGGAAGAATGCAGTCCGGGTGATGTTTTGAATATGAGGTGCGAATGAGAGGGTGTTGTCCAGGATGACCCGAGGCTCTTGACTTCGGAGGAGAAGGGTACTGGGAATCCATCAATGATTATGAGTGGAGCTGGGGTGTGTTGTGATTTGGTGAGGGTGGATTTGGAGCCATGAGCAGGGCCTCGGTCTTTTTTCCATTCAATTTCAGGAAGTTCCTGCTCATCCAGCTCCGGATGTCTTCCAGACAGGTATGAGGGAGGTGGGGGGATGGCAGCGGTGGGTTTGGTGGAGATGTAGACCTGTGTGTCGTCAGCGTAGCAGTGGAAATGGACCCCATGGTGACGGAGGAGTGTGCCCAGTGGGAGGAGGTAAGTGGTGAACAGGAGTGGACCCAAGACTGACCCCTGGGGGACACCCAGTGAGACACCCGAACACCCAGACTTGTGCTTGCTCAGCTGAACAAATTGTTGACGGCCGGTGAGGTAGGATGTGAACCAGGAGGTGCAGCACCAGTGATCCCAATGCCAGCCAGGCGGTCCAGGAGCAGAGGGTGGGAGATGGTGTCAATGCTGCACTGAGATCGAGGAGGATGAGTATGGTGAGTAGTCCAGAGTCGGCTGCACGGAGGAGGTCGTTTGTGATTTTGACTAGTGCGTTTCAGTGCTGTGTTGTGGACAAGCCAGATTGGAACGGTTCGTGGAGATTGTTTGTGTCAAGGTGGGACTGTAGTTGTGCGGCAACCACCCTTTCAAGAGTTTTGGAGATGAAAGTGAGATTGGAGATGGGCGTAGTGGTTGAGGTCAGTTGGGTCAGCACCAGGTTTTTTGAGGATGGGAGTGATGGCAGCCAGCTTGAGGGTGGGGGGTACAGTACCAGTAGTGAGGGAGGAGTTGATTATGTTGGTGATCATGGGGGAGATGGATGGTAGACATGCTTTTACGAGGGAGGTGGGAAGAGGATCGAGCTGACAGGTGGTGGTTTTGGCTTTGCGGATGAGTTCTGAGACGGTCTGTTCTGTTACTGGGGTGAAGTCAGAGAGGGAGCTGATGAGAGGTTGGCCAGTGGTGATCATCCAGGGTGGGTCAACAGAGGGGGTGCTAGATGTGGCCAGTTGTTGGTGAATGGTGTTGATTTTAGTGCTGAAGAAGTCCAGGAACGCAGTGCACTGGGTGGTGGAAATGTCTGGAGGGAGGGTTTTAGGAGGCTGGAGTAAGTGGCTGACTGTTGAAAAAGGACTCTGCTGTTACCTGTATCAGTGTGGATGAGGTTGGAGTAGTATGAGGTTTTGGCAGTGGTGAGGGCATTCTTGTAGTGATGGAGGTGGTCCGAGTACATTTGGCGGTGTACAGTGAGTCCAGTCTTATTGTAAAGTCGCTCCAGTCGACGGCCAGTGGCTTTGAGCTGGCGGAGATGAGGAGGAACCATGGAGCAGTGTGGGTGAATGAGACTGAGCGGTTTTCAGGGGGCCAGGGTGGTGAGGGAAGAGGAAAGGCAGTTATTGTAGTGAGTCACCAGGTCAGTCAGGGAGGATGCTGGGGGAGGGTTGGGGTAGGAGCTGATCAGGGTGGAGAGGTCTATGGTGTTGATATGTTTGATGTTTCTGAAGGAGATGGTCCGTTGTTCCTTGGCTTTGTGTAGTTGGGTATGAATGTCAAAAAGTACAGCTTTGTGGTCGGAGATGGGGAAATCAGTGACATGAAGGTTAGTGGGAGTGATGTCAGCGCAGCAGATTAAATCCAGAATGTGACCTTTGTTATGGGTTGGGAGGGTGACATGTTGTGTGATACCAAGACAGTCCAGAAGTGATGTTGGCCTATAGTCCTGCAACTGAAGAGATATCAAGCCCTTGTTGGACATTTAAGTGAATATAAAAAAAATCATTACAAGTCTTGTATTTAAAAATGTTACAGTAATACAAGGAGACCTACACCATATGGGGGGGGGGGGGGAATTGAACACATAAGCAACAGATCACGTGGCCATTGGTTATGTAAATGGGTTGCTTGTAAATAAATAACATCTAGTAAGATGTCTGTCACCAGTTAAATATTGAGTACAACAAATCCAGGGAACCCATGACTGCCTAACACCCAGTGTTACTGAATTTGAATAGCATAGATCAGCCTATGTGTATAACACATGCGAAAACTATGTGAAGAACATATGAACAACTATTTTATTCAAATTCATTTGGCACATTCAGTGAACACTCTCCTGACTACTCTCGTATGTATCCACTTGATTCAAGTCATTTTAGTTACAAGTAAGTACAAAACAAAAACTTGACTTTTTTGTGACCAAGTTTTTGAAAATGTTTTGTCATTTTATCCACGAGAGGAAGAAAAAAAACACTGTCCATCAAAAACTAAAAAATATATACAGTATATACAGTATCTCACAAAAGTGAGTACACCCCTCACATTTCTTCACATTTTTCTTTATATCTTTCCATGGGACAACACTGAATAAATGACACTTTGATACAATGTAAAGTAGTCAGTGTACAGCTTGTATAACAGTGTAAATTTCCTGTCCCCTCAAAATAACTCGACACACAGCCATTAATGTCTAAACTGCTGGCAACAAAAGTGAGTACACCCCTTAGAAAAAATTTACAAATTGGGCCCAAAGTGTAAATATTTTGTGTGGCCACCATTATTTTCCAGCACTGCCTTAACCCTCTTGGGCATGTAGTTCACTAGAGCTTCACAGGTTGCAACTGGAACCCTCTTCCACCCATTTATGACAGCATCACAGAGCTGGTGGATATTAAAGACCTTGCGCTCCTCCACCTTCCGTTTGAGGATGCCCCAAAGATGCTCAATAGGGTTTAGGTCTGGAGACAGGCTTGGCCAGGCCATAACGTACCAACCGTAGGCAGAGGCCGCTGCTGCTGATTGTTCGCTGCTTCTCGCCACTGCTCATATAGCCACACACGCCACTACACCTGCTGCCGCTGTCCTCCAACATTGGGCAGTCGGATAATCTTCGGGTGCCTGCTGACCATCATCGTTGGTCCCACCCGCTTCAGCCGCCTCCTGGTCTCTCTGATCGCACTGTGTTGTGTTCTGCAAGCGGGTCGCCCTCGCTCAGCTACCGAGTGGCGGCTAACGATCGCTGCTCCGTCGGCTACATCTGGTCGCATCCATCCTCCTCACTCCGCATGGTCTCCCCTCAGTCAGACTCTTCCCCTGGTTCATCATGATCACCTATTCACCAGCACAGCTGTTTGGACTTTTCAACCACCTCATCCCATCGTCCATCTCAGTCATTCAACAACTTGGACTCCTACGCCGCCGCCGCTACATCCACAGAGGCTCCCGCCGCGGGTTTGTTTTGACCCAGCACAGAAACTCCATCCCATTCGTCCGGTTACCTGCAAGCTCCGTCGCACCTCTGCCACGTCATCAGGACTCACCCGCGGCCGCTATTGGACCATTCATCGCTTCTGTCAGGCAGCAGCTCACCAGGCAGGACAGAAAACATGGACTGGATTTCACTGCTGTCCTTTCCCCTCACCCACACATCACTTCATCAAATGGCCAATCATTTATATACTCAACCACCACCACCCCTCCACCCAGTTTCCCCCCCTCCCCTCCGCCCCTCTGCACAGCTAACCTGGCTAACCTCAGACCTCTCCAGCCTGCCCCTATCCCATCACCCTCTGGCTGTGCCAACTTTGCCCTCCTCAACACCCGCTCACTCAACAATAAAGCCCCCGCCATACATGAACTCATCCTCGACAATAATCTGGACCTCCTATTACTTACTGAAACCTGGCAACAACCCAATGACTTTTTCTCCCTCAACCAAGCATCTCCCCCCTGGTTTCAGCTACATCGCCAAACCCCGCCCTTGCCGCCGTGGCGGTGGCCTCGCCGTCATCCACAAACATAATTATTTGATCAGAGAACTCACCCTCCCCTCAGTATCATCATTTGAATTCATTGCTTTTAAAGCCCCCTCCTCCACGACAGTTATCCTCATCTACAGGCCACCCAAACCTAATCCCTCCTTCCTTTCTGACTTCACCGAACTCATCACATTAGCATTAACCCTCTCTCCACGCTTGCTGTTACTCGGTGACATTAATATCCACATGGACTCCCCCACCTCCAAGCTCTCATCTGAACTCACCATTGTACTGGACAATTTCGATTTCACCCAACATGTCACCTTCCCAACCCATGACAAAGGACACATCCTCGACCTTGTCTGCTCCATCAATCTCCCTATACTCAGCCTTCACCCATGCCCCTTTCCCCTCTCTGATCACAAAATTATACTGTTCACCATCCTCTCCCCCACCCCCTGCCCCCGCCCCCTCAGAGAAATCACCTTCCGTAACCTCAAATCCATTGATCCCCACCATCTCTGTGACCTGCTCTCCTCCACCCTCCCCCTGGACTCAACCCTCAGCTCACCTGATGAGCTTACAAACCACCTTAATTATATCCTGTCTTCCTCCCTCAACACCCTGGCCCCCCTAAAAACCAAAACTGTCTCCTTTAATACTTCTTCCCCCTGGTTCACACCCGCACTCCGCAAATTGAAACAGACTGGCCGCCAACTCGAACGACTCTCCAAAAAAACTTCACTCACAGTCCACCACCAAGCCTACAAACTCCACCTCACTGCCTACAAAGACGCCCTCACCGCTGCCAAGTCTGCCTACCTCTCTGCCATCTTCTCTGACCCCTGCCAAAACCCCAGAACCCTCTTCTCCACAGTGAGCAACCTCCTCAAACCCCGGACCAGCACCCTCTCCACCTCCTCCCCAGATCTCTGCAACTCATTCCTCCAGTTTTTCGCTGACAAAATCACCACCATCAACCTTTCACTTTTCCCTGTACATGAACCCCCTGCACATTCAATGGCCCCTCCCCGACCCATTTCGCTGGACATCCCAACCCCCTCCTCCCCATTGCCGTCTCTCCCACTTTGACTTGGTTACCCCTCTTGCACTCTCCAAGCTTATAAGCTCCTCCAAACCTACTACCTGCTCCCTTGACCCCCTCCCCACTCCCCTGCTCAAGTCCTGCCTCCCCGTTCTCTGCCCCTACCTCACTAACCTCTTTAACTCCTCACTGTCCCATGGAATTGTCCCCTCTGCTTTCAAATCTGCTGCTGTCACCCCCACCCTCAAGAAACCTGGTCTCGACCCCGCCTCCCTCTGTAACTACCGCCCAATCTCCAACCTCCCCTTCCTCTCCAAAACCCTTGAACGCATAGTCACCAAACAACTCCAATCCCATCTCCACGCCAATAACCTTTTTGAATCCCTCCAATCTGGCTTCCGCCCCCTCCACAGCACAGAAACCGCTCTCCTTAAAGTCTTCAATGACCTCCTCACCTCTGCCGATGCTGGTTCCCTCAACTTCCTCATCCTCCTTGACCTGAGTGCAGCCTTCGATACTGTTAACCACACCATCCTGCTCACCAGACTCAGCAACCTCGGTATCGAAGGTACTGCACTCAGCTGGCTTCATTCTTATCTTTCTGACAGATCTAACTTCATCTCCCTCCATAACCACACATCTGCCACAGTCACCGTCACACAAGGTGTTCCCCAAGGTTCTGTACTCGGCCCCCTCCTCTTCATCATTTACCTCCTCCCCCTTGGTCAGTTACTTCGCCATTTCTCAATGGACTTCCACTGCTATGCTGATGACACCCAAATTTACCTCAGTACCAAATCCCCCCACAACCCCCCCATCTCCCACATTGAATCCTGCCTGTCTTCCCTTACACTCTGGATGAAAAATAACTTCCTCAAACTCAACAGCAACAAAACTGAACTCCTCCTAATTGGCTCCAAATCCACCCTCAGCAAATGTACAACCCCCCCCCACACTCACTATTGATGGCACCACGGTCTCCCCCCCCCCCAGGCCCGCAATCTTGGCGTAATTTTTGATCCCACCCTCTCCCTTGAACCCCACATCCGTCACACTGTCAAAACCTCCTTCTATCACCTCCGTAATATTGCAAAGATTAGATCCTCCCTCACACCCCATGCTGCTGAAAGACTCATCCATGCCTTCATCTCCTCCCGCCTTGACTATTGTAATTCACTCCTCGCCGGCATCAGCACCACCTCCATCAACAGACTCCAACGTGTCCAGAATGCAGCTGCCCGTCTCCTCACTCACACCAACTCGTGGAACCACATCACCCCAGTCCTCAAAAAGCTCCACTGGCTCCCCATTTCTTTCCGGATCAATTACAAACTCCTGGTCCTCACCTACAAAGCCCTCAACCATCTGGCCCCCCCATATCTCACTGACCTTCTCTCCCCCTATCAACCCCCTCGGGCCCTCAGATCCTCCTCAGCCAGTCTCCTCTCCACCCACACATCTAAACTCTGCAGCTTTGGTGACAGAGCTTTCTCCAGGGCAGCTCCCAGGCTCTGGAACAGCCTCCCCCAACATATCCGTGACTCACCATCCCTCACCATCTTCCAGTCCAAACTCAAGACCCATCTCTTCTCCTCTGCCTACCCCTAGTTCACCCACCAACCCAACTCTACATGACATTTTTGTTTGTTTATTGTTTTGTTTTTTTTGTAAAGCGCTCTGAGTGAGAGAAGAGCGCTATATAAATAAAATTTATTATTATTATTATTATTATAACCTTTACCCTCAGCTTTTTTAGCAAGCCACTGGTCGTCTTGGAGGTGTGTTTGGGGTCGTTATCATGTTGCAATACCACCCTGCGGCCCAGTTTACGAAGGTTGAGTGCACATGGTCAGCGTCGTACACAGAGGTTGGCTTTGGAAAATAGACGTATGAGTGCTGCCAGCATTGCTGAAGGGCTTGAAGGGGTGGGGGGTCAACCTGTCAGTGCTCAGACCATACGCCGCACTCTGCATCATACTGGTCTGCATGGCTGTCATCCCAGAAGGAAGCCTATTCTAAAGATGATGCACAAGAAACCCCACAAAAAGTTTGCTGAAGACAAACAGACTACGGACATGGATTACTGCAACCATGTCCTGTAGTCTGATGAGACCTAAATACATTTATTTGGTTCAGATGGTGTTAAGAGTATAGAGCGGCAACCAGGTGAGGAGTACAAAGACAAGTGTGTCTTGCCTAGAGTCAAGCATGGTGGTTGGAGTGTCATGGTCTGGGGCTGCATGAGTGCTGCCAGCACTGGGGATCTACAGTTCATTGAATTCTAACATGTACTGTGACATACTGAAGCAGAGCATGATCCCCTTCCTTCATAAACTGGGCCGCAGGGCAGTACTGCAACATGATAACGACCCCAAACACCCCTCCGAACGACCACTGGCTTGCTAAAGAAGCTGAGGGTAAAGGTTATGGACTGGCCAAGCATGTCTCCAGTCTTAAACCCTATTGAGCATCTTTGGGGCATCCTAAAACGGGAGATGGAGGAGCGCAAGGGCTCTAATATCCACCAGCTCCTTGATGTCGTCATGAATGGGTGGAAGAGGATTCCAGTTGCAACCTGTGAAGCTCTAGTGAACTACATGCCCAAGAGGGTTAAGGCAGTGCTAGACAATAATGATGGCAAAACAAAATATTGACACTTTGGGCCCAATTTGGACATTTTTTCTTAGGGGTGTACTCACTTTTGTTGCCAGCAGTTTAGACATTAATGGCTGTGTGTCGAGTTATTTTGAGGGGACAGTAAATTTACACTGTTATACAAGCTGTACACTGACTACTTGACATTGTATCAAAGTGTCATTTATTCAGTGTTGTCGCATGGAAAGATATAATGAAATATTTGAAGAAATGTTAGGGGTGTACTCACTTTTGTGAGATACTGTACATATGCATACATTCATATACAGTAGCATACAAAACTTGACTTTTTAAACTAATGTGATAGCAGTGTTAGCCCGATAACCTGACACTATACCCAGATGAAGCAGACCTGCATTGTTTGATGGATCTCTACCACCTTCTACTGGAACACTGTCCGACAGCTAGAGCTATGATTGGCCACATTTATCCTATGTGTTCAGAGTGGGATTCATGCTGTAGTGAAAACCCGAAGGAGCAGTTAGGGGCACTTCATTAGTGCTTTAAACAGACGTCAATATATTTTAAGTAGAAAAGAAAAAAAACAATACTAAGAAAACATCTACAGAGTGGACCGTGTGTGGTACACTGTGGCTGTGCCAGTGATGAAGTGGAGATGGACCTAATGATATCATTGTAACATCATCAGGGGTTATTTTCTAAGTCTTAATACATTTCCTCTAGAGTCACAGAAGACATTACAAAGGCCGTACCTCTTCATGACAAATGAAATGAAATGTGAAACCATTTCATTGGTCTTTACATAATTCAAACAACTATTGACTTCATTTTTTTGGGTCTATGTATTTCACTAAATGCAAGCGCAAAACAGCTTGCCTGGTTTTAAGAAATGTCTTAATGAAAACGGCTTTCAACATCTTGTGTGAAACTCGAAAAAGTGAAACTCGAAAAATTTTAATATTGCGCAAAAGTTCATTTATTTCAGTAATTCAACTTAAAAGGTAAAACTATTATATTATATAGACTCATTACATGTCAAGTGAGATATTGCAAGCCTTTATTTTTTATAAGTGTGATTAGTATGTCTTACCGCTTAAAATTGTTATATGAAATAAAATAAAAAAATAATGCAGTTTTAAATACAAAAATGTCGGCCCTCTATAAAGTATAATAATGCATACAGTATGTACTCAGTGCTTGGTTTGGGCCCCCTTTGCATGAATTCTTGCCTCAATTCCAATTCCATGATATTCTAATAATATGAGTTTGGGAAATGGCAGTGAGGCAAAGCAGCTCTGTGCCTAACACAAAGTGACTGAACAGAAAGCAATTCATTAGGGTCATGATGAGGCCTATTATCTAAGTGTTCCAAATCCTAGAGACAGGTATGAAGTCACACAACAAATTCAGAAGCTTTCTGTGCCTGGAAACAGAAGGGTATTGGTAACCTCAACGATTTGTATATTGAAGTGTTGGCTACAAACCGCCTATAATATTGCTGCCTCAAGCTTTTTCAGATATTTACATATAGCCTACATATTGTATTAAGAAAATGACCGAACTTTGAAAGCCTGAATAAACACAAAACTCTTGAGATAATGAAAATATTTGATTTTGACCCCAATGTTAGACACAATCTGATATCTTATGTCCCACCTGTCTGTCCGTGTCCATGAGAGCTTATTTAGCACATTCCTTTTGTCCATGGAGCAAACTCCAGTCATATTGGAAAAGTATTTTTTACCGCTTTTACCCTGAGGCTTTTGGGAGCAATTGTGAACCTATCCCTCTTAGTGATTCTGGGAGCTGCAAGTCCCTTATCTCTTGATATTAGGCACGAGGCTATTGAATTCGGGATGGTGATAGCAACCAAAATAGATTTTTATGTGTGTGGAAAATGGACTGTGAGCCTATACAGTACATATGAAATGCGGTTGGGTGAAACACACTACATCTGGGAAGACTGAGATATTATAACAACGATAGATGAGATGTGTTGGATCCCTGAAAGCAGCAGCTTGCACATTATTTGCTTTACTCTGTGGACATTAATGCTGTGTTCCAAATCGCATACTCTTTCTTTTTTCTATTCTACATACTTCATCTGACCATAAAAACATATTCTAGTGAGCATGCAGAATGCTACAATTGGGACATGCTTTTACATATTTATTTCATCTTGCGCCTTGATCTTGCCTCTGGCTTATATATCCATTGCATCCCTGGTTGTTTTCATACGGACGCTCCGTCGATGTGACGTCACTTCCAGTGCACTGGATTGTGGGTCAGAATCGCCCAAATAGCATGCTGATTTCAGCACTAAAAATATCGGCCAGATGTAATAGGCATCCGGGTATTTTTAAGCTTACTAAACCTGACCTCGAAAATTGGGACATCCTAAATCTTTTTTCTACCATACTAAATTGCAGAAAGTATGGGGATTGGAACATCGGGTTACTGTCAAAGCAGTCCTGTCCACTCACACACAAAGAAACAGTAACACATTGGCTACCTCACAACTGCTTTGAGGAGTTTTAGGGTTGATTTTGTTTGTTCTATTGTATTGGTTTTCTACCATTCATTCAAATACAAAAAAAAATACACCATAAAACACAACAAATATATATTTACATGGAAAGAGAAAGGAGTGTGTGCAGGAGAGGTCAGAAACCCATAGGAGGGCTTATAAGGAAACCTCACCAGGTTGTTAAAACTAAATAATGCAACAAAACATTAGAATAGAAAATAATTACAGGCTAAAACTCAATGTTATGAAAAAGAATACCAAATATTAACAATAACAAACTACTTAGTCAATGAATTGAGAATAAGTTTATGACAATAAATGAAAACAAATGAGGCATTGAGACCCACAATTGTAAAGAAATGGGAGGAAATATAACTAAAGAAAGCAGGGGAAAAAAGAATAAAAAATGTTACATAATTCCAATAATTGCCATCGATTAGGCTATTTATCCACTGGGTTACCTGTCAGCTTGTTAGGCTGTGACGGCCCCTGACTGCATAGAATGGGGAAAGTTCGGTAGGAGTTCAGCACTGCAAAAAAAATCAAATGCATCATTCCTTTTTAATGGAATAAGTAGCAAGAACGCAATGGGGGGATACATCAGGGCCTCAAAATAATGAGGCAATAGACATTTTTGAAATTCTCTAATTGCCACGTGAATAATTTTTCCAATCGCTCGCTCTATTTGCAGCATGCAATGTTTAGTCAATGTTTGTGTGGCAATGTTTAATTGGAATACAGATGACTTGGCAGTAAACACTGTCAGCTGTTTGCAGAGGACATGAGATGGTTTCTGAAATGTCATTTTTTTTCCCTCTGATGCATGCTTCTAAAGCCTGGCTCAGTTTCACATTAAATTGTATATCCTTCTAGTTGATGAGACTCTGTTGCATTTTCTTGTTTTTTTCTCTCTCTCAGGTACATACGGGCCAGGCGAGGGTTGGGCATCAGCCTACCCACAATGCACGGAGAGAAACCAATCACCCATCAACATTGTGGACCATGATACTAAAGTCTCCACAGAGTATCAGGAGCTGACACTGGAGGGATTTGATACAGAATCCTCTAATAAGACATCTATGAAGAACACCGGCAAAACAGGTAGGAGTAAAGACTAACCAAGGCTCTGAGGAAGGTTGGATATATATTTGTGTGACATCAGCTTTTTTTGACACTTCTAGTGACAGAAATAGTTGATGTTTTTTAAATAAAATAATCTAGAAACCAGGCATATGGACAATTTACGTAGGAGGAAACAAAATATGTGCTGATATGATTTGATAAGCACTTGGAACACTTTTGATGTCACCAAATGAATCTGTGTTTCCCATGTAGCCTGCATCTTGCCATCTGTTGGTAAAATTGCTGGATTGCTTGGTACAGGATATTGATGACCTCCAGCCCTTTCTCGTAGTTCCATCATCTGAATGAAATAAAAAGTTTAGCCATGAATAAATAAAAACACATCCCAAGAACACCATGTGTGGATGATAATCCTTGGCATTTTTCATAACTTCTGAACTTTAATCTCAGCGCCACGCCCAGGTTTAAAAAATGCACATAAACGGTTTGATAATCTATTTGGCAGATCCAAGTCATTATATTGGTAGGGGAAGAACCTTTAGAATTTGGAATATCATTGTTTTTATTGTAGCCCCCAACCTGCTGTGTATTGCTATAACCAACCATCATTTGAAGCCAGTGAAAAACTGAAATGTGCCATCTCTAATAATCCCGGCTGATATTTGGCAGGTGTCTTGCATTGTCAAGCATCTGTTGTATCACTCCCCCCCTCCCCACACACACACACACACACACATGATTATAAGACAGACAGGTGCAATATGCGGCAAGTCATTTGTGATGGAGATTACACGTCCCATTTTCATTCATGACATGCTGCATCCATATTAGTGCAGGTGCCATGGCAGGTGTCAGGTGCCTGTATAGGATTAAGTAGTGCTGGTGGGGCCATCTGCATTCAGTTCTCTCTTTGGCATCTCCGAGACCCGTTCTTGTCAACCACAGGTTATTTTTCACACTTCCAGGTTGTCACTAAGATAGAAGATCCTTATTCCCCGAGTGGAGACATGGGAGTTGAAAAGGCTTTTGGAGAGGTCAAAGAGCGTCTTGGCAATGGCTGTGTTTACTGCAACTGGAACACAGATGTGTGTTTAGCACAAGAATGTCTTGCTTTGCATCCAATCATTTTGTACCAAGCAGCTTTTCCACAATATTCTATTTTCTGAGATGGACGTGACCTGTATATTCCGTCAATTTCTCCAGAATGTTTGATATTGACATACAAGAACATACAGAAGGTCATTGTATTGTTTGGATTAAACATTATGAACACATGTGTGTTGTCTTTACCACAGGAGAGAACAGTGGGACATTCCCAGATGAAATAAGCTGTCAATCATCTCCTGAGCTGCGTTATAATACACACACACACACACACACACACACACACTCAGAGCAGATCCTGACTAACTGCTTTCAAAGAGGCTCTTTCACTTTCTCTCTGGTTTCCCATGTTTGAAAAATGCCGCAAAAGTGTCCTCTTTGATGCCACTTTGTTGGATCAAACAGAGTGTAATAAAGTGCCCTCTATGGTGGCCCCATGTGTAAGAAAATGTGATAAGGTGCCCTCTTATATGCCCTTCCAGTGGAGATAATGTGAACAAGTGCATTGTAGTGTGGTCATTTTGGCTTTCATACATGCTGGAAAATTAGGGGTATTTAATATCTATACTTTAAAACTTTTAAATGTACTATAAATCGGAGTCTCTTATCAAAGGAAATGTGAATTTCAACAAGGTTTGGAACATGTTTTACTATAAATATTTCAAGACTTTCTGTAAGTATTGATAAAAAGATTTAAAAAGACAAATATCCACCACTAGAATATAATATTTTACAGATATTAAAATATACAACATTTTGATGTCTCTGACAGATGGCATTAAATAGACCTGCATTTCAAAGAGAACGCTTGTTGTCAACATTACTTTTTGTCAGGGTGCATGTAAACAAAGGGGCGAACCATATACCAACATACCCATTCATAGAGCCTAGGCTGTGTATTAACACTGGATTTATTTTCAGCACACACACACACAGTGCGGACAGGTAGCAGCGGATCGTGAAGACATAATATCCACTGACAGTTTTTGAATACAAGACTTCTTGTAATGGATTGGTCTACTTTATTAAATTGATATTGCTACTTTTATTTTACTAGTGAAGTATTTCTATTACTTCTTTAACCAGTCATTTCCATATATTATCAGGCAGTTCATTTAGGGCGCACTCACACTAGACCCCCCCCCCCCAACTATCCTAAAGATCCGAAGCCTAGGCCCAATTGCTTCTTGCTATACGTCACCAAGCCTATATGCACACAAGTTTGGGATTTGGAGGGTATTTGTATCCACATTTTTTAAAATCTTTCCGACCAATTTTGCCAAAGCGAACCCTTCGGCAATTTTTTTTTTTTTGTGTGAGTGCGCCCTCAGTGTGTGTTGTCTCATCCCCTGTGGTGGGAGTGAAACCACCAGCTGACCTTCAGGCAGAGACACACAGACACAAACAGACAAATACAAAAACACACAAAGACGCACACATACACACACACACACGCGCTTACACCCACTAGCACACACAGCAAGAAAAAAATCCCTTGACACATTTGATGCAGGGCGTCCCCAAACCATTCCCCAAAGGCCGCCCAGGCTGCTCACAGAGAGAAAAGAGAGGATGATGAGGATGATGATTATGATGGCCACCTGCAAAGCTAGAACCACAGCAGAGTATCATTGATTTGGGGAGCCTCGGCATGGTAGAGAAGCATGTAAAAAATGCTAACACAAACAACAGCTGCGAAACAAAATCGTGCGCAGCTTCTTTTCTCTCTCCACCCTCTACATAATCCATGGCTAATAAGACAAATGTCCCTGAGTTTTTGCAAACAAATTTTGCATGCATTGTGCACTGTTTCTAAATGGCAGATTGAGCGTTTTATCCATGGAGGGCTCACCTGGTTCGAGATGCTTTGTGCTGTGAATGAGCTGTGAAGACAAACAGAGGCAGCTCAACTTCAACTTCTTCAACCAATGTGGAGTCAAATAACAGCCTGACGAGCTCTGAACAAAACTGCAATAGCATTTATATGCAGATGATGTGATCCTTCTATATACCTTACATGAACTGATAACGTGTTAGGTCAGGGGCCAGGGCCACCAAGGAGAACAATTGTAATAGAAAATGTTTGTATTTTGTTGTAAGTAATCAACTGTCAAAGTTTCTGGATGCTATTTTTAAGTTACCTATTTTACCCTAGTCAACTGCAGTGTCACCTTAAGAAGTTCACATTCTACACTGACACAGGTATTACACATTGTAAGCTCAATGTGGGGGTTTTCGACATGTGTACAGAATTTTCTGGCAGAATCTTTCACCCGGAGCAAAAAAATAGAAAGATCTACCTTTAGCGTGTTCTCAGAAAAATACATATTTTTGTCTGTGCCTGTCTCTTTTCAGGCCTTACAGAGCTTTCACTCTGTGGATGTCATCAAATGCATTTTGATTTCGTTTATTCGAATCTTTCAAATGTGCCTTCACATCAGAAACACAACAACACAACAACTTTTCTATTGTCTGTTTCTTTATTTCAGAACAATGATAACTGTGAATGTTTGAAAAAGAGGTTTGTGATATGGAACCACTCATTCATTTCTCACTCCTAAGTGTTGTTCCCTTGTCCTTGTGTCTTTTCTTCCAGTGGCCGTCATGTTGAAGGATGACTACTTTGTGCGCGGCGCGGGTCTACCGGGGAGGTTCAAGGCAGAGAAAGTGGAGTTTCACTGGGGTCCAAGCAATGGATCTGAAGGCTCTGAACACAGCATCAACGGCAGGCGTTACCCTGTGGAGGTAAGCGCTAATCTAACACTCTACCAGGCCTTAGCACAGGGGGTTCCCAACCTTATTTGTTCCACGGACCGACATATTAAATTTAGAAAAAAAATAATCCAGGTCCCGGCTGCCAGATTGCCTGAATTTGTATATGCAGCGTATCATTTTGAACAAATTTTTAAAAGTATGGCTGTTGCTTTTTCAAACCGTGATTGATTTCTTAGTATGCTAAGGCTTAGCATACTACAAAATTTAACCATATATGAGAGCAAGTACGTACTGTTCTTATACATGGGCGTCAAAAGACCTATTCAGTATGCTTCTTAAGGATGCTTTGAAAGTCTGGATAACCCGTCAGTTACTGGAAACTGAAAATATAAATGTGTGCAATGGGGGATGAGTCTGGGTTAAGTCTGTTGTTGGATGAGTGACCATGGCTGAGTGTATAAGGCTGAGGCACTTGTCTGTTAATGCAAACACAGCCATAACTATCCTTATCATTTGATAACCTCTAAATGGATGAAAATATATAAACTGTAAAGAAGGCAAACAGATTCCAGTTAAAAATAGTTGAGGCTTTACTTTTCTTTGTTGTCAAAATAGTTCTGGGATATGTTTGTGTTAGTCTTTTGCACTTTGATCATTAGATCACTCATTCCATCTACCTGCCATGCCAACTGTGTCTGGGTCCCATTCAGAGCCGGCCCAAGCCTTCAGGGGGCCCTAAGCGAAATATGATTCGGGGGCCCCTCTCCAATGTTAGCGCTGCTGAAACTATAGATCTTTGTTAAATATCATTCACACACCCAGTGTTTTCCGCTAGTGCCTCCACTGTGCAGCTGTGCGAAAATATTAGACAGCCAAGATTCAGGGGGTATGCTCCCCCGTGAGATTTTTTTAACCTTTTTAAAGTGAAATGCATGAATCCGGTGCAATTTGAGAGGAAACTTAAGAGGATAAATCTGAGAAATTGTGTGTGAACAAATAATTTGGAGACATTGGGTCAGACGAATTAGAAGCTACTGAAGAAAGACACATGGATTTTCCATAAAAATATTAATATAAAACATTATGCAGGGTCCTCTGGGTTGGGCTTGGAGCTCTTTTTCTTTTACGGGACATATTTCTCTGTAATATAGTGAATGCATTTAAATGCAGTGTGAGGAACGAAGCAGAAGAACTCTTTTGTCCAGCTACTCTATCTTTTTTTCCACAGACAAGGCTGAAATAGGCTATAGACTATACACAGTGCATGGGCAACTGAGGACAGCCCCATTTCCAATTGTTTTTAAATCAACTCAATACACACTGTGCATGGATGTGAACGTGACGTGATCAGATAATTTCGGATTTCCTCCCAGATGAACTGATTACATTTTTAGACTATTAATTATCTAGACCAAAACATTTTATTCCTTTTTTGTATGATAACTCACATTTGCATAATATGATGTTAATATCAAACACACAAACTCTGGTCCCATTCATTGTTTTCCTCACTCTCTCCAGAGTGTAACAAGTCTACCTTTATCAAGTTAATCTATTGGATATTGAACTATAAATCTATCTTTTAATATTTCAATTATTATGAGAACCACAGTGCTATTAAAAGTTTCAAAATATTACATGAGGCATATGTTTATTCAGTGTAATAATGTTGGTAGAGTGCGCTTTTAAGATACCTTCAGTATTAATTGTATGTGGATAGATTCAAGAATAAACAGTATCCAAAACCAAGTGACACTGTGTATACTATATATTGACTGTGAAGACGAGGCCTAATCTCTCAAGCATGATTTCCGACCAAACTCTTTGCCAAACTTAGGAGCCACGTGTGTAAATAGGAGTTGTGTTCATGAAGTGGCTCTTTCAGGAAGTTTATTGTGCATGTTGTTTATGTGCAGCTGTCATCCTTTTGAAGAGTGAAATGTCAGCCATCTCTGTTTTGGACTTCTTCTAGAGTATTATATTTTTGCTGTTGCCGGACAGACTGATGAATATGTATCGTTTGACATTTGGATTGGTCAGCATGCTGACAGTTCAGCTTGATACTCTAATCATCTCCTTCCACTCCCAAATCCTTTCCTCTAAGTTGCATTATGGTGGCTTTGTGTCAGTGGTTTGAAAAATAACTCCTTATATGGAAATGATGCATTTATCCTCACTGCTCAGTTTAAGAAATATTGCTAACCTCTATGTTGGAAGAAAACAATCTTAGATTCTGCTGAAAAACACAACCTCCTATATGCGTTCAAGACAAATCATTATGGGGCTGCTGTTTTTAAAGCTACTAGATTTATATTAGGTTGTCACAATTGATTAAAAGGAAAAGCTTGAATAAAGTAACAGTGAAAATCAAACCTGTTTTTCTCATATAGGCTGAGCCTCTCTAATTAACTACTATTCCTCCAGAGGCTCACATACACACTGCTGCCTTTTGCCATATCCAATACTGGCAGTATGGCTCGGCTTATAAGACCCGTAGGGCAACACCATACTAATATATTTCTGAAGTGAAGTAGAGAGATGAGATCCTGTGCTGACTTTTGTCCAGATTTTGGTCATATCATTTCCAAATAACATGGTTTATTATGTAGCCAGGGGCTGTGTGCAAACAGAACAATGGTAGAGTTTGCCATTTTAATTATGATACGGGGGGTTTATATTATTCTATTATTAAGGTATTGATCAAATACCACACATAAACAATATAAATATTTCATTTATTTAGATTGCTTTTTGCTTTCTCATTTTGTCATTTGCTTTCTTATTTAAATCATACGTTTATGTTTAACTTTTTGAATCTGTACACGTTTACAGCACTTAATATGATCGAGGTTACCCACATTCTCCTGTCAAACAATGAGTTTTCACGGCAATTTATTTAATGTGAATACATCGGTGTCAAATTGCTCTATGAACAGCAGTCACAAGAGTCTGTATGTTGCAAGCATACAGAGTTGTAAAATAGTCCATTGCACCTTTATTTGATAATAAAAACTAGTTCCTAGGTATAAAATGAAAGGTACCTGTAAGGACTATCTTATTTGGTACTAATGATAAGGAAAATGTTACTTAATTGGTATTCGATTACTTAGCCTGAGCTAACAGTGGCTTAATTGCGAGCATTAAACTAGAGGGTCTTTATCTCAGGACACAGCTACTAAGCCTTTTTTAGAAAATAAATATAGGAGACTAAAATTCACTATACCAGATGACTACTCACTTAGGCTACAAGGCACGTCGTCTGTCCAATGGCTGAGTCCACCTTCAAGTAAAAACACTAATTTCCATAATGGTCCTCCATTTGAAGATTAAGGAAATCCCAGTGAGATCATACACACCATTGCCATAAACAATGAATTCACTTCAAATTAAAAATAAATTATGGCAACTATTTTTTTCAACCTCAGACAACCAAATATTGGGAACATAAGCCCTTGTCTAATTACTGTTGAACCTCTTACATTCCATCCCTCACTTCTAGGCCTTCAATTATCTAACTTTAAAAAAAATCTATTTGATGGAGCGACACAAATTCATGGTTTCCCGGTGATGTATCCCTTGACTTTCTGTTCCTATGCATTCTAACATTCTCTTTCCTACTCATGCCTGTCCATGATTTTTACACGCGCGCACACACACACACACACACACACACACACACACACACACACACACACACACACACACACACACACATACACACACACGCCCTCTCCACCCAGTACTTTCAGCAGCTCACAGTGTAGCGGTGGGCGGCCGAGTGTTCTTGAGCTTTCTGCGAGTGCTCTCCATGAATGATGTATGACGTACAAGTCTTGCCATTTAGTAATTATTGCCTAATAGAATCCTTGAATAGCATGATGAAGTGGGGACCCGCTGCTCCCCAACCTGCTGTTTTAAACAGTAATGCTCTGGTTAATATGCCGAGCACAGCAAACGGCAGGCAGCACAGCACACACCTTCAGCTGTGTCATCCTGTATGTGTATGCACAACCACTGTGTCCTGCTGCACATTAGCATTCCACTGCTGGGTGTTGAGCATACAAAGTCAATCAAACATGTAAAAGTTTACCCACAATTACCCTCGACCAGGAAGTGTTCTGTGTAAATCTGTATCGTGAAGCCAAGCCCAAGGTCACCTGGCAGTAAAAAAAAAACACATTCACGTACACGCGTGTGCGCGCACACACACACACACACACACACAATGGATTCTGACTCCTCCTTACATTTCCATTACATGGTAACTACTCTACTCGCCTTTTTTTGGTTTTACAATATGTAAAGGTACCTGGTACCTACTTGTTTGGTACCTAGTCTGCCAAGGTTTCAGGGTCTAAACGGTGAAGTGAAAAACTGCAGACCACCTGGTCAGAGGGCCATCAGAGGGGGCCATCCTATCATGGACGACAAACACCCAAGCTACTGTAGCGGTCACAGTGTTGGAGCTTGCTCTCTCGGATTTGAGTTCAACCTTTTCTCTTAAACAACATTAAACACGCCGTGGTTACTTCGTCTAAAAACAAAATGTGCAAAAATGGCCCTGATTTTGACATGAGTAGAAATGCATAGCCACTAACGTAGACGCTAAAAATTAGCCGGTAACGTTGATATAACGACCAGGGGCGGTACTATGGGTACTGTCTTTAATGGAAAACGACCACCAGATATCAAAGGAGAGTAGAGTAGAGTAGAGTAGAGTAGAGCCGAGCTGGTATAATTGAAAAGCCCCAATTCTCACAATTGGACTAAATTATGATTGGGTTGGTCGCTTTGAGAAATCTCAGTGAAATTCCTATTTCAACCTACTGTTTGATTTCAGAAATTGCTTCGATTGGAAACCAAGCTGTGAATCCAAAAGCAGCAATTTCACATCAAAAACCTTCTGACATCCAACAACAAAAAAAGCCCATAATTACAATTATGGCAATTTCAGTCTGAATGGCAAATAAAGTGTTTTGGGCACTTTTTTCAGTAATTGATTTAAACTGTGAAGAATGCTGATGGGTTTTTGTACAATTTCTCAGTGGTTAACCTAATAGCGGGATCACAGCATGAATGGAGGATGGGGGGTCAGGGTTGTTTATCGATGGGAGGAATTCAGGCTCCATTTGTTGTTAAGCTACAGTATTTAGCCTTTCACAAAGAGAAAATGAAAGCTTTGCATCAATTAAGAGAACTTCATATTGCTCATGTACTACCCCATTTGGTTGCATTTCATTTGGGAAGGTACTGTATAATGTGATTTATCACAAAGGATATAAAGTAATGACTGGGAAAAGAGCATGTGAAAGCACATTTCAGTTTCATATCTCAGTCGTATATTCAAGTCTGTCATTTAATTTCCTTTATAAAATCCCAATGAACGCTCATCAACGACTGGTAGGCAAGACAAGGCAAGGCAAGTTTATTTATATAGCACCATTCAGACACAAGGCCACTCAAGGTGCTTCACAGGGGCAAGATTAAAAAACATCAAATATAGAATACACATTAGAAAAGCGAATGAAAAATATGAATAGAAATAAAACATTTAAATAGAATAAATAAAACATTTAAATAAATAAATTGTCACACCGCCCAGTGGACTGGAGTAGATCCCCCTCTTCTCCCAAACTGAAAAAAGAAATTGATTTTGAATCAGGAATCGTTTGGAATCAGGAATTGATTTAAATCTAATCCTGACCCCGAGAATCGGAATCAAATCGAGTTGTGGGATTCTGAGTGGCTCACAGCCCTAATTCCCACTGTCCCTAATTTACTATCTAATAAAAATACATTAAGGGGGACGTGTTTGGCAGAATCAGACGACAAAGAACATGCTGTTGAGCTTGACTTGATCGTACCAACCCAATGGCAGACAGACAGACAAGGTTAGCAATAAAAGAGTGGACACAGTTGACCATTAAACCGCTGAATAAACTATTTCATGTTTTCACTGAAATACCTATACAATTTAATAATAATAATTATAATAATAATAATAATAATAATAATAATAATAATAATAATAATAATAATAATAATAATAATAATAATAATAATAATAATAATAATACAAGGTGGGTGAAGTGTCTTGCCCAAGGACACAACAACTATGACACAAGTGGCAGGGCGGGGATCGAACCTCCAACCCTTTGATCATCGGCCGACCCGCTCTGCCACCTGAGCCACAGTAGCCCCATATATCTATATCCAGTAGCAGGTGAGAGCTCTACGAGGGGCTAGCGGGCTGCGGCGCTATAGCTAAGCTATCCATTCTGTCTGACTGCCTTTCGCCAGAGCTGCTTTTTTTTATCTCTACCCTCCCCTCCCAACAGTGGCGGAGCCAGGACATTTTCATTGGGGTGGCCAGGATGGGGCCAGTGATAATTTTTGGGTGGCAAGCACAAGGGCTTCGGTTTTGCTTCAACATTAGTGGGGGTCTGGGGGTACTCCCCCAGAAAAAAATGTACTTCAAACATACCATTTTGTGCATTCTGGTGAATTTTAATGTACTTATTTATGCCTTCTGTAGCCTATTTAATTATTATGGTGGACATGTCTACATTTCTGTTAAGGAAAAGACAACAAGCTCCCAGTGACGTAAATATAATGTTATAAAAAGCAGTAAGGCTCTCAGGCATCTGTATTACTTTCAAATATTTACTCTACTGTATTGTTCAAAACATTTTTTTTAGGACATTACTCATGACACAGCAGCAGTGTGAACTATTATGACACTTTACATTTTGAAATCATTGGGGAATATGTATTAACAATTAGGAGATATATCAATGTTTCAACATCCTAAACTGTTATTTTTACCTCTTTTGGGGGAATAGGGTTGTCTTTCTTACTTTTTGAGGGGGAAAAATGTATCTCTTCTGATTATTGGGGTGGGGGGGGACATCCCCTGTGCCCCCTCCCCCGCCCCACCTCCCCAAATCTACACCTATGGGCAAGCATGTGTCTGTGAGTTGCTGAAAAAAACTGCACCACAGCTGCCACCGAAATGTTCATACTTCAGAATTTGCATCAAAGCCCTAATGATCATAAAAACAAGATGCTTTATTTAGACTATGTCCATGTTTAGGTGGTGATTGTATTTTTTTCGGCTGTACTGAAACTGACGGAGGGAGTCAGGCGGCTCACTCAGGCATTTCCTCTTGTTGCGCTGTAAATTCGCAATGCCTACATCGCTGTGTTTTCATGCTCGTGAAATGCAATCCGATCGCGGAAGCCTCCCCTGAACAACGTTAGCGGACATGAGATCCCCGGCGGCCGGTTATCATTTTAGCCGTTAAGCCACAGAGCTTTTCTCACCGGCAAGGTGATGACACCGTTACCCATAGTCACAGTCTCACCCCATGTTTCACTGGGTGAATCACTGCTTTGCTCGCGCAAGGCTTTTGTGTTTCGGTTTAACATCAGTCTTGAGCGAGCGAGTGTTTTAACTTTATGCTGAATAACCATTGCACTGCAATCGCTGAAAGCGAAATAGTTCAGGCGGGGGCGGGGCAGAGCGGAGCGCACTAGTAGAGATGGAAGGGTTCGCTTACTTGCCAGTCGAAGCGTCAGGTCTGTAGTAACCCCATGGTAGTAACCATGGTAGTAACAGGCATTCAGGCTTGAGCTGTTACACGATGTGTGCATGCGGCTAAAAGGTCCGACAGTGTACTAGCGGTGTAAGAAAGGTTCTGCATTTTTCCACAGCCGTCAAAACTATTGACGGCTGTGATATGGCGCTTGGGGTGGCCAATGGGGTGGCCGAGATTCTGCGGGGGGTGGCCGTGGCCACCCCCGGCCCCCCCCTGGCTCCGCCACTGCCTGCCAAGCTTCCAGACGTGATAAACGAGGAGCGAGAGATGGAAAGATAGATGGGGGAAGGGACGTGAGTGTGTGTGTGACTCCACAACTTTTGCCAGCTTTTACCCGCCTGCCTAGATAAGAGAGCCACTGTAAATTAACACACAGTAGGGGGGCTGAGAGCACAGGCTATGTCTATGTGGGTGTGTGTGTGTGGATTGGAGGGGTTGTGCAAGACATTCACTCACACACACACACACACACACGCACACACTTCCTCTCTTTGCTTAGCCGCAGGTATAACAGATAAAGATGTGTCATTGATGAATGGGATTTTTTTCCTCATCAACCTTTGCTGCGTGGGAAATGGAAAGCGCATCCCGGCCCCTAAATCTTCAGATGAATAATGATAACGCTGGCTAGGCAATTTTTATTTTCTTTCACACTGTTTGTCTGCAAAGCGCCCGTATGCCAGCTGTTTGTTTCTATCAGCACCTGTAATCTTTCTTTTTGTTTCTTCTTTCTCTAACAAACTGTGGCTGTGGTTTAATCATATGGAAGGGTAATGAGATCTCCACAAAGTCTGCCTCAAGAGCAAATACAACACATTGTAGTATGAACAGGCAAATAATTGACTCACTCTAGGACGTTCGATAGGCTAACAATTCAGATTGGCCTTCTATATTGCTGGGCGATTCTACTTGTAACCTAGACTAATTGCCTTAATGAAATAGCATTGAAACCAACAAATACAGTATCACATGGTTGTTGAGATAGTCAAAGGGATGTTAAGCCAGAGGGAGCACATGAGAAATCCGAGATTAAAGCCAATTTTAGTGTCGGACGCTCTCTGAAGCTGTTGGGCATTCGCAGGTGTAATAGATTCCCATAGAGCAACTTGGTCTGAGTCCGCCTGTCACTGTCTCTCTCTCTCTCTCTCTCTCTCTCTGTCTCTGTCACTGTCTCTCTCTCTGTCTCTGTCTCTCTCTCTCTGTCTATCTCTCTCTCTCTCTCTCCCTCTCTCTCTCTCCCAGCAGCGAGATGAGGTCATTCCATCTAACAACCACTTGGCTGGGTTGTGATGGCAGTGCGGCAGTAGCATTTTCCAGTCGGTTGGTTTGGTTCAAAGTTTGTCCCAGTTGTAACGGTGGTATATTGTTAGAAAAAAAAACAGATGTTGCAGCAGACTGAAGAAGCACACTTAAAAACTGGAAGCGGCAGTTTAGGAGCATTGGCAGTGTACGCTAGATATACTGGTCTTCAGGAGGTTCTATTGGGGTCAGGGATCCAACTGAGTGCAGAGTAAGCAGGCAGCACCGAGCTGATCTTGTTTGGAATGGTGGTAATCCTTATAGAACAGAAGAAGGAACAAGTGAACTCAGAGGGTAAGGTTGTCAGAAAATATCGGCAGCATAGAATAGAGACACAATGACTGAAGCAGAGAGCTATTGTTGTGTTATGGAGGGCACCATATTAAAATGGGAGAATCATAGAACCTTGTCCGGCTGATATCAGACTGGTTTCATAGGAAGTGCCCACAGCCAATAGTTAACCTCTTAACATGTTTCATTATGGCACGTCAAATTTACACATATTGACTGTATGCATTTATAGATTACTTCTTTGAGTTCACGGTGACCTTGACTTAGTCGAAATGTGATCAGTTCATCCTCTAGTCAGAGTGTGAGTTTGTGCTGAGTTTGATGAAAACCCCCCAAAGTGTCCATGAGATACTGTGTGCATGAGCTCACAGTCACCTTGACCCTTGATCTATGGCTTCCAACAATCTAATCAGTTCCTCGTTGAGTCAGAGTGGACATTTTTTGCAACATTTGAAGAAAAATCCTTGAAAGAGTTCATGAGATATCACGTTCACAAGAATGCCCCAACGGACGTACGGACAACCCCGAAAACATACAGTAATGCCTCCTTTATGCTGAGAAGCTGTTCATCAATTGTTCGGTGGTTTGGGTTGGAATATATTTTTAAGCATCCAACAGGGCCGTCGCTCCCTATACGCAGGGTACGCAGACCGCGTAGGGCACCAAGTACCTTAAACAATTTCAAGATAATCATTACATTCCAAAAAATATATAAATTAGTTTTGAACAGGCCCATCGTTGTTTTTCTTAATTGTGTAACCTATCACTCAATTCGGACAAATTACATGTTTCCCCCAATTATAGCCTACCCAGCTTTATCAAGCTGTTTTTGGCGATTCATAATGGCAAGCGGGAACTCCAAATTCACCCATCACCAGTGTTTCTGTGGTCAACGTCCACAGAGCGCAATCTCTCCTTTGCAAAGGCAGTTAGTAGGATACTCTTTCTGTTAGTAAAAGTTGGCTACCTTTATTTTTCCAATGCTTTAAAGTGTATCACAGTTGTGCTTTAAATCAACCAACATTGACTCTTCTGTCTTATCCCACATAGAGAAAGCAGCCTGTCAGCAGCTTCAGTTCTCTATTACTGTCTGTAGAAGGCTATCTGTTTCTGGTGAGGGGAGTTTGGTACGACAGGACACTTTGATAATTATGGACATGTCTTGAGCAACTTTAGCAGTTGTATGCATGTGTCTCAAAATCAATCGTAATTGATTTTTTCATGGTGTTTATTGCTAATTGATTTAAGTGTCATTCTAATGGCTCCCGATGGCCGTAAAGCATGTTAAATCTGTTTTTGAAAATGTGCTATATAAATAAAGCTGCCGTGCTTTGTAGGCAATAATTTGTGTGAGAACGTATTTCTATTTGGAAGTAAAGGTGAGCTGTCAGCTGTTTGAAGTGATGCAGCAGCAGTCAGCTTTCAGTGACAGGAGAGAAGGAATAGTAAATTAATGGATGGATGCAAATATCTTACAAGTAGAGTTTGTGACTAGGTGTGCAAGGATGAACAGAATTTTTCACAAACATGCATTCTCCTTCAACCATTGTAATGTACGGTGAGCACAATTGGATAAATATAGACAGTTGCCAGCGCAACAGGCAGACTACAAGTGGAATGAAAAACCAACCTGATGCATCAACATGTACACTTAAAGCAGCTATGAGTAACATTTAAATATCTTTTAAACAGCCTCATGTTTCCTCTCATAATCATAAATTACCTTTAACAGCAAACAAGACCATCAGTGCAAAGAAAGATGTTTTTACATAGTTTTTATTACTGCGTTTGGTCTGGTCGCACACCCAGTCCGATTTTCTATGGTCACATATATTGGTCGCAGATTTCAGTGTGGCGCAGCAACGCGATTTGAGAAGCCTATCCCTCCAGGTGAGGGGAGGGGAGCGGGAGCCTTGTTTGAGACAGTTATTTGTCGTCATAATGACTGATAACGGGGCTGAACCATCAAAGAAAAAAATGAGAATGCAATGAAAAAAAGCTAAAAGGGAGAGTGATATAGGCTACGGGCGGGACGAGGGCATTGCCAAGCAACGTGTATACAATTTCACGAGAGTGAAACTAGACTGCAGTGTTTACTCCTAAATGAATGAGCGGTTGGTACTAACACAAAGTTTGCTTTGCTTCACCATCATCAGATAACCATTATCTGAAATAGTCATTATTTACATCAACAACACAAACACATTACCTCATCGTGATCCATACTAGCTGCCGTCTCTCTTGCTTTCTGTGAGGAAACGTAATCTTTCATCTCCGAGAGAGAGAGAGTAGTTAGGTGACACTGCTGCATCAACTCATTGCAATAAGGTGTGTGTAGCACCTTTAAAGAAACCCTCACTAAATTGGATGTAATCTTGTAATCTGTTAACTCTAGAGGAGATCACCTGCATAATAGATATTTTTCCAATTTTTGTGGAATTGAAAAAATAAAATGAGAACAAGTTGTATTAAATTATTTAAGGTAGATTACTAAAAGTAAAAAAATTAAAAGACATAAGTGAAATGATAGAAATGACACTTCAGTTAATTCCCCACGTCAGCAATACGTTTCCACAGGGGGATAATAAAGTTATTCTTAATCTTATATTGATAACAATGTTGTGGGGATATTATTTTTCCATTAAAAAGTACAATTGTTGCATCCCTTATACATCTCTACATTGTGGTGATGGGAATTTTTCTCTTTGCTGTTGACCTTATTCATAATGTTATCCTTGGAATTATTTCTTGTTCCATTGTAATACCCAGCAGCCTCTCTGCCTGTATGCTGTTTTGTGTTCTCCTCATTTATTGCATTTTTTTCTTGTGGTCCTGCTCCTTTCTCTCTCTCTCTCGGCTACATTCCATTAAACCTTCAAAGATAACAGATGACTGCCAGGCTGCACTCACATGGTTTTTATTTTTTGTATTTATTTATTTTTCATTTATGATTGGCCTTCCCCTTTGGATAGGGAAAACAACATGCCAGTCCTAACATAATGTTACATGCCCCTGTGCCTGTCCTCAACAACTCCCTCCCCGAAGAAAAACCCACCGTCATTCTTTAAAAAGCCAATGCTAGCTAGAGGGCATAAAGATGCTGTCCTAGTTGCCAAACTAGTTTCATACTATTTTTATTGATAATCTGACTTGTTCAAAAGGGCGGACTCCCCCCACCCCCCTTACAAAAGTAATATTCTGTCCAGATTTTATAAGGGAAAAATAACACTCGGGAAATTGAAAAAAACACCGCTGACTCGCAGGGCCATTTCTCTTGAGTAATGCATTTCAGTATGGAGTTTTGAAGACACGTTGTGTGAGGTCACGGCACGGACTCTACACCTATCTCACAACCCAGAACGAACCGCTCCGTCCTTATACCGCTCCAACCTGTTTTGTAGTGAAGATGTGTTGGAGTGAAGATGGCGAGTGTTGTTGCAATTCTACATCTTACAGTATGACCTTTTGATAGATGTCCCTTTCGCCAGCTGCAAGAGGGGGCCAGAAGGGATTTCAACCCCCCATAACATGGCTCTGATCCAGGGAGAGAGAGAAAGAGAGACACTGTATCACACTATCTTCTTCTTGATGTCCCCTGCTCTTGTTCTGCAAAGGACGGGCACTTCACACTGCACATTGTGTTGTCTGTTTTCACACAAAGCCGTGCTCATGCTGCCCTCAGATCAGTCAGTCCCTATGGTGGGGGGGAGATCACAGGCTGCTCTGTCTCAGCGGGGCCGCGGCAACATACCCAGCCCCCCCCCTGCCTCTGCTTTACACTCCCAATGCTGGAGCTACACACAGCAGTTTGTCCCAGGAGATACTTGAAGCACTTTCTGCAAGGTTTCTGTGAGGACATCTCCTTTTTTTGTCCAAAGACTTGTCTTGTGTTTGGTGTTAACAGAGGGGAAGACTTTCATGAATTTCCTGTGGTCAAAGCAGGTCTGCCTCAGGCAAGGTTTTTTGTTGTTGTGTTTTGGGTGTTTTTAAAGTCTGTGACTTCTGAGTCATGTGCGTTATTTCATAAACTCACCATGCTGCAGCTACTTACTCTTCATGCGTATACAAAATAAAGGTTAAAGAGGACCATACAGTGTGTTGTGTCATAATTAACCATGGAGAAGGGAGGTATAGCTAGGTTGAGATATTGACATTTTAGGATTAAAGGTGCAGTCAACACCTGTATTCTGTAGGGTTGTGCCGATTGGTGACAATGGCATAGTTTATTTTTACACATTCACCCAATCACACACACATTCATACAACGATAGCAGCAGCAACACCACGCAGGGTGCAAGCTAACTATCAGGAGCAATTTTGGGTTCAGTTTCTTGCCCAGGGACACTTTGACATGCGGCGGGGAGGCTGGGGATCGAATCACCGACCCTGCAATCCAGTGGACGACCGCCCCTACCCACTTCACCACAGCCGCCCACATGCTATATGATGCTATCTAACTACATCCGACCCCCTGCAAGCTCTTTTACTGCTGTGTCTCACCAACCTCATTTGAATGTCTTCAGCTGTCTGCAGCAGGGCTCGCTACACAAATAAAACTGATTTGATTTGATTTGATTCATGGCAACGCGACCTGAAGCCAAAATGAAACAAACCTGACCTTAAGGTTAACTCACCAGCTTGCCTGCTTATCCTTGAAATTCAAGTTTATTGGACAGAGCCTTGAGGCTATGTCATATAAAAATAGAATTGTCCAAAATCTGTGGCTAAGCTTTGCTCCTAAGTAGTGACTTTTTGAAAGCTTCAGTGTGTTTTTCCTTAGTTTTTCAAAGATAAAGGTTTTGTCTTTTTGTATTTAAGGTGAATTCAGGACTAATACAGTGCCTGGTCTGACTCTATAGCTTCTGTCCTCTGAGTCTGTACATTGCTATTGTTTTTTTTTTCTTTGTTTTGTGTCATAGATTTGAGTCCATATCTCTCTCTCTGTATGTGAGGGTTACACTCTGCTGCAGTCCACCTCCTCCTGCGCTCTACGTGTGGCAGTAATTATGTGACATTGGCTTGTCCCCTGTAACTTGTGACAGTAAAAACACTTCATAGGGGCGGGTGTTGTGGTTAGCTATTTGAAAATCCTTTTAGTTCGGAATCTATGTGTCTTTTGTTATCAACTCCTCTATGTATCTTAATATTGGAGAATATTTTTTCTCGTGAGTTCATATTAAATTAACTGAAAAATGGTAGTAAGAATAGTATAGGCCTATTTATCTGCAGCTTTTCCCATGACTTGAGGAAAATTAGGAAAAATGCTGACTCCCTTTGGAGGGGAAGAACTCCCTTTTGCTTTGATAAAAAATTGATGAGAAAAGTTATGGTCCCTTTGGAGGAAGCTTACTTTCTGTTTTTGTGATGGATGGAAGGATTCTCTCTCTCTCTATCTCTCTCTCTCTCTCTCTCTCTCTCTCTCTCTCTCTCAAAGTTAACATTCACTTTGTGGATTTTCTATGGGGGGAAAAAATGTTGCTCACAATCTTGGCCCAATCCAATTAGCTGAACACACTGCTGTATGTAAACACTGGCTGACGCCCTTTGTTAAAAGTTCAAGCATTTTGTTCAGTCCAAATCCAGACACACATAACACAATCCTAGACACCCATGGCTTAATTGGTAGACCTGTAACTAAATGGAGCCGAGCACATGCACACACCTTTTCTTGGAGCTGTAAACATATTACTATACTCTATAAATAAGTGTTCTATCAGTATTACATCATTTGTTATCAGTGCCCGTTTTAAAACTTTTTTAAAGATGTTAACTGGAGTTAGACACTCTCTTCTAGGTTCCCATTTACTGTGAAAATGACTTTGTTGATTGGAGAAATACTGCAAAAACTATTCACTCCTGATTTTATCTGGTAATGATTTGATGGAGTTTAGACACAGATGTCAAGTTGATGCAATGTCAACTTGCAACGTTTTTGGATACTACACCACACAAATATTGTTTAATACTCCATATTGTAATAAGTGACTCAAAATGTCATAGGTTGCTACATTTTGGGCAACAAGTTTTTATGTTTTGGGCTCAGTATTTTGATACATCATCGACCAGTTATTTCATTTTAGGTTTTGTTAAAGAAAATGTAATACAGTGTTGGTTACATTGAAGGCTCTTACAGGCCCTCATTTCAAAGACATGCCTGATGCAGCAGGTTTTGTTCTCTTGAGTTCCAGCTTGAGGAGCGTTGGTCATAGTGATAGATAGAATCTCTTTACATTATAGAATAATGCATGTACATTTAGTTTTCAGGTGGATTGTTAGCTTTGGCCCTGCTCCCTCAGACAGCACTGAGAACATCTATAATAATGATGCATTAAGGTGTCAGCAGTGTGCGGGCCGCTGGATTCATCACTGCTGGCTGTGAGAGTCTGTCTCCTCTGCTTACTTTACTACATATTAATGTTCCATTGGCTACATTACACTACATCACATCTGTGTTTGATGATGATCTCTCTCTCTCTCTCACACACACACACACACACACACACACACACACACACACACACACACACACACACACACACACACACACACACACACACACACACACACACAAACATTCACACAGCTGAACACACATACACTGCCAACAGAGGACTATCGACCAACTGTGGACTCCTATTGCTGGTCATTTAAAAAATACAAAAACACAATAGAATATTTACTGTTAAGGTATGTTGACATAATAATACTTTAAATGCACTAGTTAATATGTTTTGAATAAATTGCCATTGACTTGAATCCTTGAACACACACACACACTCAAACACACGAGAATAAGTGCACATCACCTAATGCTTAGGACATTTTAACCCAAATGTGTTTCATTCTTCTAGTACTTTGAATTTGTACAGCACTCAATAGTTTTCGGCATCGCACCAGTTAAGTGAATCACTGTTACAAAGTAACATATTAAAAATTATGTCTAGTACCATGCACGCAACCTGGTCCTAGGGATGGTCACATGTCCTGTCTGATATTTGGAATCTGTCATTTTGTGATGAAATTAAAATTAAGAAATCTCCAACTTTATATTAAAGTAGATGTGTGATGTGGTTTAAGTTTCTATTCTCCTGAATGGTGGTCTACCTATCTAGACTCACTAACCCGAATGTGTAATAGGACGGCACAAAAAGGCTATGTATGGTTTTAATGAGCTGGACAGGCCACCTTCCCTTTGGACCCGTGTTTGAATCCTGCTCAGGTTGTTCTCTGCATGACGGCCCCATGTCTGCTCCATTCCATCTCTGTCTCTCCAAACTGTCTGTCTGCCAAAATAATCTTTAAAAAAAGAAGTGAAAGGAGACCCTGCCTGCTTGCCTTGGGAGAAAAAAGGTTTTTATTATGTTGTTTGTTGTTGTGAAGACTTGCCTCCGGGCTCACAGGCTCAACAGCATCTCCTCCCACTCAAAACGTTTGAACTGCAGGAAAGGAGAGGTGCTTTCACAGGTCCCCCTAAGGCCCTTTGCCCAGAGGAAGTGTTTCCCCTTACAAGTGTACGCCTTACTCCAACTGGGATGATTAGTAAGACAACAAACTCTGGACCTACTTGAGTCCAACCCAAGATTGCATTATTAGCCCCCCCCCCCCCAAAAAAAAACAAAAAAAAAACATAAAAAAGTATCTTGAATATGGTCTATTAAAAACTCATATGCACACACAGTTCATTTAGGTCGGGTAAAAAAAACGTTTCTCCTAGGCATATTGTATAGATTTAAACCTAACTTTTTCCCCATACAGCCTTGTCCTTGTAAGTCTTGTGGTGTGTATATATAAGGTTACAACAAAAAATGCTATAAGAGCACTGTTGTGCATGAGGGTATGAAATATAGATGGTGTAAAAAGCCATACGAATACCAATATACTAATAACAGCTACAGTACATTCGTCATGCAGATACACAAACACACGCTCGCAGTACATCCATCAGCAGGCTTTCCTCTCTACTGCTCCCAGTGCACCATGTACCCATACATCTCTCTCTCCGTACTTTAGTATTTCTTTCCCTATTACTCCATTGCTACAAATGATAGATTGCGCTCCCTCTTATTGATAAAGTTTTTTTTCAACATCACGTTAGATCATACGAATCATGAGGATTAAGGAGGGGATTGCTATGATGTAACTGTTTCACATACTTTTTTATAATATTGGTATGCAAGGAGACCTCCCCTGCATTCCAAATGGCACACTCTTTCTTTTCTTTTCTACATACTGCTACTGATCATAAAAAGAATGAAGTTAGCATGCAGAAGACATACAATTGGGACATACCTTTACTTATTTATGTTATCATAATATTGTGCCTTTTACTTGCCTCTTGCTTTTATATCCGTTGCATGGTCTCATCCTACTACAACCCCAGAATCGCTCCAAATAGCATGCTGATTTCAACACTAAAAATCTGGACCGGATGTAGTAGGCCTCCGGGTATATTTATAAGCATACTAAATCTGACCATAAGAATAGGGACATCCTTAATCATTTTTCTACCATACTAAATAGAAGGAAGTATGGGGATTGGAACGCAGGGTCATTTCAAAGACATTCCAAAGACAGGTGTGAGCACAAAGTAGTCATTTCTCCCGCTGTGACATAAACTAAAGTTGACTAATAGGTGGAGTCATTTACAGAGCTGAGCCCCATAGATATGTGCCTGTGGATTAATGAGAAGTACAGCAGAGTGATTGAAGACTATGTTATACTTTTGATGGCAGATTTCTCCAATCCAACTAACATGACAAGTCCTTCCTCTTGAGCTCCTGCTGTTGGTCTGTGTATCACACCAGCACTGAAAGGGAACAGATTGATGACCTAGTTACAATCAATTGATTTATAAAATAGGGGACTTGATAGAATGGTATTAAACAGGAAGTATACATTGGTTAATGATTTGGCCCATTCATGTTACAATCAGCTACGATTGTAGGTAAAATAAATATAAAACTGTGTGGTGTGTCATGACTCTGAGAATGATTTGACAAGTTAACTTGCTGTCTAAAGTCCTATGTCCTCTTATCTTATTTGAACTTTTTTATACACCTGTATCTATCCCCGATGTAAATAACATTGACTTTTCCAAGCAGCCATAACTGGGCATGAATTCATTTTGTTATATGCCACACTGAAACACAATTAAGAAAAACTTGTGTGGGAGTTAATCTGCTGCTATACCAGCAAATTACAGTTTTGGGGAAACTGCCTGCAGCAATTTGTTCGCATTCACAAGTTCCCACCAGAGCATCAGTGTGGTCCAACACTAATGTAGGGTGATTAGGCTTGGCTCACATTTGGGTTTTTTTCTGCAATTTTTACTGGGGAAAGCATTTATTTATGGACCTGACTTTGTGATCACGGAAAGGGCAGGGAAGGAACTCCATTTTGATTTAATTTTATTGGAACTATACCGGTCCAACCTACAAGGAACTATTTGTTTAGCAGTCATCAAATGTTTGGACATATATTGTACTGTAAAGCCCTCACATTGGCCTCAATCTCAAGTATTGGCAGATGCTTGTGTAGCTGTTTGTGTATGCTGGAAGGCTCCTCTCTTATAAATATGCAGTAAGCTGTAGTGCAGTGGGCCAAATGCTAAATGAGCGGTGACACACGTGTTGGCAGGGTGAAGACTCAGGGCAGGTCTCAACTCAATGCTTAGTTATATTAGTTCCAACCTACTAAATCCAGAGATATCAGGAAGGTTAATGTTTTATTTTTTTAAATTAAGTTGTGAGTGAATAGGAAAATCATGTCTCAATGTGTATGTACACGTATGATGTTGCTTGTGTGCCACCAACAATTGACATCAACAGTTTGTATTAGATCACTGGACATGCTGAGAGACCTTTTTTTAATAGATGCACCATTCAGTGGGATTGGAATGTTCCACTTTGGATGTCTAGGAGGTCATCATTTTAAACAAATTTCCCGTAAGTCACTTTTCCCAAATGGTAAGGGGTGTCCAAATCCAATATTTTCTCTATCGACAAAGGTCATTACGGCACATGTCTGTCAAATGAATAATTCACTCATCAGAGATCTTTTTCCTTTCCACTATTCCAAAGTGCAATTGTCATCTTCCAAGGGGAACTGTCGCATTAAAAGTATCTTTAAATGAACTACACTTAACCTCAACAGACAATCCAATGGAAGTCATCGTATTAACGATAGATTTTTGCAAAGAAAGGAGTAAAATAAGCAGTCGGGTTACAAATGGTTAAACCTACAACACTAGTTTTTAAAACAGTCCCATTTCACTTTGTGAGAAAAACACACATTGACCATCATTAGGGCAAAAATAGCTGTGTCTGAAGTTAGCTGTCACTCTGCTAACTAGAATAAAAAAAACCTTTGTGAAAATGTGTTGCTCCCATTTGAAATTGTCTTGCTATAAATTCACCAAACAGACTCTATATCAGGCTCCTCGAAAACTGTTTACTTTGCGAGTAGATCAAACAGTGATGCATAAGGGCCTCTTTATTTGAGGATTAAAAAGTAGGATAACAATGCTACACAAGTGATATTGGCAGTGTTGATCTTTGGGAAGACAGAATGGCTTTTTGCAGGCAGGAATGTGTTTCCCCGATAAAGCAAACTATGTCAACATGTGCAAATGAACACAGTTTTCTATGTAAACACACACACACACACACACACACACACACACACACACACACACACACACACACACACACATAAATATGTTCCCACTACACACACTCTGTGGACACATTTGCTGTGTGCCTTAATGCGTCATGCCTCCACATCACCATGACAACAAATCATGCCTAACTGTTGACCAATGTGTGTGTGTGTGTGTGTGTGTGTGTGTGTGTGTGTGTGTGTGTGTGTGTGTGTGTGTGTGTGTGTGTGTGTGTGTGTGTGTGTGTGTGTGTGTGTGTGTGTGTGTGTGTGTGTGTGTGTGTGTGTATGTGTGTGTGTGTGTGTGTCTGTGTGTGTGTCTGTGTGTTTGTGTGCTTACTGGTTTACGCTGAGCAACAACACCTATTCTAAGTCAATATCACAGTACATCATAGCCTACACTGTACTGGTGCCAGAGTTCTTTACTGAAGCAAATGTGTATTAAGGCAGAGATGAAAATAGCAAAAGTCTCAGGTTTTAGGTCTCTAGGACTCTAAGCAGATTCAGCATTGGACAAGCGTTGAGCTAACTTGAGTGCTGGCAACCTATGATCAATAGATAACATTAGATATTGCAGAGTGTTTCTTTATTTTAGAAGTAAACCCGAAAGCTATCAAATATTGTCCGGAAAATGTCTTGCTAATAGTTTATTTGAAGGTTTAATATTTAAGGTGTTCTCTAAACTCACTCACTCAGTGTGTGTGTGTGTGTGTGTGTGTGTGTGTGTTTTACAGATGCAGGTCTACATGTATAACTCAGATGACTTCGACAGCCTCGGTGCAGCGCTCAGGGAGAAGAGGAGCATTGCAGCCATGTCTGTGTTCTTTCAGGTAGGAACCTTTTCTTTTCATACCCAGCCTGGATGTGTTTGTGTGTGTGTGTGTGTGTGTGTGTGTGTGTGTGTGTGTGTGTGTGTGTGTGTGTGTGTGTGTGTGTGTGTGTGTGTGTGTGTGTGTGTGTGTGTGTGTGTGTGTGTGTTTGCATGCATGTGTGCAAGGCATACTGTATGTTTATGTATTCATTGAGCATCAAAAACAGGTTTACAAAAGTTACAGACCACCATGAGGTAAATCACTAGCCTGGTCCAACCAGACCATCATACTTCATTTAATTTGTACAGAAGACTACTGAAGGGAAAATTAAATTTGGCCGGAAGTAGGGGGGCGGGCGGAGCCGGCTAGTAAATCACCATCTTCACACTGGAAATCCATTTAAAATGTGTGGAAGCTTGTGTGGAAGCTTCCAATATGCTCGGTGTTCACACTGACAGAAATACCCTCCTGGAGCATAAAAAAAAACTCCACTGTAAAATGTGACGCAGTTCACCACCGTTGAAAAATACTCTTATGTAATGGCAATCTAACCAGGGAATTAATTAATTCCATTTAACTGGGCCCTGCTTTATTCATGTGATGGTTTTAATCGTATTGTTATTCCATCAGGGCCTTGCCTGACTTATTTTATTTCTCTCGTTAATGTTCTTTCATTCATTCGTCAGCTTTTCCCTCTCCCTTCCTTCAGTGGAATGTGCTTCTGTAGCGACTACACACTGTTGATTCTGTGTAATTTAATATTTAAAATCATCAAACTCATGTTCCAGGAACAAATTCGGTCCATCCGCCTTGCTAAATATAGGAATCACACTTTGGGAACCAATCTTTGCATTGCGTCACAAGCTTCTGATTGAAATAAGAGGCAGTTGTAAACAGCAGCTATCACTGCCTTAGTGTTTGCTTATGCAGAAGGCTGTATGATGTCTCACTGTTTGCGACACACTTAGCTAGGAGCTGGAGCATGCAAAACTGAGCTGCCCAGCTGGGAGGCAAATCACATGGAACATCAACTCTATGCTTTTAATTTTTGGATCACTGAGCTAGAATGAAAATCCCAAGACTTGTTTCACATAATCCTGGGTCATCTGTTCATCATCTAATGTTATTGAGTAGAAAATGAAATAGATAAGACATGGCAGAGTGCCCTCTTCTACAGTGGCCCAGAGTGCAACAAGTTGTGATAATGTGTGCTTTGGTGGGAGGGACGACTTCCATTGAAGAAAACCTGATGAAGTGGCCTTTAGGGTTTCCATTGGAGGGAATGCAAGCAGTGCCATATAGGCTGCACTACATGCTAACAAATGTGTTTGCATCTACATTCCTCAACTAGTTTAATAAAATACCACTATCCCTTTCTGAAAATAGAAGGGGTTAGTGAGGCATGTAAGAGCAATGTAACAACAACCCATAACGTAATACAAAACAAAAGCCATAAAGTAGCAACTGGTCGATAATGAAACAATATACTGAGCCCAAAGCCTAATAACATGTTGCCCATATTGAAATGTGTTATTTGCATTCTTACTACAAGAACTCCTTGCCTGTAGTATTAAACACAAGTTGTTCCTGTATGAAATGATTCTTAGACAAGCTTGGCGTTTTGAATTAATTTTGAATTGGGTTCCATACTTTTGGGACTTTTTCTTCACACTTAAGTTAACAGTGCAAAAAGTGGAGATGCTCAGCTAGAGTATAGGAACAGCATGATAAGACTTCATACTACTTCATTCTGCTCTAAACCCAGTAGTTACCCCCATTCATGCTAATTAAGCAATATATGCCGACACTGCAGAGACATTAGCCTCATTAGTTATGAAGCAAAACAGATTTTAATGACATGTAATTTGCTGCTGGTCAGTTTTTTATAGCAAGTTGAAAGGAATGTCAGAAGAAATGTATTATCTAATATATAATAGTATAACAGTCACTTTAACTGTTAAAACTATGTGTACATTTTCCTGATTATTCCTAAACAAATCATCTTGATACTTAAACACTTTTGAAATTAGATACTTTTGTAGCGAAGTGCTATTCTGAGGAGGTGACTTATAACTTGCAACAGAGTCATTTCTCTAGTAAGAGTTAAGTATCTCTACACTTACTCCAGTATAGTTTTCAGGTTCTCAATACACCACTTGTTCAGCACCTTCTGATGGGTCTTCTTTCATAGTCCAACCATGATTGTGCCATGAGCCCCTTTTCCACAGCCAGTGAAAGCCAGGAATATGCCGGAATTTCGGCCCTCCGCCCTGCTGTATAAATGCGACCGTTGCGGAACGGGGAAAGAAAGGTGCGAGAGATTGTTCCAGGAATTTTACTACCTCGGGGGGTAGTAAGATTGCAGACACAATCAGTTCCGCCTCTCTGTATAAATGCGGCCAGCTTGTTGTTGCGGAACAGGGGGGCGTTTGACGTTCCATAGCCTACGTTCTAAACATGCGACCATGTTAGCAGTTGAAGGACGTGTGCTTAAAGTTAACCACGGCGGCCTGATGTCCAGTAAAAATCACCAAATAAAAGGAACGGCGTATAATCTAGCTGGTCACATGTTCCGCTGCTCAATACAAACCCCCACGCTTCATTTTGCAGAGTGTATGAGTCTATTTCTGCCCGGGGGAAGTTGTACAGTGAATGGGAAAGCTAGGCTAGGCTAAGCTAAGCTGCGACCGGATCGCCGCCGCGATTATCATCCTAAGTCTAAGCGTATATCCACACTTTATTTCTGTCTACAGTAACGTGACTTCGCTACTGTGTGTATGTGTATGTCTGAATGGCAGAGGAGAGCACTGCTCTCAAAGAGACTCGCTCATAGCCAACCTGTCACACAGACACACACACACACACACAGGTGACGCAGTGAGCGGAGTGATGTTGTCAGTTTGGTTAACAGTCCCATAGATGATGGACTGAGCGCGTAGCGAGATCAACCGGCACATCGTGGGGACAGTAAAATACAGCCCTCTTAGTGCAAGCCCCAGCACTTCTGCTCTCAATTCACCGGGCCAGTGTTGTTGTTGTTAAGCAGCTGACCGGCGCGGCGCTAAATGTTTACTTCACACCTGACGCTGCTTACAAGCACCTCTTTCATTCCGGAACGCTGTGTAAAAGGGGCTACTGATGCGCCAACATGCTGGCGTTGCTTGGTTCTGTGTAAATAACACCTAACCAGGCAAATTGCCGCTCTTTCGTTCCGTCAATATGCCGCAATCTCTGTGTAAAAGGGGCTACTGATTCATGGGCAGTAGACGTGCTGCTAAAGTCAAGGCTATAGGAGCTGAGTCTGTGTTAAGAGAAGAGGGGGAGGTTAGAGAGGTTTGCATAGGGAGGGATCCTACATGGATGACAGTGGGAGGAAGGACGCAGCATGAGAGAGAGAGAGGGAGAGAGAGAGAGAGAGTGAGATAAAAGTAAAAGGAGAGAGAGAAGTAGAGAAAGAGAGAGCGAGAGAAAAGGTAGTGGAAGAGAGAAATATGAGGACATGTCACATTGTACTATGTTTTTTTCTGATTTGTCACTGCATTGGCATGTCCCTGGAGAAAGAGTGGGAGAGGGAACGGTGGGGGAATGAAGAGATAAGCAAAAGATACAGGATTTGAAGTGGGAGAAAGGGGTATAGAGAGGGAGAGAGAGAGAGAAAGAGAGAGTAGGACATTGTGCTGTAAGGGCCTGGTGGCTAAGCATCTCAGAGGACAAGCCTGTGGGCTTTCAGAGACAAACATTAATAATGAAACGCCAATTCCCTCTGTCCTCCTTTTTTCTCTTCTTTTCTCCTGACTGTCTGTCCATCATTTTCTCTCTCTGTCTCTGTGACAACCTTTAATTCTCTTAATCCCCATTCCTTTACACATTCCCTCAGACTCACTTTCTGTCTGGCCTTGTACCAAAAACAGGCTCCTTATTGCACTTTCAGTTATTAACTTTTGGGTTAGTGTGTATGTGTGTGTGTGTGTGTGTGTGTGTGTGTGTGTGTGTGTGTGTGTGTGTGTGTGTGTGTGTGTGTGTGTGTGTGTGTTGATTGTGAACATTTATTCAGTTATACAATACACTTTTGTAAGACACAAAGTATTTGCAGCAAGCAAGAAAAGGCACCACTGCTGCAGTGAATGTAAGAGTCCCGTTTTTGATTTGTACATCGCTCAAGAACTCAAGCCCCCTCTTGGCAACTTCTTTTTAAAAATAAATAATACATTAAAAAATGTATTTGATTTTCATGTTGAGAATGTTATGAGCAATGTGTGCACAGTCACACAAAAACATACAAATGATTTAAATGATATGTACCTAACTCTGAATGTATGCTGTAATGTTTTCCATGAATAGCTATCTGATGATCCATGTAACTTCTTGTGTTCCTCAGGTGGAAGGGAAGGACAACCCTGCTGTGGATGCCATCATCCACGGGCTGAAAGGTGTGGTCCACCATGGTGAGTGGTAGTGCCCCAGTGTTATTAGTATTATGCTTAATGCACTTTTCATGTTCTTTCAACAAATATCCTGCATTCCAAATCGCATACTCTTTCTCTTTTCTATTGTACATACTACATCTGACCATAAACATAATCTAGTTAGCATGCAGTAGACATACAATCTGGACATACGTTTACTTATTTTATATGACACTTGTTATCTTCTCACGACGTCCAAAACAGTGTGTCCTCAGAGAAGGTTTCAATCTTTCATATGCAATAAAACCTATTAAAAATGTACTTTAATGATTATAAATGTGTTTTTTTTTTCATCAAAAGCAAAACTAAATAATCTCTCATATCAACAAAAACAGTTTTCCTGCAACACATTCATGTTTTATAAGGATTCTAAGTGGTGGGACCACTTTACTGTAGGTCAACACTGTCAGACATTTCATTATGTAAAATGTAATAAAATCAGGCGAAATAAAGGGCAGCTGTCACTTTGAAGGACCAATTGTCAAATTCTACCTCTGCAGAGTACATAAGAGTCAGACAGGGTCTGATAATTGTTGTAGTTTTAGAATATGTTACATTCCAAATCTTGAAAGTCCTGTGTTACAACCATGATATGTCAACGCCGACTTACAATTTCTGAAGAAGTTATTTTAAATGTTTTGATAATTTTATTTTCCTGAAGTAGTTCATACTAGCACCTAACATCAACATAAAAAACAAATGGCTACTACATCATTTCCATTTGTTATGTTTAAGAAATGTTAAATATGTCAACACCGTCAGACAGGAAATCTGATGGAGTTGACATCTGACAGTGGTGATGGGCCAATGATGGTAAAAAAAACAAAAGCTGGGAGGTTGTGTCAAAGCTTAGCTCAGTAGCTTAGTATATGTTTGATACATATATGTAATTTAATTTGCCGAAACATAGGGTTTGTATTTTTTCAGCATCACTCCCTGTTTTGTCCCACTTCTCAATAATCACTGATGTATTTGTGTGTTGGTGTTATGAAACAGCTTGCTTTTATTGGCACAATGGAGGCTGCTGCTGCTGAATTGGAAAGGCCAAAAAAACTGTCTCTGGGTGTGTCAATACTCTGCGGAGGAGGGGTTAGAGTTGGGAGAGGAGTTGGGGTACAGAAATGGGATGTCTGCCTCCCGCGGGAACAGGGGCTTGTTTTCTTCCTATAGATAACCAGCAATGTAATAGCCGCGGTATTTACAGTTTATGGGTCAGAGTTGTTCAACGGCTCTGGCCGCGGAAGCTACGTAACTATGGTAACATCATAGCAACAGGACACAGTTTAGCCCCCTGATTAACTCAATGAAGAGAAAAAACTATGCACCAATATTTTTCACTAAACACAAGACTCTGCACTCTTACCGAGGAGACAGGGCAGTTTATCTCTCGCATGGAAATCAACGGACTGCAGTGTGTAGCTCCACCCTTTTGGGACCCTTTGGGAAGGATTGGTACCCCAACGGAAGGTTGAACAAAAAAATTACTTTTGACTTTGGGAATGCAAATACAAGTCTTATTGTCTCCCTGTGTGCATCCACCTGATACATTCTACACTCTTGGTTTATTTTAGATGTTATAAAACAGCATGTCACCTGGACTCTGATATTACCAGAATATGTTGTCTTATGTCACAGCAGGACAGTTGTGCAAACTCATCCATTTTAAAAGGAAACTAAATTGGGAGACGAGCCCCCAATTCATGTCATGCCCCATGGTTTGCAGGACACAGCATTTAATAAGTGGTTTGCCCCTGCCCCAGTCCCTGAACCAACCACCAAACAATGAAGTACAGGTAAAAAGTGAAGTATTTAGTTTACAATACAGTGAGCAATATATTTACAGTAAACTGAAGCTCTAAATAACAAACATGAACAAACTAGGCTCGTTCGACCTAACTTTCAGCTCGTCTGGAAAGTAGACGAGAGTAGCCGAGTGCAGTCGGGGGAGTGACGAAAATGCCTGACTGAAGCCGGACAGCTCCGAGTCGGAAGTAGCGTCCTTGTTGCGGATGCAGTTCGTTTTCTAGTTTTATTTTGAAGGCCTATTAGAAACATATTCGCAGGAGAGTCACACATGCTACAACCGATTAGAAGCAGAACACAACACAAAGACGAGTAAACACTTTAAAAGCGAGGGGCATTTTCAAAACAAGAAACGAGATATAAGCTAATATCCCCATTCCCCACACATCTTTATCTTTCTTGTTACTTTACTAGAACACCTACTTTTAAGTGATAAAGAATAATTTACAAGAATAATTTACAAATCCAAATAAAGGAGGTTTAGTATTTCTCCCTTCACATAACGAATATGATCGGCCTAAATAAAGAAGGTCTAAGAAAAGATCCCTTATTATTATTGTAGAGATGGATATGATGAACTGTATTATGATGTGTAACAAACAAACTACTTGTTGTAGTTTTGGTCTGGCTTTGCGACACTACATGTAAAATACAATTCCCAGACCATTTAGATCACTTGAAATAAGCCTATGATTTAATCTTAATGGTATAAAAATCACTTCACCAAGATCTTATGTGACTCAAGTTTGTGTTCACTTTTAAATATATCTATAGCCTACAGGAGAGTTACACATCCAAATTATTTCTATGTCAAGGGTTCAGAGGTTTAACTCTGATTAAGTACATTTCTGCTTAAATGCATATTGTGGCGGCCTAATGATTAAACATAAATTAAAATCAAAAAGAATGGATCGTAATTTAATTTTGAGCGGTGATGTCAGACTTTTGCCTAACCAATTGGGGAAACGCATCAAAGGCACGAGGTTTAAACTCCCAATTAGCGCTCAGCTCCGCCTGTCAGCAAGACGTTTCCCATCAGACATTTCGCTCCCGCAGCCCGTGGGGAGCAACTGCAGCGACTTGCTCCAGTGTCTGTGTCCGTCTTGATACCGCGGGACTTCAAAGTCTCAAGCAGCCGAGCCGCAGCCAGCCACGGGTGCAAGTGGGACAAAAAGTCTAACCATAATGCAGTGCGCTCAGCAAGACGAGCGTCATAATTGCGCAGGTCTTAGCAAGACGGCGACAGGTCGAACGAGCCTACTATCTCCATATTTAAATATAATGGCCTGGAGGAAGAGGGGCTGACTAGTAACCACAAGGTCACTGGTTTGATCCCCGGCACCGCACAGGAGGGTACAGAGCGCTGTACTATGGCTGACCCTCTGCTCTGACCCCTTCCGATGTGTGGTAACTTGAGAGGGGATATTCAAAAAGACGAATTTCAATGTGCCTCTTGTAAATTGATTAATAAATATAACTTAACAAAACCCCTACTGCTTCTACTAAACCCACTTTACTATTTACAAAATATATAAACTAAGCTGCTGTTTAGACACACTAAATAACAAGCCACGTCCAGGGGAGTTCGGCCAATCAGCAGAGGGGACAGGGGGGATAGCAATCGGCAGCAGGGTACAGCACCTGTCAATTTTCATACTTTCACACAGTCACAGTATATCCACACAAATTAGACGATTTTACATAGTTTTTGGCCTCAGTCAAAACCTGTTGTCTCCTGCACGCAGCCCTGAAGTGCACCCCTGTCATGATCCCAACTTTTTATCCTAGAGCAATGTTCTGTCTTTGTCCTCCACTCGCCATGCAGAACAGCTTCAGAGTGCATTTTGAGAGCTTCGGCATACACAAAATCAAACTTTGATCAAACCCCCCGGCACATGATAGTTAGTTGCACTTTATCTCCGGCTCAGCTGTCTTGGAAAAAACCTACTCTGCCTCTATAATTCATCGAACACGAAGACCATTCAAGTTCAATCAAGGCCACGCTGCCATCTTACCCACTGGGAAGGTGGTTGGCTTAATTTGCCCTGTCTCCACCAGTGTTTCTCTATGGCACAGCAGGTGGGTTTGATTTTTCACAGCACTCTTCTCTGTTGTTGCCTGGGCTTGTCTGGCAGACAAACACTGGGGGTCTGACTCCGCTATCTTTACACCACATTGCCTTGTTGCATTTTACATGAAAGCTAGCTGGAACAAATGCCTACTGACTAGCTATAGCCGGCAAGTGGCTTTGAGCTGTTCCTGTGAAAAAAAAAGCTAAAGTGTGATTTACATAGCGGACTCATGAAAGGCTTATGCCGGTGAAGAGAGGAGCCCATTGTACTCTACATAGGGTTTGCTGGCACTTTGTAAGGCAGTGGTAAAGACTAATAGTGATGTAATGAGATGATGGAGAGAAATGAGGGGCGGCAGTGGGAGCAGAACTGTACCTTTTGAACAAGGCCAAACCACCGCAAGCCATGTACACCCTTTAAAGATGGATTGCCGATCCGGGTCGCAGAGTGCTAAGTCAGTGGGGACTTGTTGCAGTGAGTGACATAGTGAATTAACAGACTTGTAATTTGTGTTGGTGAGAAGGGACAGCTTAACCTCAGCACTGTGTCATGAGAACAGCCAGATCACTGACGCCTGGAGAAGATAAACTGAGGAATCACACAGTGCTGACACAGACAGGTGTGTCAATATACAGTTATATGTAGCGACTAAACAATGGTGACATACTTGTATCCTTCTCTGTCCCTCTATGCACTGTTAAATCCTGGACACAGTCCAAACAGATGCTCATTATCCCTCGTTGGTTGATAACTAAATGGATGTCAAACACTTTTACAGAGTAACATACAGTTACAAAACATGTTTTCCCCCTTCCCCATACTGGAGGGCCAATACACAATACCAATTGCATTTACCTTCATAACATTATTGAACAACATTATATTGATTAAAAGGCAACAATAACTTAATTGGTAACACTTTACAAGAAGGGTACATTAATTAATGGTTAGTTAATGCTTAATAAGGTTTAACTAACCATTAGTTAACTGTTAACTAATGTGTCTAATAAGCATTTACTAATGGTATTAATGTTAACTAAGGTATTAATTACTACATTATGTACTGTTTATAAATATCCTATATTAATCTTAGTTAACCCATTAATTAAGCTTGAACCAACAGTTGATTAATATAATAATAAGCATTAATTAACTGTTAACAAATGTCATTTTTGTAACATTACTTAAGCATAATTAACCATTTATTAATGCTCTTTGTGACCCTTATTGTAAAGTGGGAACCATTTATCCATTAAGTAACACTTAATAAATGCATACCAGTGCTGAATAGGCATTACTTAAGTGTAATTAACCATTTACTAATGGACTTTGTGACCCTTATTGTAAAGTGAGAACCATTTCTCATGAATTAACACCTAATAAGGGCATACTAGTGCTGATTAAGCATCACTTAAGCATAATTAACCATTTCTTAATGTTATTTGTGACCCTTATTGTAAAGTGGGAACCATTCATCACTTGCTACACTTAATAAATGCAAAATAGTGCTGAATAAGGATTACCTAAGTACAATCTCCATCAATCAACATTGCTCTTTGTGACCCGTGTACATTCTCTATAATAACAATATTAAACATACTAAAATATTTCCAACTGGAAATCAATTCATGACAACAATCTGTTATCAACACTATTCAGTCAGAATTTAAAAAAGAAAGAAAATGTTATTTTATTTAGAATCTTTAGTTTTATTTGGAAACACGGCTCTCACATTTGACAGTTCAGATGCATTTTTGTTTCCTTTATCTAAATAACATACATAGCATATGGATTACTACAGCATGGTAACACACTCCCCCCCCCCCCCCCCCCCCTTCAAACACACCTTCCACATTATGTATTATTATTATAACATAATGCATTGAATTGCTGAAACTGAAATATCTATGGAACCTTAATCAAATAAAATTCTCACTGAACCTTTAACAAGTTGACACTATTTTTTAATTAAAAAAACATGTAATCTTTATGACGATTCTACACAACACATGCTCAGTTTAAGCCCATTTTAGCCTGGAATAGCAATGTGCACTTTGAATATGGAAAATGCTTACATGTGTTCACATATGGTTTGGTGTCTACAAAGCTACAATTACTGCTAAAAGTTACCTGTGAAGCTAGCCAGCACAAGCCACATGCTAACGGTGCTATGCTAGCGGGAGGCTGCATCACTAATATATTTCACATTATTCATTTCTTACACACACACACACAACTATATCATCTCACGAATACCTTAGTTAACTCACCAATAATTTTGTTGGGCTAATGGCAGCATACTGTAATTGTAACCACCACGGGTCTTTTGTGAGAAAAAAGCACATAGCTGCTGGCCTGTTGCTTCACTGTCCAGACACACATCCTCTTTCTTGCTGGCTGATCGCTGGGCGAGTTCAAGTGCTTGAAAAATGTGGGTTATCCTAATGTCAATAAGGTTTGTAAAGAAATATTGTTTTTAAGTAAAGTCTCCAAACATATTTTCACCTTCCCAAAGTTGAAAATACATTGCATACATACATGCATTCCCTCTACAACCATTGTTGATTATCAATAGCCTATTATTGATCATATAAATCACCTATAGATCTCATTTTTTACTGGATCCTGGCCACTGGGAGGATAGAAAGACGGATGTGTGCCTGGACAGTAAAAGCAGCAGCTGAGCTACGTGCTTAAAGCCAGTTTGACCTGACCGACCCATCATTATTCTCATACAAAAGTCCTGTGGTGGTTACAGTTATGCTGCCATTAGCCAAATGAAATTATTGGTGAGTTAATTAAGGTGTAAGTGAGATGATATAGTTGTGTGTGTGTGTAAGAATACTTTGAAATATATTAGCGACACAGCCTCCCGCTAGCATAGCAACGTTAGCATTAGCACGCTGCTATATGAGCAGCGTTAGCATGAGGCTTGTGCTGGCTAGCTTCACAGGTAACTTTTAGCAGTAATTGTAGTGGGGGCTAAATAAAGTGTGTGTTCAACACATGACCGTATGTGAATAAATGTTAGCATTATTCCATTATGCAAAGTGCATGTTGCTATTTCTTGCTAAAATGAGCTAAAGCTGAGCATGTGTTGTGTAGAATCGTCATAAAGATTACATGTTTTTTGGATGAAAAAATAGTGTCAACTTGTTAAAGGTTCAGTGAGAATTTTATTTGATTAAGGTACCAAAGATATTTCAGTTAAGCAATGCAATGCATTATGTTATAATAATAATAATACATAATGTTGAACCGTAATGCTATGCTATAATGATTTAGATAAAGGAAACAAAAATGCATCTGAACTGTTAACTGATTATTTTAATTTTTTCCATGTACATCAACTTGGTGATTAGACAAGATTCTTGGATTCCAGCCCAACTGCTTCATTTGGAGAGGAGCACCCAGGCCTGGAGTGGCCAGCAAACCCAAGAACTGGAACTAAAGAGAGCGAGAGATTATAAATGAGGGTCACCCCTCAACTGATCTTTCGAGTTTAAATAAAGGTTAAATTAAATACATATGTGCTCATTCAAATAACAATGATAGGGCCAGGTTAAACTAGTGTTTAGTCACAAGAGAATGATCATTATTTTGTTTTATCTTTAGTCCATAATTAAAAATGGAACTGTTATGTTCTTTGTGTATTTTATTTTTGTTTATGTTGCAACAATGATATACACTTCAAAGAAGAGAGTAGAAAATACATATTTACCTGTTAAACCTAACTGTTGAGTCAGTGTGTCTTGTTTCATCATTGCTGTTAGTAATCCATTTCCTCCTGTTTGTTACTTTCAGAGAAAATCATTAAACTGGATATAATTTGTTGAAGAAACTATTCTGGAGTTCTTTGACGGTATTCATGTCAAATGTGAGAGCCGTGTTTCCAAATAAAACTAAAGATTCTAAATAAAATAACATTTTCTTTCTTTTTTAAATTCTGACTGAATAGTGTTGATAACAGATTGTTGTCATGAATTGATTTCCAGTTGGAAATATTTTAGTATGTTTAATATTGTTATTATAGAGAATGTACACGGGTCACAAAGAGCAATGTTGATTGATGGAGATTGTACTTAGGTAATCCTTATTCAGCACTATTTTGCATTTATTAAGTGTAACAAGTGATGAATGGTTCCCACTTTACAATAAGGGTCACAAATAACATTAAGAAATGGTTAATTATGCTTACGTGATGCTTAATCAGCACTAGTATGCCTTTATTAGGTGTTAATTCGTGAGAAATGGTTCTCACTTTACAATAAGGGTCACAAAGTCCATTAATAAATTGTTAATTACACTAAAGTAATGCCTATTATGGTTAATTATGCTTCAGTAACGCCTATTCAGCACTGGTGTGCATTTATTAAGTGTTACTTAATGGATAAATGGTTCCCACTTTACAATAAGGGTCACAAAGAGCATTAATAAATAGTTAATTATGCTTAAGTAATGTTACAAAAATGACAATTGTTAACAGTTAATGAATGCTTATTATTATATTAATCAACTGTTGGTTCATGTTTAATTAATGGGTTAACTAAGGTTAATATAGGATATTTATAAACATTACATAATGTAGTAATTAATACCTTAGTTAACATGAATAACATCAGTAAATGCTTACTAGACACATTAGTTAACGGTTAACTAATGGTTAGTTAAACCTTATTAAGCATTAACTAACCATTAATTAATGTACCCTTATTGTAAAGTGTTACCAGTTAATTGAAATCAGTTAACATAGTCCCCAGGCCCAGATTCCCAATGAATCTAGTCTGAGCGCTTACCAATGGTATGATTTGTGAGGAGGGAGTTTTCTAACATGTGACCTCTACGAAGGCAGCGTACTAATGCCGTTGGGTTGTGTATGTGGTTAGAACAATGGTGATGGCTCTGTGGTTCTAGGACTGCTCTGCTCCTATGGACATGTGTGAAGAACTAGCATGTTTGCTAAAACACTCAACCAATGAATCTGGTTTGTCCAATGTAATTCTGATGTCCATATCAAATCAAAACTAACTTTGCAATGTGTCTTAAAGAGTCACAATACATATGGAAAATAAAGATGGGTTGAGAGATAGTTTCAATATCATAAGGAACCATGGTTACAATATAACCTACAGTGCGATGAGTGAAGAGACTGAATCTCTCTTGTGTTGATCTAAGGAAAAACCAGAGTGTTCATGCACACCTGTGTCTTTCCATAAACCGTTGCATGAATCTATGCGATTGGGACGTTCACCATACACATGGAATATGTGGCTGGGTGGAGAGAGAGTCATTTCCCAAAGAGAAGCACGGTTAAAATGTAACCTACAGATATGAAGTCAATTGTTGTGTTTTGCAGAAGAGTGACTGGTTCTGTTTTTCTTTAAACTGCCCTCAAACACTGCACTCGAGAATGAAGACGTATCTCATCGTTTTTTTAAACATCCATCACTGTCCCTGTATGACTTGTCCAAGGCCCATTTTTTCTTCATTAAGCTGCAGCTTTGAAGAGTGCAGAAATCAAGGGGGATAATCAGTCATGACTACCATTACCATTACACTCTTTCATCATCACAGATGCTTAATGGCTGTGTGTTCATGGTAACCCAGAAGGCAAACAAACACCTAATTCCTTCTGACACCAGCACTTATTTTAGGCCGCTAACCGGGGCTGCTTGATAAGGACTATTCATCATCTTCAGCCATGCATGAAAGTGCAAAGCCCTCCCAGAAACACTGGGTCACATAGACAAAGTACAACCACAAACAACTATATGTTGAAGAAGTACAATTTTCACACTATATTCAGTAGGTGTCTTCAACAATTACTATGAACAGATTCCCAAAGATTTGTCACTGTCCTGTCCTGTACTTCCACTTGAAATTGTGAACACATTATATAAGCTTTCTAATAAATGCAGGCCTGTTTTAATAACTGTCAAGGCATGTTGAATGGTAATTGTAGTTATTTTGTATTAATAATTACATATATGTCATTCCAAATGGCCCACACTCCCTTCTTTCTTTGACGTGATGGTCACCAACAGCCCATCATTATTCCGATCATTATTTTAGAACCATAATTTAACCACACACACATTTTATTGGAAAGAAGAAAGAAGCACTGATGAGATTTGAAGCTTACAGTACAGGGTGTTGATAGTTCAAACCTATCAAAAGAAAGTGCAATAGTATCACATGCTTACATATTCAACATGTTTCAATACAAATGTTTTAGAACATTCAGTGGAGAATGAATAATTAAAACGGTTCAGCTTTTGGAAGGATTGAGCTACACAAGCATTACTCCAGAATGGCTGACACCACCGTGTAGGTCTGTGGCAACAATACAACTTTTTCTACATCATAAGTGTGTGATTCTCAGACAAATAATGTATTGTTTTAATTAAAGGGTTTAAAGTTGTTTAGAAGTGACTGGGAGCGGGAGGTGTTCCAGTCTTTTAGATCAAGTCTCAGTGGGGTCAACCTCAGTGGCTATTTTGCTTCATCTCAGACTGTTAAAACAGGCTTGGGCACAAGATTTAAGTCATGTCACTTTTACCAATTTTGTCTTTGTACAGTTTAACAAGGTAGATAGATATAACTAGCAAGGTCTTGTCAAATTTAGTGACAAGAATTGTGTAACAACACTATTCAGGGGCCGCAACTGGGACCAGCTAAAGCCAAAGTTGACACCTGAACTCATCTTAAGACCCTTTGAGACAAATTTGTGATTTCTCATTTTGTTTTATACAAATAAAATTGCTTTTAGCCGACCGAAAGCTATATTTTTTTGTTTTCAATACTGAGCATGAGTTTGCACAGCTAATGCAATGTATCTGCTACACACCTTCCCTATTTCCAATGGGCCTGCCTATCTAGCTGTACCACCCACCAATGCAAATGATCGGCCCTACTTGGAGAGAAAAAAATTACTTAAATTATAAGTTACAAACTTGTAGCTTAACACTACACAACAGCTATATGTTGTTGTTTACTCTGCTACCATTGTTCACTGCTGAGGTGTTTCTTTTTATTGTTAACTGTAGAACACAAATGAGCATCTCTTCTGAGGCCAGTGGTAGCTGAGAAAAATAAATTGACAACAGGTATACTGTTAATGTGTTTATAAGATGAATCAATGGTTGTGTCTAAAAATGCCCATTTCTTGGGACTCTGTATTGCTCTCACTAAAACCGTGTCTCAATTGTCATTAGTTTTAGTTAATTAACTGCCTCATTTAATTCCTCCCCACCCACCACAGGGTATTTCATATTATTGTTGTTATGTTTGGAGCACACATTGTTAGGCAGGTGAATGGTATCACTGGGTGTCAACAATTACGAATGTAATATTGTAGAGTTGATTGTATTGTGTGAGCCAACCAACATCAACATGAAGAGAGCTATAATTATACTAACTGGGGTTCAGTGCAATTACATCTGTCAATACTGGGACACTGAACACGGCAGGTGCAATGCAAATGAAAATCAATAGCATAAAGGCTGTGTGAAACAGTAGCACTTGGGTGTGCTCCAGAAAAGCCGTAGTCACCATTGTTTGGATTGAAATAGAGGGTGTTGTATATAGATCATGTTGTATTGATGGAGACACTTTTGCCCTGCCGTTTTTCCTGTATAGAAAAAGAGACGGTCCTGGAGCCGTTTGTGCTGAGGGCCCTGCTGCCTCCATCCCTGGGAAGCTACTATCGCTACACGGGCTCTTTGACCACACCGCCCTGCAGCAAGGTGGTCGAGTGGATCATCTTCAGTAAGCCTATCTATGTCTCCTTCAAACAGGTGAGAAAAACTACATTTACATAATACACAAGAAACAAGTTGAGCATATTGCACTTGTTGTTCATGCGCAGATATGATGTATTGTTTTGGTTATTATGGAATCTGATTGCAGCCACATATTTTGGCCTGCTAGGCATCTCCAGATCACAACTGTATCAGGTGGTTTCCTGATGGCTAACTCTTGTCAACTTACATGAAAGTGATTTGGTTTTGATTGTATTCACTGAGGCCTTTCTTCAACCTGGCCACTCTTACCCAACACAGATGAAACACACATCTACCTGGAATTGACTTAACAAATACACACACACAAACACGCACACACACACACACACACACACACACACACACACACACACACACACACACACACACACACATACACAGACACATACACAAAAAAAAGTTGAGATATTGCACTTGTTGTTCATGCGCAAATATGATATTGGTATTGTTTTGGGATGTAAGTATGGAATCTGATTGCAGCCATATGTTGGGCTGCTGCTGCTATCTCAAGATCACAACATGTATCGTGTGGTTACCTGGATTATTTAGCATAACAATGGATTCACCTGGATCCAGTTGCTCTGTACAAACCAAATAGTATTTTTCTTCTTGAACATTTCTAAGAAGCTAACAGGACTCACATCAAATGATGAGCTGCATGCTGTTTGATGCAGTGCAGTTGGTGTGATTCATTAAACTTGTCTCAGGAGTCACTTCCACCTCATATAGATCTGAAAGACTTTGAGTGTCTTTTTTTTAAAGATGAGAATGAATTCAACAATTGAAAATGTAAAGTCTCCCAGCTTTGTGGAATCAGTTGACTGTACTACATTGACTATTTTGGGTGACTTTAACACACATTGGTTAGATAGTGTTGCAAAGATATGATTTTTTTTTCTTTTCTAATCTAAACTTGATACACCATAGGGGAGAACAGGGTAATCTGAGCCACTTTTTACATTTGCTCCCCTCTAAGTGACCTAAAATGATATATCACTCAAACTTACACAGTTCCCATTCATTCAGGATGTTTCCTAGAAATGGGCATTAGCAGGATTTTTTCAAGACAAAGGGCAGTGAAAATATGATTGTTTTAAAAAAAGTTGTCATGTGGTTCACTTTACCCCAGCTGTGGGGTAAACTGAGACAGACCAGAAAAATCAAGGGGTAAACTGATCCACTTACTTTTTCCACTCTGAAACTACCATAACAACACATTTTGTAACAGTTAGAATCCTGAAAGCTAGCCACACATTCCAGAACTAATGTTGGACTAGTAAAAGAATGATGGGTTTTGGTCAATTAAGCAAAGCAAATTTTCTAAACACTTGAAAGTAACTCTGAACAAAATCAAATACAACATATTATAATTCAAACGGTTTTAATAAGGTTCAAATGAAAGATAGAAACAGTTAGATTAGAACACAGTCTGGGGGTCAGAACACAGGACCCTTAGAGCCAGCTAGTGTCTGGGGGTCAAAGAATAGGAAAATCAGAACCAGCGAGAACAGCCTGGTACTCAGAACACAGGAGAAGACCCAACTGGATTATAACATCAGCCTGTCACACTCTATAACTAGGCCTACTCTACATTCCAGCCCTGAAGGTTACAGGGAAATATGAGAAGGTGCTCTTTCCGTGTGGTTGCCCCAGGTCGTCTTCCTAGTGTATTTCCTTGGCATGATGGCTTTTCTACAATGTGTATGACATTAAAATAAAACATATGTTATGTAATATTACATTAAAATATGTTTAAGACTAAACTTAACTTGTGCCTCATGGTGGGGGAAAGTGAGACAGTGTCTCACTTTCCCCCACAGCAATTGGCTCACTTTCCCCACCACCAAAATTTGAGAAAAAACTACCTCTCTTAGCATTTCAGGCTAATCTTTAGCTAATATCATCACATGGTTTTTATATGTTGGTAGTTCATCAACACGTATGATAGAAGTTTTTCTACATGAATACATTTGCTTTGGCACAACAGTTGATTAAGTTGACAGCAAGAAAATTTACTTTTACATGCAAAATACCTATTTTGGTGAAAAAAAACATGCTTACCACAGCACCATGAGGTCCTTTCTTTCAGGGCCAAGGGGAAATGAGAGGGACTTGAAAACATATATCTCACATGACCACAAATGTTTTCCGTTGCCTAGATACAGGGGGTGGCTCACATTACCCGATGCCTCAGATTCCCCCGTTCTCCCCTGCCATGAATATGTGCCTCACAAATGAGTATCGGACTGCTTAAGTGACATTCCACTACATGTGGAAGATTAAAATATTCAAATCCCCAACCACCGCCTCACCTCCCGGATTTACTAAAGTGCTTGATAGATATGCCCCCAGGAAAATTTGAATGTGTGATGTTAATTAACCTGCTATCAACTCTGAACTTATCTCTTTTAAGGCAAACGGATTAAGCAAATTTCATCAGGAAAAAGGGAACTGCTGATTGACAAAACTTAAAGGCAATTTAGAATTATATAAACTGGAATAAAGTCAGGTACGCTATATCTGATTACTATAAAGAATGCTTTTGTTAGGATTTTAAGAAAAACTTAAAGGTTCTGGAGTAAAATAGAAAAGTATTATAATAGTTGGTACATTGGATAAAAAATGTGCAGCCAGTCAATTTAAGTAAGTAAGTAAGTAACTACTTACTATTGCATGTGCCTCAATCCGTATTTTGTTTGGTTAGTTTTTATTTAATTTCCAACTCCGTTGACATGCATTTTATTCATCTTTTGTCCTAACTATTTTTAAAACACAAATGAAACATCTGCTATAGGTCTGCAATGCCCTTGGTGATCTAAAGAGATGGCAGTGGACTAGGATAGTATTTGATTGAAACTAATGTAGCCTATTGCATTCTTACGATCTGATTTGTTTAATCTGTTAACATATGTGTGAATTACCAGCTATATAGAAATGATCACACATTAGCTATCTGCATAGTCTTGGTGACATCATGTATTTAACAAATACAGATCTATTTCAGTAATGCGTTCCCTTGCCAAATAATTTGAAAAAAAAACAACAATCTCACAATTAATCACAGTACCTTTTTATAATAGTCCTATTTCAATTTCAGCTTGGTTCAAGATAAACATTTTACCACAGCACCCACTCACTCAAAGTTCACTTATATCTCCTAATCCTCACAGGAGTCCTATTTAAAGATCTGAGGCTTTCTGTTGGGACTATTAGCACTTTTCCGTATTTATTTATTTATTTATTTTCCAAAGAAAATCATTGTATTTAGCGCCAGCAGTTATAACACAATGTCTGCCAGCTAACTTTGCAAATCGACAGGAGCAACCAAGCAAGTTAGCACAGAGCCGCCAAGCCTACTCTGTGAGGAGAACAAAGCAGTGACCGCTTTCCTATGACCTGCAGCTTTAAAAACACTGCACGGTAAAAATACTGCACTTGACATCACAACCACACGCCTCCCACAGCAGCACATTAAATAGTCCTCACACACACACACACACACACACACACACACACACACACACACACACACACACACACACACACACACACATTTGTACATCTATACTTGTGAGGACGTTCATTGACATAATACATTCCGTAGCCCCTAACTCAACCCTAAACATTAAACTAAATGCATTACGCCAACCCTTACACTAACCCTAATCTAAACCTAATTTTAACCTGAACATTAAAACCTTGTCTTAACCCTCAAACAGGCCTTTGAAGAAGTGAGGACCGGGTTAAATGTCCTTACTCATATACGCAGTTAAAAGCTAAAAATGGTCCTTGCAAAGATTCACGCACGCACACACACACACACACACACACACACACACACACACACACACACACACACACACACACACGTGAATTACTCTTTTCTGTTCTACTGTAGTTATTTTAACTAGAAGTAGTATGAAATGATTACCACATTCATGTGTCATACGTTTATTTGTATTCAAATTCAAAATACCGTGCATAAGTGTACGTACATATTGGACATGTGTTGACTTCATTCAGCTTTGAAACAAACAAACTGATGTAGGAGAAGGATAATGATGCAGTAAGTTTAATTTATTAAAAGTCTATATGTGAGATATAGTCCTACTGCATTCCCTGTTTGATTCCCACCCATGTAACTGGCTTCACTGTACGGATGACAGGTCTGCTGACTTCAGGCTTTTTTCTGCCTCATGTTTAAATCACTGTTGACAAAGCTGTCCACCACTGCAGCTATTTAAAGTCATGTAAAACTCCAACTCCGTCTAATCTGTAAACATCCATAAAGTTGATGCATAGTAGTTAGTTCTGCTCAGAACCATGGTATTGTCTTCAGATGCTTCTGTTATTTGTAAAGCAGGACAATGCTTACACCAAAGAGAAATCACAGGAGTAAAGTCAGACCAAATTCATTCTGATGCCAAATGGCCAGATTCACTTGACTGTCAGACGAGACCTATAGTAGATCATCAGATGGCTTCTGTCTTATAGTAACATAAACATTTAGCAGTATTTTTGGGATGTGTAAATAATTGAATATGGCATAATGGAACTAAAAGTCCAGTCTGTGAAGGAGAAAAAAGGAGAAAAACAGGTGTGGTCATAAAAACAGTAGCATATGAAAGTGGAGTGCATAAAGATACACCATGTATTGGCTCTCCAACTTTAATTGAAGCCAGAACTTTTTATTTTTATCAGGACATTATTAGCTACTCGTCATCAACAGTTGATGTTGCTCTCAGGATCATGCATACAATACTTTTTTATACAGTTCTCACTTTCTTCCTCTTGTAATTATAACATTGCTGTTTTGTACACTGCCCTTTTTCTATCTTTCTTTTACACACACACACACACACACACACACACACACACACACACACACACACACACACACACACACACACACACACACACACACACACACACACACACACACACACACACACACACACACACAGATTATATAATGTTTTATTAAACACTCACATAAATGAATTTAGCAAATCATTGTGAATGCATAAAAACCTCAAAGGTTGACTAAGCAACATTTTCATTAAACATACATTAGAGAGTCACACAAAAGTAATCCGAGTGATCATTGAGGGGGATTATTTTTTTGTGACTCTAAACATTATTTTTTTCATTTCAATGTTGCATAGTCTGCCTTTAACTGATCACTTACTTATCAGACAGAGTCTAGACACTGGTAGTGGGTGAGTAAAAGCAGCAGGTGTTGGGTTACACAGAATAGCAAACAAAGCCATCAAACGCAATAAGAAAGGATGTCTTCCTATATGATCCGTCACTAAGCCCTATCTACACTCCTTTATTACAGCTGCTAGAAGACTAGAAGCTAGGAAACATATTAGAGAAAAAAGTCTCCCTTATCGAACTTGTCTATCACTGCTGTGAATCTCAACTGAAGAAAACACATCTATGTATGTCTGTCTGGTATTATAAGCATGAAGGCCAGCAGTTTGTATTCTATTGCCAATAATGTGTCATTTCTGAAGACTGAATGTCCCAACTTTTCCATGCACACTTGACTATTGAATTGAATACAGCTACAACAACTGTCATGTTAGCAATGGACATGCATTTCATTTTGTAAGAATGACTGTCTGTGCATTTGTATTCTTGAAACGGAATAATTCAAAATATAGGACGTCCAAACCCACAAACTCTTACTTGTGCAGAACAAGGTGTAATTACTGTACATGTTCTCACTGAAAATGGGGAAGAACTGAGCTAAGAGTTCTTGTTTGAAACAGCAGTGTTAATGCTCTCACATTAGGATCTGTGGACATTAATCTAGAGCGCTCACCCTCCTACCAGAGTCTGAACTTCCGCTAATGAGACCAAATGAGTTTGCTTAGGAGAAGCGCTGGAGCAAGCCAAATGTGGACAAAGTATTGGATTTTCTCTGCCTTGAAGTTGGAAGAGCAGGACAATGTGGAGGCAATGGGGAGAAGTTAAAAAAGACTGATGAGATGGAGGAAGAATGATGAAGGATGCAGAAGCGCAGGGAACCAGAAACCCAAAGAGTAAGGTTATGTTATTTAACCAAACCTCTTAACAATCAAAACCAATGCAAATGAAACACAGGGAAACCTCATTGATCTCATTGTCTTACAAAGACACAACAAAAAAAAATGTTTAGTTGGAAAACTTGCCCGCCAAGCCCACTGCGTTTATGATGGTAAACCTGAAACACTGCCATGTCACTGTGAGAACAGACTACAAAAAAACACATCTGAAAGCTTGCGTTCAGAGCAGTGCAGAGCCAACCAAAACAGCCTGCAGGGCTCACTTCTAAATGCACCTACATCATTATGTGATGCTTTGGCATCGTTTAATACCACCACTATCCCACATTGTAACAACATGTGTAGGCCGGAAAGAAGGAAGCCAAATACCTTTCTTTAAATTGAACCAACCTGGCTGGATCTTCACTACTCTCTACCAAATCTGATAAGGATTGAGACAATGCTCTGAAAAGCTCTGTCTTATTACTTCAAATCAAAGAAAGGTATTTGCCTTCCGTCTTTCTGACCATCCCCCTACCTGGCCCATTATGTGTGATAGCTCAGATCAACCTGCACCTGAGATCATCATTTGCCCTCCTACACTCATAATGACTAAACATTTGAATGAAAGAGCCTTGGTGATTTGGTTATGACATTTAATATGTATACAGCTTTTTTAAACCACACATAATGGGCCAGGTAGGGGATGTTCTGGGTTAGACAGTGTTAAATAATACAGGGAACAGGAAGAAAGACAGAGATGAAGAGTGCATGCCACATCTCCCCTGAACTGTTTTACTTCAGCAATTAAAGGTGGAGTAAGTGATGCTGGAGAATGTGTGTTGACATATAACTTTTTGTCAAAATCAGTGAATATCTCCTCACAATCCTCATTAAACAATGCGGGTCCACTTTGTTTACATACCAGTTTACAGAGCTCATTTTGACAAAAAATCATATGTCAACAAATATTCTTCAGAATCACTTACCACCTTTAAGTACCTAATTGTACTTGAGGAAAGTACTTATAGTTGTCCTTCAACAGAGGCGCGTCACTGAAAAGACAACATAGTGCCATGTAGTTAAATTTTTAGGACAAATCCAGCTTTGGGTTACTACAGACAGGAAGATAATTGTTGGCCAAGTACGACTGTACACCTAAGGGAACAACAGTCTCCCTGTGCATCACCACAGTTGCCATGACAGCTTAAATGTATAACACTATACCTGCGTTTTGTTTCAAAGTCTCTTTTAAATTCCTTCTGTTTCCGCCTGTGCTGGAGCAGCCTACATGGGAAAGAGTATGGACACAGATGGTGACTCTATTTATTGTCTGCCTCCTTGTATTTCATTCTTGCCCTTCTTTCTTCAAGTCATTGTTTTGGATGACAGTGGAAGTAGGTCAGCAGTATAGTGACAGCCATTGCTCTGGGCCCATGCTTTTAGAGTGGATCGATGCTCTGGCTTCTTACACAACAACTCACCTTAAAATGCCCATACCTTTCAAACAGACAGGTGGACTTGTCAGACGTGTATTTGTGCCCCTGTCCTGTACATATAGTATGTGTGTGGGAGACAGGTATAAGCTGTGTCCTTTATCAACCATGCTTGTGCCACACTCTATGCCGCACATTCACCCTAAATATGAACCGCTAGCTGGGAAGTAGTGTTTTGCGATCAGCCTCTTAGTAGCAATTCCAAGTAGGACATGTGGGACTTTTTTTTTTATAATTTCCCATCTGGCATTGTGTGCAAGTGTGCCAGTTTTTTCAGAAAGCAGATACAAAGCACCCATTTCTTTTTCTCCTTGAGGTCTATCAGATCTAACATTGTTAGATTGTAAAAATAGCTCCTTGGTCAGCACTGACTTGGTAATATACAATCATATTGTATATACATTTATAGATTGTATCTGAGCTTAATATGGTAGAAAAAGATTTGAGATGTCTAGGGTACATTTAACTGTTTTGCATGAGAATATTACATATTATAATTAATTGAGAAGCAGGGCAGAATTAATCATTGATGTATTCATTTAAGTTCTTATTGTCAAGATTATAGCTCTCAAATGGTACATGGTCATCTAAACACCATCCTGCCAATTCTGTAATATAGAAGCACTGTTTTCAAGTCTACAAAGTTAACATAACAAACAGACTGATGCAAATGTGAGACAAGATTCTAAATGTTAGCATGCCCTTTAATAGACTATAAATCATTATAACAACGTTTATAGGTCATAAAAGTCAAAAAGTATCATAAGTCCTCTTTAACAAGACACTTTATTAAGACAGTAAGACACACGTAAAATAACGATCTCTGCCCATACAAAAAGCTCTGCCTTGGATTACTTGATGGAGCGATCGATGTAAAACCATTTGCTTCGTGTGTCTGATGACGGGCCATTATATTAATAATAAACACCGCGCTGCACATAAGAACAGCGTACATTGTAAAGCTGAGATGGAGCGGTGACTCCTCGTCGCTGGCGTGGTGAAGAATAAGCAAAGCGATACATTGTCTTTTAGCCTTTATGCCGTATTTATTCTCTTCTTGAATAGCCTACATGACTGACTACTGGGCAATCAGTTCAACAACAATGTACAACGGGACAGTTTGACCTTAGGCGTGTCCTTCCTGTAAGGGCAAAATGATGATTTTTCTGCATAAAAATGGTTAATTTGCCAAAGTTGATAGTTGGTCTTATCTTTTCAAAAGACTTGTTTATATTTATTATGTCAGTTGAATTTGTTTCAAGTGCAAATGAACACTGTTAATATTCCAAAAGGCACACGCTCTTCCTTGACTGTTTTCAGTCTGTGTCTTTAGTTTTTAGGGCACATAATGGCATTTGGGCTTAAAAGCCAAACATTTATTTTTTTCGTCTGGACCAATTAATGTGACAATTGTCAATTTCCTAATCCTAAAGTAGCCTACTCTTGATAATCTTTCAAGGCACACACTAGACACACCTCTGATCAGATATTAAAGAGAGATAATACAAACAAACTAATTTGTACTTATTTTCTCACCCAATGAGAATCGATAAGAGAATTGATAAGGAATCGGATCGATAAGCAGAATCGGAATCGGGATCGTTAAATTCTTATAAATTCCCATCCCTACTAATCACGTTTCGTGGCAACTCAGTAATGAAACTGAGAGTAGATATAATATCGCTAATAAATGAAAACGGACGGTCAGAACAGCGTCCAAATGAGCTAAAATACAATAAACAGTAACATGGCACACTTATTTTTAGGTAAGCTCTAATTGATTATTCATTAATTTTTTCAGGCGGAGGATCCCTCTGACGCTCTCTGTCCGGCTCATCAGACAGCACTCATCTGTCTGTTAGTTAAGCTGGACAAGCTGGACGAGAAAATCTTTAATTTTCCTGGGCGGGTAGAATTGACCCAGTGCATTGTGGGGCGGTTGAGTAGGAAAAGTAACCTGTCGATCCATACTCAAAGCTTCCCGGAAGTTAGTACTCATCCGGGAATTTCTCGCATACCCAAACTCGCATACCCAACCGTCACATACTCAAATTGAAGTCAAAATGAGTATGAGTAGGACGTTAGTATGGCTTTCCAAACACAGCCCCTTTCTATGCGCAATCATTGCAAAGGATTGGCAACAAGGAATACAAGTATGAGTATCTAAAATTCTAAAAAGGTCGTATCATATACGTATTGTTGTGTGCAATGGAGCCATGTCTATACTTTTATCTTGCAGTGTTACCTCAGACTTTGTCCAGCCTAAATCCTAAGGGTACATGCTCGGTAAACAGTGGAGTCAGACTGGGGCTTATTTTTATTAATCCTTTGCTTCAGCTTCAGAAAAATAATTGACTTTCATCATCTCAGAAAGTCACCCCTAAAGCTGGTCACCAAAGCTTGAGTTTTATGGGTCTTTTACATTTTGTCATCTCCTTGCTCATGAAAAGCACTGGCTCACTTGCCCTTCTGCTATCCTTTTGTCCTAAGGGTAAGGATGATACTGGATATGTCCATGCTTGAATCTTCACACTGTGTTCAAGAGCAATACATCTCAACATCAATGTCCACTTTTCTGTAACATTTTGTATGGATAATTTTGTTTGCATATATTAAAACATTTATTTCAGTAAATGATGTCTTCACTTCTCATTTGTCCACCCTCAAATGAATGAATCGACATGTTCAAATCCATCCAATCGTGTCTTCGTATTGACTTGTGCAATCACAGGCATCTTTAGAGTAGTAGGGTATTTCCCAACGCTATAGATTTTTTAGCACTATTTTGACTTTTACATTATTGATATTTATTTGTTTCCACTCCCTGGTTTGGATTGTTCATTCTTTTTTGGGAGGTTGTTTGGTTAACTAGATAGTACTACTTCTACTAATACTAGTTGGCAAAGAGTCACTTCCAAGTCCAGTTTGAGATAATAAGTCATGAAAAATCCTTTCACAATCCACACTGAGGCATCCAGATAGACGTCATATTTTGCTTTAGTTCCACATTTTTCAGAGCCCCTCATTGTCACGCTGCATAAAGAAAGTAACAGAAAAGAATGTGCTGTCCTCAGACATCCCCTCAGCGAGACATTTACCTTCATTAACCACAGTCTGCATCTCAGCACTGCCTCCACTTTCCAACACCCCCTCATACACAAGCTGCGTGTCCGCATACATTTCTTCCAAACACATTGTACATGGTTATCCATCTGCCAACCCCAGACAGAGAGATAACTTCAAATCACACAGTGCAAATCCACGTATGCTCACCCGTCTTGCCACCCGTCACAGGGTTTGACAAATGGCTACATGCATGAAGAGGCCAACTTCAACAATAAACCCAAAAGCAGTACAAAAACGTTCACAGCTTGATAGCATGGCAGCTAAATCAAGATTAAAACTATTTTTTTGGAACACATTCATTGTGTCAGACACCAAGTTTCACAAAAAACAACAATAGTACATTCGTTTCATTTCCAGATGAGTCTATTCTCAAAGGTTGTTACACGTACAGAAGATGTGATATACATGTAGAGTTAAATTTGCTCCTGGGAGCCATACCTATCTTTCCAGAGGTAGTTTCTAGTTAGTTAGTATTATGCAAAATCCAGCCAGCTGAAAGTGACCTGGCTTTGGCACATGCATTGTTGCAAAATATTGTTCAGGCTTACATTGAATGGAGTTTTTTTTTATTTTTTATAAAGTTTATGCGAAGAATTTGACAACATTACTTGTAACTCATTATTCCATTTGTTCATCAGAACACTGACCATATTGAGGATTTGACCAACTCTAACACTACATTTTTTGTTTTAGAGTTGGTCAGTTTCAGGTTTGTCTGTGGCTGCTTTATGACAGACACATGGAAAAAAACAGCCTAAAAGACAGACTGGCTAACCGTGCACATGCAATAATCACAGCAATTGAGAAATGCAGGCCAAAAGGACCCACACTCACTGAAAGTTCATGTTTTCTGAAGTGGTCACCCAGCTGGTGTGATGATGGGTAGTGGGTGGAGGATATGGGAGTCTTTTGTTGGGTGCAATCAACAACTGAAAAAATCACTGCAGGATGTGAGTTCTGCCTTGCACTAATTCTCCTTCTCTCTACTCTTCTCCCTCTCCCCACCCATCTCCAGTTGGAGGCGTTCTACTCCATCTTCACCACGGAGCAGCAGGACCATGTCAAGTCTGTGGAGTATCTACGCAGTAACTTCAGGCCCATCCAGAGCCTGGACAACCGCCACATCTATAAGTCAGCCGTCAAAGACGCCTGGATGCCCGAGCTGACTGACAGCAGCAGCGGGCCCTACGGCACAGAGGCTTCCAAAGGTAAGGCTACCATATCCTGTGTTCCAATCCCCATACTTTCTGCTATTTAGTTTGGAAGATAAAAGAGGTTTAGGATGTCCCGATTCTTGTGGTCGGATTAAGTATGCTTAAAAATACCTGGATGCCTACTACAAGACGACCCAAACAAGACGGATATAAAAGCAAGAGGCAAGATCAAGAAGCAATGTTATGATGAAATATAGATAAGTAAAGGTATGTTCCAATGGTATGCAGGCCCTACTGCATGCCAACCAGATTCTTTTTTTATGGTCAGATGTAGTATGTAGAATATAAAAAAGAAAGAGTATGCTATTTGGAACGCAGGGTAAGACTCAAAGTTGTCTGAACATTACGTTTACCCTATCACCATAAGTGCCACCATAGAATCAGAATCACTTAGCATTGTCAAGAAAAAAATATAAAAATACAAAATATTGCTGTCTCTCCTGCAATCACCACAATATAACTAACATGTGGCTTTTGGGTTTTAAGAAGCATGTTTTGTTTAAAAGACTGACAAAAAACAACCTTAACCTAGCAAAAAAAATCAGAAAAGAACTAAATCTTCCCCGGGTTCTCAAATTGCCGACTGTGAATGCCTCTTGAAAGCTCTGAGCACTATAAATACAGCTTCAAATGTAAGCCAACAAAAAGAGACACTAGCTACTTCCTTAAAATCTCCCTTTCTTAATGTCCTTTTGAAAAGAGTCCCCCAAATACACAATTTGCGTGATCAGGATGCTGTGAAAAACAAAACAATCTGCAACACAAAGATGCACAGTATTCATCAACATCAATATTTGCTGATGGCAATACTGAATAATGGGCTTAATTCAAGGAGATGTTGGACAAATTGTGTCATTTATTTATAAAAATATGTTTTATCTTTATCCAGTTCAATAGCATGTTAGTATTTAGCACAAATGACTCTTTTTCTACCCATGGATCTATAAAGTATCATTAAAGTCCCCCCTCTTTTTAGCCCAACCTGCTCCAATACTCTCACATTATTTCTGGATGGTGACATTTCTTAATGTTAATCAATGAGAGATGTTGTTCATATGCCCAAAGGAAACGTATTGTCTTCTCGTTGTGCGTTTGGTCTAAACCAACCCTCTTTGTGTGCAGTGGGACGCACAGCAGCCTTCCTCCCACTCCTGCCTCATTACCACTCAAACAGCACCACATTTTTTGGCAGTGTTTGTGTGTGTGTGTGTGTGTGTGTGTGTGTGTGTGTGTGTGTGTGTGTGTGTGTGTGTGTGTGTGCGTGCGTGCGTGCGTGCGTGCGTGCGTGCGTGTGTGTGTGTGTGTGGGAGGGGGGGGCGTGTGTATTACTCATGATGTGGGGACATTTTTCTGTTTATACAGTGATATTGTGGGGACGTACCTTCCATTTGTGGACAAAATGTTAGTTCCTATATAGTAACAATGATATTTTAGGGTGAAGACTTGCTTTAAGGTTAGGGTAGACTTACGTTTAGGTTAAGGTTAGGCAAGTAGTGGTTATGGTTATGGCAAGTCTCCAAGAAATGTGTGTGTGTGTGTGTGTGTGTGTGTGTGTGTGTGTGTGTGTGTGTGTGTGTGTGTGTGTGTGTGTGTGTGTGTGTGTGTGTGTGTGTGTGTGTGTGTGTGTGTGTGTGTTTGCTGTATGCGTGCCTAAGTGTGTGGCCTGGCATCTGTGCTGTGTCACTTGCATAGCAGGAAGCATCCCCTCCCTTCCTTCACACTCAATTCCTTATGGTAGAACCAGGACACACACACAAGCCCACTCACACACTCTATACTGTATGTGTATGTGTTGACCTGACACAGCATGCTGCCTGCTCCGCTCGTACAGTATGTCCTTGAGCTCTGCAGTGGGACATGTTTGCTGTAAGCAGATCTATACGGCTGGCAGAGGAGATGCAATTGAAAAGGAAGGGAGATATGGCATGGGAAGAAACTCGAAATATGGATGAAATAGTAGTCTTAAAGCTACACTCCAACATTTTGAGACATAGTATTGTATTCTAAAGCTAACGAGAGGGGCCAATATTAGTTTCATCTCTGTTTGTCAAGTACACAGAAAGGTCTGCTATATGGTTTAGTGAACATGAAGCAGCACTCGTGTGTAAATCAGTGGTGTTCACATACTTTACTTAAGTAAAAGTACAAATACCACTATGGGTTACACTTTGTGGAAAGTGAAATACCTGCATTGTACCTGCACTGTAAATGGTCCATAAGTTAAAGTAATCATAAAAATAAAACCAAAGTACAAAGTACAAGGAAGTCCTCAAATCGTTGGGCGAGCAGCTGTTCTTAACCATATCAGCCTCTGAAAGAACAATGATTTGAACCTCATCCTTAAAACAATTGGTATATGGCATACTAGTAAACAAACAACATGAGTCTTCAGGAACTTTGACCAACCTGGCCGTTTGAGAAGTACAATTGGTTGTCATGAAGCTCTTTTATTATTCCATTTTTTCAATCTAACTTTTTAACAATACATTTTGCTATTCTAATCGTTATACATCAGTTTTAAGACAGATGTGTATGTTTTTTTATTTTCTTCTACTTTTGACAGAGTTGGTTTTGTTTGTAGAAACAAAGCCACACTCATCAGCTGCTGAGAAGAGGCAAATGCAGTGTGTCCTTAGTGTCACACTCAGACTTTTCTTCACAAAGAGTCTTAGTGTGTCTTTACTATTAGTTTGAATAAACCCTCTTAACCTTGAACTTATGAAGCAAACCTTTTCTTAAGCGACTGAATGGCTTAAGCATAAAAATATATGAAACTCTGCTCCTCATTCAAGATCCTGAATGACAGATTATCAGGCCATGAGCAACACATACAATGGACCTCATCTAGTGCATTATTTGCACAACTATATTGTATATTAGAATAACTCACATGTACAATTGCCTGATGACATATATATCAGTTGCTGTATGACAATGACTGTTTTGGAATAAGCTGTGTGGACATTTTCAACTTACGCCACTAGTAGGACTATTTGCATTGTTCAAGTGTTTTAAGTGCTGATGTTGAAGTCACAAGTTAGTGAAGTCGGCTATGTGGAATTAATCAATTATACATGATTATACATTACGTAAGTAGTGTTACACAACCTCTAATGGAACCAGAAATAAGCAGAGAAGGAGCAGTAAGTTTAGTTATGTGTATTGGAAACATTACTCATAGTGAAAGTGTAACTTCATAATATGCTTATGGCACATTACATTTATAATGTTTATGAGAAGTGATACAGAGCATTAGTGTATTGTGTTCTTCCCAGTATGGTCATAAAGCCTCTGCCCTTATGGAATTACACATTTTGAATAGAGTTTTACGAAGTGATGTATCCTGTTTTATTATATTTCATAGAATTTCTGATGCCCTGCCTCCTGCTGCCACACATCCAAGCGTCCCTGGACAAAGAAACACTGAAGCCCAAATTGTTCCCAATGGTTAGCTTGCACCCTCCGCGGTAGCTGGTGTGCAAGTGCAATATTCTCAACTTTGTTTTGTGTGTGTGTGTGTGTGTGTGTGTGTGTGTGTGTGTGTGTGTGTGTGTGTGTGTGTGTGTGTGTGTGTGTGTGTGTGTGTGTGTGTGTGTGTGTGAATGGTTGATTGAGCGCTTTGGAAAAAAAGTGCCAAATCAGTGAAGTCCATAACCCTTTGTTTTGTTTAAAGGTTAAATACAACACATAAAAAAACGTTAAAGCTCATTAATTAACACTTTAGACCTTGTGTGTTTAATCTGTACACAAACCACTGCACAGATTTTTGTAATAGTCTGTGTATTTCCAAAATTAAAAAAAAATCCAAATTAATTTCTCCAAACCTGCCTCTTTGAATATTTAGCCAGTAATGTGATAAATGTTCTTGTGTAATTTAGGTTTCTGGTATTTGAGCTTAAATCACTTTTGTAGGATAACAATTTGAATGTTCTCATTCTCCACTTCACTGCACACTTGTGTGTGTCTATTTTGATTAAGGTTCAGGTTAAGATGTTCAAGAGCCGAGTGATGGCTCTGCATACTATATAGAGGTGCTCCAATAACAGTTTTACAAAAAAAGAAACAAGTAGGTTTTGAGCCGTACGGGTGCTAGTCTAAGTGCTACTCAATGTACACTGGCCTGTCTAAAAATGATAACACACAGTATTGTTGATAGTTGGCTCTGCTGCACTGCATGGGTGGACAGAGAGACATTATGAACATTGGACATATGCCCACAGTAGCACTTTTGCATATAGCAGCATTTCCTGCCACATAAAAGGGACAGTGTGCACCAAAATCCATTAATATGCCTTTTAAGGTCGTTAGTACTAAGGAAAATTGAAGCGTCAACGAAATGTCATCATAATGTACTGTACGTTTCTTGATTAATGTGTACAGCCAGCATTGCAAAGCATGTTGTTTAAGAATACATATTGTTTTTTTTACAATGTGACTATTATTTTCATAGTTTTGGCTGTATAAGTAATATTGTTTATGATAATATTTGACTATATGTGTGCTGATACCTGGGGACATGACACTATTACACAGTCTGAAGCGAAGCAGACTATCTTCCCTTCCTCTTCATTTAATGACTGTATATGCACAGTGCCTAATAGAAGCAGTACAGGTTGGAGCTTTTTTATTCAGCCCTTAGAGATATGGGGGATTGAAGGATGCAGAGAGAAAAAGCAAGATACTCTCTTAGGTACAAACACCAGCGTCCACATGTCCATGTTTTGGCTGCTAATGAACTCCATAAACCTTTAACTACACCACTAATAACAGTGTAAAGCAAGACTTGGCACCGGGCCTTGTTTACTGTTGGTGCGTGTCTTACAGAAAATGGGCCTGTGTAGTATTATGTGGCTGCCTTCCAACAACACAATCTCTCCCAGAGCAAGAAGCCCATTTAGACCCGGCCCCACGATCAACACCTGCTCATCAATCAAACTGTGGTCAACATGCTGCAGGGCCAACCTAGTCCTGTGGTGGGACACCTCCTCTACCCATGTTCTGATCTGTGTGTGTGTGTGTGTGTGTGTGTGTGTGTGTGTGTGTGTGTGATGGCTCGCTTATCTTTGATGAAAGCTTTAAGAAGGTCTCTACATCACCCTGCCAAACACAAAGGGGCTACAAAACCCTTTCAGCCAGGTGAAGCAGTTCTGCTAAAAGTGGCCATGCAGAAAGACACACACACATATATAGATATTATAGCCTTGAGAATGAAACGATCACATGATTTAAAACAGTTTTATCCAATGATTTGTCCAATCTGGGGAAAATGTCACTATTTAACATACTTACTGTATGTAGACACAAGCATATCATCTCACATTAACACAATAATGATTCCTAGATTACTGATATTACATTCTTAAATGAACCTTCAGCCAATTGCGGGAAATATCCTTCTTTGATATATCACACTGTTTAAGAGGATCTGACCTTCCTGTTTGCTAGCTCCACATGAATTGGATACAATGATTTGATCATATTGCTCTTTAGACTTTACAAATATTAATGGAGGGGTAATGCTCAGAAAAGTGTATTCGACAGTGCTCCTTGTCCAGCAATTGTCTTTTTTTTAAGATTTTTTTTATTGACAGTGTGAAGAGACAGAGGTGAAATGGGGCAGAGAGGGGAGTGACATGCAGAGAACGATCCGGGGCGGGAATCGAACACGGGTCTGCTACTGGGCCCGGCCCGGGGGTTGGGTTGTGGGGGGCGGACGCCCTACCTACTGAGCTAAGGGCGGCCCTCGTCCAGCCATTGTCTATTGGAGAAACACATTTTGGGTCAATAGGGGTCATGTGATAAACATGGCAGTGTAAATACCCATTGTACCCATTGAGAATATACATGTTTTTTTCTAATACGTGTTATTGATGTCACTTAAACACAGACAATGGCTGACCGGGCCCAGGTGGATCAAATCTGTTAAATCTGTTTTTCCTGCATAGAGGTCATTCACTGCTTGACTCCCAAATGATGTTTCTGTGCGTGTGTGTGTGCGTGTGTGTGTGTGTGTGTGTGTGTGTCTGTGTGTGCGTGCGTGTGTGTGTGACTAATGGCTTTAGTAATGCTAAGCCACTTGAGGTGCGACTGCAGGTTATGAATAGAAAACTCCACTGCGGCTCTTTATGAACAAGCTAATCAATTTGGTTCCAGCAGGCACGTGAGCCCTATTCTAAATCAACTCATGTACCTCATCCAATTACCTCATGCATTTTGCATAATATGATACAGTGTGTGGAATAATCAGTATGTGCATTGTTCAATGGTGCTATGCTACTTTTACCTTTTCCAACGGTGAGTGTTGTTTCAAATTGATGCTAACACAGTATTTGGACACCCAAGAATGTTGCCCAAATGCAATGGTTAAACACAGTATACATGTTAATTTCTATACAAACCAAGGGGAAAACATTTCTTTCTGGATCCAGGGTGTGGCCAGCATGACTACAGGCTAGTTACAAGACCATACATAGAGAAATGAAAATACCTGTGCTCCAATAGCTCACTTGGTAAATTCAGCTGGTTTACAAACATATTCTAATGTTACGTTTGGTTCCAAGCTCCTCAATTTTTTTTAGTTTTGATGTAGGGGAGAGTGGCCTAAGTTGTGCATTTTAGAAGTTGTGCCACCCCTTGTTTCTAGAAAACCGTGGAAGAAATTGGAAATGTGACCACATATTTAAGAAGAGCCATCCATTTGACTCATCCTGTAAAGAAGGGTGACACAAGGAATAATATATAAGCACATTTAAGCTCTGTTTTGCCTTTCAAAGTAAAATTTCCATGATCAAGGTTTTTTGATTATTGTGTCTGAACAATTAGAGACACGTTTGAAAACATTTGACACATGTTTTAGTGCTTTGGTATGCTACATTTTGAGTCTATACATTTAGCACGATGTCAGCCCTAAATTGCTGCATCATGCCTATTATCCAGAATTCTGGGGATGGGGTGATTTGTGCCATAGGGCCGAGGTGAGTTATAAGTAAGTAAGTGAAATGTATTTATAATAGCACATTTATGACAGTTTGCACTGTCCAAAGTGCTGTACATAGTGCATTCAGTAGATAAACAATGAAGGTAAAATAACAATAACCAAAATAAAAGACGTAAAGCCCATACATCCACATAAACACAGATAGTAGTGCAGAGGTAAGATAGTTAATGGGGAGGAAACACCAGGGTGTACATATGGGTTTTGAGCCTTGATTTAAAGGCAGAAATGTAGGGGGAATCACATTTGTCAGGTGGCAGTTGGTTCCACAAGCACGGAGCAAGTAGTGCGAAGTACATTTCTGAGAGTTGTGCCAGTGGCATGGCTGTATACGCTGGTCACCAAAAGAAAGTGATTGTCTACAGTAGCTCAGAAGAGAGTGACATCTCAATTCCACTTAACGACACCACTGATGAGAGTTCAGATGGCCAGAAAGATGATGATGGTGACTTTGTCATTGTGAGCTTTGCAGGGAAAACCACCTAGATCTGCTAGGCCTTGTTTAAGAAAATTTTCCTTCAATCTTTGTGAACTATTTACTTTATTTACTTTAAATACACCTTAAAGGGGACATATTATGCAAAATCTCGGTTTTAAAGGTGTATTTCCAAGGTCTACTAGAAAAGGTTTTCATGGGTTTATTGTTCAAAAAACCCAATAGTTTTCTACCATTTCCCATTTCTTCATCGCCTTTTCCAGCCTCTTCTGCCCTCTATCTCAAAAGGTAGGTTTTGACAGCTTACCCCCCTTCGCAAAATACTAGTCTGCTCTGACTGGTCAGATCTACATGGGCGTGCATGCGCCGCCCTGCTCATTTACTCTATACCTACCGACATGGGCATGGCACACGCCCAGCTGTCAGTTTTGTTTACTTTTGGCCAATGCAGCATGGAGACCAATGTAAACATGTTTAGCTTCATTTCTACCACAAATATCGGCACACTAACCAGTTCTAAACTAAAAGATGTACAACTGAACCTGTTCAGACAGGAGTCTGAGCTGAAAACTGTGAAAATGGCATCAATATTTCTGATTTCCCTGACATTATCCTCAGGTAAATACTGTTTAATTATGTCAGTCAATAACATAATTTGAGCTAAGTATTTATGCATAAACTCTCTAAACTGGTAACATACACCCTGTTTTACGTTTTATGATCTACAGCCCAGTGGAGTGAAAAAGCTTTGGTTGTGAACCGATACTGAGTCGACATGTAAAAATGTACAGTAACCATAATGGAAAAGAATGTATCCTGAATCATGTCAAGATTCACTGGAAAGGCATTATCTTTTGTAAAATGTATGGTTGAAATAATTATGCTTTAGGTTTGTCAGAGCTGCAAATTATCTGACAACATTTCAATATCTAGTAGATAATGTATCATTTGTATTGTGATCACTCATTCATAATAAAGTTACCGTTAAAAAATGTATTGTGTTGCTTACTGTCACTGTTTGCTACCTGTAGTAAAGGATTACTTGAAACTCACACTTTCATCTCGCTGAAGATTTTCTCTGATAAAACAGTATCATTACATTTTAAAAAGACCAAAAACATCCTTAAAAATAAAGCAGTTTATTCATAGCCAGTGGAATGAAAATATGAAGTGTACATATCAAACAGAGGCAAAGCCATAACTTTTATGTAACTGTCCAGTTGTTGTTGGGCCCTGAAGAAGACCATCTGTCCCACGCAGTGAACACATCCTCCTCTGAAGGAACGGATAGTGTGACGGTCTTGGTGGCTCCGTCCGGCTCCATCAGGTCACTCAGACACCTGTAAAACATAGCACATCAATATTACATCATGTAACCTAGCTGACATGTATAGGCCTACATCATACATCTGTTATGGCAAAGCTACAACAAATTCAGTATAGCCCTGGCTCGATAATCAACAAGTTCTGAGTGATACTGTGTGCTTTTTGAAATATAATGGACAGGAAACAAACAAACCAGCAGAGACAACTTACAGTATTCCTGTCGATGTGTACATTACACTGGAGATCATGTAATAGGCCTACTGCTGCTTGTACTACAGGTTTATTTTGCTTAAAAAAAACGGCACTTTGTCCCGCATTCTCCCGCACAAACGTAGTCTTTGTCCCACATCTGGTGAATTGGGATCTGGTCACCCTAACTACACACTGTCCGCAGACTTATTGCACTTGAGCTATACAATCAGACAGCTAGCAAGTAGCAAGATGAAGCTATTAAAAAAAATACTCTTCAGTTTCCAACACACCCTACAGTTTCACCGTCTGTTTTTCACTCAGGGGCTGTCACGGCAGGACTAACGTGAGCTCACAAAAGAGCCAAATAACAGTCACTGCAAAAGACTCACAGCTCTAACCGTTAGCATAAAGCTAACGGTAAAGCTAGCGGGCGCTAATGCTAACGACTAAACCCCGCATTCTCTCATTTCAGTCGGTGTTGGTTATTATAGGAGGGATAAAATAAAGCACATTACAGACATTGAACTAACAAACGGACATAATTATTTTTAAAATAGGACTACTTACATTTCGGACGGATGGTGTCTCTCAGTCTTCCTGGCACAGTCTCCTCCACACTCCAGTAAAAAGGCTTTGATCACACTAACAGATTGCAAACCTTTGCTGGAGATAGCCTAACAAAAATGAAGTAAATCCATTCAGCCCTAGTGTGCTTCGAGGCTGGGGTGTGATGGTAGCTTGAGGTTGAGCTCACACTGCAGCTCGCTTCTCCTCTGTTGTTGCATGAGCGAGTGGAGGCTCAGCCAGGTGTGTGTGGTTACCAACGGGGCGTCTTGATTTGCCAATCAACTGCCGAGTTTCTGGTGAGCTTTCCCGTGGGAGTATTTATGATAATGAAAACCGACCGATTTCGTCATCAGTCGGTGTTTTTTGGAAGAAACCTTCAAATCCCCCCTTTTTCGAAATAAGTGTCCCAGAAGAAACTGACATATTTGTCTTGTTGAAGCTTGTGTGTGCTGGTAGGGACGCCAATAACCTAAACAGTATGCCCAAACACCGGCAATGTTTGGTTTTTCATAATATGTCCCCTTTAAATAAGTGATTGTCTAATGGATTTGTCTTGCATTACAGTTTATGAGATATATATCAATGGCACAATTCACCCCATGGTATTCTCTCCAACCGCACAACTTACACCACACCGGGGGCAAGTTGTGCAACAAGACAACTTTTTTTCCGAAAGCTATATTTCTTCTACAGTTTATTCCAGATCCAAAGTTTTTATTGCCAGGGATGCACAACACCCTGAAATATATGTACATATTTGAGTTGGAGACTTTACTGTCAAGGCCTTACTTTAAAGTCACTTTGAGTGAAAAGTTGCACAATTTAGGCCACTCTCCCCTATAATGATAGAATTATTCAATACCAATAATTACATGTAGAGTACATTTTGTAAACCATCTGCAGGCTCTGCACATGTAAACAAATCCCCCTCCTCTGAAACTGCATATAGTGCACCTTTTATGTGTTTACCTTTTGCATAAGCCTCCGGCAGATATGTGAGGGCAGCGCAGACATTCTTTTCCTGCTGGTGACCAATGCACTGTACTGTGTGTTTTGTGTAGAAGCTCAATGTGTTTGAATGATAAGCTAATCTGTATATTTCTCTCTGTCCTTTCTCCCAGTGTGCAGCAGCGCTCCATTCAACATGAAGGTGCAGCATGTGAATGGCAGTGCCCTTGTTGTGCGTTGGGCCCACCCCGAGGTCACTTACCACCCTCCCATACTACACTTCCTAGTGTCCTACAGCTGGACGGCCCATGATGACAGCTATGAGGAGACACACCTCACCAACGCCAGACACAAACTGGTGAGTGAGTGGGAGAGGGGTTAAACGTATTAGGGATGGGAGCCATTCTCATATGCTATCGGTATCAGGTCCAATTAGGCTGCAATCTACTTAAATATTGGACTTACTACTCAGATCCATATTTTTTGTAAATTAATTAAACTATGAAAGAAAATCACATTTTAAGAGCATAGCCCTGGCACACGTTAAAAATAATTTAGCAATTAAAAAAGTTGAGGTCTGACGTTATTCTCTATTCAAACCGTTCAAAGCAGTTCAGATAAACCTTTATTATAATTGCTGTGTTGCTTAAGCCTTCCTAACCTTACACATAACATCACCACCAACAGAGAAATGTATAATGATTATGATATCGGACAGTATTGGTATCGGCTGATATCCAAAACCAAGATATTGGAATTGCATCAAACACATTTCGTACAAAATCGTCTCAAGGATGAACTGCTTACATTTTGGAGGTCAAAGGTCAATGCCATTGTGACCTCAAATCTTGTGAGCACAATCATTTTAAGATACTTTATTTAGTAGATAACAACTTCATTACCTCCATATTTGGTACATTAAAATGAGCTGGGTAGAAGTATTCTCATACTGTAAACCCATACTATACAAGATTTGCCTTGTATAGAATGAAATAGTCTCTGAAATGCGTATTTGCACAAATTGCAGATTTTGTCCTGATAAGTTCCTACAGTCAAGTCTCTCTACAAAGTCATTAGCAGTAGTTGTTTGTATACTTATTACAGTTCACAAATCAAACATGGCAGATCAAAAAAGAGAAAGAAAAAAAACACAAATAAATATAATTCTGAAAATGCTTACAAAACAAAGGCAAGTAAATGTAATAAAATAATACATTTCTAATTCAGTCTCGATAAGGTACGATAAAAACTGCCCATTATGATTTGTATTAATGGTACTTTTTATAATAAATGTAATAATGGTTTCAAAGCACTATTGTGCTTCCTGCCTCCTAATCTCTCTCATTTAGATCCTTTCCATGTTGATATTATCAGCTTTGATAACAAAAGTAGAAGTTTTAATAAAAGAAGCCCAATTAATTACATCAAAGCCCATATTCCACATCAGCCATATTTCTATCTTTTTGTTGTCTTGATTAATACACATACTGTCATTATTTTTTATCAATGTGACACCCACATTTTAACATTCTGTCAGACATCACTGCCTCGATGAATTTCACGAAACAGCTTTGAATGAGACCAAGTCAATGTTATTTACTGTAATTATAAATTATGTCAAGAATATCTCAGACTGAAAGACAGTTATATTATGTGTAAAGTGTGTGTGTGTGTGTGTGTGTGTGTGTGTGTGTGTGTGTGTGTGTGTGTGTGTGTGTGTGTGTGTGTGTGTGTGTGTGTGTGTGTGTGTGTGTGTGTGTGTGTGTTTGTGTGTATGTGTGCGTTTGTTTGTGTGTGTGCGTGTGTTATTTCATTAACAAAGAGGATTTTACATCATCAAAAAATACGACTGCGAGGTGTTTCGAAAAATGTAAAATCTTGTTTTGGGAACAAAGCTGTTTTCGACACGTACAAAATAAGCAGTAAGTTTACATCATTAAATAATATTATTTTTTTTTCTATAACGAACTTGCACATGCAGTTTTGGCTAAATGCAACTTATTATTAAGAAAAAGTAACTCAGCAGGGGATTTGATAATGCAGTTATTAATTTGTCTGGGGGACAAAAGCTCTTGATATCAAACACACACACACACACACACACACACATACATACACGGCAAAACACACACACACACACACACACACACACACACACACACACACACACACACACACACACACACACACACACACACACACACACCGACCAAGAATCATCCTCCATACATTCTATTACAAATGGTCTCATCAGGAGCCCAGAATGAGCTATGAGAGCAGGCTGTGGAGCGGACAGGGGGTTTCATTCCCTTACATTGTGGTTAGCTGGTGGGCTAGCAGAATACTAATGCTAAGCTGGGGGGGGGGGGCTGCCAGCCTGTGCACAATGCATGACCTTGGGCCAGTGTGGCTCTGTGGGAACGGCAGTAGAAACAGGGTGAGAGTGCCCCCTGGCTGTGGATCTGTTTTATGGACCGGATGAATGTGGTGTGGTGAGAGATGAAGGGAGAGTGCTTGGGAAGTGTTTTATCCTCCCATCATTAACTCTAGAGACTATCCCTCCCTCCAGAATCCACTTCACTCTCTCTCTCCCTGTGCCTTCTCCCCCGAGCTGCTCCTTCCCACACACTATACATCCTTCCCTCTTTCTGTCAACTCCTTTGATTTCTCTAGTATTGCTCATATCCTCCCTTGACGCCTCTATCTAGGTCACAACGAGGGACTTCCATGGCTTTGGGGCCCCCCCAAATCCCACACACACAAACACACACCACACGCACCGCACCCATCCTTTTCACAATCAATAGAGAATCTCTCTATACTAAAACACTCTGGACTGGACTATTTTACAGCCTATGCTGCTCATGAAAAAGGTGGAGCGAAAGGCCAACTGAACTCCAACTATGGTTGGAGGTTTGATCCCCGCCCTGCCACCTGTGTCATAGTTGTTGTGTCCTTGGGCAAGACACTTCACCCACCTTGCCTCGTGTGAATGTTGATAGTTAGCTGCTGCTATCGGTGTATGAATGTGTGTGTGATTGGTAACATGGGAAAGGGAAACAGGTCTCCCTTGCAAAAGAGTCTTCGGTCTCAATGGGATATACCTGTATAAATAAAGGTTAAAAAAAAAAATATATCAACAGGGCAGTACTGGCATGAGTAGGGGGATGTGGGGGGTTAGCATATTGATAGGGCATATGAATTAATTATTATATGTTGTATAAGCTCATCATTATTATATTTTGATACACTAGCCAATGCCATCGGGATTCAATGTAACTGGTCGTCAGTCCTTCATAGAAAAAATAGAAAAAATATTTGTATGATTATTCTTCCAGGCATATTTATGAAGTCATTGGTCTCATATGATCTGTAACATAACCTGCAGAAGTCCAGGGAATGTATCTTGTGTGAACACATGTACTGTACAAGTGAGTAATACGCTGGGTGCTGTAACTTTCATCAGCATTTAATGGCATTTTTTTCCATTAGGGTGCCGACTCATTTTTGGTTTTCCACTATGTAAAAGTCCCTACTTTTTTTGGTCTCTTCTCCGTCCAGGTCCAGGCCATCAGTGGCACTCACCCTATCCTGCACAACAAACAGCCAAGCTACTGTAGCGGTCACAGTGTTTGAGCTTGCTGTCTCTCCAGTTTTTTGTTTTACTTTCTTTGTAAACTGACATCAACCACACCGTGGTATTAGCCGCTAACGTTAGCTGCTAACATCGCTTTGAAGAGTAGAGCAGAGCTGGTACCATGTAGTGGAAAAGTGCCTTACAAGTCTGTAGTTGTGATGTGTGTTTGTTGGTGTTGTGTCAGCGTATCAATGGAGTAACGGTTGCACATCAGTTCTGAAATGCGATTCCAGACTCTTATCTTGTTTGTCTATCAGCTGCTATTGAAGCCCTGAGATGTTAACATGGAAACCTTTGAGTCGCTCAATCTTTGCCACCCATCTGTATGAGAACAGGACTCATCCTTTAAGCATGGATTCTCCACAGTGTTAGTGTGAACAGCCAACACACACACACACACACACACACGTCTGACAGAGCACTGAAAACTATCGGGGGCATGTCAGTAGTCTCTCTACAGTCCCACGGTTCATTTTGTGGGCGATGGTATCTTGTTTACCTCTGAAGACGTGGCAGAGATGAAAGGAAAGTTGTGTTGCAATTCACAGCCGAGATGTTAACATGTTATCATTAGACCAATCCAAGGTGTGTGTTACATGTATCATTTTAAACATCAGTAACTCATTCCCACATCAGTGGTAATGTTCAGGGGGAACACCCTTACAGTTGTCCTGGGCCCCTTGAGGGGAGACCATTGGTAAGATATTTTTTAAATGTAATAAAATGATATCACAAGAAAAGAGAAAAAGACGAAGAAGAGAGTAATTTGGCTGCTTCACCAATAGCAGATGGTGATGTCTGTCAGGCAGCACGCAGGCAGGCACATGTGTAGACCAACCAGTGGGCCTCAATGAGACTTTTTGTTACTTTTTAATCTGAGTTAAGGGAGAGAAAGAGAGAGCCCCAACAAAATAATTCAGCACGCATTAACAATGAATGTCCCTTGGCTTTTGTTAAAAAGCTCTGTTTTACAATACAATTATTTTTTATTTAGTATAGCTTACATTTATGTTTTGATTGAATTTGTAATGACACTATCTTGATAATGCGCATTAGTTTTGCCCTCAGCAATTTACTGAAGGCTCTCATCTTTTGCTCAAGGGGAAGTAGTTGGAGGGATGGGACGGGGTGGGGGGCTGTTCACTGTATTTGACATGAACTACAGTATATCCCAAATAGGACATATAGGATTATTGAAAATATGTGTCCTTTTTCTTAAACTGACTGCTACATTAGCATTATAGGCTACCAAATGGATGGAATGGAATGGTGTTAGCTGACATACCGGGTATAGAGACTGCGGGCTGACTTTCCCTCTTTAAACCATAAAGTAGAGCAGAATATATTATATTCTCCAATAGCAGACTCTATCTTTTTACAATGTAATTCAAGTGTGAGTGTGAGTCCGATTATCTTCAGTGATAAAACTGCTTCATGAAATCTCTCTGGCCGATAACTTTTGGCAGACTTGATTAAAAACCGGCGAGACTTGTATAATGTAATGAAATTGTCAAAAAGGAATGGAGGGCTAGAAGAATAATGTCAGATAGTCTAATACACCGTTAAACAAGGCTCTACCGGAATTGATCTCTCACTATAGTTTTAAGATTAGTCTTTATACATTTCTTCATACAGTATTCCCCCCTTGTGTGGTAGAGATGGTTGGACAGAGTGCAGGACAGTTGTTTATTGATCTACTGATCCAAAGCAGTGTGTGTTATTTCTATGAACTGGTTTGGAAAGCTTGGAAAGAAAGAGGTATTTTTTTACACTGTGAGGACTACGCCACTCAAGAGCCTGTGTGCTAGTGTTGTGATATGAGGGGTTATGTGGTGTTGATTGCCACAATGAGAAGGCTGGCTTTTGAGCGTGGACAATCATTCCTGACCTTTGGGAACAGTATATATATGAGAACAAGAAACTTAGCTGGAAGGTCATTGTATAGCTTTCTGACATTTCAACAGACAGGTCTTACCATTTGTCCATACAGTGGCTTGCAAAAGTATTCATAACCCTTGAACCTTTCCACACTTTGTCACGTTACAACCACACACGTAAAGGTATCTTATTGGGATTGTATGTGATAGACCAACACAAAGTTGTGCATAAATGTGAAGTGGAATGATGCATGATACATGGGTTTCAATTTTGCTTTTATAAATAAAAACTGAAAAGTGTGGCGTGCAAGTCAATACTTTGTAGAACCTGTTGCTGCAATTACAGCTGCAACTTTCAGAACTTTGAGGACTTTGGTTGAGCCATTCTAAAACATGAATAGGCTTTAATTTAAACCATTCCATAGTAGATCTGGCTGTATGTTTAGGGATGTTGTCCTGCTGGATGGTACACCTCCGCCCCAGTCTCAAGTCTTTTGCAGACTCTAAGGGTGTATTCACACATGCCGTGTTTAGTTCGGTTGAAACGAACTCAGATGCACTTCTGCCTTCAATGCGCATCTTTCAGGCAGGTGTGAATACAGCAATCACACTCGGGGGCGGACCAAACAAACGCTCCGAGACCCAGCTGAAGAGGTAGTCTCGTGCTTTCCAAACGCACTCTGCTGCAGTTGTTTGTGGTGTGAATTTGTCCGACTCATCCGACCCAAATGAAGGAGGCACTGTGCCTTTTCTTTCTTTTCTTTTTAAATAAATAGCCGTCAGCTTCACATTATGGGAAAGTTTTGTTGTTGCCATTGTTAGGACGATAAGTTGTGGTTTGACCGGGAGCCCAGAACAATATATTAGGCTACATTTGATCGAGAGGACGCATAAACATGCTGAACGTGTTCAGCGATCAGATGAAGGAGAGGGGAGCGTCTCTCCACAGTGCCAACAGGTTCACGCTGCGCAGAAATGTGTGTTTTTATTTTGCTTCCCATGTACGGGACCGTCAATACCCCGTGTCAGTTTGGAGCTGAACTGCGCCGACCCAGCTGATACACAGCTTAATCAGCTGAGTGTCAGCTTGAGCCTATTCTTCTCGCGTGACGCGCGTCCAGCACCAAAACTACAGTAAAAATGATATTTCACATTGTAGGCTACACGCCACATAACGTTGCATTGACATAGGGCTACATATTATAACCATATGAAACAACAATAATCCGATGTTTTTCCTCTTTATTTATAGGTTAGATGTTGGCCATTTTATTATTTTTAACCCCATATTATATCAATGATATATATTTCGTAGTTTTAACTTCGTGCTTCCTGTTTCTCTCCACCCCAGAATGTCTGTCCAATGAATGAATAACCTCAGATCACGTGTGGTTTTGCTTCGTAATGCTGGTTCACTTGCAAAAGGGGCAATATGAAAGTGGACCACACCAAACAAAAAAAATCAAAACTCCATTTGGTCTGGACCAAAGCAAGTGAACTAGCGGACTTTCCCAGTGTGAATACACCCTAAGGGTGTATTCACACATGGCGTGTTTAGTTCGGTTGAAACGAACTCAGATGCACTTCCGCCTTTGGTGCGCATCTTTCAGACATGTGTGAATACAGCAATCGCACTCGGGGGCGGACCAAACAAACGATCCGAGACCCAGCTGAAGAGGTGGTCTCGATGCGGTTCCATACGCACTCTGCTGCAGTTCGTTTGTGGTGTGAATTTGTCCGGACTCGATCCGACCCAATTGCAGGAAGCACTGTGATTTTTCTTTTTTAATAAATCACCGTCAGCTTCACGTTATGGGAAAGTGTTGCCTTTGTTGGGAAGATTAGTTGTGGTTTGACCGGGAGCCCCGAGCAAATATATTACATTTGATCGAGAGGACGCGTAAACATGCTGATGTGTTCAGCGATCAGATGAAGAGGGGAGCGCCCCCCACAGTGCCAACAGGTTCACGCTACGCTTTGTATGAAGTGCGTGTTTTTATTTTGCTTCCCATCTTACGGGACCGTCAATACTATCCCCGTGTCAGTTTGGAGCTGAGCTGCGCCGAACTCACACCCAGCTGACACACGGCAGCTGTGTGTCAGCTTGAGCCTATTACTCGCGAGCCGCGCGTCCAGCAGCAAAAATACAGTAAACATTATTTTTCACTTCGTAGGCTACAAGCCACACATTGACACAGGCCTACATTTTATAACCATATGAAACAACAATAATTTTATGTTTTTTTATTTTATTTATAGGCTAGATGTAGGCCTATTTATTTATTTATTATTTTTAACCCCATATCGTATCAGTTATATATTTCGCAGTTTTCACTTCGTGCTTCCTGCTTCTCTCCACCCCAGAATGTCTTTCCAATGAATGAATGACCTCAGATCACGTGTGGTTTTACTTCTTAATGCTGGTTCACTTGCAAAAGGGGCAATATGAAAATGGACCACACCAAAAGAAAAAAATCTAAACTTTATTTGGTCTGGACCAAAGCAAGTGAACTAGCGGACCTTCCCAGTGTGAATACACCCTAACAGGTTGTCTGCCCTGTATTTGGCTCTATCCATCTTGCCATCAACTCTGACCAGCTTCCCTGTCCCTGCTGAAGAAAAAGCATCCACACAGCATGATGCTGCCACCACCATGTTTCACGGTGGGGATGGTGTGTTCAGGGTGATGTGCAGTGTTAGTTTTCCGCCACACTTTGCATTTTCCAATACATTTTTTAGTTTGTAGTGATGTTATGTGTAAAGTTGAGGAAGGCTTAAGCAACACAGCAATTCTAATTTAAAAGAGCAAAAAATATACAAAAATGCATAAAGGTATTTATTTATCTGAACTGCTTTGGACAGTTACAATACAGAATAACATCATAACCTTTTGAATTGCTTAATTCTTTTTAATGTGTGCTATATCACATAGCTATGGTCTTAATTTTTGAAGTGAACTGGTCCATAGTTGAATGAAAATCCCTATACACACAGTGCTCGTCTATATACTCTCAAAAGTTGTGAGGTGCACGTCACGCCCAATTGCCCCAGCAAATCGACAAAAGAGAAGCAATGACATTGTGCTGTGCAGGCCTTTTAATTCATAATAGAATCAGGCACCTTTGATGCCACCTCGAAGGACATTTGAAAGTAGATGGATAAATGATTTCCGAGGCCATCATTTTCTCCCTTGTCTTGGCATCCCACAGATCCACGTACTGTTTGCTGTTTATACAGATTTAAGTGTGTGTGTGTGTGTGTGTGTGTGTGTGTGTGTGTGTGTGTGTGTGTGTGTGTGTGTGTGTGTGCTTGTGTGCGTGTGTGTCATATGTGTTAATGTGTGGTATGTATTACTTTTCATTTCAATTCCTGTTCCCAAAAGCATCCTTTTAAAAATAACTTTAAGATGCCTAAATGAAGTCTCAATTTATTCAGCCCCACTTAATATAAACTGACTGTCGTATAAGTAATTTATAACTGACTTATAACAGCAACCCTTTGTGTTATCCAGGAGGCCATCATATCTCCTGTCTCCCCCGATGTACTCTACCTGTTCAGAGTCCAGGCCGTCTGCATGAACGACATGCGCAGTGACTTCAGCCAGAGCATGCTCTTCAGAGGTAACACACACGCACACACACACACACACACACACACACACACACACACACACACACACACACACACACACACACACACACACACACACACACACACACACACACACACACACACTTGTACTTAAATTTTTGTTAGGACACTCATTGACATAATGGATTCTCTAACCCCTACATCAAAAGTGATTGCCTAACCCCGATCCTTACACTAACCCTAACCTAAACATGATTCATAACTGAACTTTAAAACCTACAGTGTAAACCCTCAAACAGGCCTTTTGAAGAAGTGAGGACCAGACAAAATATCCTAGCTTTCCAAAAATGTCCTCATTCCGATGGTTAAAAGTTTGAATTGGTCCTTACAAAGACACCTGTACAAGCAGGTGTCTTTGTGAGGACACACTCACACACTCTCTCTCACACACACCACTACCTCCTGGAAATCAAGTGTGCAAGAATTGCTTCCCCATTATCTCTAATGTCATAATACATGTCAATATGAGCATCATTACGTGTCTTCTTTCATGTCCACAGCAAGCTCTCGCAACGTATATCCTTACATCTGTGCTAACACTTTATCTTGACAGTTAGGATTCTTTGATCATGATGCCAAATGTTTCATATTAGACAGGTCATTTGTGTGAACTAAACATCTGCAGGGTCAATTTAAACACGAAAAGAAAGAAGCTCAAAAGCAGTGGGATGCAATCATTTCCCCTAAGTACGTTCAGTTCATTGGCTGCCTTATTAAGTATTCAGTGCCTTGCTTTTGTCATGTTGGGATTAATGTGCTTACAATAGACTCACTCCCCTTCAGTGAACCACTGTCTAGCTGTTCACCCTGTGTTTAACTGTGGATTACTGTGTTGTGTTTTTTTCCTTTTGTTTCAGCAAACACCACCAGGATCTTTGAAGGGACCAGGATTGTGAAAACTGGAATGGTAAGGGGAATCACTACTTACTGTATTTTCATCTTCTATCCAGCAGATGGCAGTGTCTAGCATGGGTGTCTCCTCAATGGCATTCACAAGGTTTTGCATTCATATAGGGATGGTTATGGAGGTTCAATAGCTGTGTGAAGAATTGCAAAAAAGAGAGCTCAAAAAAAGGTGTTTGAAACTGCCCTCCACACACACATATGGCAAAGGTGGCGAAAGCCGTTAAATCAGACACTGATGGGTAATCAGTGCATTTTGATTTTCTTTTTTCTATTCGAAAATGTATTTTGGGCCAGCCAAGGAGTACTTGACTGAGAAAACATTTCTTAGGGGGTACAACATTTTTTTAAAAGTTCGATAAGCAGTTTGATAAGTTTTTTTTTCGATATGATTCACAGCCTAGGCTCTGTAAACTTGTATGTTAACAAAAGGTATGTCAACTAATGGGCCCATTGTAGCTAGCAACATGCCTGTTTACAGAGCCTCCTTGGCTGTGTATTTACATCAGGCTTATTTTTTCAGCGCACACATAAGACAAGTAGAGGATTCGGGAGGAGATATCCAATGCCTTCATTTTCTCGAGACTGGATTATTGCAATTCACTGTATGTAGGTTTAGACCAGCGCTCGCTGCGTCGCCTGCTGCTTGTACAAAACTCAGCTGCTCGTCTTCTGACAGGCACAAAGAAGCGGGAGCACATAACCCCTGTTCTGGCCTCCCTGCACTGGCTTCCGGTCCGCTTCAGAATAGATTTTAAGATCCTGATGTTTGTTTTTAAAGTTTTAAATGGTATGGCCCCCGTGTACTTGGCGGAACTCATACAGGTCCATAGACCAAGCAGAGCTCTGAGGTCTGCAAACAGCTTATCTCTGGATGTGCCAAACAGCAGGCTTAAAACTAAAGGCGATCGTGCATTCTCCGTGGTTGCACCGAAACTTTGGAACAGCTTACCACACTTTATTCGCTCATCTGAGTCTCTGGAAACCTTCAAGTCCACTCTTAAAACTCACCTTTTTTCACAGGCTTTTACGTTTTAATGAATTGTTTTGTGTCATTGCTGTAAGTGTTTTTTAATGTGTGCTGTTGTATTTTAATTTATGTATTTTATGTAAAGCACTTTGGTGAATGTAGGTTCTTATAAGGTGCTATATAAATAAAAGTGACCTTGACCTTGACCTTGAATGTTTTTGACGAAAAGGGATTCTGACAAAAAAAGCCTTCTCCAAAATGAGACTCCCCCTCCGAATGTCAATGTTAACGAACTCGAAAAAACAACAACCAAATGATTTCTACTTTCTAATCAGTTCAATTGTGTATATTTGTGTTATACGTGTTTGTATTTAATGTAAAGTCGGAACCTGTACCAAGCTGTACTGAAAACAAATTTCACCAGCCTGGCTTTGTGGTCATTAACAGAATCAATCAATCAATCGATCAATCAATTCTTTCTTTTCTTTCAGCCCACTGTGTCTCCAGCCTCCTCTGCTGACATGGCTCCCATCTCCTCCGGCTCTTCCACCTGGACCTCGGCCGGCATCCCCTTCTCCTTCGTCTCCATGGCGACCGGCATAGGCCCCTCCTCCAGCGGTAGCCAGGCGACCGTGGCCTCCGTGGTGACCAGCACCTTACTGGCCGGCCTGGCCTTCAGCGGCGGGGTCATCTCATCCTTCCCATGCTCCGTATGGCCCAACAGAGGACCAACACCCACAAGCACACACCCAACCACAAGCCCACGACAAGGCACCAACCAACCCCCCACACACACAGCCACCTCCACCCCTTCTCCTGACGACACACAGCAGGCACCAGCCACAGATCAAGAGAATCAAGCCGAGCGTCAGGATGGAGAAAACAGCGAGAGGGACTTAGAGAGGGAAGAAGAGGAGGAGAAGGAGGAAGAGAAAGAGAAAGAGGAGAAGAAGAAGAAGAAGAAGAAGAAGAAGAGGAAGAAGGGTTCTGGAGGTGTAGTAGTTAGGATGGACCACGGCACAGAGGTGAAGGAGCCGGACAGGGATACAGCAACAGACAGCTCAAAGGAGAAAGAACACACTGAAGCACATCCAACCAGTGCAGCAGAGCGAGCCCATGCAGCCAGCCCAGTGGAGGCCAACCAGAGGGCAGCCACACATAGGCCCACCACAGGGGGGAGCAAGAAGAAGCATCGGCCTTTCTCCATCCATACCGGTGAGTCAGCTTAAAGGGCTAACAATGAATGCAATGGATTTAAGTAGGGCAGGAACAAGAGAGGTATAGATCTGGTGAATGTGCAGAACTACAGATAATCAATTGTTCTCTTTCTTACTACTAATACTTGTTTTATACACTTGAAGTAAAAAAAAATATGAAATACAATGTTTAGAATAAAGACGAATTACAATGTATAGTATAGACTTGAGGACATCTGGTTTCAGTAAAATGAGGTTGTCTGCCTTATCACGATAGCAAAGATGCATCGCTTGTGTTTTAATAACGTTTGGCTTGAGTGAGTTATTGATCCTAGAAATTTGAATCAGTCAATATATTTTCCAGCTTTACCATATTACTGGATCTTTCGAGTTTATTCTCTCCCGTAGCCCTGTATATGTATCGATTCATTTTACATACACATAGCAGTAAAATAGCAGAATACTGTAAGTCCTCAGAAGAACATGCATCTCCAAAACGCATTTTTCTTGGTCAAGCACTCTTCAGTCGAGCATCCAACAAGGGGGATTGTTTAATGGAATCCCTGAAAAGTAATTAATTGAAGAGTATCCTAACCCTGAGGTTACACACAAGTGTTGAATGAAGTGAACTGATGTGTGCATTTATGGATTGAATGCAACTCAACATTAGCCTGGTGCTACCAGACCATCGTACTTCATTTCATTTGTACAGAAGGTCTGGCAGTGCTTTAATTGGCAAACGTTAACTCATGGAGGCGGGTGTCTGTTAAAGTTTAAAACTATTGGATCTGCCCAGTGCCACTCTGGATTAGCCAACCAATCGCATAACGTTTGGTCGTCACGTGTGTCATGAGCCGGCTTCTGGCAACTGAAACTGGAGCGCGACTTCGACGTCATCGTTCTCAGCCACTCGCTCTGTTCGCTGATTGGACCGGCTGTCGAATCTCCAGCAAAACTGGGAAATGGGCTGTACACCCAGACTGACTACTGAAGGGAAAATAAAATTTGGCCGGAAGTAGGCGGGCGGGCGGAGCCAGGCTAACTCAACATGGTAAGTTATTAATGACTGGGGTCTTATGGTAATGGTAATAATAACACCACTGACGGGAGAGAACGGAGCTAAGTCTCTGTATTCACTCAGCAATATTTCGATGTGTTCACATGAGTAAAATGAGTAAACAGTGGCCCACCAGTAACCATGAGGTCTCAGGTTGGATCCCCGGCACCGGATAGGAGGGTGTGATTTGTAGAACTAGTTGTGGCTGGTATTACATATACGGTGCTCTACCATTGTGTTCTTGAGAAAGGCAGTTAACCCCAAAACTGCACCAGAAGTGCTGTACTATGGCTGACCCTGCACCCCTCTGAAGTGTATTAACTTGAGAGGGGATATGCGAAAAAGACAAATTTCAAAGTAACCATTGACTAATAAAGTGAAACTGAACTTAATTGAATGTCACTATTGCTGCTTTTTGGCCTGGTCAGACCATCATACTTCATTCGTTTGTACAGAAGGTCTGGAATCGCTCAATTGACACACGTAATCTCACTTGAAGGCGGGTGTCTGTTGAAGTTTAAAACTATTGGATGTGCCCAGTGCCACTCTGGATCTGCCAACCAATCGCATAACGTTTGCTTGTGACGTATGACATGCGCCGGCTTCTGACTTCAACTGAAATCGCTGACTCCGCCATTAATTAAACTTACCATCACTTAAATGGTTGTGAAAACATTTTGGAGCATGCAGCCACATCATGGGTAATAGTCAGTTGACTGTGGTGTACACAGGGTAAGAAGTGGAACTGGGCTTTTGCAAAGATGTGTATATATCCAAAGGTCTTTGTGCTGTAAGTGGGGCTGAAAAGCAGTGGTTTAGATGGGATGAATTGTTGTAATGTAGAGGTAAGGTGTTAACAGAGTGAGCTGAGAGCAGACCTACAGTAATGCTTTCCCCTCCTCCTCCCTCTGTAAGGCATCAGCGGGGCAATGGGACATCAGTTGAATTTCAAGTTGCCTTGAGACAGTTTAAATACAAGAGACCAGACATTGTTATTAAACCAACGCAATCTTCTGATATTCCCCGGAAATGTCTTTTTGTAATCTGTTTGTCAAAGCACATTTTGGCAAATAGCCTTCTGTTTCTGCTGGAGTAGTTCTATGCTTGTCATGGTTCGTCTTGTCCTGTCTTGGTTTTTGTGGTTTCCTGTTTTATTTTGGTATCTCTGTCTTGTTCCTCCCCATGTCCTGTCTAGCTTCCCTCTTGTTGATTGCTGTTCCCTTTCCTGATGTGTTTCACCTGTGTCTCGTTATGTCTTGTATATATACTCCTTGTGTTCCTTTGTTCCTGGTCTGTGCATTATGGTTTGTCCTGTCAGTGAGTCTTTGTTTTGTGTGTTCCCTGTTTCACGTACTCCTGGACTTTGTTTTACTTTTTGCCTTTTTTGCCTGTTGGCGTTTTTTTGGTTGCCTTTTTGAGCCAATAAATCACCTTATTTGATACGTCTTGCATTTGGGTCCTGCTTGCCTGCTTGCCTGTCTGCCACACCGTAACAATGCTGAGTGCATGTTTTCAGTACTTGAAAAAAGCAGCAATCTTAAGCCTCTAAACTACAAACAAGTTTAAATGCCAGAGGGGTATACTACAAAGCAAACTCAACAGAGCCCGGCTCTCTTTTTTTGATCTGGTTCAACATTACACATACCCTCGCTCAGAGCTAACCGGTATCACGAAGGCAGTTATCAACCTCTTATGTTGAACGAGGGTTTCAGCTTAGGCTCTGTGCGCGTCCCCATGAGAGGGGGCGTTTGGCCGTCATTTGACTCTGCTTCCGCACAGACTGGACTGATCTTGTGCCGCTAACTTTACACTAACGGACTGATTGCCAGCAGCTGACTTCACTCAAGAGGAAGAGTTGGTCAGTCTGAATGATCACAGAACAGCAGAAAACAAAGAGCCGAAAAAAACCCATACTGCACATAAGGAGAGAGTGGAATGTTGTCAGAAAATTGGTCTACTGAATTGATTAATTTATTTTACAGATCGTTCTCGCAGTGCGTAACGTGACATTATAAAGCAATTAAAGGTTGAACTCGTATTTAAACAGTACACCATTTAGCCTAGTTGATAATCCTACATTTAAGAATCTGATTTAAGTCTGACACTGTCCCCTAATGAATAGCATAGTCTATGTGGAAAATCACGTTAGTTTTGGGCCACATCAAAATTAATACAATTTTGATTTTGATTTAGGCTAATAGCCCTTTATTTGCATCTTATAAATACCATTAAAATAAATAGCTTAGATACAAAACCTGTAGGCTAGTCTGTATTTTCCGGACAAATATGAATCTACTGTTATGTGAGAAGCTTAACCTGCGAGTCTGCAGCGATGTCCGAACTGTGACAGCTGTCACCTGTCACGTCCCAACTGTAATCGCAATTGATGAAAAGAAAGAAGCCTACAGTGAAATAATGTTGCAACCTGTGATTTTATAGAACGCTTCATTAAGAGCCAGTGTGTGTAGAGGTAAAACCATTTGAGGTGAGAGCATAGAGTGGCGCTACAGTAGGTCTAGGCTATTTTACATTTTCTGCATCAATAACTATGCATGTGGCAAAAAGCCGCAGCGCGATGTTACAGTTCACTCTAATGTAAGACTTATGTCACGGCTTAGTTTCGTTCATTACATTACTGATCAATAAGTTTACTGATTTAACTAGTTTACTCAGTGAGAAGTATCGCTCAGACAATATAGTCAGGTCCGCGGGATTTCAAAATGTGTAGTTTCCTTAAAGGGCAGCGCTCTAAGAGCCGAATTTAAGCTCAAACTCTCAAACAAAAACTGGTCTGAGCAGGTTAGCCGTGCAGCCTCTGTTACCACGGTGATCTAGCCAGGTAAAAAGAGAGCCACCTTTCGTGATACTGAAAACTCTGGCTTTAGACTCAACAGACCTCGCTCAGCCCTTAATCTCGCTTCGTAGTATACCCCTCAGTTTTCAAGGCAGAGAGCGCAGAGCGGTAAACTTGTCTCCCAGCAAATTAATCCGGCTTCAATTTCAATGTTTCTTTTGGAAGTACATAACTTGTTTCAACTATTTAAAAATATGTAGTTTCTCAACATGTAATCACTGTGTGGATTGTATCTGGAATGGGCCACATAATGTTGAATAAATACACTAATGGCCTACAGTGTAAGAACAGCCTCTTTCATCCACTATCATTGAAATTGAAGCGGTTTAAGTCCAGTGAATGTGCTGAAGAGAGAATGGCTGGTGGTTATTAAGGAGCCAAAGCACTTGAAATGTATGCAGGATGCATGCTAACCATCGGGAGCAATTTGCGGTTCAGTGTTTTGACCTAAACAAGGGGGGCCCACTTTGTTTTCTTTCCCTTTGTTTACCTACCAATTTACAGAACCTAGGCTGTGTATTAAAAGTTTCCTTTTCTTGCCGCACACACTGACAGTACAGACAGCTAGCAGATGGTAAGGAGCTTTTCACTGACTTGACAAAAAGGGATTTTGTCAACAAACATTCTCCAGAATTGCTGGCCTCAGCTTTAAACTGTGAGTTTGTGTATAACCTTTAGTAACTGAATGTAGAGATGAGGTGGTTAATATCATAGAGGAAAGTCAAAGATAGATGACTAGGTTTTATTGGGGCTACACAGTGGGCGGACTGTGACACTGACTTCCTCCTCCAGCAGCCTCTCCTTCTGTGATCCCAGTGCTGGCCTACTTTCACACATGATGAGAGGAGATGAGGCACGCAGGCTAGACTCAGCTGCAGGGGAGAGAAAAAAAAGATTCTACTCCATTTATAGCTGTGTGTGTGTGCGTGTGCGTGCGCGTGCCATGCGTGTGTGTGCGCACGCGTATGTGTGTGTGTCTGCGTGTGCGTGCCATGCACGTGTGTGTGTTTCGTATTGACTGTACAATATGAATCTCACTGTGTGTGTGTGTTTGTGTGTTATGTTTGCATGCTGCTGGCCAAGGCTTTATTTATTTATTTACTTATTTTTGGCAGGCTGCCATAATCGTCAGAGAAAAGCAGCAGCAAAAAGAGAAGAGAAGAGAGAGGCGGAGTAGGCCTATATGAGTTTCCCTGTGGGCACTCTGTGTGTGTGTGTGTGTGTGTGTGTGTGTGTGTGTGTGTGTGTGTGTGTGTGTGTGTGTGTGTGTGTGTGTGTGTGTGTGTGTGTGTGTGTGTGTGCGCTGGATGTAAGGAAGGAGTAGCGTTGTTAGTGGCCGATGCTAGCCAGCTGTGTGGTGCAGTGCGGGGGCCCGGCCTGATGGAGCTCAGTCGGGCTGCAGACTGAAGGGCCATGGGGGCCGGCCTCAGCTCCAGCAACGCAACGGCCGCAGCATCTGAACTGGGTAGGTGGTGTAGTGACTGCGATGGCGGTTGTATTAAGGAGCCTACAGAATAATATTGGCTTTAACAAATGACTCAAATGATGCAGAGCTTGCGGGTTGTGCTGCTTAGATCTGGCTGCTTTCCCTTTCGGAGTGTGTAGGGCTAAGGACAGGGACAACGTCATTTGGCATTTGTCAACACTGGCCTGGCAGTCTGGCCGTACTACTGGGATTTGTATTAATTTTGATTTGTTTGAAGGTTTGTTATTTGCAAGTCAGTGATTCCGTGAGTCAGTGATTCATGAAAACACTTGTAGTTCAGCACGATCCACTACCTGTACGTACTTTTAATCGGCACGCTGCAACAAAAGTGCATCCTCTGGACGTGGGCCCTTACCCAGCATCATGAGATATTGATCAGTAGGTGTAGGATGTCCCAATTCAATGCTGTATACAAATTATAATGAAGTGGACAAAGTATTGAATAGCAACATGAACATGACCTGGAAATAAAAAAAGGACATGTTCAAACGGATGTCAATCAAACGTTGGAACATTTCTGCCCATGTACATTTGGGAACCCTAACATGGAGCACATACTGTAGTTTGTCCAAAGATGTTCTACGTTTCAGGACCTGTCTCACCTCCATCCATAAAGTGTTCTAAATTATTATTATCCCTATCAAAATTATCCCTTCTGTAAGCTATTAGATGGCTTCTGATTTCAGTTGCGGATTATATTGCTTGACACTCAGTGATACACAGCATCATCAAGATGTAACTGTGTGTTCTTCAGTTCAAACTCAGCATACTTTGTTCAAACTCAGCATACTTTGTTCAAACTCAGCATACTTGTTTGTTTAGTGATATGAATATGTCTGGCTTTTTGCTTCCTGGTGGCTCTTTCCGTCTGTATGAAAAACCATGGACCATTCAGAACTTGGTAGCAATAATTAAGAAGCGGTTGTAGTTCATTCTACATGGCTAGTTACCTCCATGAAAGGTACATGAAAAACATGTCTGCCGGAAAATTAGTCTCACGCAGACGCGCAGTAGACCCGGGATGTATATAGCCCAGACGTAACCCTGTGAAAAGACACCTTCTTAAATGTCAGACTGTTCCTTTAAAGAGGCTGGGCCGTTATTTTGTTTTATTCTTATGATGACATTTCATTGTAGCCCTAAAGCATCTGCTAATGTGCACTGCTGCCCTTTGCAGTTTTGCATGTTGTAAGAACTGCATTTTTCAGGGATCGTGTCACTCATGTTATGATCCAAGAGATAGATGCTATTTATAACACAAGTCAACACACTGAAGACATCATCAGAGCTTTCAGAAGAATATCACAAAAACTAATGCCTTTAGAGAACAATGGATGCTTTGTATTACCACTGGTGCATAGAACCTCATCTGTAGGAATCATGTTATGAGCAGTTAATCATGTTTTTTCCATCTTAGGGCGTGCAGATAAAGTTCAGAAACCATATAAATAACATACAGTTTGACTAATAATGATATATTTTTTGACAAATTGTATGAACTGTGGTGTTGAGGATTATGTGGCACAGATTTAAAGCTTATACTTTGGTGCTTCCTCTTCCCTGTGTCTGAAATTTCCCCCCTTTTCTATCTCTTTGTTTCTTTCTTCCAGACCGTCCCAACCCCGTGAGCAACCTGACCCAGCATGTGAGGCCTGGGTCTGGGGTGGGGGGACTAGGCCGTGTTGAGTGGCTGGTTCTTCTGGTGGTGGTTTCAACTCTGACCTTCCTCTGCCTCTTTCTCCTGCTGGCTGTGCTGGTCTATTGGAGGTGGGTACAACACCACAGTTAACGGAATAACTACTTTTGTTGTTGTTTATAGATTTGAGGTTTGAAGGTTGACTAGAAGGGTTACGGTTGGTGGGAGGTAATGGCAATACATCATTACAAAGATTGTTACATAAACATATGGACAACAGCATGCACCACTAAGGGGCACCCTCCAGACAGGGTCTCTCCTCTCTCTTGTTGTTCAATGAAGCCTTTGTGAACTTGATTCTTGATCTTAGTCAGGCCCGTTGCCTAAGACCAATTTGCCATGGGAGTCCTTAACAGGAGTACTAGGCTCCGGACAACACTTCCTAGGGACACACAAACCTCACAACCACAATAAGGTGATGGTTCTAGGAGAACTACCTACTTTATGTATACTGTACATAACACAAATTTCACACAAGGAGGAAAGGTTGCAAAGATGTATGTAATGAAAAAGCATTATTACAGGCCTATATTTGGAATATATTTCACATCTAAAATATGCAACAAATGCAACATATTGATACTGCCTATGAATGAATGACTTGAAGATAGTTTTGTTCTGTTCTCTTGCATCATTTTCTATCAAATTTCTGTTTAATTTGAATCGAACAATATCCTCAATGTTGCAAAAGGCCTTTCTTCCTGCCTGAGCTGAGAGATTAGATTTTCAAATATACACTTTGATGACATTGCAGGACCTGCTCCCACCTTTTCTTCCTCCTCTTTTATATGTAGACTTATATCCATTGCATCAGCATATTCCATGATGGACCAGGGTTATTGTAGCTCTGGTAATCATTTTATATCCACTAGTTCATGAAAACACACATAACTCCTTTTCTTTTGGTAACTTCTGTAACATGACTGAAATACAGTAGTATGTGTAGTATCTGTAAGAAAAACTTGTCTTCATATGCAGTCATGTTTCTCAAGCTTCCCCCAAGTGTGTTAACCACCCATACCAGCTCATGCCAGAACATTATGGTTAGCTGACCCAGGTTCAGCTTGTCAGTCAGAAGCTAGAATCTATCTATCTACAATCTACATCTAATATTCAATAAAGATTCAATAAAAAAACTCACACATAACACAAGGCAGGGGATCCCACGACTAACAGCTC